>OZ025261.1:19675132-19958132 GCA_964019135.1 Arenicola marina
TCGTCCCCTTGTTTGGCTACCGCGAAGGTCATTTGTGTCACCGTGGATGAGGCCAGACGCTGTCGACGGTTCCACGGAGGTCGCGATTTGTGCCTAAACACTTTGCAGAAGCCCCGGGTCGCGGCTGCGGGCCGTAAACACATGGTACTATGCGGCATTATGCGGCACTCAGGTCCCTTAGCGAGCGGAGAGCCCTCGCCCCCGGATGGAGGCCTCACCCTGGAGGTCACGCCCGGGGAGTATGGCAAGCTTGTCAACAACGGCGACCTGGCACAAGCCACGTATACCAGCGCGGTTACGCAATCCCCCGCTGAACTGTCGCAATAGCTGTGGCGGGTGGCTCAATGCGGATAGATGGGGATGGCGAGTTGAACCTGTGGCGATGTGATAAAGCAGTGATATGACCTTTTTTGGCGAGAGAGATGTCTCTCTCACTCAACTTGAAACTTGGAGTAGCGATGTGATGTAGGTCGACTACCGAAACGGTTAGACGCAGCAGTATAATATGCGTGTGATAAACGTCGCTCCTACTTGTATAGTTGGAACGTCGATGATAAGCATTAAATTGTTAAGGGATTGTTCTGACGGATTGCAGCACGTTTCATTCCGTAACCTATGCATTGGTAGGCGTAGGCTAATTTTAGGTTAACTCCTTTCGGTTTTAAGCTGAATGCACCCCCCCTCCCCTTCCCCCAACCCTCCCCGCCCTCTCCAACGCCCACGTATATGATTACTTCGACGATATTTCCAAATGTTCAGCCCCGCCCTTGCGTTGTAAGTGTATAGATACACAAAACGTACGCTGTTATAACGCATGTTTACAGTTATCAAAAAAAAATTAGGTCCCAAAGTGGTCAATTTATACTCATTAAGTGGATGCGATATCAGTTGATGTACTTGCTACTTTTAACTTGAACGTCAGTAAATACATGTAACTGCAGTAACATGTTGTGATGTTGTCCTCGGTAATTCACCGCTTTCGTATTATTTTGCGCTCTTTATTTCAATTGCGATATCAATTTATCTCCATTTCGATGTCAAGGCAAAATGAAGTAAACACTACTATCACATTAAATATTTGCATCTCTCTGTCCCCTAAAAAAGAGCAATTGTCGCGAACTATACCAACATTTTGTCAAGCGTACTGATCGGGCGTTTATATCATTGTATAATGTAAAAGATTTTACCATACTGTGTTGTGTATCATGGCCAATTGAAACCTGAACCAAAGGGACATAAAATAGCCCGTCTGGCCCCGGAACTGGGCGGACAGGACTAAAAATAGTTCGAACCAAACTCTTCAAAAATGTCCACCCACAGGGACAGACTACACATCAGTCGGCTGAAATTCCCAAATCTGCAGCAACCGAGCAGGCTCGATGAATGAAATGAACCAACCCTAAGCTAGAGGGAGACAATTAATTAGCAGCAAGTCGGAAAGGGTTCGTTCAAGCACAAATCAAACGTCATAGATACCATGGCTACTCACCAACATTGGAAACATAATTATTGACTTTGGGAGGCAAAGAGGTTTTTTGACGTTGGCATGTGACATTTTGCGCTCCTATAATAAGTCACACACACCAAGAAAATGGTTATCGCAAACATTCAATGTGACTAATGATATCAAGTGTCGCAAGTCAGGCTTCTACCACTGACTCACTTCATCAGTATCGTTTTTAAACAACGCAGGGAGGCCAGTTTCGAGTGGACGTGGTCAGTACTGCAGAGCACCAGAGAGTCCACCATTCATGGCATTGCATGTGCTGGGTCAGTCACTGTTTAGATCCAAACACTATCGTTTAACTCATTATAATATCGCTATCAACGGGGAACGAACAACAGATCATACTAGATCTAGCATCATGTGTATACCTAAATCAAGCATCTTGTGCATACCTAGATCTAGCATCATGTGTGTACCTCGATCTAGCATCATGTGTATACCTAGATCTATCATCATGTGTATACCTAGATCTGGCATCATGTGTATATCTAGATCTAGCATCATGTGTGTACCTAGATCTAGCATCATGTGTATTCCTAGATCTGGCATCATGTGTATATCTAGATCTAGCATCATGTGTATACCTAGATCTATCATCATGTGTATACCTAGATCTAGCATCATGTGTATACCTAGATCTATCATCATGTGTATACCTAGATCTAGCATCATGTGTATACCTAGATCTAGCATCATGTGTATACCTAGATCTAGCATCATGTGTATACCTAGATCTATCATCATGTGCATACCTAGATCTAGCATCATGTGTATACCTAAATCAAGCATCTTGTGCATACCTAGATCTAGCATCATGTGTGTACCTCGATCTAGCATCATGTGTATACCTAGATCTATCATCATGTGTATACCTAGATCTGGCATCATGTGTATATCTAGATCTAGCATCATGTGTGTACCTAGATCTAGCATCATGTGTATTCCTAGATCTGGCATCATGTGTATATCTAGATCTAGCATCATGTGTATACCTAGATCTATCATCATGTGTATACCTAGATCTAGCATCATGTGTATACCTAGATCTATCATCATGTGTATACCTAGATCTAGCATCATGTGTATACCTAGATCTAGCATCATGTGTATACCTAGATCTAGCATCATGTGTATACCTAGATCTATCATCATGTGCATACCTAGATCTAGCATCATGTGTATACCTAGATCTAGCATCATGTGTATACCTAGATCTAGCATCATGTGCATACCTAGATCTAGCATCATGTGTATACCTAGATCTATCATCATGTGTGTACCTAGATCTAGCATCATGTGTATACCTAGATCTAGCATCATCTGTATACCTAGATCTAGCATCATCTGTATACCTATTTCTATCATCATGTGCATACCTAGCTCTATCATCATGTGTGTACCTAGATCTATCATCATCTGTATACCTAGATCTAGCATCATGTGTATACCTAGATCTAGCATCATGTGTACACCTACATCTAGCATCATATGTAAACATGTGAAAAAGAAAACATGTATTTACCGAACTCTTTAGCTAAAATATTTTCCCCGCGCAGTCTCTGGCTACTTTTGGCGCGGAGAGAACCACGGATGATGCTTGGCGGGAAAGTCGGTTTTTAGCGCTAACATTGTGGTTATAGCTAGAACCCCGGTTTCCAGAGTTCTAGCGAGACACCTACTTTTTACAGCGCCGAATGTATTACAATTTCTATAACCCTTAGTTTTGGTCAAGAAACCGGCTTTCTTGCCGGCAAATCCCACTTTCTCGCCAAGAAACCAGGATTCCACGTTAAAACCCCGGGTTTTAGTTGCATAATCCGAGTTTCAGCGGGAACCTCGTTTACTGTCGAGAAACCATGTTACTTTGCGGCTAAGATCCGTATCTTCTTGGACGTTGATTTTCGGCGAAGAAACCGGGTTTCTCGACAAGAAACTAGACTTCTTATTGAGAAACTAGGATTCTTGTCGAGAAACCAAGTTTCTCGAATAACCATACAAAGGGCTTGCCATATGCTGTGCCATCCAGCCGAAAATGGGAACGGGCATCTCCTTCCCTCCAGCGGCAGCAACGCCGGCGTTGCGGCGGCTGTGAAAGCTTTGCGCGGGCTGCGATCGAATTAATCGCATTGCATTTCGAGAGCCCAGCGACCCGCTGTGGGGCGATGCGGGGTGGTGTGGCGTGGTCTGGTTGGCGAGTCAGGAGGCTCACCGAGGCGCGGCCTCAGCTGTATAAAACCCCCCTCCGCGCCCGTTGGCGGAGAATTTCGCTCGCAGCAGTCATGCTGGATACATGCCTCTGAAATTGTATTGCTACGGTCGCGACTTTATTAGGTGGGGTAATATCAATCTCCGCGTATTGCGGCCTGTGTACATGTTTGGTTGTTATTTGTCATAACACCACGTGACATATTTAGTACTGCTGGAGACATAAGGAGAGGCATAAGAAGTCCGGAGTGAAGGAGCCGCAATTGACGCCTTTGTTGAAGATCCCGTGAGGATCGCCTGGTACGAGGTAGGAGTTTTGTGCCACCTTAGCCAAGTCCTTGTCGACCGTTTTCTACGACTTCAAAGTGTTTAACGTCGAACATCCAGAAGCCACATGGACTTGTAACTGCTAACGTTCTAATATGTAGGTATATTTATCTGTTGTTGATCGCATAACACATCTGTTTATAGCCTGTGAGATATAGGGGAACACCGCGCCACCTAGCTCTGACATCAAAACTGCCACCAAGGTGAAGGTTTTGAATAGCACAACACTTTTTGGTGTAGAAAACAAGCATGGCAGCGTGCGCAAACTGAACTCTTAAATGGCTCATATTTCAGATATTTTGCGGGCTTTCGACTTCAGTAAAGGCGCCGGGAGTAAGAATACAGTTTGTAGATTGCAAAAGTGCCAATATTTAAAAAAATTGTTGACACATTTAGCGCCGGGAGCTTTCGAAAGAACTCTACGCATAACAGTGTTGCGCTGTTCAAAACCTTCACCTTGGTGGTGGTTTTGATGTCAGAGCTACGCGCCACCGTGCTAACTCACGGGCTGAATTACGTCTTATTATGGCACATGGAAGGACGCGCAACCCGGCCAATCGGATCTCGGCGTTAGAACGCCATTGCATTTAGGGGCCTATTCTCTGCGCGGATCGCACTTGTTTATCTAAAGTTTGGCCTTGTAAACGAAGGAATGTGATCGTGTTACATTTCTGTATGATCGTTGATTTTTTTTCGTAACTCCCAAAAGTTACCGATGTTCTATGGCGCTCTTCCTTGACTGATAACAATCTGTTAATTAGCCTCATGTTGTGGGTGCTCCAAAAACTTTATCTTTGGATAATAAAATGTCGGACTATACACTGCTGTGACTGTGAGCTTCTAGCACATGACACATTTGATGGACCCGAAAAGTAGGTGAATATGGCTCTGTGCGCCCGCCGCACGAGTACGGGGGGGGGGGATATTTTCTAGCGTCTCTAGCCTGCCTAGTCCATGGTACTACAATGTACTACTACAGTATTTTGTTGGGGGGAGGGGGGCTGTTCGATCTCTAATGGGCTTAGTCCAATGGTAATACAATTGGGTAGTATTTCAAGCTGTCACTAGAAGACTCGGTTTTTGGTTTTTAAATGGCTTGAGCCGACACTGGTGGACGGTTTGACTACAACGCGATATTTCCATTGTTATGATAAACTCTCTTTATATATATATTCACAAATTTC
This sequence comes from Arenicola marina, assembly GCA_964019135.1. Lineage (NCBI taxonomy): Eukaryota > Metazoa > Annelida > Polychaeta > Arenicolidae > Arenicola > Arenicola marina. The sequence continues at coordinate 19,680,356 of OZ025261.1, forward strand.
TGAGGAAATGAAGTTGGCATGTATTTTGGAGCTTACATCATGTTTAGATGTATCATTAAGTGATGAAATGATGTTGGCATGTATTTTGGAGCTTACATCATGTTTAGATGTATGATTAAGTGATAAAATGCATGCGATATAATCGATGAAAATTACGAACGGATGTTTCTAAGTAAACAATCTGCACACTTTCAAGGGGTCTCACAGCTCAAACTAAGCCAGATGTCGGGGCTACCATTTGTAATTCGCTTCATATGAAACGCCTATATGCAGATGCCAATTCGCGCCCGTATCAGCTAACGCTAATAGGCATGACATTGGCACCATATGTATCCCCGGGGGGTATTTCACGGTAATTGACTGCTGGGGACGTGCCGAGAAAATGTATTTCTCATGTATTTTTGTACGCAAATGGGTCCTTCTTGAGCGAGCATCAATGAAAAGTCACAGATTAGAATCCAGACCGTACATAGATCTGATTATCAAGCAAGTAATATCTTGTAGCCATTCTCCGTTTCTTGATACTTGGACATCTTGAAGTCTGACCCGCGTGACCTATTTATCGTCTTAACTGACGCATGGTCAAACAACGCAAGCGCCAAGCCCGTTTGTTCTATATAAAGTGTTGTAATCCTCAGGATTTTCGTCATAGTTCGTTCTCCGCTGGTACGTGGATGGGTTCTAATTTTACACAGTTGTTGGTACTTGGCTGGGTAAGAATTTGGGGTACTTCGTTATAAAATGTATACATATTTACCCCCCCCCCCCCCAGGATGTATCCAATCTGTCTAAGGCACATTTTGACGGGCTACACGTATCAAATTACGCTCCACATGTATGATAAGGCCATATCTGTCCGACAGTGATTTGTGCGCATTCGCTGGACCGAATGTGCTCTTTAAGCATAGATCTAATATGTTTAGTCGTAGAGCAAGTCATGATATCAATGCACACTAAGCAAATGAAGACGAAAGCGAGGGTATCATGTTAATATAACAATAGCGCTATTACTATTATTACGAGTTGAATTTAAGTTTAGGTTTATCTCACATGTGTGCTGGGCCTTACCATGTCTCCATGCTTCTTTGGTTTAATTCGCATAATATGGATAGGTGCTACCTAAAATATGCGAGCGTATATTTATTAATTCAGATATTCCGAGGGGATACATCTAGTATGGTATTCAAAATTAATCTCACTTCGGCTTGCCATAAAAAATATCTTTGGCGGGATGACGTATACCATGCACGTGCTTCTCATTCGGTTGCTTAGGAACTCTCATTGTGACGTCATGTTTATAACATTTTGACGTCACAACTACGCACAGCCGATGGGCGGTCACCAAGAGCGCTCTGCTTGGCAACAGACATTTAGCGTCGCTTATAAATTAACTTTAATTTGAAGTATACATCCAGTGTTAACATTGAATAATTCATTGGTTAATTTTTGGGGGCAGCTGATTAATTTATTAAAGACATGACATAATAGGCTCCGTCCTCTCTTTGCTTGAATATTTACGTACAGCTGATAGTTACTCCGAATCCGAAAAAGGCCCAAGAGGGCTATTACGCGAAATGAAAGTCGTAAGACTATGCTTGAAATGGACTTTGAGGATGCATGCACGTTACATTAAAAGCTCGCTTGCGCTCGCTATAAGGTTCGAAGTAAAATGTTTAGCACTTACAAACCTTCTCTACGCCATATAAGTAAATATCAGTATATCATGACCAAGAAGCGACGCGCGTAGCTAGGCAACTTGTGTGTGGCGTCATGTTTCATTTTGGTTCGCCATGTAACTATGGCAACGATTGTCTATTGAAAAGGCCGAAGGGCGGTTTGGATCAGATTACAAGATTTTAGCGGCCTTCAGATTTAATACAATAGGGCATGCAAGTGAATCTCGTTTTATGTGTGCGATACCTCACGAGATCAGATTTTGGGGAGTAACGGCGTTATATGCGACCTTAAGTTGTCACTGCGCAGCTCACTCGCTCCCTGCTTGACGAATCAAAACGCTGTCATTCTAGTCACGATTTAGGACGTGGAACCAGGCAAAATGTGCGATGAGCGAGGGGAGAAAAGGGTGGGTCCCTTCTAGACCTGTATGCAACTTAAATAAGCACCTGTTAACTATCTAGTGACAATATATTGTTGAAAGACACTTTGAACTTGTATTTTCCCGTATCAATAACTGCGGTCAGTAAACTTGGCGCAGTACAGCCCGCTGAATACCCAATATTTGTGCTGGCCTGACTGTATTGTCGACGGCCGAATTACAGATGACAAGCGGAATAAACCATAATTGGCGAAAATGGGGAAACGGCTATTGTTTTCGACGTATCGATTTATCCAATGTTTCTCATACTGCTGATGCATATGGGTGATTTTATGAGCAGATATGATCGAGCCACTTGAGCTCAATACTACTTAATTGTTATTTTACCGCGAATGATTTTATTACAGTTTTGTCCAAATCAAGAAATCAATTATGACGGCTTTGACAAATTATAACTAAGCTTTATTTAAATAAAGCTTTGAATAGGAATAACATTATAAAATATAAAAAAAAATTAACTGTATTAACTTAAATAATGTGACATTATATAAATCCTCAATCATCCCCTTTGTATTTAGCAAATATTTGATGTCAAATAATGTGTACAATTTACCAATACATATTTGTCATATGATATATATTACACATAGATATAGATCTAAGTATATGGGAAATTATATGTCTTTTACATATTTTTTAATCTATGATAACACAATTCAATTTGTCAAATCTTAGTTTTTTATTATATTGAAATATTGAGTTTTTTGCAAGTCAACAATCAAGTGAACATACCAATAAAAAATTGCAAAGAATGTAAATATAAATTAGACAAGAGTACAAAGTATGTGGATGCAAATAACTAAATCTATGAAGTGTGAAAAGTAAATCTATTGTATTTGATGATCTGATGTAAGAAAATGACATTATATCCCTGTATTCTATGTAATATAACACGAAACTGCTATTTTTGGAAATAAACAATTAAAAAAAAAATCTATGAAGAAATAAAAAAAGTTAACAGACTGCATAAACCTCTAGAACCTTTAAAGAAAATTAATGAATTTGCCAACGTCATGAATAATGTTTGTCATCACAGAAAGTAGAAAGTTGATTGTTATAGCCTACTGAATTGTAATGTCGAATATTTTAAGTGTTGTAAACTGGTCTTTTCAAATAATGGAACATGTTATAATATATACTATAGCAACCGAGCAGAAGTCTGAAAAAGTGATTATACAACACCAGTTTATTTATTACGACACACAGAATTCATTAGAAAAGCAATATGTCTTGGTGCGCTTGTCACAACTGTAGCTAAATGTTAGAGGAAAGAATAAAAGTAACAACATGTGCAATATATATCGATGATTAGTATCATTTTGATGTTTATACTGGTTAAATGACAAAGTTGATGATTATGATATCCTATTACACCATATAATGTCCTATTTAAATTTATATACATAAATTTATCTTTTCTTCATTTAAATTGATGAAACACAATCTAATACAATATACCGGTAGCAACTGAGAGATTTGAAAAAGCTTACATGTTATATTTATTATGGTACACAGAATTTATTAATCACTGAATGTGCCCTTGTCATTAATGTAGTTAAATGCAGGAGAATTAAGAGATGAAATTGACCTAACAGAATGTAACATATATATTGATTATCCCTTTATTGGAATTATTTATGTTTATGCTGGTTAAATAAAAATGTTTCTATATATAATATATATAATAATATATTTAATAATACTACTGAATTCCTTATGGGTTAATTGTTATCAATATTTTTAATAGTTTGTTGTTCTCTTGTTTCTTTTTTATATGTTTCATGTTTACATCACGACCAAAATAGGTATGAAAGGTGTAATTTAATCAAATTAATTGGACAACCTTAAAAGGAAATGTTATGTTATGTTATATCTCATTTTTTGTACCTTAACTTAGTTTTTGTACCTTCACTTAAGTATTTTTATTTGCTACATTTGAAATACTTGCAGATTTTATTTTATACCATATGTTGTCAACCTAATTAAACTGATATGATAGAAGCAAATCCAATGCAAAGAGAAAAATAGAAACTTTGATTTATTATCATCATGTTTATGCAATGTATGAGCAAAAAAGTAGTCTATCATGAAGGTCATACACTGAATAATTATTGATTTTGTATGTTTGCATTACAGATTCTTGATAAAAATCTCCATATATTTAAAGATGCCACAATTTTTAAATAATTTTTGTTTCCTTGTGTGTTTATGTCAAAAGTAGCAAAAGAAAGTGTATTTTAATTAATCAAAATCAAAAGGAAATGTTACAATTAAAGATTTATACAGAACTAAAGCTATAGTAAGCTGAACGTAGACACATCAGCTATACAAATTAATAATATCAACACAAGTGGCCACCTTTAAAAATCTAAACACTTTTTGTTTTATATAAATTAAGGCTTAATTCTACCATTCCCATAAAGAGGAAGCCTAGATTATCTATTTTTGCTAGCATATTTAAAAGGACCCGTTAAACTGAGGTATGACTGGAGTCAATTGCATACATGTATATACTTTTTGGATATTGAGTTTGCCGCACCATTTTTGATAGATCCAGATCATTATACCGGTAAGCCGATAAGTACATGTAAAAAGCTAGCTCACTCTGTGGAAATGGAAAAGTCACAGCGCTGGTCTATTTTGTGGTTCTCATGAAACTGTTTGTCAAAATACCCATCAATACTATGAATGTAACAGAACGGAAGCAACTTAGAAAGGTAATGTTAGCACAGTAAATTTACAACGTTGTTCTTTTGAAGTTTGCCTATTTGAATGGTAGTTGCATTCAGGATTGCAAAACTGTAATTTTGACGGCAAAGGCTGTCCATACCTATCACCCGATCCCTCCAGATCAGTGTAAACATTGGGAAATCATCTATCTGTTGTGTGCCTAGTTAACTGAACGTGGCCAGTATTATGGAAAATGACATGTTCAAAGTGTCATCTACCAACATATCGACACGAAAAAGTTAACAGTTCTTTATTTAAGACGCACGAAAGACGAATTGCGACCCACCCCTTGTTTGCCTCGCCGGCCGCGCAGCTTGCCTGGTTCCGCGTCCTATGTCGTAACTAGTATGACAGGCCTCTGCGCGCGCGGTATCCATTGTTACGCAGGGGGCGAGTCCGGCTGGGCACTGAACAAAAAGCACGTGTTCGTTTGTTTGTCCCCAAAATCCCAGGCCGGAAGTAGAACCCGCGAGAACTGACATGCCCTATAGGGCTGTACAGTCAATACGACATCTGATCGAGACCTGACGAGACAGGGATACTTATGCTCTACGTCAATGCCTAGCATCAACGGCCTGTACGCGCTGCCTAACTTCCGGTTGTTTGCCTTCACTCGCTTCACACACAAAATCGGCTAAAGCTGTCCTTGGATGCACATCTAACGACTGAATTTAAGACGCATATCAGAATTATAACCATCAGGGAAGGTTTATGTAATATGTGAGCGGTTAGACAGTTGATAAACCAGAATGCCGCTGTTTCATGAGTGACTATCGGTGTCAGGCGCACTAATGTGTCGCGTGGGCTTTTCCGTGTCGTATGACGTAATAATCATCATGACTCGCATGCCTGCGCGCGGTATCTATGGTTACGTAAAAACGCTCTTTATATATGGCCTGAACAAGCGAGGACACTGATGCTCTGCTTGTGGCCGAAATGTAAATACCAATGATTTGCCTCAACCTACAACGCTTCCAACAGCCTCATCCAACGGACCACATGCATTATGGAGAGATAAATGTCTTATCTTTAACTATATTATGATTTTATAGTTAGCAATGCCTGGACCAAAGCAAACAAAAAATTGTTTCACACCCTCTCGTTTCTTCACGCACAAACCGCGCAGACGGCCGGTTCCCAACACTCAAACGTTGACTACAATGAGTGCGCGTCGCGCAACGGAAGCAGGGCACCAGCGTGATGCGCACTCGTTCTAAGAGCACGCGTTTTTTGCTTGGTCCCCAAACGACCTAAACCGGAAATAGAACCCGCGAGAACTGTACAGCCCTATTGTACTAGTTAACACGACCATCAACTCGTGATAATAGAGTAATAGTTTCCATGTACTTTTAACTGTGGTCTCAACGCGATTTTATTTTCTGTTATTCTAAATGTCGATCTTTATAATATTGATGTAGGCCTATTTAATGCCAGGAACGACTGGATTAAGGTAAACAACCCATAATAAACCTCGGAGATTTTGAGCAGACCTCGGTAAACGTCGCAAAAATCGGTGGGCCGTAGCCCTGAGATTTCACGCACTCTTAATGAAACAAAGCACGAATAAAACACAGCAAAAGAAGTGGTGACATAGGTAAAATTAATAGAGCACCGTATAATAAGCCTTGGCGATTTAGCGAAGACCTCCGTAAACATCGACAAACATCGGCGTGTGTCAGTGAAAGGGGAATCCCTAACTCGTGACGTCATTCACAGGGTATTTCTCCAAGAATGGCTCTTCGTGATAAACTTGGAAAATTAAACAAAAAAATCGAGAAAACGTGTAAATAGTTCAGAAAACATTCGTGTAGATCGTAGACCATTATATATAACTCGATTTATTAACACAAGGCGTAATTACTGATAATTGATGTAAAATAAGCTGCGCCAAATAAATATTTGTGAAATAATATTCTCAAGCTTATTTATTTATTTATATATTTGCTCCTAGAACGAGTGCGCATCACGCTGGTGCCTTGCTGCAACTGCGCGAATCGCACTCATTGTAGTCAACGTTTTATTGTTGAGAACCGGCCGGCTCCGCGGTTTGTGCGTGAGGAATCGAGTGGGTGTGAAACAATTTTTTGTTTGCTTTTGTCCAGGCATGGCTAACTATAAAATCATTATATAATTAAAGATAAGACATTTATCTCTCCATAATGCATGTTGTCCGTTCGATGAGACTGTTGGAAGCGTTGTATTTTGAGCCAAATCGTCGATGTTTACAGTTCTACGACAAACGAGCACCATTGTCCTCACCTGCTCAGTCCATATAAGGAGCGTTGTTACGTAACCAAAGATACCGCGCGCAGACACGCGCGTCATGATGATTATTACGTCATACGATATGGAAAACCCCGCGCAGCACGTTAGATCGCCTGACACTGACAGTCACTCATGAGACAACCGCATTCTGGTTTATCAACTGCCTAACCGCTCATACATTACATAAATCTACTCGGATGGATATAATTCGGATATGCACATAACTTCAGTGGTTATTTGTGCTTCCAAGGACAGCTTTAGCCGGTCTTGTGTGTCAGGCGAGTGAAGGCAAACAACCGGAAGGTAAGCAGCACGTACAGGCCGTTGATGCTAGGCATTGACGTAGAGCATAGATATCCCTGTCTCGTGGGGTCTCGATAAGATCCCGAAGTGACTGTACAGCCCTATAGTGCAGAATGTCGTTGATATTGTTTACTTCCGTACCCCGGTCCCCCCAGTTGATAAAATCTAGAATTGCACCAGCTGTTGTTTGGTCACAAGCATTGACGCCGGAGTAGGATGCTCTAATGAAATTAAAGGCATTGACGGTTTGCCCGACCGATGTGTTGCTTCCGATAATTGTCGTTAACTTAAAACAGTATTGTAATATTTCATTACGTGACTCATGTATCTTTCTGAAAAACTTCATACCGGTAAATCGATTATCATTGTGGCTACTGTTTACATTTTTACATATCATTCCTGTATTGCACTAGGTTTAAGATTTTGGTGAAATGAGGGCATAGGCCTACTAGAATATTTTTTTAACGGGACGGTAAAGTATCCCAAAAATTCACCAGAAGGTGTGTATTGTGTATGCTTTCATAAAATAATCACAAATACAGAGTTCTTTTACCTTGCTATTATGGGTGGCTTACCCTAATTAACGCGAGTCCATTTCAAATTAAGGTTGATTGAAGGATATTAGTAATTTTGTTTGGCTAATGACGAATTCGAGTGATTTTTTGTTTAGAGATATCGATGACCGGCGATGCAGCGAATTTACAATCATCAAGCTAAGCACAGTGCTACATTACATTTCTTTGTCCGATAATTTTTATGCAGTTGGGTGTATGACGCATATGTTGGTCTTGCCTATTCCGACTGACCAGGAATTATGACAATCTTGTCGAAATTATACAGGCTAAAACGTGATCCAAGTACAGTAAAGATTACAGCAAATTTCGTTATATATTGTAGTTTCTTTTTACCAGTCATATGTGACACGACCGTATATAAGCGGTCAGTTAATGAGGTTAACACTACCCCCCCCCCCCCACTCCACCCCATAAGCACTAGCCTACACGCTAGACCAATACATAGCGTGTACTTGTTACGTTGACGCATGCATATATATATTGTGATATAATCTGGACATGATTCTGTTTATTGCAGGTAACAAAAGCGAAACAGAGGTCAACATGGAGGTCGCCAATATAACTGGTAACTCTCAATACGTCGATGACACAAGCGGCTTGAGCGCGAATATCACTCTCGACCAACAGGAGGCGCCACATGCGTCGAACGCCAGCAGCTCTAGCTTGGTTCTGAACATCCATCTCGGCCTCATGCTGACGGTCATCATTCCAGGCTTGGCTTGCAACCTCCTTTCCCTGCTCGTCTTCATGGCCTCGGCCAAGCTCAGGCGGACAACTACGGGGCATTACCTTGTGGCATTGGCCTTAGCAGATTTGTTCTTCCTGGTGGGGGATTTGATGCGATGGCAACATTCCTTCCGGAAAACCGGGTTATATTTGCCAACTGTTGACGTCATGCTGACGTCAGACATCGCCTGTCAGTTCGTCCACTTTGTACGCTATGCCTCCAAGTTGTCATCCGCCTGGATCACTGTGGCTATCACATTGGAACGATTCCTAACCGTCGCCTTCCCGTTAAAGGTCGCCACCATATCGACGCCCTTCAAGGCCAAATTGACCATCCTCTTCACCTACTGCGCATGCGCCGCCTTGGGCAGTTTCCCGTTTTGGACGTTGACGTTAATGAAAACGGAATGGGGTGTTAGGTGTCGAGTACCCAGTTACAGTTTTCCCACGTACAACGTGTGGAGCTGGGTGGTGTTGAGGATAGGGTCTCTGTTACTTCCGGGGGCCTGCATCATCGTGCTGTCCAGCCTCCTCATCCACCGCCTGCTGAAGGTACGTGCCTCCAGGCTGAGGCGTCTCCGAGTGGGTTACCAGCCCGGCGAGAGCTCGGCGGCCAGTCGCTTGGAGCGGCAGCTGACCGCCATGCTCCTAGCCGTGGCGGTCGCCTTCATCGTCCTCCGCCTTCCCTACACCATTCTCTACTACATCAACGAGTACAAGGAGGAAATCTGGATCCCCCTTGACCCGGACCTCTCCTACAGGATCTCTTTCGCCAACAAGATGGCCGACGTGTTGGCGACCACCAACTACGCCGTAAACTTCTTCCTGTATTGTATGTGCGGCAGCGCCTTCCGCAAGCAGTTCCGGTTGCTGTTGGCCTGCACCACGGTCGTCAGACCCGCCGGGTCCTCGACAACGCGCACGCGCAGCTTCGCCCTCTCCAACCTTGTGCCAAGTAGTATCCGCAGGTGGAGCTGGGAATCCGGTGATAGACACAGCGTGGACAAGCGGCACTCTCTGGAGAAACAGTCTTGGGGGCGCTTTACAAAGAGTATGAACGCCCAAAGGTTATCCAGGTGATTTCGTTCACTCAACAATTCGCAACATTCCGCCTTATATCACGTGTGTTGACAAGTTGCGTTAATTTAGTGTGGCGCGATTGTTGTTCTTGTTTTTGATAGCATATAAAAAATATATATACATGGTACTTTCCTACTAGACTACACGGGTCACGTGCAGATTAAGTCTTCATAGTTTTACAAAAACATCGCGCGTTGTTCTGCGGGTAAACTGAAAAGATTCCTGAGATTAGCACGCGCCCTTACGATATTGTGCGTGGGTTATATCAAATGTCTTTAGACTCATCGTTACGCGGCATTATTGCTTCCGGCATGACCAAGTTTTAATTAGGGAAGACTTGAATGACTAAATAAATGAAGTTATAGTTGTCGCGTTACGATGCTGATTGATATTGATTTCAATTAGTTGTGATGACTCATATAACTCTTACTTATCAATGATGTTCAGGTGCGGATCTAGGAATTTGAAAAAGAAGGAGGGGGTGGGGGGAATGGATGAGGGGGTGCTCAGAACCCGACTTTTACAGTGTATGTTCAAGTTCCCAAGGGGTTTGGGTTGCACCCCCCCCCTCCCACCCTAGATCCGCGCCTGATATTACATGCATATTTAAACATTGATACAAATATCGTGTCTAAGTATATTTTATATCTACACTCTACGATGTGTTGTGAGATAAGTCATGTGGGAAATACATATCTGTAGGGTATGTTGTTACGGTGCCCGTAGGTTCCGTCGTATGGATTTCTCGACAATATGAGAAGGCATACCGAAGGTGTTAACCTGATAATATGCGTGCAGTGTCCACAAATACAATGTCTAAATCTATTTGATATCTACATTATATGATGTGTTGTGATGTACGTCATGTGAAAAATATATATCTGTAGGGTATGTTGTTACTTACAATGCCCGAAGGTTGCTTGATATGGATTTATTCACAATGTGATGAGAAGGCACACCGAAGGCTTTAACGTTAGAATATGTGTGGAGTGTCCCTCCCCCCACCCTTTCCTTCCACCTCTCCCCTGGTTCGTGGATTTTGTGTGAGAAAAATACGTCATGTCATGTATTGGCCTTCACATTAGTTGTCATGCATTTACTAATAGTGAGTTGTATACGAGATTTATCTTTAATTTGCTTGTACTCGGGCAGTTCTACATCAACGCCCTTTGAAGTGATAAACTGACTCAACGGGTCGTGTTTTGAGATTGTCAGTAATCGAACGGAACTTGCAGGCTGTCATCTGGCATGTAATTTAATATGAGTGAAGGAGTTATGAACCTGCCAAACTGGTTGTGAAATTTAAAACAACGAAGAACCTCAAAGTAACGACAGAAATTTTCGAGTTTACAGGTTGAACGATCGTTAACGTATGCGATATATGCATGTATATGTGAAAACGGTAACAAACGAACAAATTTTAACCAGTAAGAGCCAACTAGGTCTCCCCAGCGCTACAAAAATATGGCAGCGAAGCTAGTTGTCATGGTGTACAAGTAGTGGCCTCTATCTCGATGCAAGACATGATATGCTGCCATAAGGAGTGATACAGCAAAATATATATATATGCCGAAAAGGCCTTTTATTAATGAAGTGCGGTAGAATGTACAACTGTACAACTTACACAAACCCAGGGTCCAGAGGTCAAATGTGTCCGAAATGACCGTTAGTTAATTGGAAGATGTTGTGTTCTCCAGTACAGTATTTAATTGGGAGACTCGATAAATGTATTCTCTAAAGAACTGTTCTATGTAAGTTGTGCTGAATATCGATATCCATGAGTGGCCCCGATACATATGCCAATATGTAAGTCAATGGTTTACCATGTTTACAGCTGGACAATGCTACCCTTGCTGATGATTCCAACTTGCGTCATTATCCAAAGATGACATTGGTAGGATGAATTGCCATGCATTACGTCGACAGCGTTAAATGGAGTTTTACTTTTTGATAAAAGAGCATGCTATACTGTCTCACAGATGGCATTAGGGCAATTCAGGATATTTCATATATTAATAATATAGCCATAATGTTTCTACCGGAAGACTTCGTTCCGTTTGATATTCTGAAATATCAGGCGAATGACGTATGCGTTTACCATTTAAATAATCAGCATTTTATATGTTGTATGTATATAATATATTTGTCCTTGTTAGTTTTTTTCCAGCTCAAACTGAAGTGAATTGTTTGTATACTGCTCACTTTGATGTGAAATAAATATCAATCGAAATCAAATCTTATGTATCAGAATGAAATTTGGATTTTCATTACATTTTCACTGGCATCATTAGTTGTATATTCACATCTGTATTATATAACTAAACGAGACTTTACTTCAACCAACCAACCAATGAATATTTCCGTTGATTTGTTTAAATAAAAAAAATGACAGCTTTAGATATTCCGTTCTTGTAGAACCATAATGTTACTTTCTTTCGGCGAATTATCTAAAAAGATCAAGTTTCACTTGTTTGACCCCCATCTATACAAAACACACGAACACAAAACATCATGTTGCGTCTTGCTTGGATATCGTGAGTACTTTCGGTCCGGAAATTTCTGTCCGGAACTTTCGCAACTACACAAATTATTACATTTAGTGGCTCATCCCAAACAGACTTATTTGGAAACAAATAACACGAAACTCCAAATCGATCATAAACATTCTTTGTTCTCCAATTTCCTCATTTATCGGGCCACCAAAACATGGCTCTTCAAAAGTATCACACTATGTCTTTGTCGTATTGATTTGTAACCGACCACTTAGGCCCTAATACCCTTAACCTACGAGTAATCTAAGAGACGAACCATAATATCATGCAGTCACCCTACCCAAAGAATAAATCGTTCATCTTCAGTATACACCATTTAAAGTGTAAGTCTAACCAAACTAGTACGTACCACGTTATTAAAATGAATGCAACAATATCGTTCATGCGGTGGCAGCACCAGGTCGTCCAAACAAACGCAAACAGAACCAAATTTACTTGGATGTCTAATTCAATGTACTACATGCCTGCTTGATGTCCCAACGGTGGGACACAAGCACCATGTGTAATATAGGGACTCCCACAAGCAGGTAAACAAGTTCCTTGCGACCCAGTCAATATGGTCTCTGTAGCAATAAAATAATCATTGCAGATCTGTAAGCTTTAGACGCAGAAGTATAATGGCAAACATAAACGAACGAACCTTACGGCAATCGAATGATATTCTGTACCGGTATATCATATAATGTAGATCATCAAGTAAGTTATCAAGAGATCACAGCCACCGCTGTTACAGTTACATGTAGCGAATCATTCCTTAGCCGTACCATCCGACCTAATCCACATCAAAACTTTCCAACTGTGTGCCTTTTTTGTGAGATACATCTAGTCAGTAACACAGACTACATAGTAGCTCGATGCTCAACATGAAACACATATTCACCATTTATGACACACCACGTGAGTATATAATACTTCCCTAGTTACATATACACTTCAGTTCCTAGCGTGAGGCAACTATTCATCAGAGCTGATCGTCGGGCAAGAACCAACTGTCTCTGTAACTCTGTTCCAAGATGAGGCTTCCCACCATCCCTTTGGTATCGTAGCCAGACGAGGATGAGAAGTCCCCGCTGACCAGCTGCCATCCCTGCGAACGAAGGTGTTCCGCGAGTCGCAGGCGACTGGTTGAGCCGTGGAGCTCCATTTCTATAAACTTCCCCTGATTGGTCGCCTGATTATGCAGTTTCTCCACCAGGCCAAAGAAGTCGCTGGGCAAGCCGGATATGACGTCATGGCGTCCGGAAACGATGGTGCGCACGCGCGAATTGTTGGTCGGCATGGTAGCGGCCATGCCAATGCGGACCTCTGTGACCTGCAGGACGCGGCCGCTCCGGGCCCTGGCGCGCGTCGAGTCCTGCATCAAGGCGCTGACGGCGCCAATGAGCGGCTCGATCTGATAGAAGTCCGCCTCCACAGCGAGCTGATCCAGCAGATTGAAGCCCTTGGGCAGAGCCAGCTGGGACGAGCGCAGGAAGTTGAGCACGTAGCCGAACAGCGCGCCATCTCGGTCGATGAAGTAGCTGCCGTCGGCGTCGCGCCACGCCGGCAGACTGCCGTTAAACATCGCGCCGAGCATGGATGTCGGGTATTTACAGAGGGTCCCCAGTGTCGTTGTGTACTTCACGCCCCCGATGTTCAGCCTCACTATCCCCTGGGACTCTGCATCCCCCATGGTGCCACAGGGAACGGTCACTGAGTAGTCGCATTCAAAAGTTTACCCTTAATGCCATCTTTACTACATATACACACTACAAGGGTTCTCGTTCGCAATACATAGCGTACACAAATTAATAAAGTGTTGAGTCGTAACGCTGTTCAAACCATTCCAATATCAATATCAATATCAATAACCACTATCTGAAAAAAAAATGAAATGAAAAAATAGTACATTTTAAGATAAACAAGAGCCAATATGCAAGGTAAGTTGCCGACTACATCACTTACTTAAGCCAAATCATCAATACTCTCAAGATCAAGATTAGTGTCATAAAAGCTAATTTAGAGTTTTGAGCAGGTGACTGTTTAAGACGCCAACGAAATTGCATGGTACAGGCAGGATGGAACAGATAAGGAGATGTAATGTTAGGTGTCTTGATGTAGGGTTATGAGCTATAAGGTCAGGAGATACATTCTACCCCTGTACATGTACTCATGTATCCCAGTATGTATCCTATAATCAAATTTGGTGGATATATTACAGTAACCCAATGTAAAGTCATTTATGAAATACAATTAACGTTCACGCCTAGGTGGGGAAGAGATAGATACTTTGCATATTTAGGCCAGTCTGGCAGGGGTGGGGATGAAAGTGGGGGGAGGGTTGTCCTGGATCTAGTTGTCCTTGTTGTGGCATTATATAGAGAGATGGATCTGACCGATGAATATCAAGAATTCTGATTTGACTGGTTGGTTCATCTTCTTCTGGTTGAGTTGTTATCAAAGAAAGTTAATTAATACATTTTAACACTCGACCGCAGTGACTAGCAATATAAGCCTCCCCATTCTTCTCTACCCCAGCTACTCAGTATAAATTTGGCCAGCCAATCAACCTGGTAGCTTTGTGCACCCTTCCTCCTAGTTGCAGGACTACTTTCCTCCCTCCTCTCCACTCCACCCATATAAAGCATCACCCTAACCACCCTGACCCATACGTCTGTCCTGTCCATACACCATTTCAGCCCCACTCCCCAAGCTAATTTACCATGCCTATGGATTTTACTGTACTTACTGTACTGTCTAACAGAACTGCGATAGTCCATAATGCGATTAGTCAAATGTACACTATTTGCAAGGATCTGTCTGTGTCGGCCTTCCGCGTCCTCAGCCGCCCCTACCTACCAATCAATACGTTGTTGATGGCTGAAGCTCAGGTCAGCAAGTCGCCGCAATGTATGGAGACGTCAGAATCCCATAATATCGCTCACTGTCATTTTGTCAACAGGTCCTTCGAAGCACTGTCAGAGGACCTTATCCGTGTATTGATACATAGATCCATGTCCTAAAATCTGAACAAGTTCATGACTAAGTGGAATCTGAACGCAAACGATATATCCTTCAAACGAAATGCCCCGTTAATCCACAGCCACAGGAGTCTGTGCCGTGGTCAATCCGGAGTTTTCAGCAGCGAAGTGGCCGCGACAGTCAGCGCCACCTAGCGAACATCGTAACGCTCTTACGCTAGATGTCGCCGCGACTGCAAAATTTGGCGCGCTTATGGGAACAGTTGAGTTTTCCACCAGTTCAGTCGCTAGCCTGGGTCGCAACGATATAGCGACATGTTGGACACGAGGGGGGCGGTACCTTTTCCCATCCCTACGATTGGCATCCTCGAGATCCGTGATAAGCTGTTGGCAAGTTTGGGGCTTCGTTATCCGTACAACTCTGGTTCAACGCGACAAGCGAAGACCCTTTCGCTGTTTAGGACTACCGCGACCTGTTAGTTCCCTTGATTTTTTTCGCGCCCAGTCTGGAGCAGTCCGCATCTTGGAGATTCCATATTACTCTCCCTAATTCTTGGGGATTCGCGATTCGGAGGGAGTCCCCCTCCGCCCCCCCCACCCCCCCCCCCCCCTCACCTCACTCACTAGGCATTCGCATCTAGAATTGGAGCCAAAGGCAAAGGTTAAGTCAATATCCACGCTTATTTGCTTTAAACCATGCACTGGATGCTTCGTAGCTTGTTATTGGTGCTAAATGTTGTCAACGCTACTCATAGAACTACTATACAAAACTTTTTGGCACACATTATGATTTTTAAAATACTTTGCAAAAACGCCTGGAACTAATGCGACTAAGAGCATGTTAATTCTGTACGAAATAGGTATATGTGCCCCCGAATTTTGATGACGTAGGCCTAACACACAAGAAAGGCGCACTCACACGAGATACACTAGTTTGGCCCCAAAATGCGGCTTAACAACATGCCATGTTAAATAAGTTACATGGAGGCCCTACTAACATCATTCCCATTCAAACTATTTTTCTGCGTGAGTAGCTTTAATAACATGACTGCTAAAACACGTTGCAGGTAATTGAAACCCATATCCAAGTTATCCGTATCATATAAATCTTCTAACGTGCACCATCTCTACATGTACACTTTGATCCACCCCTTTTTCACCCCCCTCACCAGCGACACATATATTTTTCTTTTGAGAGCCGTTATCTGAGATCCTGACACCCCTTCCCCCCGCCCCCGCACACACACACACCCATATACCCCCTTTACGCCCCCACCCATCTCCCCAATCGATTTGGAGTCCCATCGAAAGAAATTCACCCAGTTTAATGACCTAGAGGAAACAATCAAGCTCAGTTGTAGCCAATATCTGGAGTTTCACCCCCCCCCCCTCTCTCCCTTGCCTTAAAGCGGGTGTCCAACCTAATTTAATCGCGATCTGCACCGAAAGTTTACATCTTAAAATTAAAGTGGCAAGTGCTAACGCTTCGTTTCGGCCGACTGGTAAAGAGAAAAAAATTAAGGCCACCCGCCCCCAGGAATGTCAAGCAGAGCGCCATTTTGCCGGGAGCAGTGACGCATATTGTGACTATTCATATGGCGCCGCCTTAAGTCATAACTCGCGGAGAGAAAGACCAGGGCCGCGATTTACAGATGAACAGCGGCAGTTCCAAGCCTCGCAGTAGCGTAAGATCTTAGTATTTCATGGAAAAATACCGTCCAAACAAATTGATAGACGTCTTGTGACGATTGACTCTGCAACAATGCCATGATTGGAGTTATTAGCGATTATCACGCGCTCTTGTTCTGCTCACACATTAGGCGCAATTTCCGGTTTGAATAAATTAGAGTATCGCCTCCTGATTGGTCAATCGCGGACACGCCTCCAAAAAATGCTGCCGCCTGGGTAGGCGGCGAAATCGTGCCTGGCGGTCATTTCTAAATTTTATTGTGAGCTGCAGATAGAACGAAAAATTATATAATTTGGAAGATAGACAATTGGGTAAATATATGAATCGGTAAAGCAGCGTTAGAGGCCAGGCTGGCGGTTCCCTTTAAAATAGTGCGCCCGTCCACGAATGTTTGATGTATTCTGATTACGAACAGGCAGAGGATCCTGCATCCCTGACCTCTCCCACCCCAAATCTTAAACCATAGTTAACTTCTTAGACTATAGGGATAATCTCCGATGTAGTGCATAGCGCGCTGAACCTGCCGCAGATCAATAGTTTATTAATTGGTTCGAAGCTGGCCTTGGGTCCCTGGGGGCAAGTGGGGGGGGGGGGCACGTACATTAACAGTTATAGTACCGTATTGGGGGTGTGCCATCAATGGAGAGCGAGAGAAAAGTGAGAGATTTTGTGGTCATTGAGGGATACATTTTTGGTTAAAAAAAACAAAACACAAAATAGACAGTCATTGAAAGGTATAAGGGGGGTAATCGAGGAGTTGATTCGAGATTGAGAAAAAAAAAGCGAAAAAGGGGTTATTTGGGCGGCGCGTATCTATATAACAAACTATATGTAGTGCCACTCATTTCCTGCATCTCAAACCATGCAAAGCATACCGCGCTATGCTGATACGAGCGTCACTCGCTCTGCATGGCTCATGCATGGCTGCCAGATCACGATCTTCTGTGTAACGATCTGAGGACACTATTCAAGCCACGTCTCACACTCTGTTCATATCACCGCGAAGTATTATAACTGCAATTGATATGAAGACCTGAAGGCGCCCCCCAATGTTTACCATTGATAAACAGCTAGAGGCAATAGAACTCTAAGGCGCGTGGGGAAAAACTTAACATATAGCCTAGAATAAGTGGATTTTGTTTGTTGTTTGTTGTGGAACATCGATGCACCGTCTCTATTGAAAGACGTTTTACATATAGTAAGTGAAAAGGTGAGAGATACTTGACCATGCAAGGATAAGAGTGTTGACATGATTTCTTGTGCCAGAACCATGATGGCGGCTCGGGCTAAAACTAAATATATGAGACACAATTGAAGCAGGCTATATGTTCCATGTATATGTGGCTGTCGCGAACTACATAAAGAAAACGTAATAAATGAAAAGGGAATTTGAAAAGGAATCCAGCGAGAGACACTGTGAAGCGGTCATATAACGAAAACGATAAGCGAACAAGAGCTATACTTCAGCAGCCGTACCGGACTCGAGAATGTTGGAGGAGAATAAGGTAATACGCATACCCAGCAAAGACGTAACGTTTTTTTACACGTTTTAAAATACATGGATCTAATTACGTTATAACCGGTTTAGAAACGTTACAAAAAGCTAATGTGTTTGCTAGGTATACACTTTTCAATACTCACAACAAATCAAGTGAAACTTAAAATGGCAACAAATAAAATATCCAACTTAATTGCAAGATGCCATATATATATATGGCTTATATAGTAATGCCTTCGTAAATTCTGAATCCTGGGTAAACTGAAATCTTGTCAATATCGGACCTTTTTCCAGGCCAAATTTGTTCTTATCTCTTACTTGAACCCTTATAAACCCAAGTAGGTTCCGGTTATGGAGATTCTCCTGCACGTCTGTTATGCTTTAGACGAGATAATTTGAATATAACAGCGGTATATATAGCGGATCTTACGCAATGCCCAAATAAATCGTTCTTATTTCGTGGAGCTTTAAAACTTCTGAAATATTGCCGTGCAACATCTGGACTGCACAAATAGGTTTACTTAGGACCGAATTATTCTCATATTAAGTTCTAATAAGTTATGTTTGTGTCGATCAAAGATGGCGACCGTAAGATTTCGGCACCGTGGCCTGGCGATGGTTGGCGTATCTCTGCTGGCTGTCACCCTCACTTTGTACGCCATCTTGATATCTGCCCAAGGGTGGCATGTATCAAGACTGAATATTGACGTGTCCACCGGAGAAAACTACTATCCAGGTGTGTTTCCATCATATTACACAAATAAAACCAAAAACTCATTTTCGAAAGTGGTTGAATAAAACGTTATCTTAACTTGTATAGTTATAGCTGATGTAATATATTTACGAAGTTTTACCTAGTACATGATCGAATTATTGCCATAATACGACCGTTCCAACTATATGCTAACCAGAGATAAAGACTTGACGGTTTCAGCGATAGATAGCATATCGAGTATATATATATTGTTCGTGATCGCCATGAAATGAATGGGGGAGTCCTTCGCTAGCATGAAGAATACAGACATAGCGAGCAAACGCATACATATAGTCCGCCATGATATTAAAATGATGTTGACAATAATATTCTGCCTCAATGATGTTAACTCAAAGTGAGGTCAAGCCTTTAATTGCGTAAGATGCATTTTATGATAATGCCATTACATATCACTAATTGACACTAATTAAGGTAGGTTAAAACGAAAAGGACGAGAGTAGAAAGTGAATCAAATCATCTTTAACGCAAACAAGGGAGGCACTCATTAACGCATGATGGCGATCCTATACCGGAACCGGAACCAGAACCCCGGGAACCGCGTCTGAGAGTAGACCGCGACCCCTTCGAGGGACTCGAGGAACATCCAGGCAGGGGTCGCGTGTTCGCCGCCCCCGCGCAGACACCCTGCCACCCGCAGACCAGAGCCCAGGCCGTGAGACAGGTGTGTGAGTCTCAGGGTTGGGCGGACCCCACTCGCCTGGAAAAGTCCTCAGCCTTCAGCCATATCTATGTCGACGACTTCCACAAGGTCCTCTACTGCGCTATTCCCAAGGTGGCCTGCTCCTCATTCAAGGTCAGAGCGCCTTCTTTTTTCCATGATTTCAACCTTTTTTTTTTATCTATTTATCAAAAGCGAATGGTGTACAGTAATCTTAATATATTGGAAACCGGTACGGTTGGGCATTTTGACCACTGATATATACATCTATGTAGACAAATTATGAATATTGGCATACATTGGGGTTGTAGATTATGCTCGGCATAGCTAAGTCTGGGCGTTGTTTCTTATTGTCATTATCATGCTTCTATAGTACGCATAAGCAGGTCTACATCGAAATAACAATTCTTAATCGGGGAATAGAAAACGTACGATCATCATATATGAACAACAGGTTTTCAATTATGTCTATCCAGTACCTGCTGGCTCAGCAGTCCCCGCAGTTCTCTCGCTGGGCCCCCGACTGGGTCCACTCCCTCGTCTACATGCACTCAGTCGGCATTAAAGTTCTCTCGGAGTTTTCACCAGATGAGCGCCAGCGTCGACTGCGAGATTACTACAAGTTCATGGTGGTCAGACATCCGCTCGACCGACTCCAATCCACGTATGAGAGCAAATTCAACAACAGATTTGAAAAATTCTTTCAGGGTCAATTTCGCGAGATCATCAAGGCCAAATTTGGCTTAACGGTTAGAATGGAAAGCATCCACTTCGACCAGTTTTTAGATCTGGTTGGACACAATACCAATGACAGTTTCAGCAACGAGCATTGGCATACCTACGATAGAATCTGCCACCCGTGCGAGATTTCATACGACCACGTGATCAGATTGGAGACTATTGCCAGTGACAAGAAAGAGGTGCTGTCCAAGTTCTCTGGACACCAAGGTACGCCCCCGGACATGCCCACCAAGAACCTATCGAGTAGGGAGAAGAGAAGTTTGGCGGCCCTGGGAAAGGAATACGCTGGCGTAGCGAGTGATACGAAGGAAGCAGTGTACAAGATGTACGCCAAGGATATGCAGCTGTTCGGATACCATTGGGATGGCCTGAATGCAACCTGCCGGTATGACTGGGAGAACCCGGGCATGACTTGTTGCTAGGCTAAGCTAACTCATGCTTGTTACTTGGCTGAGCGAAGCCATGCTTGTTGTTTAGGCTGATATAACGGCAGGCTTGTTGCTAGGCTAGCTCAGTACGCCAGGCTTGTTGCTAGGCTAGCTCAGTCAGGTTTGTTGCCAGGCTGAGCTAAGCTAGGCTTGTTGCTTAGGCTGAGATAATGGCAGGCTTATTGTTAAGGCTGATATAACGGCAGGCTTGTTGCTAGGCTGCGCTAAGCGAAACTTGTCGCTAGGCTAAGTCAAACTTGTTGCTAGATTAAGACAGACTTGTTGCTTGGCTGAGCTAAATCAGATTTGTTGCAGTATTACCTAGCTTTAAAGACATTCGGAAGTAGGCTAGTTATTCAGAATGTAGCTGTTTTGGCTTGGGGCACCACAACAATGCAAAACCGTTTTGAGGTAGTCATTCTACTTGGTTCTGGTTCTTGGGGAATCCGAAAAAATCAATTTATATTGGTCATGCACTAATCGATGCTGTATAGTTATAGTGTAGTCAATTTTCAATAGGTTTTTCAGACCTTTTACATATCATATTTTTCTTAGAACACTATACGAGAGATAAATTTTACTTCATTTTTGATGACGTAGTACACAATAAACCTTTATGTCACATTTATTGGCCAGGTTCAATATAAGTAACACATCCTTTCTGTATTGATGCGAACATCAATATATTGCGTTCGTGGATAATGTACGGCGCTCTTGTGCCATACGTGGAAGGCTGATAGTTGTACTTCAATAGTGTCAATTGCGGTACATAGACAGGACTATCAATAAAGAGCTGTAATTCCACACAGCAGTGCTTTAAACTTGAGATCTTTTGTGGCTATTTTAGCAGTTTGAGGACAAAAGTGAACAATTCTATAACACGACATATGAACTGGACAAATAACATATTGTCGCACCTTCTTTGTCGCTGCACAGTAGTAACAAGCAACAACGCTAGCAAACTGATGTCGTCATATTGTTCTCACGCGGTTATGTGAATGAGCTGCACATTTCACTACAGGATTGGAATGATTTATTACGTGCAAAATGACTTGGTTACACAAGGAACCACTGCTGTTCCCCATCCGAAAATATGCAATGCAGTCATGACGTAAGATATATAACGGTCGCCGCTGTCCCCGCTCTGGTTTCTCTCTTTTTCCCCAAACCACTATTAGAATTATATTCGTCTCTCTCTCTCTGTCGTTTTCACTCTCTTTCTGTCGTTTTCTTTCAGTCGTTCCCTCTTTTGAAGGGAGGCAACAAATAATACTAAATAATTTAACATACGCGGTGAGCATATTGAGCTAAGCTATCTTTCCATGAAGAGCTCCCCCATCAACGATAGCCTCATGTGAAATGGTTGCGCTGGGCATGTGAAGAGGCGGCTCTCGAGGTCCCCTCCCGTCGTGGCGCCTTCCGCATAGTCACTGTCTGAGAATTCGCTGCAATCAACTATATCATCGTCCTCTTCTGTGTTTAACGATTGGCGATAATTATCTACCTCCCTGGCCCGACATTCCTCCTCCTTCCCGTCCTCCTCCTCCTCCAGCTCTTCCCCGGCCTCCTTCCCCACGACCCCAGCCACTGCCGCGTCCACCACCACTTCCCCATCACCCTCCCTCTCCAGTTCTTCCCATTCTCGTTCAGACGCCACACGCCCCGTGGTCGATTGCTTGACCTTGACCTCCTGCGTTAAAGTCTCCGCGGTTGATGACGACAACGACGATGATCCTGGCGGGGACGACTCCCCCACGCCTGTCTGAATCACGAATTCCTTTCGCTTGGCACGAGGTTGCTTCAGCTTTTCCTTTAATTCTTCGAGGTTGGTCGCGTGGACCAATAAGTCGTCCACGACCTCATTGATACCCGTACCCTGCCGCCTATGATCCTGGCCTTGATTTGCCTCAGGCTCGCTAGAGGCCGCCACTGGAGCCGACTCAAGTATGACGCTCCGCACGGACGTATTCACGTCCACCTCGTCCTCGGATCCGGGCCGTCTGGGCCCTTGCGCCATTGTCGCCCAGTCTTTGGTCCTAGCCTTGTGTTTCAAAAACGGACCGGCAGGTGGCGCTTTAAAAATATCCTCCACGGGATCGGTCAGATCTAGTAGAGCCAGCAGGTCGACGTTGTCATGGAGATGCTGCAGGTCCACCAGGTCCTGGGCTCGCTCGGCGCTGCAGCAGTAGAGGGCGGCGGCGTCCACTGGGTGGGCCTCCGTGTTAAAGACGTACCCACCTGACACGAGCCGAGAGAAATAAACACACTTGTCAAATTTTTAATAACGAGATAAACACTCATCTAGATGTGTGTGGTCGTCAATGGCGACGAAGGTCCATACCATCTTTTCAACATTACAATTACATGACAGCCTAATAAACCTTACTTTAAACATAATCCTCTATGGGATGAATTCCTAACTACCTCTTTACCATTAGCGTAGCATACCCCACTCCAATAACTAGATGTGATCCATCGCCCTGCGCTTCTCACACAGACACCACCACCCAGCCCTGCCATCCTGTCACACAGACACCGCCACCCAGCCCGGCCATCCTGTCACACAGACACCACCACCCAGCCCGGCCATCCTGTCACACAGACACCACCACCCAGCCCCACCATCCTGTCACACAGACACCACCACCCAGCCCCACCATCCTGTCACACAGACACCACCACCCAGCCCCACCATCCTGTCACACAGACAGCACCACCCAGCCCCACCATCCTGTCACACAGACAGCACCACCCAGCCCCACCATCCTGTCACACAGACACCACCACCCAGCCCCACCATCCTGTCACACAGACACCACCACCCAGCCCCACCATCCTGTCACACAGACAGCACCACCCAGCCCCACCATCCTGTCACACAGACACCACCACCCAGCCCCACCATCCTGTCACACAGACACCACCACCCAGCCCCACCATCCTGTCACACAGACAACACCACCCAGCCCCACCATCCTGTCACACAGACACCACCACCCAGCCCTGCCATCCTGTCACACAGACACCAACACCCAACCCGGCCATCCTGTCACACAGACAGCACCACCCAGCCCTGCCATCCTGTCACACAGACACCACCACCCAGCCCTGCCATCCTGTCACACAGACACCACCACCCAGCCCCACCATCCTGTCACACAGACACCACCACCCAGCCCCACCATCCTGTCACACAGACACCACCACCCAGCCCCACCATCCTGTCACACAGACAGCACCACCCAGCCCCGCCATCCTGTCACACAGACACCACCACCCAGCCCCAACCATCCTGTCACACAGACAGCACCACCCAGCCCCACCATCCTGTCACACAGACACCACCACCCAGCCCCACCATCCTGTCACACAGACAGCACCACCCAGCCCCACCATCCTGTCACACAGACAGCACCACCCAGCCCCACCATCCTGTCACACAGACACCACCACCCAGCCCCACCATCCTGTCACACAGACACCACCACCCAGCCCCACCATCCTGTCACACAGACACCACCACCCAGCCCTGCCATCCTGTCACACAGACACCACCACCCAGCCCTGCCATCCTGTCACACAGACACCACCACCCAGCCCCACCATCCTGTCACACAGACAGCACCACCCAGCCCCACCATCCTGTCACACAGACAGCACCACCCAGCCCCACCATCCTGTCACACAGACACCACCACCCAGCCCCACCATCCTGTCACATAGACACCACCACCCAGCCCCACCATCCTGTCACACAGACAGCACCACCCAGCCCCACCATCCTGTCACACAGACAGCACCACCATCCTGTCACACAGACAGCACCACCCAGCCCCACCATCCTGTCACACAGACACCACCACCCAGCCCGGCCATCCTGTCACACACAGACAACACCACCCAGCCCCACCATCCTGTCACACAGACACCACCACCCAGCCCCACCATCCTGTCACACGCAGACACCACCACCCAGCCCCGCCATCCTGTCACACAGACACCACCACCCAACCCCACCATCCTGTCACACAGACACCACCACCCAGCCCCGCCATCCTGTCACACAGACACCACCACCCAGCCCCACCATCCTGTCACACAGACACCACCACCCAGCCCCGCCATCCTGTCACACAGACAACACCACCCAGCCCCACCATCCTGTCACACAGACACCACCACCCAGCCCCACCATCCTGTCACACAGACACCACCACCCAGCCCCACCATCCTGCCGCACACACAGACACCACACAACCTACCAGCGTCGATGACGCACTGTCCGCTGGGTGTGTTTATCACAGTGCCACGGCCCCCCGTGTTGTGGATGAAGTTGTCCTCGTCAAATATGAGGAACAGGTACTTGGTGGTCTCCGCCAGGAAGAAGGACTCCATCCGGTTATCCAGGCGGTGATCCCGCACATCTTTCACCTAGAGACGGGTGGGCATCGAGATTAGTCATTATCAGAAACGGACAGGCATGCGGAACAGATTGTGGGCTGGTTTAAGTAGGGATGCTTAGTCTGTGTAGGTCATATCGCGACAATGGGGAGGGTGAAGGTAGAGAGAAGTCATGTCTCTGGCAGTAACCCCCTATTCTTTGCGAAGAAAGACATGGGGTCTTTATCCTGCACACATATAGACATTGACACAGGCGGGATACAAATCACGCAACGTCAGCTCGGGGTGGCCCAGCAAAGCACACTCGAGAATAGCCAGGGAACAGACAGTCATGAGATATAAAACAAACGGACAGGCATGGGAAACAGACAAACATCGTGATGAGACAGCCATCAGGATCAGACAGATGTCGTAATCAGACAAACGTCTGGACCACACAGATGTCGTAATCAGACAGATGTCTGGACCACACAGATGTCGTAATCAGACAGATGTTTGGAGCACACAGATTTCGGGATCAGACAGATGTCTGGATCATACAGATATCGAGATCAGACAGATGTCTGGACCACACAGATGTAATCAGACAGATGTCTGGACTACACAGACTTCAGGATCAGACAGATGTCTGGATCATACATATGTCGTAATCAGACAGATGTCTGGACCACACAGATGTCGTAATCAGACAGATGTCTGGACCACACAGATGTCGTAATCAGACAGATGTCGTACTCAGACAGATGTCTGGACCAGACAGATGTCGTAATCAGACATGTCTGGACCACACAGATTTTGGGATCAGACAGATGTCTGGATCATACATATGTCGTAATCAGACAGATGTCTGGACCATACAGTTGTCGTAGACAGATGGCTGGATCATGCTGGCAGAAAAAAAAGCACAGAAACCATTAAATTACCGAAGTAGTCAAGGGAGGGTCACCCAATGGCCTAGCAATACAGTAATATTAATAATTAGCTCCATAACAATTATAAATTCCATAACAATAAGAAATCTTTATGAAGATTATTATACGTTCATACAGAATAGAGCAATGCAATGCTTTGAAATTTAAAGTAAACGAGATTATTTCCTAGACAAATGACTTTGTGCTGGATCGGTGTGACACACGCACCGTGGCATAGCCGCACTTTGTCTTAGCGTTGTGCTCGATAGACTCCAGAATGTCAACTGCAATCTCCAACAAGTACGGGTCTTTGGTGGCTCGGTACAGGTACATGGCACTCTCAATGAGTTCTGGAATCATACAGATCACATGGCACTATATCATCGGTAAGATAACGAACCAAGAGTTAAGTGATGTTTGTTTAGCATCGCCGGTTTACCACGACTGTACCGCCTGTGTACCAAGGGTGTACCGCTGGTGTACCACGGGTGTACCGCTGGTGTTACCACGGGTGCACCGAGGGTTTACCACGGGTGTACCGCTGGTGTACGAAGGGTGTACCGCCGGTGTAACACGGGTAGACCGCCGGTGTTATCACGGGTATACCGAGGGCTTACCACGAGTGTACCGCCTGTGTACCACGGGTGTACCGCCGGTGTACCACAGGTATACCGCCGGTGTTACCACGGGTGCACCGAGGGTTTACCACGGGTGTACCGCTGGTGTACCACGGGTATACCGCCGGTGTTACCACGGGTGCTCCGAGGGTTTACCACGGGTGTACCGCTGGTGTACCATGGGTGTGCCGCCGGGGTACCGCCGAAGCTCCCTCCCCCAGATCGAATAACATATATCCATAGTAAAGAATGATTACAGGTATATACATCAATTATAAACGATAAATGTGTATTTAATTACAATAACTTATACAAGATTACATTTAATTAAATAAGATAGCAAATAAGTAAATTCTAGGATAACTGTCGTTGGACAGACCTGGTCTCAGAGGGTATCCCTCCCGGTTAGGATGCACCTCCGCCTTGGGAATGTTGTAAAACTCAGGCGTGGATCCAAACTGTCTCCACACTTGGTGATAATTGTGAATGGTCTTCATCCCTTGATCGACATCGCCTACCAAACTCTGGAAAAGAAGCCAGAAAACAGATATGTATTACTAACTGGCGATACATGTCGTCCCAAGACACGGAGGTAAGCACAATAGCAACATAATGGGAGCAATGCTGAAGGGCCTTTGGCGCTAAAAACCAGGAAATGACTACTAGCTTTGCATTGTTTTCCGAGAAC
Source organism: Arenicola marina (assembly GCA_964019135.1). NCBI lineage: Eukaryota > Metazoa > Annelida > Polychaeta > Arenicolidae > Arenicola > Arenicola marina. The sequence goes on from OZ025261.1 coordinate 19,708,070, forward strand.
CAATGATACAGACCTTTCAGTGAGAAATAACTTCTCCAGTAAACATACGTGGTCGGTAACATAATATACATTGACAAATGTACAAGACATACTCATATGGCAAACACGAAAGTCATACATGTACTTGGAACTTAAGACACATATGCGAATTAGACTCAACGATGCACGAAGTTACGATGTTTCAATGTACAAAGCAAAGCGTGAAGTATAACACCAGCGACACGTTACCAGGATGCCGGGCCAGAACGCCTCCAGAGACTGGAACACAGGCAGAGTGACGGTCCCTTTCTTCATGTTAACCCACATGAACCAATCGTCTCGATGTAGGTACTTTTCAATGGATTCCAAGTATTCTGCGGCAGGAAATACCAAGGGCTTTACATCCAAATACTATAATTTACGTATAAAGTAAACCTGATGATAAAGAAGCGAACAACCATTGCAGGACACAATCTCATATTTATTGTTGTGTATTGTTATTTATAAACTTCCATCAATATAATGATATTCAAATTACGTGATCTTGTTAGTACTAACTCCTTAAGAAATGTATGCTTTATCATATTAAAGTGGACGTCGAAATGTGCAATATTCAACTGTTGATGACGCAATACACGGGTTACTGAACAAACTTAACAGCTTTAAATTGTTTGTCTAGGACGTTTAGTTGGTAAATTTTAAGTAGAACGCGAAACTTGTGTTTGAACCATCACGACACGATAGACAAGAGCCATGTATCCGGGAGTAACCCCAACTCTTCTCGAAGAATGATAAGGACTTAACTCACATACTTACAATGCTTAGAGACATAAACCTACAAACATAAACTGCGGTATCTACGGTCATGACTCCACCTTACCATTGAAGGTAGTCATGACTCCACCTTACCATTGAAGGTAGTCATGACTCCCTTACCATTGAAGGTAGTCATGACTCCACCTTACCATTGAGGGTAGTCATGACTCCACCTTACCATTGAAGGTAGTCATGACTCAACCTTACCATTGAAGGTAGTCATGACTCCACCTTACCATTGAAGGTAGTCATGACTCCACCTTACCATTGAAGGTAATCATGACTCCACCTTACCATTGAAGGTAGTCATGACTCCACCTTACCATTGAAGGTAGTCATCAGCTCGGGGATCTGGAAGAGGATGGATCCCTTGACGAGGTATTCGAAGTAGGAGTCGACCCCCGCCCCGATGCCGGCGTCCAGCGCCGTCCACTTGCCGCTAGCCACGTCTATGTGGTTACCAACCTACGGCGCAAACAGACCAACGAGGTCGAATCAGCTCCGGCGTTATAGATCGGTATGAGACATATATGAGTAACTGTCACATAAATAAATCTATAGATCTACCGGTAGGAGATATATATGAGTAACTGTCCCATAAATAGATTTATAGATCTGCCGGTATGAGACATATATGAGTAACTGTCACATAAAGAGATTTATAGATCCACCGGTAGGAGACATATATGAGTAACTGTCACATAAAGAGATTTATAGATCCACCAGTATGAGACATATATGAGTAACTGTCACGTAAAGAGATTTATAGATCCCCCGGTAAGAGACATATATGAGTAACTGTCACATAAATAGATTTATAGATCCACCGGTATGAGACATATATGAGTAACTGTCCCATAAATAGATTTATAGATCTGCCGGTATGAGACATATATGAGTAACTGTCACATAAAGAGATTTATAGATCCACCGATATGAGACATATATGAGTAACTGTCACATAAAGAGATTTAGAGATCCACCGGTAGGAGACATGTATGAGTAACTGTCACATAAAGAGATTTATAGATCTACCGGTATGAGACATATATGAGTAACTGTCACATAAAAAGATTTATAGATCCACCGGTATGAGACATATATGAGTAACTGTCACATAAATAGATTTATAGATCCACCGGTATGAGACATATATGAGTAACTGTCACATAAAGAGATTTATAGATCCACCGATATGAGACATATATGAGTAACTATCACATAAATAGATTGATAGATCCACCGGTATGAGACATATATGAGTAACTGTCACATAAATAGATTTATAGATCCACCGGTATAAGACATATATGAGTAACTGTCACATAAATAGATTGATAGATCGACCGGTATGAGACATATATGAGTAACTGTCACAATAGGTTCGATTTACTGCCATTTACGCGTATTTATGCAAAAATGAAATTAACAAATTCAATATTGAAAGAAAGTTTCTTTCAAATAAAATCCAAAAGCAGATTACAACACGTTGGTCAATTGACAGAATCGTTAACGGTTAAATAAAGCGAACCATTTATGACCAACTACTTTGCCCTTGGACATGTATTGTTCTAATTCATAGTGATATATATATAATCGTCATAAGTAAACATGCGTAGGTCCATCTATTTGATAACAAAAAACAGACAAACAAACGTGAAGCATTTGAATGGAAACGACTGCGAACTGGCGTAAAATGGGCAAAGCATGAGTCATTATACGACAACTCAACGCAACAAATCTGTACGCGATCATTCAAATACTAAAGATCTCCAAATAATAAGAAGTTCAAGGATTCAGGACTTCGTCTGATTATAGGAGGCGCACAATGACTCCTCAGTTTCATCTTTATAAATAACTCCCGAACACTGGGTCTGCCGTCAGTCGTGTGAAGGCGTACTCACCAGACCTATCTCCGACCGAGCTTCCCCCAGGGTCACCATGGCTCTCAGCGCGGTGTCCTCGAACACTGGGTTTCCCGTCAGTCGTGTGAAGGCGTACTCACCAGACCGATCTCCGACCGAGCTTCCCCCAGAGCCGCCATGGCTCTCAGCGCGGTGTCCTCGAACACTGGGTCTCCAGTCAGTCGTGTGAAGGCGTACTCACCAGACCTATCTCCGACCGAGCTTCCCCCAGAGCCGCCATGGCTCTCAGCGCGGTGTCCTCGAACACTGGGTCTCCCGTCAGTCGTGTGAAGGCGTACTCACCAGACCTATCTCCGACCGAGCTTCCCCCAGAGCCGCCATGGCTCTCAGCGCGGTGTCCTCGAACATTGGGTCTCCAGTCAATCGTGTGAAGGCGTACTCACCAGACCTATCTCCGACCGAGCTTCCCCCAGAGCCGCCATGGCTCTCAGGGCGGTGTCCTCGAACACTGGGTCTCCCGTCAGTCGTGTGAAGGCGTACTCACCAGACCTATCTCCGACCGAGCTTCCCCCAGAGCCGCCATGGCTCTCAGGGCGGTGTCCTCGAACACTGGGTCTCCCGTCAGTCGTGTGAAGGCGTACTCACCAGACCTATCTCCGACCGAGCTTCCCCCAGAGCCGCCATGGCTCTCAGGGCGGTGTCCTCGAACATTGGGTCTCCCGTCAGTCGCGTGAAGGCGCACTCACCAGACCTATCTCCGACCGAGCTTCCCCCAGAGCCGCCATGGCTCTCAGCGTGGTGTCCTCGAACACTGGGTCTCCCGTCAGTCGTGTGAAGGCGCACTCACCAAACCTATCTCCGACCGAGCTTCCCCCAGAGCCGCCATGGCTCTCAGCGCGGTGTCCTCGAACACTGGGTCTCCCGTCAGTCGTGTGAAGGCGTACTCACCAGACCTATCTCCGACCGAGCTTCCCCCAGAGCCGCCATGGCTCTCAGCGCGGTGTCCTCGAACACTGGGTCTCCCGTCAGTCGTGTGAGGGCGCCAAACTCTACAAGAAACGTGCCCACCCCGGCTGTACACGTGACGGACGTCTCTCCCTGTGGCACGCCGTGTAACATGTTCACGGTGCCGTAAGGCATCCCGGTGGGCGTCTGAAAAGCTAAAAGAGACAGCGACAGGTGGTTGAATAAAAGTTACATGATATTTAAGTCGCGAACTCCACCTTACGCGCGACGTTGCTAGAAAAAAAGTCTTCTCTGAATGCGACCGATTTCTGATAATTTCATATTATGTAGAAATCGAGTAAAAACAATGTAATCTTGACACTCGAAACAAATTTACTGTTTAGTATTACTGAGCAATGGAATACACTAGGACGTAAACGACTTCAGTGACTATTAGTACTATGCTGATATGTACCCTCGTGAGTCATTCATGATGCTACGTCTCAGTGTTCCCTGTCATTAGCCATGCAGCTTATCGGGGATACAGTGCAAGACTCTATACAAAATCGGGTTCGACTCAGCTTCCAGCAGACAGCCTGCAATATGTTCCCGCTGAAGCATGCATATTTGTCGAACCATTCAAATTTGTGTTTGTTCATACGTAACCTGAAATTGCTGGAAACATCCTCTCATTGTCACTTTACACACTACTACACGTTACCATTATCCATTGTTTAAGGACGAACCTGGCAATAACTTTCTGGCCACTGTTTCCGCCATCCTGAGGAGAGGTCCTGAGCAGGGCCAGCCCGGCTCCAGTACCATGTCAGCACGGTGAGACAACAGGTGGGCCGACAACAGCCCGCCAACCACTGCGAAACAAACCCAACCACACATTGAAGAATATCTCGCAAACAGGCGTTACAGGTAATTAATTTAATGCAGCAAAGAGAAAATTGTGGGTTGACATCCGTCTGTCTGCGTAAGACTATGGTATTAACGTAGTATCTAAAAAGTCAGAATGTACCTAAAGAAAACCTGAAATGGATCTTGAGGAAACATATTGTATGGTATAATGTTAAGCCACTATTTTGGCTAAACTGATACATCTCGATCGTGTGGGAAAGTGTGAGCACTACGTCATCAAAACATATTGAACTGCCGTTTTCGTCATTTATCATATGATAACACATTTAACATTGACCGTCAGACCATGTGCCCAGGACGTCTTTCCAGAAGATTTTCAACATCATAATATATGTCAGAAGAGAATTTATGTATGAGAACGTTATTGTCTACGTCAATAAAACAGATGCGACTAATAATGCCATATGGCACACCAGTAATTTGGGGTAAGTCATGTATTATTACCTCTGATGTTTGTTTCAAAAACTGAAACATTAATATCTTTGTCAAAGTCCATTGTGTTGAGGAGCACCTCTGATACACGCCGGAACTCTGAATAGTTTCCCATTATGGCCAGAGTGTCCAAAGCATCTATCAATGTCAAGGAATAGCTGAAGGAACAGAAGAAGTATCATTTTAAATGGCAAAAACAAATCAATAAAGGGCGGTTAAACAGTACAACAGTTAAAACATACAGTCAATCAATGTCAGTTGCATCAATTGTTGACCAGAAGTATGGCATATATACAATATTTCTCCTTGCTCTATTATACATGTATACGTCAAGTATATACTTCATGAACAAACCAAGGATAATCTATTCAAAATTGCTTCTGTGCAGGAGGTATTATTACGCATCTTAACCCAATCACATTTAGAGGTGCTAAAGTTAAGTAAGTAAGTTATGGATAATTTATCTATGAATGAGGAAATAAATATTTGCCTTGGAGAGGCAGCCATTACATTTTGTAGGTTGAACAAACGAGTGTGGCAAAATTAAAAACTAAACATTCACACTGAAATGCTAATCTAGAGGGCATGTGTTCTAAGCAGCCTGCTGTATGGCATTGAAACATGGACGACATATTGTGGTAAACAGAACAACCTGAATAATTCAATTTGTAAAATGTTAGCCAGGGCCAGCCTAACAAGCGTTCTTGCTCTTGTGAAAAAGAGATATCTTCATTGGCTTGGGAACTTTAATTGTATGCAAGATGAACGCATTCCAAGGCGTACACTATGGCGAGCTTGGTGCCAGCAAAAGGCCAACTGGACGACCAACGCTCAGGTTTAAGGATATTTGCAAACGTGACATGAAGGCTTTCGGCATCGATTCAAATTCTTGGGGCAGGCCATGTCTTGTGCGAGACAATCTATGCATCTAGCAAGGTAATAACCAAGACCTAATAACTGGTCATCGATGCGATGATGAGTAACTGTTATTTAGTCAGTGCTAATGACGCGAAGCAAATCCTATTACTTTATCCACAACAAAAGCTGCAAATCCAGTCTTTCGCAGATGGACGGATGCCAACCAACCAAAACGACCACTGCTATAAAAACACCTTCATAGACATATTAAATTCTTACCTTCCCCAAGTGTCATGTCCATCACAGGTCAGTGGCCGAAGTTCATCATATGGATAAGCGTATCGTAAGTAGCCATTGTAGGCATGTTGAAACATGTTTCTCACTTTTTCCCTTAAAGTTGAAATGGTTGCAAAGATTATACATATGTACAAATATACGAAGATAATGTAAACTACTTTCAAGAATGAAAATAGTGGCCACTTTATCCAAACCAGTTTGCTCCCTTGGCTTAAAAGTAAGTATATTGTAAAATTAAGCGGAATAGTCTTTACAAAGAGATTATAGGGAAGTCAAGAAGTGTATTGGGACTTTGGTCAAACGTTTTCTGTTTCAGCAATCAATTTGGGTTGATTAGACAACAATCGTTTTGGACTGCAGGAAGTTTTGGCTGCTCTGGGGAGGCATATATACCATATGATGTTGTTTCATCCAACCGTCACGCATTATAATTTTGTAGGGGGTGTCAGATGTCTGACTTCATTTAGACTCAATGACTTCTGGTGCTGCTCCCTCTGGGCTTGCGTTACAATAGCCATTTGGCGAGAAAATTTGGGATTTGGCGATAAGAACTTCCTGGATAGTCGCCAAAATGGCGAATATAAAATTTCAACTACAAACACATAACCAATTTATAACCAATATAATTGGCTAATTTTGGCTAATGTTTTTCCACGGAATTAGCCAAATTGGCTAATGAAAAAAATATCCTAGCGCGAGCCCAGTCCCTATCAAGAATATAGGCTGTAAACATGGTGTAGGGGCAAGGTAATTATTTAATTAACTACACAGATATGGCCATAGTGCCATGGGGCCATGTACAGGTACAATATATCAGTAGACAGGGAGATAGCTGGGGGGTCCTACAGGTTTAGGAAGCCCCATAGCATATACAAAACACACAAGCCTTATATGTTTTATATACGCTGCAGGGCCCTCTACACCCCCCCCCCCCTCCCCTCTCTGACTCTGTGTTGTCAGTCGATTTCACTGTGCCTGTAGCCAGAAGTAGCCTTGGGAGACCCATTCTATTGTGGGCCAATTGTCAAGCGTCATCAATGAACCTTTAAAAAGTGCTCAGTTGCGATGAGGTGGTGAAACATGTCATGTTGCACAATGTTAAAGTCAAAGTCATAAATGCCGTAGACACACGTTTCGGCCCATATTTTCCGCGAATTTGCCTCGATCACTCTCAAAATCCCTGACGTGAGAAAGCAACACTAGACCATTTTAATGATACCAAACTTACGTTTGTACTGCGATGTTATCCTTTTTTATGACACAAAGAATATTTCTCCATGCTGACACGCGATTGGCAGAAAACGCTCTGCCGCCAAAATACTAAAACACGCGTCATAAAATGATGGTTGCCATGGCGCCGAACGTGCTTTGAACAATACATGCTCTATATTTATACAAGCCACGAGGATGCCATGGCAACTATAGAGCCTTTCATTGTCTGGGATTTAGTCTATTTGCGAAAGTGTGTCTGCTGCCAATGGAGTGTCAGCATGGAGAAATATTGTTTGTGTCATAAAAAAGGATAACATCGCAGTACAAACGTAAGTTTGGTATCATAAAAATGGTCTAGTGTTGCTTTCTCATGTCAGTGATTTGTAGAGCGATCGAGGCACAATCGCGGAAAATATAGGCCGAAACGTGTGTCTACGGCATTTATGACTTTGACTTTAGTGCAAGCAGGCACCAATCGACTGTATTATCGCCCATCCCCCTTTAAAGCATATATTGTTCATAGTTCATGAACAAAGTTGTCATTACCGATATTCCAACACGTCACGCTTAGAAAATGTTCTTTGAGTTGCAGTTCTATGAGCCAGGTGGGTAGTGAGAATAAACAAAACTCCCCAAACATAATGAAAAGGCAACATTCTAAAGACTGTTTTGGCTAAAAACCAAGGTTCCATGCACACTAAAAGTCGGAATGATGTGGCTACCGCAGCAATTGACTATGTATTTCTGCGTTTTACATCAAGTGTTAGGTTCATCATATCGCATAATGGTACGTATGTATACCTTCGGATAAAACATAAATACTGCAAAATGTTACACCTAATTCTAAGCATAATTCGAGGACTTCTTTTAAAACTCTGTACGTAGGTCAAGGTCACTGATTTGATTTCTACTTTAGAAAAGTCCGCCAAGGCGATTTCCTCTTCCGGTGCGGCCATCACAGAGATTGGCAAAGTGTGTAGCTTGTGTGACATATAATCCATGTAATCGAACTCTGTTTTAAGACATAACGTTCCCAATCTTTGAAATGTCATTCTGTATGGTCCTTACAATATGTTAATCAAACTATTTTCCCTAAATGGAGTTCTCAATAATATTTGTAGGCAGATAAACATATCATTTTTAACATACTTGTTTCGGGCTGCGTTATCTTTTTAGCCATTGAATGTCTTTGCATTGTATGAAATTACCGTTTGGGATAATTTAGATGGCTCCGCTAAACTAATCCTATATGATCCAGTAATTGAAATTTTGAAACCAATTTGTCAAGTGACTTGTCACCGACTGAAGACTAAATCATGTCGGTTGCTGGTTATGTTTCCCAGCGCCACTGCCCTGGATTAATGTTGCCGTGAAGCCCCCGTGAACACCTAGTGAACGGTTTCTAAACACTAAAACAGGTTCGGTTATTTGACCGGCAGGGATAATGTTTTGTTTGTTTTAGGTATTTAAGCATAAAGGCAGAATAAGGTATAGGGTCTTATTTTACTGGCAGTGTCTCTATGGCACTGAAAACTACCAGTAAAATAAAAGAATAGACCTTATTCTGCCAGCCATTTTGCAGTTCAATAGTATAGCATTGAGACTTTAGATCCAGTTAGCATTTGTTGTATTTATGGTGTTTCATTGTATATAATATGTATTCTAGCAATTCATTTAAATTTTGGCTAAACACTTAATTTTCTGTAGCTATAAATGTCATTAGACAGTAGATTTACATATTGTATTTTTCTCCTCTCAAACATTAGCTATGTATTTTAATTAGCAATGCGAAGCATATTACGCTGTATGGTTATGATGGAAGACGATTGAAGTGATGAATGCGCTGGAGTAACTCTGGTATATGGGTAACTGACCACATTCATAAATGGAGCAAGGGAGAGATGAGAGAAGGAAGAGTCTAGCCGTGTCCCCTTACTCTTTGCAAAGAAAGATATGGGATCTTTATCCTGTGACCACACAGACATAGCCCCAGCAGGTCTTGAACTACCTATCCATATGCTGTTAGGTTTTCAAGTGACCAGAGTACTTCATGCGAGAGCTCTAGCCCACTGAGCTACCGAGGTGGCCCCCCACACCTGATGGAAATTGATGACGAGTAAGGGCATGCCAAGAACTGTAAAGTACAGTAGCGATAATTGAGGCATTGAGGTCTCTGGGTCTGGAAATCACAAGGATATGTAAGAAAAATCCAACTTCAGGATCCACTTTTTACCTGAATCCAACATCCTTTCTAAATTCTATATCCAATTCTGGTCCATTCCATGTTTGCTTCAAGTTCAAGTGGACAGGTGACACTCAGGAGGGGTAGTCTAAATTTTCTCAGCAAACTCGCTGTACGGACACTTTGTGTACCTGTAGGATTACATCCGAACTTCTAAGTATTACAAATTTGGTGTTGGTTTCATGTGAAACCTCTGTTCTGCTGGGTAGCTTTATGTTATGTCTGATAGTTGTTTTTTATAAAAAATATCTGCACTACATACATGTGTATGGGGCTGTGGCAGTGCACTCTCTCATTACTGGATGTCAAGGGACCCTCCCCCCACCTACATCAAAAGACTTATTATAATATACACACTGCCCCTTGTCCCCGCCCCCCCCCCTGCTTTCTCCCCTTCTGGGTCTCTAACCTTAATATGAAAATGACAATACTCATCTTGCAGATAAAGATTTGTCAACACCACAAGCACATATGGTATCTTTACAATGTAACATATGCATTTGTTTATCCTGCCTGGCCCGCACTTGAAATCAAATACATTTGTGTAGACTCAATTTTTTTTGACTTATTAACGAAAATAAGCGATTTAGAATTAAGAAAAAAAAACGGTACTAGTGAAACTATGTCACCTATGGATATGTTCCATATGTGGTCAGCCTAGGGATTTGTTCATGCCAGTGGCAGCTGTATCACTGCGGGCATTCACTTTAACGAAATCTTTTATATGCTTGATTGAGCTCCTCTTTATGATAGTTGATCTTAATTACTGAGTTTCATTATTTTCAGGATGTTGATGCCCAAGAAGAACCGCGTGTCTATCTACGAGCACCTCTTCAAGGAGGGTGTTATGGTTGCCAAGAAAGACTTCTATGCCACCAAGCACCCAGAGTTGGAAATCCCCAACCTCCAGGTCATCAAGGCCCTGCAAGTAAGTCTCTGTTAAATTCCATCCTGGGTCTTTGGGGTACCAGCATCTCTTAAGCTGAGTTGACACACTTAGCATCTAGCAAACAGAACATGTTTGATTTTACTTTGATTTGACAATTGGTGGTTCTGATTGTTTTCCATGCCATTTCTTGGTTATGATCTGCCTATATGTGCACAAAAGTGACAAATAATCCATCACATATTATATTATGTTCGGAAAATCTGTCCTTGTATTTAGTGGTTTGCTTAAAACCGTCTTCCGAACATCCTTCTCAATCCAATTTAAGGGGTCCTTTCCAAAAATCAAATTCCCTTATTTTCTGTATACCAATATACATGCTATAGTTTCTGGGTTGAAAGGAAGTTGTGGGAATTTTTTTGAGCTACTTAGCACTGAGTAATAGTGTCCTTCAGCAACCAGGCTAAAACCTTCCTCTATCTTTTCTTAACATTTATCAGTATAAAGCGATGTTTAAAGTGGCATTTCATATTAATAACAATGTTTTCGTTGCAGTCGCTGAAGTCTCGCGGCCTGGTGACTGAGCAGTTCGCCTGGCGCCACTACTACTGGTACCTGACCAATGACGGCATCCAGTACCTGCGTGACTTCCTCCATCTGCCTCCCGAGATCGTCCCCTCCACCCTGAAGCGACAGGCCCGCCCTGACGCCGGCCGTGGTGCCCGGCCCAAGAGTAAGCACCGACCTTACCCACGTTTTGTATTTATTTTTTTACCATTTCGCAAATGTGAGAATGAGGATCTAAAAGAAATGTCACCCTTTGTGATCTGCAAGGGTCTTAAGAGTGTTTAGTTTTGTAGCTGCTTGGTACATTTATATGCAAAATTTATTGGGGATTAGTTTATTGAAAGAGTGTCCCATTGATCAAATCACATGATATTGTGTAACTCTACATCCTCATGTCATCCTTTTTCGAGGTTATAAAGTTGATCACAATATTGTTCCAATATTTATGTACCCTACATAAATGCTAAATACTTTCTCAGTCATATTTCATATCTGTTTATTAGATCCATGTTCTGGCGTTGTTCAAATTCGAATGTGAATCAAGTTGAAAGTATGTGATTTCTAAATAATATTGACATCAATCTTTCTTTACCTGCAGTGCCAGAGGGTGCTCCTCGCTCCCAGGGTGATTCGGACAGACAGTCTTACAGGAGAGGACCTCCAGGTGAGAATCAATACCTAAATATTTATATATAAATATCTATCCCATGCCAGCTAGCTTCATGTGTAATAATGGATCTCGGTGGCCGATAATATTAGACTGTAGACAAACATGCTGCAGGTTTAAACCCCACCTGTGTCTCTGGGGTCTCATGTCTTTGCAGAGAGTACTCTCGAACCCCTGGCTCCTCTCCACCTTGACATTTCGCATCGTTGCAATATGATGTACAGATGTTAAAGTTGCATATCGAGCTCTTTCCCGCTAAAACTAAGCCCAGGCGACATATTCAGCAAACTTTGCAGAAAACTCGATTGTTTCATTCTATGAATTCTAGAAACCTAATAAACATTTCCGTTTCGACTGTGATATGGCAAACGTGTCTATCCTGGGACACTGCAGAACTCTGTCGCGGCACTGCTACTTATAACAAAGCATCGCGAAGCACACAAACTGATGACGTTTACCATTAAGTTGAAAACCTGTGGTAAATTGATCTCACAGGCAAGGCTAAGAGACTTCATTTGGAATTCAATGATTCTAATTTGTACTTGTACTTATTTAGTTTTGGCGAAAAAGAGCTCGATATGCAACTTTAAAGCGCCGTGCTCAAAACAACCAAGTAACCGGGACCAGATTTTAGCCGATGCTACACGGGTGGCCTAAATAGCATTTTTTTAATTATTTTATTGATCATTTTTATGTCCAACGCCACATTATTCATTCTGTTCTGCTACAAGTGTTTTATCAGCTTATGAGGCTGGAGTCGAAAATCTGCGACGTCCTAGATAGAAGCATTGGGAAAAGCCAATTTCATTTGAGCAAGTTCGTTTTATTAGGTACAATAAAATTTGCATTGTTTAACTATGAATTTTTGCTTTTTCTCAGGTGACAAGAAGGATGTGGGAGCTGGTGCTACCACAGATTACCAATTCGTAAGTGCCTCTTTGTAACAAATTATATAATGAATTAGTGCATTATAAGTAAATGCTCAATGGAAGTAATTTCCATCTTCCATGTAAGTCACAGAATAGTTTACAGGCATCCATATTGCAACAACAAAATAGCATACGATCATGGAAATCCTTGTCTGAAAGTGCCATATTAGGTTCTCTGGCTCTGATACGTAAGCCTGGCAGTAATGCTATCCATAGAACTACAATATTTGGCATTGATTGCTATTCTTCCTTGCCGCATTCACAAACGAGTAATTAAGCAGGCTGAACTGCAGATCAGCAGGTCGTGGGTTCGAACCCTGGCACCTGCATCTGGGGCAGTTTAATGCAACTGTTATTTACTGATCCTGGGGATGGCTCACTCCAGCTGAAGGAGCCGGTGTGGGGTTCGAATCCCATTTTGGTGTCGGAAATCTCGCTCTAATCATAAAAATCCTATGTCTTCGTGAGGAGCAGGGGCTATTTACTCCCGAAGACATGGCTCCTCACCTGCTTGACCCTTCGCATTGTCGCGATAGGACCTACACAGATTACAGCTTCCTGCATCAGTCAATCAATCTGCAAAGTGATTAGATTTGTGGTGTCTTTACATGTTGGTTCTGCCCGTTACAGCGAGGCGGGTTCGGCCGTGGACGAGGAGCGCCCCGCGAGGGAGCGCAGTGAACGCCTGGCGCCACCTGGTGAATGCCGCCACCGCCTCCAGCCGTAACCGCAACATCTTTGTAAATAACCACGGCGAGCAAAATAAAAAAAAATCGCCGAGTGGAACTGATGCGTTAGTCTTTTTTTTACTTTTTTGCTTACGCCGCTTTTGCACCCCCGCCCCCCCCCCTCCCCCCGCCGCCCACATACACACACGAGTCTTCGGATTTCAGCTTCCCCTTGAAGCACATTATTATTATCCGCTCGAGTATCAGAATGACATGGTGTTCGGATAGCCGGAAGGTTCAACCGTCTGTAGATGTTTCCACTGAGAAACTTCGTTTCAAAGGAAACTATATTATGTCTTGCGTGTATAGTATAGTAAGTACAAGTCAAAGGGCGCGTAGCTTAACTAAGTATGCCATAATAAGTGATTTGTGTTTTTAGCGATTAACGCGGCGGGTCTTGATTCAGTAAAAAAAGTATTTAGAATGAAAATCTATCATTGAAGTAGTATCTCGCTTCAGATTCTTAGAATCCAATCCAATAGCAACGAATCCCATACCTTTTATTTAAAGTTTCATATCTAGCTCTTTCCCGCCCAAACTAAAGAGTTTAAAATACAAATAAGAATCAGTACTTGAATCATTCAAGATTTCTTTTCTTTATACTCTAAGCATGCCAGACTGCCAAATGGAGTCTTCGCCTTGACAGTGATGTCAATTTACCACAAGTTTTCATTTTATTGGTACACGTTTCGGTTTGTGTGCTTCGCGATGCTTTGTTATAAGTAGCAATGCCGAAACAGTTCTGTGGTGTCCCAGGATATACACGTTTGTCACACCACAGCGTAAACGGCGATGTTTATTAGGTTTATGAATTTATAAAATGAAACAATCGAGTTTTCTGCAAATTTTGATATAAATTTTGCCTGGGCTTAGTTTTGGCGGGAAAGAGCTCGATATGTAACTTTAACTGGACAAAAAATGTCCTTAAACATAATCAAAGACTATCTTTGACATAATTGGCGCAAAGGTCCGAATGCTTGAATGCGGTTGTAGATAGCATAGGCCTACTTAGGGGCGGACCATTTGATTACCAGAGGGCGGCATGGTATTATTTTTGGTATAAGCGAGAGGAAGATGTTTTGGGGGGCGAAAAAATGTATGCCCATATTTGTTTCTGTAACTTTCCAGATCTACAATGCATCTAAGTTTAAAAAAGCCCCCCCTGAATATCTAATTAAATGGTCCGCCCCTTAAAGCAATATACTTACATGCGCCATCTTAGATATTTTGCATTTCAGAATCAAGACTAACAGTATGTCAAAATGATGATGCATATATGTTTCATATCTCAGAGTCTGTAAAACAACAATTTCAACATAAAACTGCACGAGCCGCGGTCGACATCACACACAAAATACCGAACAGCGAACAGGCGCGCAGGGATATAAAGCCGGCCACCAACTTCTGCTCCGGTGACCAAATTGCTTCTCTCCGGATAGCCCACAGGCTTTGAGGATTTACATTTAAGACAGAATATACTTATTTGACATGGGGAAGAGGTTGGTAATACAAAACATTACGGAATATATTGCTTTAAAATGAAATGGCTAATTATTGTTATAGTGCACACGGATGGGTGGGGAGGTAGCCCCAGTTCTGTGGCTGTAGGACTGGCAAAAATCTGACTGGCCCCGCCAGTCGAATTCGCGGTACTGATTGTTTTATGAGCTGAAGTTACTCTATTCAAACCGACCCTTTATGTGTTTCGAAAAGTTGCTTAATGGCGTTGTTTTATTAGCTACCTGAAGATGCTCTATTCTAACCGACCCTGTATATGTTTCGATAACTTTCTGTATAGCGTTAAATTTTGAAAACCGACTCTCAATTATGTATATTAAAAAAATCTGTAGTACTGTATACGCAAATCTCAATCACCTCGCACAACCGACAACACTCTTTAATATACACTCATGAAAGATATATAATTTTGTTTCGCCTCATTTAATTTTGTTGTACAACATTTGTCACGGCCGATGCACAGTCATTTTCAAACAAATCACGAATCA
This sequence comes from Arenicola marina, assembly GCA_964019135.1. Taxonomy (NCBI): domain Eukaryota; kingdom Metazoa; phylum Annelida; class Polychaeta; family Arenicolidae; genus Arenicola; species Arenicola marina. Next base: position 19,723,426 of record OZ025261.1, read on the forward strand.
AACATTCGACTGGCACCAACTTCCGCCATTAGTTGACCGTATCGCCAGTTACGGCCGCCGTTTGCGTACGGTGAAACTACATATACACACAAAAGTGGCCTAAAACCTCAACATGTGCTGACAGTTTTTCACTGATTTGGCTGAATCTCCGCGGGATGACATCCTGCTAATGTACGTAATCGGTGTCGGAATGGTGTGTACTGCACCAAGTAGACCAAAGGGTTGATAGAGCAGTTCGCGAAGACCGCAGCCACCGTGAAGTCATAAACGGGGCCGGATATCTGCAGGTCGTACCCAAGATTGAAAAGCAAGAAATAAACTTGGTTGCATGTCCAGCACAACACAAAGACAAAGCTGACGGTGCCTAGAGTGCGTATGATACTTCGTCTCACCATGTCGTTCACAGGTATCCGTGGGACATCTGGAACCCGGCCCGGGGGCGAAGACGTGCTGGGGTGGGTAGTGGGGGGACCGTTGCGATAGTGACCCGAGTCTGGCATCCGGTTGCTCCGGTTGTCTAGTGATAGACCTAACCCCACCATCCCAAAGGTAGATCCCGCCTCGGCGCTAGGGTCTAACCGCGATGGACGACAGAAGGGGTCCTGGATTTTTGCCGCCGGGACTTCTGACTCCTCTACTATGGCGATACGCGGGGTTCGAAACAAGTTTGACCCGCCCACAAGGATCCTTCTGCCTTGTCTTCCTCTGCATGCGGCAGCCGCTGCGCCAGCTGTCGCCTCCATCATCCCCGTGGTGACGCGCGCGATCGTAGGCCTATCCCAGTCATGTCGCCGGATTTTCATCCGGGTCTTAATGACGTACGCCATCCTGCCGTAACAGAACAGCAGAAGGAATAGAGGCACCGTGTACTGCACAGTGATGGTCAACACCCCAACCGCCGTCTGCGCTTGGTCACTCGGCCAGAATCCGTAAACCAAGCAGCGTCCTTCTGGAGATAATCCGGGACGTGGGGACCTTGTACGTGGCATTGTACAGCGGTCCCGCAATCCAGACGGCAGCCATGGTGATCCACATGGCGGCGCGTCGGTTCCTACTTCTATGATACGAGGCCAGTGGCTGGACTACGGCCAGATACCGCTCAATCGTCACCGCTTCCAAATTGAGAGTAGAGGACAAAAGCATGCCCCATAACGGCAGTTTGGTCCTTCATATTCTGCACTTGAATTCCGAGATGAAATTGCTGTCATCTTCTTCCACAACAACTGCTCCGAGCAGAAGGAACACCGATGCCGTCATGTCGATAGCGCTCTGGTTTATGAAGAAGATGTTTGGGACTTTACGCCGCAGAGCGCGCGAAGTAACCAAGACAACTATAACCATGGCGTTGCCGAATATTCCCAGGCAGCCAATCAAAATTAAGAAGAGAGAAAACACTGACGACGTTGCGATTATCTCTGTTTCGGAAGTTGCTGTGTCGTTTTTAGTGGCTATCGGATAAAAAGTGGTAGCCATATCCTGACAGCTGAGCACTAGTATTATTTCTAAAATGTCCGTCGTTCTTTGTGCCGTAGTGGTGCCGGACTGTGGATCTCACCCATTCTAGGATGTTTGTACCATATGGTAGTATCTTCTCGTCGCGCTGCTGCACCTTATTACCAGATGATCCACTAAATGGAAGCACAATTCATCAGCTATAATTACGAACAAGGTTCACCAGGCCCAAATGGCAGTAATGCTTGCGTCCTGTGCTCGCCAGTACGGATTAAAGACGACTAGTGTCGCCAACTAGGTGTAAGCGTCGATGAACTGTGGACAGGTTCTGTCCCGTTGTACTCCGTGGGCGGTCTGCCTCCCGTTGGTGGTGGGCCTATTGAAACAATCACAAAATTATGTATATGTATATGTATATCGCTGTCTTTTTGGCATTTCCTGAAACATGACCACACCGGTATCATTGAGGCAAATAGGCTTGCATAATGAATGAATGCGTTTGTATCGTGAATGGAGTTGCTAGATGCCAGTCGTTCCATCCTATTAGGCACGTACTGCGTCCAAAATAGGCATGTCAGCGTAGTGTCACTTTTGGTCATATAGAAGCTAGACCAGAAACCCGAGGGGGGGGGGGGCACTACATTAGTACAGTGGTGGTTGTGTGCTGTCCATGCCATAGATGGTATAATCGGTGGTTCGAGCCCCGCTGTGGCCATGTCTTTGCGGTCGCAGGATAAGGATCCCCTGTCTTTCTTCGTAAAGAGTAGGGGGTTACCCCCAGGGACATGGTTCACATCTCCCTTCCTTCTCCTATTGGCGCAATATGACCAAAAGTAGTTAAAGCGTCCTGAATAAAAAAAGCAACCATATATGAAGAGCGAGAGAAAAGCGGGAAATTTTATGGGCATTGAGAGAGAATTTGTTGTTTAAAAAAGGCATCCAAGATACACACTGACAGACTTGGCCAAGTAAAATGAGCTTAACTTGAACATGTTCGATATACACTGGAATAAATGGTCAAGAGCTTATCTTTTGTTTTAACACTTTTGATATCAACTGAAATCGGTAGTTATCGAAGCAATTATTGTCCATTTTGCCTATGTATTTATAGGCGTTTGAAGTTCTGTGTCAGAAAAGCTTTGTATTCAGAGGCCTCCTGGCAAAGGCCATATATCTTCAGTTTCCTCGTATAACCATGCCACTGTTAGGCAATATAGTTGCATAGTATATGTATATATATTCTGCATTGTCGCACAAGCAGTTGCAAAGATTCTTGGAGGAAAGCCCATATACATGCACATAGTATAATTTCTTTTCTTTCTTTTTCGCTTGTTGTGTGTAACATTTGATTGAACATTTACAAACTCTATTGCCCAACCGAAGCGGAACATCCGACGTTAAAATAGAATACATTGCAAACATTTGAAAAAAAATAATATTGGCTGACACATAAATTGCTTATATAGTTGGCTGCATAGTAATAATTTCGATGAAGCACTTGTTTAGTACGTTGCTCGTAATTAACTCCACTCTTACTGACACGATTCCCAGACGTTTGACCATCTCCGTAATTACTATATATGCTAACATGTGTATGTACATGCGCGATCTGCTCGATTGCATTTGGGGTTGTATATATATATGGACAACGCGCTACCTATTATCCGGGTGTATAGTGGTCAACGTTATGGACCGCAGCTCAAGAGCTTCTGGGTTTTGAATCTGGTGGATATTCTTCCTTAATCGTCCCAGGAGATCTCTTGACCCAGCCATTGTCCGCACCAATTAAAGCGCTCTAAAGCACCAACTCATTTCACCCATTTTCCATTATCTGTCCTGTACAATAAAACCATTTTTTGATATACAAATGGACTTCTGCCCACGTACCTCTGGTCCGTCGGCCGCCTCCGTTGTGGATCCTATACTCTATCGCTCGGATGACATTGCGTGTTCCTTGCGTGTTCCTTTTATGCCGGATCCACAGCCTCCCGGAGACCGCTAAATTGGAGGCTTCACAACGTGGATTGACGGCTTCTCGGATCTGGACGATGCCTGCAATTCGACTCTACTCGAAGTCTATGTTCGCCAGATCCGGCCTTATGATTAGCTTGGGAACAGCAGCGGACTGATAACAACAGGCGCAAGTTTCCATCGCGCTTCCTTGAAAATGTTTTGCCCCAGGCCTAGTTGCAGGTCTGTGCATATCATTTCAAAAACAAGTTTTGTACGTGCATTGTATTGTTTACAAGTGACATTCCCTTCCCTTCACCGGGAGTTTCAGAAAACCTGTCCCCTGCAGGGTAAACTTGCCGGCTCCGGCTCCGGGGGGGGGGGGGGGGGGGTTTCCATGAAATAGATAATAATACTTTTGCTTTTGAACCAAAATGTCTCTTTTTTCCAATTTTGATTATATTCCTTAACCGCTGTTACCGGTATCGCCTTCTTAAATTGTGAAGACTCCGCCGCGTCCATCCTTACGTAAAGTAACGTACATAGGATCCATGTGCACGTTACCGGATCGGGATGTGCATCAGGATCATAATTCCAGTATGTGGGTTTGCGTTTCTGCCATGTGCGTAAAATGTCTCCGTCATTTTCCGCCGTCTTAAAAAAAATCTTGCAAAAAATTGCTTACAGTATTAATGTTAATGTTAATGTTCTCTCCCCCCCCCCCCCCCCTACTATTTAGGCAATTCATAATTATAAAGAATGTAAGCCGGTAAACATAGGACAATCATATGCGCTATAGTTGGAGGGCGTCGTCCACGCCTCAGATGGCCTAAATTTTGCATTGAAAAGCGACATTCTTCCTGAAATGGGGGTGGGGTGGGGGATCCAAATATATAAAAATATGCATATTTTATGGCTTCTCTGATCGGCTTATCGATTCATTAAATTGACAACACATCCTGTATAGCGCAGGGATGTGATTTATAGCGAGTGGACCTGCGCATCAAATATGCCCTGGGGTACCGCGGCACCCATTAGGCAGCTCTCAGAAAACAAGGGAGCACAGTACATACCTGGTATGTCACAACACGTAGAATAGAGCGAGTGATGTGTTGACCGAAACCAAAAAAAGCGGATCATACATATTGTAGATGTTATTCGTTTTACAATTTTTGTCTGTCTCTTAATTGTCGGGGATGCTTTCTTTGCTAGGCCAGCCCAAGCCGCCGGTGCATGCTCGTGCATGCTCGATTCCCACCTGTGCCACGTCTTTGTTTGTGCAGGATACAGACGACCCCAATGAATTTCTTCGCTTTAGACCCATTGTTTCGATCTGGACCCACAATTATGATAGAGACCCAAACTAGCTGTCTTAATACTAGCACGTTCCAATAAAAATTACAAGCAATTAATTCGTATCAGTTCATACCAACCTTTTTTAAACAAATAATTTGGACTCATCCGCAGTCAACTTTCGCGGAGAGTGCACACACATAGCCTGCGATCCTCGACGTCTTGAACGTATTCTATATGCTGGCACTTTGACACCATGCCCCTTAGGTTACATCATTTATGCTTCCTTTTTCTTAGCGCAAATTATCTTTTTCTACCATTACTTCGTACTAATGAAATGATATTTGCTTTGAAATAAGATGCAAATTAACTTTTGTGTGACAAAAAAATGAGAGAAGGTAATGCCCGCACTTATCTCACGAACGTCATTAGACAAATTAGACATGCAAAACCCAAAGTGGCCTATTGTAAGAATATTTACATATTTTGCAAGCTATATAGTTCTCCCCAAATATACATTTAAATATTTGGGAAATTAAGTTTGTATTGTAGTAGAACAAAGCTCATCTGCAAGTTAAGCTATAACTTTATGAACTATTGCATACCATATATATAGGTATTTAAGAAGGAACAATACATTAGAACTAATCTCTCAAGCGTATGTGTACGGTCGGCCATCCTAGCCACATGTCTAATTCCCGGTATACGTAGAGCTTTCAAAACTCCAGGAATAATAAAAGACAGAAGACTCATTCCATCGTGGGCATATGCCACAGGCTGACATTGTCAAAAGGAACAGCCATGGAAGCATTTAACAGGCTAATTACATTATTTTTTTCAAACTAAATATTTATTCAAATTTCTGGATTTAGAGTTTGAACATTAATTTATTTCCATATACCTGCAAGTGTGCAGAAATAAACATTAATCACACAATATGATATTCCTTTCAAATTGGAATGTATGGATTGTACATATATTTTTTCGAAATCAAGGTACATTCGAGCTATGTAATTAAAATTCATCTTCACATAAGTTTATAACAAAATTAGTATTAATTCACAATCTTAATTTTTGTCAGCAATGGGACTCCACAACTGGATCGTTTTCGAGAATCAGACAATCAATGTCATTTACTTGTTGGTGAACAAGTACGTTTCATGCAGATATTCAAAACGCTGATATTTTCGCTTACTATACAAATGACGAAACGCTCTCGCTTTGGCTGCAACTTGTAACAATGAATAAATGAATGCACGAAGGACTAGATGAGTGCATGAATGCATAAATGAATGCATAAATGCATAAATGAGTGAATGAATACATGAATGAATAAATGGATGCATCAAGGAATAAATGGCTGCACCAAGGAACAAATAGATGCATCAAGGAATAAATGAATACATGAATGACTAGATGGTCAAATTAATAAACATCCAGATCTCTCGCGAGAGTTGACCTAAATCATAACGTCGAGTGTAACGTTTGTTGGTTTTCAAATCGACGTCTTGGTTTGGCATCTCGTGCGAATCCTGGTAGATGTGGAATAGTCCGCTTCCTTTGTACGTTCGATTAGCCACGATGTGCCTATACAGCCAGTAGTTGCATACCAAGTGAGTCATAGGAAACTGAAACTACGCTTAATCATTATTATCTGCATAAAATCATCTTCATACTGAATAATCTCATACGGAAATGTTCTACCTAAAGCTCGCTGACGTCTTCAATATATTTACTATACAGTGTGTTAGTTGTGGATTGCCCTGCATCGTGGGAAAATCCCGCATATAATATGTATATAATTGATTGTCTTACGCTCGATCGTCTCATCGATTTAGTCTTCAATGAACAGGAGGTACTTCTTGAGCGAGGTGGGCAGTCTGAAGCTATCCACCGCGCGCGGCCCGAACCTGGGACCCACCAACATGTTCTCGACGGCCGCGCGAATCGCCAGACGAGCCAGCTGCTTCAGCGAGCGCGCATTCGCCAGGTGGCGCACCAACCGCGCGTGGAAGTCGGGGCAGAGGCCGCAGCTGCAGGTCATGGGGTCATGCATGGCGGAGAAGGTGAGCCTCGTCGTGCCTACAGCGGCGGCGAGCCACGGTTGCTGGCTGCAGTCGGCCACCAGGTCGGAGATGACCCAGAAGAGGCTGTCCCCGCCGGCGTACTGCAGATTGAAGGCCCCGAATTGCAGGAGCTGGTAGAGGACCAGGCTCCCGGTGGGCGGACAGCCGGGCACGAACGCCTCATTGACGTCCGTGAACAGGTGGTTCTGGTACACGAACGTCTTGGCGCCGTGGCGCAGAAGCGTGCGGGTTAAGATCTCCAGACTGCGAAAATCGCTGACGTCACGACTTTGTGGGTAGTCCATCATGCGCTTCAGGATGAGGGTCAAGACGTCGAAGCACCCCAGCACGTGGCACCCCCCTCTCGTAAACACGACCTCGGTCTGAGCGCCGTATTCCACCAGCAGGACGACCAGTTTACATACCGCATGCGCGCAAGCAGCGGATATGACGTAATCATCGAGGTACGGCGGGCACGTGGCGCTGGAGAGTAAGCTTAGCAGTGGAGGTAGGTGGCGATCTTCCGGAGTGGCGTTAGGGCCGTAACCGTGATCCAGAAGTAAGGAAAACAGCTGCATGTACCCTTCCAGCATATCGGGATTAGACAGTCGCTCCAGAGATGGGGCCAGAGACTGGTAGATGACCTCCATATCCGTGTAGCACATCGACTCAACTAGGTCTGATATCAGGCAATTCCGGACATCCTCATCTCGGCCACGTGGTTGTTCCGTGACCCGTAACAGGAAACGGGCGATAATAAGGGTATTATCTAAGCCGTATTTTCTGGCCGACAGCGCGCGGTATGGCCCTATATTCATGCGCTCGTTGTGCACGTACTGGCAGCGCCTCTTGTGGTTGGTGTTGCCGACCAGGGCGCCCAGGGCGTTGCGGCCCGTGGCGTCCTGCAGGTTGGCGTCCGCGCCCGCCGATACCAGCCCGACGGCGCACTCGATGACGGCCTGATCGAAGCAGGCTATGAACTCGTAGATGTGAGTCCCGCCGCACCTCTGGTCGGCCAAGTCCTCGCTGATGGGCGCGTTGATCTGGGTCAAGAGGTCGTGGAGAGGGGTATGTTTGCAGTTCCCTCGACGGGAATTAAGCCTGGCGCCCAGCTGGATGCAGACCTCCATGACGTCACGCAGGCTGCACACGTGGTGATCCTTATAAGGCATGGCCCGGAAGAGGAAGTGGAGGATGTTGGCGCCGCTCTCCCAGAGGTTGTCCGTCACGGCCACGTCGTGGCAGTCGCGGATCAGCAAGCAGCAGAAGCGGAGTCCGTGCCGCATGGCCATGAGGACTGGTGGCAGCCCGTCCGAGTCCAGCCGGCTCTTCTCCTCGGCCGCCGGGTACATGTTGAGCAGGTAGTGGAGGCAGTCGTAGGCGCCCACCCGGCAGGCCAAGGGGATGAGACCCCCGTACTTGGGGGAGACGGTGAGCGAGCGGCAGCTGTCGCCGATGAAGATCCGCAGCACGTCGCAGTTGTCCCTCAGGATGGAGTAGAACACCGGAAGCCGGTCGCCGCACTTGCTGAGGATGTCGATGACTTCTTCCGGTTGGTAGGCGCCCAGCCCGTGCGGCTGCCGGCCGGCAGGACACCGAATCACCGCGGAGGGATACACGCGCCGCTCCTGGCAGCGGTCGGCGCCCCAGCGCAGTAGCACTTTCACGATATCCGTCCGCCCCAGGAAGCAGGCCAAGTGGAGCGGACCGAGCCCCGCGTGGGGGCAGCACTGGCCAGGCTGTAGGGAACAGGGACTCCCGTGGGACCAGTTCGCGTCGCAGCCGTGGCAGAGCAATACCTGGACCGCCGGGACGTCGTCAAAGATAATCGCCTTCTCCAGGAGATTGTAATGATCCTGATCCTCTACCACCAGGATGTTTTCATCCGGAGGGCAGGACGCTAAGGATTGTTCCAGATCCAGACCTCTTCCTGTAGCACCGCTTCTGGATCCAATGAACATCATCTCGTATAGAGCTGCGATCACCTCCCGAGTGGTTGAACTCGGGTGTCGCCACCGCACGGCGCCACTATAGCCGTCGCTGTACATAGCCTCACCTTCCCCCGCCGCCTCGCTGGCCATTACGACGTCATGGCTGGATTCAGCTACTTCACCACTGTGACCTGGGGAGAACCACTCGCGCATGCGCGAAGGCAGGTCTTCTTGGATATGAACCTTGTCGAATAGTTTCTTCGCGCGTTTGATCATTGTCTCCTGAAATTATAACGGTGACGTATTAATTGCTAAGTACGAAGATAGCCAACCCGCTTATCAATCATCGATCCAGATGCACGAGGTGCATTATTACAATAGTATATTTTAGATAGTTGACTAATAAAGCACAAACCGACCGAATAACCAAAAACAAATGGATATCCTGTCGTTATTAACTTGAAATAGATTTTTATTTGCATTGTTTATGTCATTTTATTTTTTTTAATTATCAATTAAAACATTTTTAATTCATTTTAGGAATTTAAGGGGTCGGATTGAACTATAATTCCCTCCAACCCTTCAACCCCCCCCACCTCTTCTTCCCCACCACGCATACTGACCACATCCACCCCCCCCCATCCCCCCACACCCCAGCCAACCCCCACACCCGTTTTCTTCCCCACCATGCATACTGGCCACATCCCCCCCCCATCCCCCCACACCCCACACAACCTCCACACCCCTTCTCTTCCCCACCACGCATACTGGCCACACCCCAACCTACCCCCACACCTCTCTTCTTCCCCACCACACACACCCGCCACACCCCACACTACACCCAACCCCATTGCTGCGCTAGAAATCTGGCTCCAGTTTTTTTCGTGTCTAGGTATTTAGAACCGATGTAATATTATTCGAGCAAATATAAGGGAACGAATCCTATGCTGTGCTGCTTGTCCTATCAACAGAGTAACGGTCTGGGACACACACAGCTCGCCACACAGTGTGGTGTGGGCATCCTAGGGCGGATCCCCTCTTCGAAGAAAAACGCCCTTTTTCAATGCAAAATTTAGGCCATCTGAGGCGCGGACCCCCCCCCCCCCCTCCCCCCTCCTCCCCGCCTCCCTCCTTTTGAGGAAAAACGCTTTCTGAGGCGGATTAGAACCCCCCCCCACAAGTTCGCCAAGAAATTAGTGGACCCCCCGGAAGCAATTTTGTTCAGAGCCCCCCGCCCCGGGGTCGCAAGTTTTAATGGAATCCCCCCCCCCACCATTTTAATTTCCTCGTGCCATCCCTGCACATCGTGTGACACACTATCTATAACATGGTGACACAATATCTAGAGCACTGACCTCACTCACTCCACCCCGAAAACTGGGTCATCCTGACCATGCACTCACTGTATAACCATGTGTATTGTCACATTTACGATGATAGTAGATTACACTACATGGCACATGGACTCACTCACCTCTGTCTGTAGCTCCCTGGTATATCGATGCCTATCCTTGGTGAAATCTACGATGATTGCTCTGACCGACGACAAGGGTTTATCGTACGAGAGCACCGCACTGCATGCCGGGATACACGGCGGCCATCTTGGTCGATATTAATGTGGTGCGTATGGCTGGCTAGCTACCACGGGACTGGTCCCTGCGTGTGTCCGAGGGATGTGCCGCCTTGGGCTGCCGCGTATGTCTTGTACAGCCCCGCTGGTGGTATATGCAGACCAGCCCAGCGGTCCCGCTGTCGCACCACTAGCGCAGGGCTCTGTGGGTGGTGGATGGGTGTATGATCCCCATGCCTACTTATGGGACGTGTGGTGGTGGTTCCTCCTCCCCTTCCTTCCGCTGGGTGTTGCAGAACCGTGGCGAGAGAGAGAGAGAGAGAGAGAGAGAGAGAGAGAGCGACAGGCCCGCACAGGAACTGACCGAGGCGAACCACTGCAGTAAACCCAATCGCGAAGTCTCTCTCGATCGGACCCCGTCCAGGGACGCTGGGAGGGACAGCAAGGGGGCCGGGGACGGTGGAGCCTTGGGGGACTGGGGGGCCAGGGGTTGTGTGTATAAGGCGTCATGTTACGCAAACACAGCCCCCTCATAGTCCCACCCAATGGTCCCGTCCTCTTGCCTTGGCATGCCATCGATCCTGGCCTGGCTGGATCTTGGCCTTCTTGCAGCCCGCCTGCAGCATCCCAGCAACCCGGTCTACAGAGCCACTCCCTGCAGCCTCTCTGCAGCCCCCACTTCAGCCCGCCTGCAGCATCCCAGCAACCATGTCTATGGAGAGACTCCCTGCAGCCCCCCTGCAGCCCCCCTGCAGCCCGCCTGCAGCATCCCAGCAACCATGTCTATGGAGAGACTCCCTGCAGCCACCCCCTGCAGCTCGCATGCAGCATCCCAGCAACCATGTCTATAGAGAGACTCCCTGCAGCCCCCCTGCAGCCCGTCTGCAGCATCCCAGCAACCATGTCTATAGAAAGACTCCCTGCAGCCCGCCTGCAGCATCCAAGCAACCATGTTTATAGAGAGACTCCCTGCAGCCCCCACTTCAGCCGGCCTGCAGAATTCCAGCAACCATGTCTATGGAGAGACTCCCTGCAGCCCCCACCTCAGCCCGCCTGCAGCCTCCCTGCAGCCCGCCTGCAGCATTCCAGCAACCGTGTCTATAGAGAGACTCCCTGCAGCCCCCCTGCAGCCCGCCTGCAACATCCAAGCAACCATGTTTATAGAGAGACTCCCTGCAGCCTCTCTGCAGCCCCCACTTCAGCCCGCCTGCAGCATCCCAGCAACCATGTCTATGGAAAGACTCCCTGCAGCCCCCCTGCAGCCCCCACTTCAGCCCGCCTGCAGCATCCCAGCAACCGTGTCTATAGAGAGACTCCCTGCAGCCCCCTGCAGCCCGCCTGCAGCATTCCAACAACCATGTCTATAGAGAGATTCCCTGCAGCCCCCCTGCAGCCCGCCTGCAGCATCCCAGCAACCGTGTCTATAGAGAGACTCCCTGCCGCCTCCCTGCAGCCCGCCTGCATCATCCCAACAACCGTGTCTATAGAGAGACTCCCTGCAGCCCCCCTGCAGCCCCCCTGCAGCCCGCCTGCAGCATCCCAGCAACCGTGTCTATAGAGAGACTCCCTGCAGCCTCTCTGCAGCCCGCCTGCAGCTTCCCAGCAACCATGTCTATAGAGAGACTCTCTGCAGTCTCCCAGCAACCTGCCTGCAGCATCCCAGCAACCATGTCTATGGAGAGACTCCCTGCAGCCCCCCTGCAGCCCGCCTGCAGCATCCCAGCAACCGTGTCTATAGAGAGACTCCCTGCAGCCTCCCTGCAGCCCGCCTGCATCATCCCAGCAACCGTGTCTATGGAGAGACTCCCTGCATCCTCCCTGCAGCCCCCCTGCAGCCCGCCTGCAGCATCCCAGCAACCGTGTCTTTAGGGAGACTCCCTGCAGCCCCCACCTCCGCCCGCCTGCAGCCTCCCTGCAGCCCGCCTGCAGCATTCCAGCAACCGTGTCTATAGAGAGACTCCCTGCAGCCCCCCTGCAGCCCGCCTGCAACATCCAAGCAACCATGTTTATAGAGAGACTCCCTGTAGCCTCTCTGCAGCCCCCACTTCAGCCCGCCTGCAGCATCCCAGCAACCGTGTCTATAGACCTGATAGAGAGACTCCCTGCAGCCTCCCTGCAGCATCCCTGCAGCATCACAGCAACTATGTTTATAGAGAGACTCCCTGCAGCCTCTCTGCAGCCCCCACTTCAGCCGGCCTGCAGCATCCCAGGAACCGTGTCTATAGAGAGACTCCCTGCAGCACCCATTTCAGCCGGCCTGCAGAATTCCAGCAACCATGTCTATGGAGAGACTCCCTGCAGCCCCCACCTCAGCCCGCCTGCAGCCTCCCTGCAGCCCGCCTGCAGCATTCCAGCAACCGTGTCTATAGAGAGACTCCCTGCAGCCCCCCTGCAGCCCGCCTGCATCATCCCAGCAACCATGTCTATGGAGAGACTCCCTGCAGCCCCCCTGCAGCCCGTCTGCAGCATTCCAGCAACCATGTCCATAGAGAGACTCCCTGCAGCCTCCCTGCAGCCCGCCTGCAGCATCCCAGCAACCGTGTCTATGGAAAGACTCCCTGCAGCCTCCCTGCAGCCCCCCTGCAGCCCGCCTGCATCATCCCAGCAACCGTGTCTTTAGAGAGACTCCCTGCAGCCTCAATGCAGCCCCCCTGCAGCCCGCCTGCATCATCCCAGCAACCGTGTCTTTAGAGAGACTCCCTGCAGCCTCCATGTCTATGGAGCAACCATGTCTATGGAGAGACTCCCTGCAGTCTCCCAGCAACCTGCCTGCAGGGAGCCATCCCCTTGCATCCGTGGCCTTAACGCGCACCATCATCATATTCTTAAAAGCATCTTATTTCTTACTGAATCTTTTTCTCTTTTGTCTTTAGCCTGTTACCCTTTCAACCCTTTGACTTCTAGTTTCCCTATTTCATTATTACTTTACTTCTTCAGTTTTTCACCCCTCATTAACTCCTACCACAGTTATTTCCAATTGCCTGATATTTGTTATCGGTCTCAGCAGCCAAGTATATGACCCCTTTCCACAGCACCATAAGGCTGTTCTACGCAGGGAATACCAAGGCCAAGCAATGACATCAGGCGTATGTCGTCATCCCGATACACATCTACACGTTGGATCGGTGGAGACCTGTCTCACAGGTTCCATCGGTTTACGCTGACCCGCTGATCTGAATTATTTAGGGCGCAGCTACCTCGCATGCCGACCGCACACATAAACCCTGGGGGCAGCGGCCGCCAGCGTATTGCATCATGCGAGACGTTTTCAGAATCCAGACTGATTTCCTGAGCGGGAGGGTGGAGCGGGGGGGGGGGGGGGGGGGGGGGTGGGGGGGCTCCATTTAATAAGCTGGTGTAGAGGTTGTAGGGTGCGGTCTGCTAAGCGGAGAGGGGTAAGCGGGATGGCGCATTCTCCTCCAAACACCCGACACTAGAGGGTGCCCCTGTGGCGTAAATACATGCCGTGGGAGCTGGAGGTGGGCGAGGGTGGGGGAGGGCGTGTGTGTGTGTGTGTGTGTGGGGGGGGGGGGGGGGCGGACTTCCACGTTCCGATCCAACCTATTTTCTATATAATTGTTCCTCCTGCGTGTGTCCTGATGGCCTTGGCATGAAATTGGGTTTAAATTAGTAACACATGTGCTCTGGCAATGTGTTCACGCGATGAGACCAGCCCAGGGGCGTTCTCAGAGAGAACGCTACCGTTCCTTATATATTCTTCCTTGGTGCACGTGCGTTCATGTGTGTATCAACTATAGTTTATTTGAAGAAAAAAAACCATTATTCTGCAACGGTTACGTCCCTGGGCGAAGAGTGAAAAGATAACTTCTACCCGTCTGGACCCCCTGTTCCCATTCAACTGCAAGACGGGAGCATGCTTTGACCACCAATTTGTCGGACTAAAACCTATAATCTGACGGCAATCTATACTAATAAAATGAAGCTGTCTGTCCCACTAAGCCGCGGCATGCAAGAGCCCATTGGCGCCAGCAGCCGCCTTGAACCTATTAATATCCAGCCGCCGCTCTTAGATGTGTCAAAGCTATCGCATGTGTCAACACAACCGCTGGGTGCTTATCACCTTATCCCGCGCGTAATATCGCTTTCGGGTGCGGCGGGCTACCTGGCTTGGTGCCAACAGTAATATTTTTCCCAACGCATTATCGCCCGAACCGTCATCAAAGCAAACAAATCCCGTACTCGCGCCCACAACTTCCCATCAGTAGCAAGAGAACGAACTCTGTCCGGGGAACTCTGCCCTGGGAACCATGCCTATAACCACTGATAACACGCTGCTCTTAACATCAGTCACAGCAGTGTCCAATTTTACAGGATAGTTAAGCGGACTACACGTCAATTCCATAGATCCAACCAGGACGTGAGGCAGGTTTTATCCACTGAAGGTAGTAGTACTACGTTAAATGACGAACAACGGACGGGAAACAGCCCCTTTTTTTACTCAACCAACCCTTTTTTTTTTACTGAATCAATCTATGAGCTTGGGCCTTAGTTTTACTGACTGATATTCGTTTATTAGCGTGCTTTAGCCGCAATTTGAGTATTCTGTACTGGATGCACAATAATTGCACAGAAAGTGTTTAAATATCTTTAACATTTATATCCGGTTATTCAGTAGCTCCCGGTCTCAATTTATGTCAATATAATTATCTTTATTATTTCTGCCCAATGTCTACCTTCTGCCTGCTACTATTTAACGTATAAAAGAAAATACTGTCATACTGTTATTTCTTTCGTTTATTAATCTGAACGCTAGACGGGCGGCTAGTTGTGTAATATAATTGAGCCATTAGTGTCAATTTGCTCGCGACACAACTTAACATTAATGACATTAATTCGTGTGCGATGTTGGTATCTTCGGTTTGCGCTGATTGACAAAATCATTTGAGCATGGCGGCCATTTTTTGTTGTTGGTGCCTTGTTTGTGTCTCCACTTCCCCTCTACCACCCCATCCGATGCCAGTTTTCGGAGCTCCCAGCATGTTCCCCTTCCATTCTTGTCGGGTGATGGGTTGGCGCCCCGGGACCTGTACCTGGGGCCTGCTACGTCTGTTGGGCATTTCATAGTCCCTGGATGTTCCTTGGCCCTGTCTAGTTTTAGTTCTTATTTCCATGTATGTGTCAGTTTTTTTAGAGCACCCACTCCCCCCCCCCCCCCTCATTTCCCTCTCAGGCGCACATGTTAAGCGTTTTCTGCAACATTTACTCGAAAGGCCATGACCTGGCGAGATCGCAGCCAAATGGAGCCAGGTTGGCCTCCCTTTTCCCCCACTCCTCCGCGCCATCACTGGTACTCACATTAAGTTATTTAGTGCTTATCTTTTTCTGCTAGATAAATATTTTCCGACATGCTATGCAATAGAGAAAACCCGTACCATAGACCTACAGTGGCGCCACATGGTGGAGCGCAATAACGCTGAGCGTTCTTTCCACTCGCACCCTCGTCATGGCAGCCCCATCCACTCCCCCCTCCCCCATTAATAATTAAAATATACCCCTTACACCTCATCACTACACCCCACCCCTATTTCCCTTCCTTTAACACGCCCTCCGCTACACCCCAACCCTTCCTCCCCCATTAACACTTTCCCATAGACCCCACCGCCTCCACCACCTCCTCCCCCATAACACACTCTCCCCCACATCCATCCCTCCTCCCCATTAACGCACTCTGTCCGACACCCCACCTCCCCCTCCTCTTCCCTTAATACGCTCTCCACTACACCCCTTCCCTCTTCCTAAGATAACCAACGTACTCTCCCCTACACCCCGCCCCCACCTCCCCCACTAAGCCACACTCCTCTACACCCCACCCCCCCCACCCTATCAACACGCCCTGCCTTACACTACAGCCCGCTTCCTACACTAACACGCCCTACCCTTCAACTCACCCCTCCTCCTCCATCCTCCATACGCCCGTCCCTACACCCGCTACCCCCCCCCCCCCTCGCGCCCCATCGACACACTCCCCTACACCTCACCCCATCCTTCCCAATTAAGCCACTCTCCCCAACACCCGACCTCCCCCTCCCCCATCAACACACTCTCCCCAACACCCGACCTCCCCCTCCCCCATCAACACACTCTCCCCAACACCCGACCTCCCCCTCCCCCATCAACACACTCTCCCCAACACCCGACCTCCCCTCCCCCATCAACACACTCTCCCCAACATCCCACATCAATATACCCTCCCCTACACCCCACCCCTCCCCCACATCAATACACCCTCCTATACACCCCACCCCTGCCTCCTCTCTTACTACCCCCCGTTCGGCCTGGCTGCTCTGCCATGGCTGGCGCCAGTCTGTCTCGCAGCCCCTGGAAAGGAAAACCCGCTTCACTAGGTTACCTTGGCAACGGGCAGAATTGACCCAAATAGGGCGTTTTTTTTCCTCCGTGGTATATGGATAGTGTGTATAAATTGTATATCCAGGATCCCCCTGCCTCCGTCTGGATCCCCGTCTTGATGCACCTATTTCGATCTGGATTCGGGAAGAGATTAAGAGGATTGTACCAATAGGGAGGGGGGGGGGCAGGATGATGAGTGTGAAGCGGAGGTTGAGTCACACAGCTGTCCCTCCCCCCGCCCTCCCCCCCCCCTCCCCCCTCTCGCTACACCCTACCCCTTCTTGTGACCATCCAAGTGGCATCTTGGCATGAGTTAAGACAGGAGATGAGGTGACGAGACGTATATGGAGAGCTTATCCCCAACATCACGCCCCCCTTGGGTAAAGGTCTTATTGATATCTTGCAGGCCATACTTGGTAAAGATAATATAATACGCGCAGGGCAAGCCTCACTCCCTGAATGTCAAGTCCCGTTGGGGCATTATATCGCGGCTGACCTTCGCATGCCATGAGGCAATACAGACATCTTCTTTATGGGACCAGAGCGGGATGGGGGGGGGGGTAAGGGGTGATTAGAGGTCCCTTCCCTGTGTGTGTGTGGAGGGGGGGGGGGCTTTTCTGAGCATCTGAGACCAAGCCGACCATTTTTTTACGGGACGGGGGATGGGGTTGGTGAAGAGGGTGGGGGTCGGATGAGTCGCTCTTGAGTCCCTTTCATATGCATGAGGCAAAACAGCGCATTTTTTAACGGGACGATGGGAGGGAGGGCGGAGGTGGGGTGGGAGTGGTGTTGTGGGATGGGTCCCTTCCCAGTCCCTTCACTGTGCATGGGAAAAGCAGACCATTTTTACGGGACATAGAGTAAGGGTAGGGGGAGGGGCGGGGGAAGGGTGGGGGGCTGGATCGCTTCCCATGCAGTCCTATCCCGGTGGAGGAGACAGTGCTGACAATTGCCCCTTCCTTTGTTTCCTCCCCCGCGCGTCATGTCTCCAAGGGAAGGTAGGCGGCATGCAGTGTCGTGAATCGAACGAATGACTCGTCGTCCGCAACGCGCGTCACGACGACCAGCTGTATAAAGCAGCAGCAGCAGCAGCAGCCGGCAGTTAGGATCACTACCCCAGACTTTGCCCTAACACCCCTATACACTGCACCACCACCCCCATACACTGCCCCACCACCCCCATACATCGCCCCCCCCCCCCAGCATCGCCCCCGCCCCCCAGCATCGCCCCGCCACCCCCAGGCATCGCCGCACCACCCCCAAGAACACCCCGCTCACTCTGCCCACCGCAGCGTTCTGCCTGCAGCACCAACCACTTGGCTTGGAGCAGGGGGCAAGGTGGAGGGGGATCGGGTGGGCTTGCGCCCCCCCCCCCTCCACCTCGCCCCCTTGCGCCCCCCCCCACTCCCCCTGCGGCCCGCCCAGCTGCAGCTGCGCAAGGACAACCTCGCCCCTCCCCTCCCTCCTCCTCCCCCATTCACCCGCGTTACTCACCACCCCCACGCCCTCAAAGCGCGACCCCACGCCCCTCCGAGTCGGTCGGTTCACCCCTCGCACACAATAGCCAGGCGCCGCCAGACGTCTGGGGTGGGACAGAGAGAGAGAGAGAGAGAGTGAGAGAGGGCAAAGAGAGATCTATATAGAGGCTGGCAGGGCTGGCTACTGCCGCTAGAGCCTCATCAACACTGAATATGGCTCGCCGGCCGGGCAATATTGAATTCAGCCGTGGCCACCAACCATCGGGGTTGCGATAATAGCAAACGCGAACGACTGACTGACTGATCAACAGAATATCCCCCTGCGTGATTCTCTCAGCGAGACTAGAGTGCCATGCCGGCCCCAGTACACCATCACCCTCTAAACCGTGGATTAAAACGCGCTGGGAGATACAGGATACATTGACTGGATAGGTAACACATGGGTTGATCGTTTATATGCCACAAGGGTGTTGTTGGTATCTGTCATCGCCGCTCTCTGTCCGGTCGGTATCTGCGGAGGTCGTGTCCTCCCACTCCTTGCGGCTTACCTCTCTGACAGCATGTAAATCCCGGCTGGACGGCCGGGTTGAAGACACAGCGATACTGTTACTAGATGGATGAGAGTGCCTTCTGACATTGATTTATTGATTCCAAGCGTGACCTACTGCCGACTGGATTCTTCGCCTGTATGTGACGGGCTTACCACCTGCCCGGAGGACATCCTATGATAAACGGGGCCAGTTTTATGGGCGGATCCTATCAGTCTAACACGGTTACAGGCCAGAGGCTGAAGGCAGGCAACGGCGCAGAGAAACGCAAGAAGGAAAAAAATAAAAAAAAACCTACGTAACCAAGGATAGCCGTCGTCATGGCAACCAGCAAAGAAGACAAATTGGAGGAACAAGTGGAGTTTAGCAGGCTGCTACGATCGGTGGGTGTTGCCATGGAGTTGGTTTCTTTCGGCTCTATATTTCTCGACATATTCTACAAAGCATTTAAGTTGATTCGGGTTTATCGCATTTTTCAGCTTGTATGGCTACAATTACCTCAAGATAAGTACGCAGGTTTACCCGAAGATCCCGATTACCAAACGTCTCACATGTAATATCTTGCAGTGAGGTTTTGATCCATTTCAACCCATTAGAGCAAGTACTAAATTTTGGCAGCGTGATGGCAAAACAAAACCCATCCCTTTTATTATTTATTTGGCGTAAAGCGTTGTCACAAATGGCTTAGAAAACGATGATTTATTGCATTTATTGGTTTATCAGGCTTATTTTTGCTTCAGACTGGTGCCCTCTTGCGAGCGGCGTACGAAGGGCGAGCGGCGCTGGTCGCCAAGATGCTGGCGCACGGCATGCCAATCTCAAGCAAAAACGCGGTAAGCACGTGGCAAAACCGTGCGGCGTCGTGATTGACCGCGTCCCTATTATCGCCCAGGCCTGGCGCGGTAATTGTGTTGTTGTCGTGATCCTCCTTATTATCGTTCATCCGTGATAAGGATGAAGTGAGAAATGGCTAAATGACCGGCACAATATGGGACGCCCGGGATATCAAGCGGTTCACTGTCTATATGTCGATGTGAATACAAGTGTACCAATGTAATGTAGGATAGATATCAATATGTGCATAATTATTACATGCATAATTATAACAACAATATTTCAGATTGTGATTTTTTTAAAGTAAATGCAAATCGATAGAAAAACAATATAATATTTGCATTGTTTTCTCTGGTATATGGCTGTTAAACTTTATGTCATTTTATATGTATTTCTATGCCGTGTTAGTCTGTACGCTGTTAGTATGTACCACGAAATAACCTAGGTCCGTCCACTATCTAAACATTGGTTAATACCGTGAGTCTGTATCATTGAAGGCGGGACTGCAGGCCGTGCACTTCGCCGCCAAGCGGGGGAGCGTGGAAACCTTGGCGGTTCTCATCAAAGGTGGCGCTGATGTCAACGCTGTGTCAAACGTAAGTCTTCTGGACCATCTGAGCTGGCGCCACCGCTTCTACCCAGCTGAGAGGGCTGCAAGGCGGGGCGGAGCTAGGAGCGGGGCTCCGGGACGGAGGGTTGGGGGTGGTGGGGGGGGGGGGGCGGCGCGGGGAGGGGAGGGGCCCATGCCGGTGGTTAGTGAGAAATGCTGGTGTTATAAAAGCCCCAGTCCGTCTCTATGTTCATGTGGGACACGGATTCCATGTCTTGAAGAGTTCTGTTTCGACAGCCGACCCCCCACCCACATCCCGGTTTGAAGTGGACCAGGGCGCACCCCCACCGATTTACATTTTTCATTGGTTGTATATTCAGGACGCTTTAACCAATTCTGGTCATATCGAATCAATGGGAAAAGGATGGGCAGAGCGGAGCCATGTCCCCGAGATAACCCCCTGCTCTTTGCGAAGAAGGACATGGGATCTTTATTCTGCGACCACAAAGACATGGTCACAGCGGCGCTCGAACCACCGCTCCACGTGCCGTTAGGCTCTCAGGTGGCGATCTGACCCCCTGAGCTACCGGGCCGCCCTATATATCTGCGGTAATGACTTCAACGGGCGTGTTTGTGTTAGTCTTTCGGGGGGAATAAAGAATGGACTGTGTTTTAGTTAAACCATTTTATGGGAAGGGAACTCCACCATTCTTACATTACTTGAACACAAGTGAAAGGCAGACTGAGCAAGTTGTTAGTTTACACTTGTCATTTAATTGGAGCCTGTTTGTGGAGTGATAGCGAATTAACACGTTTGAAGCTGGCCTCTTTATCTTATGGAATATAAGGGATCGAATCGGCATTAATTCTTTGAATCAATAATGGTTCTGTACATATTGACTGAGTCATTGGTCTATGATATATACATATCCATGATATATACATACATACTGGACAGCGAATGAGACCGATTTTCTATGCCAGACAAAGTACATGAATATTTTATCCTCAAGATCAAATTATTCATTGGCAATCTTGAATCGCATGCTGATAGCAAAATGTTTCCCATTTGTATATTGAAATTATGCATGGGACAAACAATGATAGAAATTCACACGTTGTAAGGTGACCATCGGTATATTTTCAATGGCCCCTTTATTTCCACTTACTTCTTACATTGTACTAATTGCCTGCCTAGTATGTGGATGTGTATGATAACCCCTTTCTTGGTCTTGCAGAAGGGCAGTACTCCCCTACACGTGGCTGCCTTGCTCGGCCGCACCGAGGTCGTCAAACTGCTGCTCAAGAGTGGAGCGGACGTAAATCTGCGATCAGACTGCAACGAGGTAGGTTCCAAGGGTGGCGGGTGGAGGGGGGGGGGGCTGGGGATAGAAGTGGGGGTTTGTGCAAGAGGATTTGCACCACATATCCCCCTTTCGTTTTGAATCTATAGATTGGTTGTATATGCAGGACGTTTTAACCACTTCTGGCCATATAGCGTCAATGGAAGAAGGAAGGGAAGTGAAGCCATGTCCCCTGGGTAACCCCCTACTCTTCGCGAAGAAGGGCATGGGTTATGTATCCGACACAACCACCCAGACATGGCCACAACGGGGATCGAACCACCGATCCACGTGTCGTTGCCTCGATCTCAGGTGGCCAAATGAGCTATCGGGGCGGTCTTCGCATCTATAGAAGGCGCTTTCATACCGCCGACTGATACGAGATCGCGTATATAACATAGAACTCCTTCCCCCTCCTCCCCCTAACCCCCCAACCCGCGCTTCTCATAACCCATATTTGGGATCCACCGCTGTAACTGTCTTGGATACCTACAAGGGGCCATTGGGTGGGAACACCCATAGTCCCCAGAGCCTGTGTTTGTGAGGATTGAGCGACTGCACTTAATGCAAGGCCAAGGACTTGCCATCATTCTTTCATATTTTTTAGACATGCTCATAACATGTAGACAGTTTAGAAGGTCTTATGTTCTGATCCCCTAGTCACACGCGAGGTTGTGTAATGGTGATGGAATGGCTTATCTTACTTTCAGGATCAGTTTTCGCCCCTCTATATGGCTGCACAGATAGGTCAACAGGAGATCGTCACTTTGTTACTGGCTCACGGCGCGGATCCCAGCATCACAACCAAGGTGCAGCCATTAAGCTGAGCAATTACATTGTTACCCTAGATAAAACAAATATATATTTATAAATAAGCATCATTTTGATGCGTGAACGCGCTTCGCTTACATTACACACGGAAAGAAATAGTGTAGGCTTGTATTTTCGATGCGATTACATAATTACATATGTCCAGAGAATCAGTTATGGTTATACTTCTTATACATTTGTAATTCTTTATATTACAAATGATAGGACAACGGTTAAATATCATAACCATCATAAATTACCCTAACAGGTTCGTGTTCATAGACAAACAGTGATATATGATGGCACGCTCAAAATTCTGAAAATATATTTGCCGAGTGGTTTTTTTTGTTGCTATTCGCCGGAATATCGTTTCCAAATTTTCTACGTAACTCTAAAGAGATTTTTTAGTTTATGAATACCACCCTTAGGCCTGTGTCCTTTATACTTTGGGGCAGTACAAATTTAATCATCGCTAATATTGTGTTGAACATTTGGAAACGGTTTTTCCCGGCGCGTAACTGAAACATACCACTCTCCAAAAGCATTATTAGAATGCGCAAACTGGCAAAATCTGAACTAGATGTGATTCTGAATGATAACGCCAATAGAACGACAAGCCGTGCGTAACTTGCCCTATTGTAATGAATAACGCTCGAGGTCAAAATGGCTCCGGGGATTTTTGGCATTTGTTATTTGAACTATTTACCACTGGCCCTCGCATATAGCATATAATGTCCATGTTCCGCAGAACGGTTCCTCCCCAAAGGACGTTGCGCACCAACAAGGGTTTACCGCAGTGGCCCAACTACTGGAAGAATACGAACGGCGCATGCGCGACAGTGACAAAGACAGTGCAGAAGAGGTGGCTCCGCCTAGCGAGGCCCCGGCGAGTGATGCCGGCGCCGCGGGTCTCGAAGCAGCAGGGGGCGCTTCGGTCGTCCAGGCGCCTCTTAACGGACCCAGGAACAACGGAGCCCACAGGATGGGACAGCCACCAGTCTACCAGGAGGTGATTCCAAGTCCACACCACAGTCCACTGCGCACCCGGTCGAAAAAGATGCAGGCTCTAGCCAAGGATTCTAGCATGGACTCCTAGGGCTAGTGTATCGAGTACCATGAGATTTGTTTTATGATCGCGTAGTTTATTAGCTTTTAATATATTTCAGCATTAGTTTGTTTCATGGCTTGCAAATACGGCGCTCTATATTTATTCCTATTTGCAGATATCGAAGCATATTTATTATAATTCCCCACTTCTTCATTCAAGGTAGCATTCCCGCATGATATAACCAGGCTACATCACAGACTTTGGCATATTAACTAGCCCTCATTGTTGTATTGGCATAGATAATAATAATGGAATTGATCAACTTTTAGCGCATTGCAAATTAGTCTAATTAGTATCATCAAACTGAGTCGCCATGTCACGTGGAGATTCAGTGACAATTCGTCCAGGCTTTCTGAGGCCTTTGTTCCCCAGGCTGTTGGGTTAGATGCAATCTGCCTTTATTGGCCATCCATTTCACTAGTCAGCAAATCATGTCAACGCAGATGATCAGATATCTGAGGGTATCAGATTTGAAACTGGAATACATACATAAACTCCATACATGGATTCCAGCTTCAAAAATAACCTTGGTATACGTTTACCAGCATATCATGCTAATGGCCGAGGTAGCATGTAGCAGCACTCTCAACAGTACACAGGTTTAATGTGAGACTTCAGTGAGGCTGTGCGATTGATCCCATGCTCACATAAGGCGTGGCCCTCATAGCACGTGTCATTAACACTCCAGGCTGGTAAAGCAGAGCTGTGAACCGGTTGGCCCCACACGCAACACGGGTGTTTGTATTGTAAGCTTCGCATTAAATGCTTAATAACTGACCGTTGTTATAACGTTTTGTGCATATTCACTCACCACCCAAGCGGTTGTCATCTTAGTTCACCATAGCGGTTGTCATCCCAGTTGACCATAGCGGTTGTCATCCCAGTTGACCATAGCGGTTGTTAGCCTAGTTCACCATAGCAGTTGTCATCCCAGTTCACCATAGCGGTTGTCATTCCAGTTCACCATAGCGGTTGTCATCCCAGTTCGCCATAGCGGTTGTCATCCCAGTTCACCATAGCGGTTGTCATCCTAGTTCACCATAGCGGTTGTCATCCCAGTTCACCATAGCGGTTGTCATCCCAGTTCACCATAGCGGTTGTCATCCCAGTTCACCATAGCGATTGTCATTTCAGTTCACCATAGCGGTTGTCATCCCAGTTCACCATAGCGGTTGTCATCCCAGTTCACCATAGCGGTTGTCATCCCAGTTCACCATAGCGGTTGTCATCCTAGTTCACCATAGCGGTTGTCATCCCAGTTCACCGTAGCGTTATAGCAGTTGTCAGAATAGATCATACATCACCATATTATTAGTCATGGCGGTTGTCACCCTATGTCATTGCGGTTGTCACCCTATGTCATGGCGATTGTCACCCTATGTCATGGCGGTTGTCATCCTATGTCATGGCGATTGTCACCCTATGCCATTGCGGTAGTCACCGGTTTCTTACCGTTATTAACTAGTTACTTTCATCTATTGCGGCCTGTCATTATGTATGTTTCCTCTGTAGATGAATGACATTAAGCATAACGTTTATATTACTGTTTATGGACAATTGAATATGACCATCAATACCCACCTTAGAAGTTACAAACATTGGAATACTACAGAGCAAAGAGTATGAAATATGTATACATACAAATCAACAAAATAAAAAATAATAAGAAAACTCTATTTGTAATGAACACCAAATATACTGTTACGTACTCTTAAGTACTTCAGCCAAACAATATTCCTTAACTGGGTTGACACCCATTCCACTAACGGAGCCCAACGAAACAAGTATATGATACTTTAGGTATTTAAACATATGGATGACAACTGTCAAGATGTGTGTACTTCATATCGCGTATAAGTCTAGATATAATCTCTGGAGTACCAAGCGTAATATTTATCGATCTACATTTACAGCCGTTATGTGTCGAGTACAAATGACAAAACCGAGTTAATATCATGCTGCCTGTGGTGTAACCACATCCGGTCAAACACAATATACTGGCAATATTAACATATTAATGCATAACATCCCATCTGACCAGGACATCGTCGAATGGTGCGGCGAGCTGCGACTCCAGCCGTGTCACATGACACACGTCACGTCATCTCACTGGCGAGAGATGACCTTCAGTTTGATGCCATTTTTCGCCTTCACCCCCGCGGTCACCTTTTGTGGAGGAATCTGTGATGAGAACAGATGAGATAAGAAAAAGAGATGATTCAAATGCGGAATATATATATATAGAGAGAGAAAGAGAATGAGAGAAAGAGGGAGAGAGATAATGAGAAAAACGAGAGGGAAGAGAGGGTTGTGCGGAATATTTTAAAGTAAGCGGCTCAAAACTGTGTGGAAATACACCGCATTATACAATGCTATCCTTTAAATCTGACACAGAAGGTACGAACACCATGTGTTAGGATTTGTGTGATAATTTAGACAAATTAGTTCAAAAATGATTTTGAAATGAAATTAAAAATCAAATCATGTACATGAGCTTCGGTCGAAAATCATATGTATTTAGATGGTAAATCATAGCAAATTGGACTTGCCTCAGTTTCAGGGCACGTGGCAAATTTTAAACGACGTAGGATGGTTGCCATAGCGACCTTGATCTCGAGGATAGCCAGCCTCATGCCGACGCATCTTCTGGGTCCAGTTCCAAAGGGCAGGTACACATACGGGTCTCGCGCCGCCTTCGCCTCGCTAGTGAATCTGAGAGACGTATAGCAAGTGAAGATTGTTAGCCAGAGCAAAAAATAGCAATTTGTTTTGTTAGATCTTTCTATATGTAGCTTTATATCTGTCGCTTTGGCCAAGTAGGCGACAGAAGAATCATATATATATATAGTTTCTATTATATTCATTATTATTATTGAAACACTTGTTTTTCATATATATATATATCTTTATTTCATAAACAATACATACAATAATAAAACATACAATTTAAGCATAGCAGTAATATGGATAGGTGCTACCTACAAATTCGAGCGTATATTTATTAATTCAGATATTCCGAGGGGATAGATTTAGATTAATATTCAAAATTAATCTCACTTCAGCTGGCCATAAAGAATATCTTTGGCAGGATTACGTATGCCATGCACCTGTTTGTGGTATATCATTCGGGTGCTTAGGAACTCCCATTGTGACGTCATGTTTATAACATTTTGACGTCACAACTACTCACTATGACAGCAGCCGATGGGCGGAGACCAAGAGCGCTCTGCTTGGCAACAGACATTTAGCGCGTCGCTTATAAATTAACTTTAATTTGAAGTATACATCCAGTGTTGACATTGAATAATTTATTCAATTATTTTGTGGGCAGCTGATTTAATTATTAAAGACGTGACATAACAGGCTTCGACCTCTCTTTGCTTGAATATATTTATGTACAGCTGACATTTACTCCAAATCCGAAAACGTCTCATAGGGGCTGTTACGCGAAATGAAAGTCCTAGGCCTATGCTTGAAATGGACTTTGAATACGCATGCATGTTACCTTAAGAGCCCGCTTGCGCTCGATCGCTATTATATATTTAGACCTTGCCACAAGTTTATGTCTCACCTTTCCGGATCAAACTTCTCGGGATTGGGCCAATACTCAGGATCATGGTGGATGGCATAAATGGGAATGTTGATGATCAAGTCCTTCGGGATCGGCACCCCCTTGAATGTTGTCGCTTGTGACCCAATTCGGTCCGCCCTAGAGTCATAAAACCACATAATGGTGTTATCTAATGTAGGGGGAGGGAGGGGTGTTAACTCCGCCTCAAGCAAGGGGGTGTTAAGCATTGTAAAAGTCGATCTTTTCTCAATGACCCTTTTTTGAGGAAGATTTTGATTTTTTGTCATGTACTAAGAAGCGTCCGAAGAAGGTGTGGACCTCCCCCCCCCCATCCCCGCACCACCCCTGGTCGTAATAAAATGCGTGGACTCGATCATTTTCAAATCTCTCTTGCAGGTGTTCAGAGAGCAAAGAGCCGCCCCCCAACCAAAAAAAAGAAAAAAAAGATAAAAAAATCGCCCCTGTGACAGACCATTAACAGAAGTCGATGGCTACCCCAAGATATGTTAAATTCAACCATTGTGGGTCCCATGTATAATTCAGAAATTTTCTAAACGGTTGCTACCAGTGGCTTATAGGGTTAAATGGCCATTTGATATTAGGATATCCAATCATGTATTTCCCTCTGGCGTAGACAGATCAGACTGATGCTCCGCCAAGGGGAATTGTGTGAGTGAATGGCCCATACTGTTCTGTTAGGCCAGAGCTATGTCTTTGGCGAGGAAGATTGGCTATGGCTATTGATCACTGCCGTCAGCTATAACAAAAGGATTCTGCGGTTTGCTGCGGTTGCCTACCGTATATTTATGTGCCTGAAATCACTAATTATTAAATCATTCGGCGTTAATTTAAAATTATTCATCAGCTAAGAACTGTGGATGCTAACCGAACGACTGCAGGGAACAGCCTCACGGTCTCCTCCAGACACTGGGTCAGGTAGGGCATCTTCTTCACCAGATCATAGCCTATAACATCCTGGAACAGCAAACAAAACAACGTACACTAAGTAATACATATATTGGAGATAGCTGGAATTGATTTCGTTTCGTTTTGCTTGGCAAATAAATAGCTTTAACTTAACGCCAAAGGGATAACCTTGAATTCCTCGATGAGGCTCATCTAAAACGGTAAACTTTGGTAATTAAATCAATACATTACATACATCATACATTACATACATATATTTAGCTAAATATATATACGACAGTCAACTCCAGGAACCAGCGGAGTCAATTTGTTGTAACTGAAAGACGCCAGTGAATAACAAGACCAAATATATGCAGCAGATTTCTTAGATGGCAACCCGCTAAAAACGCATCTGTAGCCGTAATTGTAACGATTCTACAAAGGCCAGGATCGACTAGTATGGGCTGACGCGCCCATATAACTGTATATACTGGGCATCTAATTAATCCGATTTTCTATGCTTTCTATGAGGAATACATGGGGATTTCCGTCTAATGACCAAATGGTCAATCAACCACGTTAAGAATCATAGGTTGGCATCATGTGCAACTCACCCCCTTCTCCCGTTTTCGTCAGTCTTTTCGTCAGTAAATGTTTAGCGTTTAGCGCGTTTAGTGCCCTCTCCACCCTTGTTGAGGCCCCGCTTCCTTTGATCAGCTTTTGTGTCCCCCACTCTTAGTTATGTACCCGCGCCCAGTATATATGTAGATAGAGAGACCGGAAAAAACGTTACATGTGTCTCCCCATAGTACATAATTATAGGGGGGGGAGGGGGGGAGGGGGAGTGATCTCCAAGAATTAGAGTGAGTAATATCGAATCTCCAAGACGAGGACTGCTGAAGACTGGGAGTGAAACACAGATAACGATGCCAAATATGCCAGATAACAAAATGGCCAACAGCTAATCGCGATTCTCCAGGAATACCTCGATGCCAGTCACGGAGATTGGCAAAGGAACTCCTCTCTCCTCCATCAATATATAGATGCGTGCCACACGTGATAGCCATTAGGTATTCAATATAAATTTGTCTAATACAAACGTCAACTTAAAGCAATATGCTGACATGCGCCATCTTAGATTTTGTACATGTTAGAATCATGACTAAAATTATCTAAAAATTTATGATGCATATGTTTTTATATCTCTTTGAGTCTGTAAAACAAACATTTCAACGTAAAACTGCGCGGTCTATTTATATCGCGCGCGGACGTGATAGCGAGCCGCGGTCGACATCACACTCAAAATAGCTAACAGCGAACAGGCGCGCAGGGATATAAAGCCGGCCACCAACTTCTGCTCCGTTGACCAAAATTCTTCTCTCCGTATGGCCCGCAGGCTTACAGGATTGAACTTCAAGACATAATGTACTTATTTGACATGGAGAAGAGGTTGGTAATACAAAAAATTACGGAATATATTGCTTTAAATCAATGAAACATAATAACGTTACTACTCCAGTTTGGCATATATATATGCTCGAGTATCTACTTATGGTAATCAGTCACGTTAGACTTGAATCTGCTTGACACTGGCTATTGATGAGTTGTTATTACAGGTTACTCACGTGACCTTCCGTGACGTCATCAATTTCCTGCAGCAGTTTCTCCTGGCACTCCGGGTTGGTGGCCAAGTTGTAGGCAAAGTAAGAAATGATCGAGGCTGTCGTATCGTACCCAGCAAAGAAAGAAAAAAGGGCCTGGGCCAGGATTTCATCTTCCGTTAACCCTGCAAATACAAACCAAGGTAATAAATGAACTAAACCCCATGCAGCCACAGCATACCAAGGCCGACACTGACGACATGAATATAAAAGGAACTATAGATATACGTTCTATCAGCATGTCAAGGCCGACACTGGCGACATCAGTATAACACTAATTATAGATATACGTTCTATCAGCATTTCGAGGCCTACACTGGCGACATCAGTGTAAAACTGACTATAGATACACAATCTATCAGCATGTCAACGCCGACACTGGCGACATCAGTATAACACTAATTATAGATATACGTTCTATCAGCATGTCAAGGCCGATACTGGCGACATCAGTATAAAACTAACTATAGATATACGTTCTATGAGCATGTCAAGGCCGACACCGGCGACATCAGTATAAAACTAACTATAGATATACGTTCTATGAGCATGTCATTGCCGACACTGGCGACATCAGTATAAAACAAACTATAGATATACGTTCTATGAGCATGTCAAGGCCGACACTGGCGACATCAGTATAAAACAAACTATAGATATACGTTCTATCAGCATGTCAACGCCGACACTGGCGACATCATTGTAAAACTAACCATAGATATACGTTCTATCAGCATGTCAAGGCCGACACTGGCGACATCATTGTAAAACTAACTATAGATATACGTTCTATGAGCATGTCAAGGCCGACACTGGCGACATGATTGTAAAACTAACTATAGATATACGTTCTATCAGCATGTCAAGGCCGACACTGGCGACATCATTGTAAAACTAACAATAGATATTAGTTCTATCAGCATGTCAAGGCCGACACTGGCGACATCAGTATAAAACAAACTATAGATATACGTTCTATGAGCATGTCATTGCCGACACTGGCGACATCAGTATAAAACAAACTATGGATATACGTTCTATGAGCATGTCATTGCCGACACTGGCGACATCAGTATAAAACAAACTATAGATATACCTTCTATCAGCATGTCAAAGCCGACACTGGCGACATCAGTATAAAACAAACTATAGATATACGTTCTATGAGCATGTCAAGGCCGACACTGGCGACATCATTGTAAAACTAACTATAGATATACGTTCTATCAGCATGTCAAGGCCGACACTGGCGACATCAGTATAAAACTAACTATATATATACGTCTATCAGCATGTCAAGGCCGACACTGGCGACATCAGTATAAAACTAACTATAGATATACGTTCTATGAGCATGTCAAGGCCGACACTGGCGACATCAGTATAAAACAAACTATAGATATACGTTCTATGAGCATATCAAGGCCGACACTGGCGACATCATTGTGAAACTAACTATAGATATACGTTCTATGAGCATGTCAAGGCCGACACTGGCGACATCAGTATAAAACTAACTATAGATATACGTTCTATGAACATGTCAGGGCCGACACTGGGGACATCAGTATAAAACAAACTATAGATATACGTTCTATGAGCATGTCATTGCCGACACTGGCGACATCATTGTAAAACTAACTATAGATATACGTTCTATCAGCATGTCAAGGCCGACACTGGCGACATCGGTATAAAACGAACTATACATATACGTAATTGTATTAAGAAAAAGTTATGGGAGCCTCCATAGTTCAGTTTGCACGTCGTGGCAGATAGACAGGTCGTGGGTACGAACCCTGGTACCTATTTCGAGAGGTTTCTTGGGCCTCTTTAGCCTTTACACGCACAGCAAATACCAGCTTGTTATTTAATTTCAAGAAAGATGAGTTATTTTTTTTCCACAGCTTTCACAGACACACTGGTTCCAGTCACCGGCTCTAGCATATCTCAGAACAGTTGCACAATCACTGGTTCTAGCGTAGCCACACGATTCACTTAACTGAACGTTCACTGGAACTAGTTAATAAATATCACATATTTGACGCAAGCCAATTTTGTAGGTTGTTTTGTTCCATTCTACATCCATAGAATTTGGGTTAATATTTGACGCACCTGCTTTGGCGGATGACGCCACGTCACCGTTGGGTGCCTTTTTATGGCTGTTGGTGCCGGGGTCTTCTGTATGAGCGTTAATCATCAACTGCAGAAAGTCTGTGCAGTCCTGGACGAAAGAAAAGAAATCTGCATTCTTGGAAGTATACGGAGGCTAAGTTTCGCCAAAAAACCTCCAGGGAATTAAATAAAACAGGGTTGTATCAACGTTGCCTCAGATGCAAATGGCACAGTTGTTTTTTGACTTGGCTACAACATATACGGAGATTTACATTAGGAAAATTAAAGGTGAACATGTTGGCGCTTTAGCACGAGGGTTTTTAGATGTGCGGCATAGGTAAGGTAAAGGTTTATTCCGTACTGCTGGCCTTGGGCCCATAGTACAACAAATATACAAATTATGATATTTATAAATAAATGGAGTGGCAAAATAATATTTTAGACTTAAACTTTTATGTGATTTAGACGGGCATTATAATGATTAAGCCCAACCCCGAAGAACTGCGACTCCTAGATCTTCTTTACAACGTTCATTGTCTTACAATTAATAGCATGCTAAAATTCTCCCTTCTCCCTGCCCTCGCCCCCCCCCCCTCAAAAAACAAGTTCTCACCTAAGTTAAAATTATGTGCAATGCATTTTATTTATTTGAATCCAACTCCGTGCAGTGCAGCACCTTTCAAACGGCGCTATCACAACTGCCACCGATTGGGCCTAAGGTTTAAAGATTTTGAAGTGTGTCTACGGTGCACCATTGTTCTGGTCGAGAAAATAAGTCTCTGTTTCTCTAGCCCAAAACCCAGAAACACATTTTAAAAGAAGGTAAATCGGTTGCATTTCTGTCGAGAAGTACAGCAGGGCAAAGAGATGGGGCAGCATTAAATACTCGCAAACCAAACAACAAAACAAAAATAAATAAACAAAAATTATATACTCGCACCATATAACTGGGGCACATCACTTTTTTAATGGTAATTTATCCAGTTGTCTTCGGGGAAAGGGGTCGGGAGGGGGTGGGGACTTACAGAGAATGACAAGCCGTATGTCCATGACATCCGAGGGAAAGGCATTGCGCGCATGCTTCACAAAGGGGCTGTTCGGTTCCTTCTGAGAGTTTATTTGAATGCCGAACGCCGTGCTGGCAATCACATCCATCGTGTAGTTACCAGCAGTCCTAAAACGTGAAACACTTGTGTCGTACTATGCATAAAATGGAATATCGGCGTTTTTAATCCGCTTTTGTCAACATGAAGGCTAAATTGGGAATAACAAAACAGGACGGGGGCGGGGGCACTGACCTGGAGTACACAATTTGCAATAAAACGGGCCCTCAAAAAGGTAGGGTGGGGGGATAAGGCCCTGGACACCGACCCCATGGAGTCGCCCATTCCTCTTTCACACAATGACCACACAACATACGCAAGCTTTCGCAATTACTCTGCCGAATTGTCGAGAGAGTGGCTTGTGACTGAACCTACCTCCAGACGTCCACGACCCCATTGGCCTCTGCCTTCTCGACCAAGCTGTCTGCGAATTCGCCCGCGCATCGGTTCACATTCATCATCATCTTATTAAGGAACGAGATACAGGCAGTGGTTATATTATGCATTACGACATACCGTGGTTATATAATGGAATTACGACATACAGTGGCTATACAATAACATTACGACATACAGTGGCTTTACAATAACATGAAGACATACAGTGGCTGTACAATAACATTACGACATACAGTGGCTGTACAATAACATTACGACATACAGTGGCTATACAATAACATTACGAAATACAGTGGCTGTACAATAACATCACGACATACAGTGGCTATACAATAACATTATTACATGCAGTAGCTATTTAATGGCATCATGACATAGTGGTTATACAATGGAATTCTTAGGATTCTTCCTAATCAGTTATTCTTGGGATTTTTCCTAATCGGTTATTCTTAAGATTCTTCCTAATCAGTGATTCTTAGGATTCTTCCTAATCGGTGACGCTTATAATTCTTCCTAATCAGTGACGCTTATAATTCTTTTTAATCAGTGATGCTTACAATTTTTCGTAATCAGTGAATCTTGGGATTCTTCTTAATCAGTGAATCTTGGATTTTTTTTAAATGAGTGATTCTTAGAATCTTCCTAATCAGTCATTTTATAGAATTCTGCCTAACCAGTGATTCTTAGGATTCTTCCTAATCAGTGATTTTAGGATTCCTCCTAACCAGTGATTTTTAGGATTCTTTCTAATCAGTGATTTTTAGGATTCGTCCTAATCAGTGATTCTTAGGATTCTTCCTAATCAGTGATTTTTAGGATTCTTCCTAATTAATCAGCGATTCTTAGAATTCTTCGTAATTAATGATTCTTAGGGTTCTTCCTAATTAATGATTCCTAGGAATCTTCCTAATCAATGATTTTTGGGATTCTTCCTAATCAGTGTCGCTTATAATTCTTGCTAATTAGTATGCTTATAATTTTTCCTTATCAGTGAATCTTGTAATCAGTGATTTTTAGAATTCTTTCTAATGAGTGATTCTTAGAATTCTTTCTAATCAGTGATTAGTAGGATTTTTCCAAATCAGTAATTCTTAGGATTCTTCCTGATCAGTGATTCTTAGGATTCTTCCGAATCTGTGATTTTCAGGATTCTGCCTATTTAGTGATTCTTATGATTCTTCCTAATCAACGATTCTTAGGATTTTTCCTAATTAATCAACGATTCTTAGGATTCTTCCTAAATAATCAACGATTCTTAGGATTCTTCCTAATTAATGATTCTTAAGATTCTTCCTAGTGAGTGATTCTTCCTGTGCTGTAATTCTACGACTAATGGGAGGATTTGTTCACACCGGTTCGCGTGTTTACATTTTGTTGTGATAGAAGTAATATTAGTTTTGCCATGCTTACCTTCCTCATCTTACTCCTGCTCAATGTGGGCGACAGCAACGCACGGACTCTCTTCCATTGGTCGTCTCGCAAGAACAGGACCATCTTGTCAATTGGAAAGTCTATCACATCAAAACTCTGAAATTCACAAATAGATCGAGTCGTGACTTTTATGCCACCTTTGTACACACACGGGCGAAAACCTCCCGGGACAAAAGTCCCCGTATTTCATTTAGTTGAAGTAATGTTTCCTTGATTGAACTATTGATTCGGTATTGCGTCGAGGATAGGAATGAAATCTGAGGTAATAATGCTGACCGGCTATGTTTTCGCAAAAGGAATTCGCATTGGACCCTTTTCCTGCACAAATTAAATTAAATTTATCTTAATGATCGTTGTAATAAACATTTTGTAAAGAGTGCAGCGCACCCAAGGATTTGAAAAGGTGGGTTGGAGGGACATATGGAGTAGTTCGAAAAACTTAAGACCGGGTTGGGGAGGGGAAGGCGGGGGTGGAGGGACGTACACACCTAAGGATGCAAACAGAGCAGATTGCAAGTTTAGTCAGGATCCCCTGGGTCTGCCATTGTTTGCTACAAGTTACGTAGTGTTGAGTCACGAACCTGTCTATTCGGAAAGATGTGGAACTGTTTCACCATGATTTCCTTGAGCATCTCGGGGTCAGCAACAAAGAGAATAGGCTTCCGGCCTAGGAACGAACTGGTAAACAAGATTCACATGGCATTATGTACCATTAAGTAGCTGTTATGACTTCATCCTGTTGTATAAACCTGTAGGTAAAGTTTGAAGAATGTACTGTTTTAGCGAGCTGAGAAATTTACATTGGCTCACCGAGACCAGATTATATTCTAGTTGAACAAGCTTGCTAAAAAGACACCAATTTCTCTTTAAAACAAGCCTAGATCACAAATAATCTCATTTTAGAAACTGACATTGATATCGCATGTAATCACCATCGTGTGCAAATACATTTCTTTATGTTCAGTAATCACACTAGAAATCATTTTCTCGCGAATCCCACAGAACATATTGCAAAGAGTATCCTATCGATCAACAATTAACGCACTTAACATGGTGTTCCTTGTTCTCAAACACCTTCGCAGCATCGCTGCATATCATCCTTTTAGTATCCAATAATTTGCATCATTGCATCACATTCCACCTACAAGTGACAATGATCGTCTGTAAAATGACACATAGTCCATCCCTTCGAAACACGGCTTTATTATTGCAACCTGTGGATGAACTACCTGACTTGTGGCTGCAGGGTCCGACGGTTCTTCCATGTTAGGGCGAACCATTATTTCAGCATAGGTCACGTATGACACAGGCCTACAATTTACTACAATGATACATTTCGTCGGTTCTAAGATGGACGGCGTTTTCGGCCACTTTTGTGCATGTACACGCGGGATAAACGAGCCACGGAATCTCTCGGGACGATGAATGGACGTCTCAGATTAGGTGCTAGGGCCCGGGTGCCAACCCATCTAGTGCACCAACCACTGCGAGATCTCGAGGCCCCCAATTAATGATTAGTGTTTCAATACTTCGATGATACCGTCCTGTGCATACAGGGTACTTTACTTACCCGAATACCTTGCCATTTTGTTTAATGCTATCCATATCAAACTGCGTTACCCCCTAGAATAAAAACAAGGCATGAATCACTATTAATATGAAATATATATGCTTGGCGTTTCCGTGTGCGCACGACAGGGCGAAAATAAATATATTACAAAATACCACACGTATTTTTTTTCTAAATCTAAAATGCCTCAGCTTATCGATCCTCCGTAACCTTCGCCAATACATTAAATAATCCATAGGATACCACGAGCGCTC
Source organism: Arenicola marina (assembly GCA_964019135.1). Taxonomy (NCBI): domain Eukaryota; kingdom Metazoa; phylum Annelida; class Polychaeta; family Arenicolidae; genus Arenicola; species Arenicola marina. The sequence goes on from OZ025261.1 coordinate 19,759,738, forward strand.
ACCTCCGTTGATCATGATCATAACGTGTCCGTCCGCACAGGGCGGGGGCCTATGTATAATATATTATAAGTAAAATATGTATAATATATTATTATTTATTATACATAGGCCCCCGCCGTGTGCGGACGGACACGCTATGATCATGGTCAACGGAGGCGAGCGCTCGTGTAGGATACTGGTAAGATATGCTAACATCCATATTCATACGGCCATGTCATGCATTGGAGCGTTGTGATGGAATGCGAAATTTACCTGACGCACTCAATAATATGTTAGTTGTCACTGTACCTTTGTCACCATGTTCCAAGCTGCACTGATCACCGGGTTCGGGGCACATTTGATGCCCAACTCGTCAAAAAACGTCGAGTACCAAGTCATGTACCTTAAGGTTAAGGAAAACAATAAATGAACGTTGCAAGATACCACTCACATGCGAACACGGAAAATTTAAAGGCAAGCCTCTGGATAAATGAATTCGTTAAAATTAATGTAATATATAACAGAAAAGTCAATATTGAAGCAACATGGGTGGTTGTGAAAAATCTATGGTTCATAGTTAGGTAAGTGTGGCACGTTTCAGTAGCGAAATCTGAAACTCTGGCATCAATCCATCAAATCTTTTCGCGCGAAGTGCCGTTGATGCAGTTTCTGGTTGAATTGTTGAACGTGCTAAATATAGGCAGGTAATGGAGTTTAGGTAGATATTGCGACGATTCGGTATTATTGAAAAAGGAGGTAACCAGTAGGCGTACGATGTATTGAATTCATAGTATCTGGAATAGTGTTTTAACCTGCGATGTCTTATTACGGAGCTTTGAAGAAAAGAAACAGTATGACTGCCCATCAGTGCACCAGCTCTTCGACCGGGAACCTACAGTGACAGTTCACCAAACGTTGAATGATCGCCTCTGACTATCCCTTTTATTACTGACAAAAGTCTAAAGACTTCTGTCAGTATACTGCTAAGTTCGGTTTGTAAATTTATTTATTTATTAAGACGAAATATCATAGATATGTCGTCTTATGTCGGAAGGACGATTTTTTGAACAACAATGTTTGTTTGTTTGCATTTCTTTCGTACCCTCTACTGCCTTAACGACGACCGCTATCGTTCACCAATGTTTATGGAAATGTGGCATGTCCGAACTTCTACAATTTTAAAGTGATGGACTTTCCAATGTCAAAGTTCAAAGGTCAAGGCCGTCCGGTTAAAAGAAAAACGTAAAAGTGTAAATGCTTTCTTAATATTTGTCCTAAAGAGTTGCGACTAGCGTCAAAATGTTCCACTGATTAGGGGAAACAACTTTAATATAGATAATTTTTTTGCGCGTAGGAAGAAGTTTCGCGCAAAATGACGTCATAGTTTACCTTGTCCTTATGTTCAAACTAGATGCACGTTGTTTTCCCACTTTAACTTTCTCCATCGTCGTCAACCTCCAAAGATGTAAAAATGGAGTCGGTATGACCCGGTTCCCGAAGAAAAGTTCGCCGTCAATAACGCCACATGACGTTAGCCTCTTAAAAATTGAATTTTTTTTATTTTTTTTATTTTTTTATAAAGTTTGAGATATCGACTCCGCTTTCTGCACAGACAATGCCACGGCCCACCGTCAGGCTAAGTTTGTAGATGGGCAATGTAGGTCAAAGGTCAAGGTTACAGGAATTGTTCAAACTTCGCTTAACCATTGGAAGATAAAAAAATCACTACTACTGTCTCAGTTTTCATTTAATGACGCTCAACATTCTTTCTTTTATTGGACCCATAGGTACCTTTTATATCGTGTAAAAATTGTGAAAATCGCCCAGTTTTTCTGGTAAAAAAAGTGGGGAAGAACGTTCTTTCAAAGAGCGAGTTTTTCGTGAAAAGGGGCTCTGCATGGAACTGCAACATTTTGACGGCAAAACACCCCTTCCGTGGCGATTTCGGCGGTAAAACTCCTTTTTCGAGCGAATTTTCTGGGTGAAACGCCCCTAACGCGTCAACATCTCCCACCATGGTAAAGGAAAGTGAAATCGTCGAACCAAAAGTGCGTCATTTTGAGTGAAGTTCGATTATCTCCATAGGGTCCCATGTTAAACTATTTCGACTATATACCAAAAAGTATATACCAAGAGATATTCGACCATAGGTCGAGGACGAAAATCCATAAGTACTTTTGGAAGCAGTAATAATGGCGACGTTACGAGTCGTTAGAGCCAATTTCGGCTTAAGGGCCTTATAGGGGGATTTTGGGCTAAATGCTGCCTTCGACAGGCAGTGTGGGCACTGTAGGCGGAGCTTAAATGAACATCCAGTTTGAAGCCAGGAGCGCTTCTCTTGAAGCATTATTAACGGTACTTTCGTACCTTTTATTTATTATGTCTTCGTGACTTCACATGACGTCATTTGACGGTCACGACAATATTCGCGATGGCTTCTATCTTGTTAAATATACCTACTTAAAACACTCAATTTTTTAAAATGGGAATTGTTACCAAGTGGGAATCACGTATGCTGGAGGTAGTCTGGTTTTCTGGGACCAGGGCCAGGCCCGCCTGTGGATGACTCAGCTGTTTAAATGCCCGAGCTGTGGCCCGGGCCGTATTAATACGCCCCGGGTCGACGGCGAGGCGGGAGGACTGATCCACTTGTAGGTCTGGACCCCGGGGCGTATTAATACGGCCCGGACCACAGGCGAGTCAGGGAGACAGACGCACTGGATGCCCTGGACCCCGGGGCGTATTAATACGGCCCGGACCACAGGCGAGTCAGGGAGACAGACGCACTGGATGCCCTGGACCCCGGGGCGTATTAATACGGCCCGGGCCACAGGCGAGTGAGGGAGACAGATCCACTGGATGCTCTGGACCCCGGGGCGTATTAATACGCTCCGTGATCCCGGGCCACCGCGAGCTGTTGGGTTAGATTTTTGGACCCCGGGCCAGGTCCGCGCGTTTGGAAGGCAAGTGTCGCTAGCCAGATACGTAACGTGGGTCCCGGGGTAGTGCTTTTACGTTAAGTATTTGCATTCAAACTGACACAAATAGTAAAAATGCAGTTGTCTTGCGGAATTCTAACACCGCACTTTGTTAAACTGTTTAACGTAGCCAGATAGGCGGCAGTTTTATTGCCAATATTGTTTAGTGTGTTCATTGATGAGCTCCGGCAACGTTTGAAGGTATCTGGATACTGCTGTATCAGCGATCATGATATTACGGTACGTTTGGTTATGCTGACAATATATAGCTCGCACCAACTGTGTATGCCCATACAGTGATGGAGTTAATCCATTGATATGAAAACTAATCCATTTTAGCAGCGCCTGTAACTTAACATTTTATATCAATAATAAATTATTCGAAACAATCAGAATACCACATGCACACAAATAGTGCATGAAATAGTTCCAACTACCAGCACGTACTCATGGAAAGTTGCTATCTTTTATAGTAGAGGGTACCCATAGAAGACACGTTGCCTATGCAGCCTACCACGGCGAGAATAACACCGCGCCTCATCCTTGTGATTATCGTCAAAGCGTAACTTGTCCGTTTCGACGTGAGAGGGAGTTCGGGTGATATTTGTCATATGGTAACCAGATGGTAAACAGAGGGTTGAATGTCAAATTTAGTTTAATTTTAACTTTGTAACGGATAAGTCGAAAGTTGTAGGTACTAGCAATAGAGAGGGTAGAAGTGGACTGCTTGTCTACTGGTATCAGGTTACGCGCGGTCAGCCCAGCCCATAGAGCACGTGCGCGCGGGCTGGGAGGTCAAGGTCCCCCGGGTTGCTTTACAGTTGGAGAGCAGCGAATGTAGGTCACCCGGTAGGTATACACGTGCAGAGCAGGCTTCTCTTCAGCTGTAGAGGAGGGGGTAATTACCCTAGTAGAGCTCCACAGTCCCCGCCCCCACTCAACCTCCACCCCCCCCCCTCCCCTACACACGCACGCATACACCACCCCTGCTACTAGGCTGAGGTTACCGTATCTTTCGTAGAACCCCGATATCACAAGGGGCACACTACTGGGATCCGGGATCCGTCTTATGATATAGCCTGGGGAGTCGCTACCAGGGTAAACTGCTAAACGGCGTCCAACTTGAATACGGAAGTTACACCTCAGTGGCGAAAGCCCAAAGCATCATTCCACAATTTGTGAAAATATTTCCCACCTGGGTATGACCTTCATTTTTAAGTATGTTAATAACATCATATTTTCCGCGTATGAACATGCAAAGACAGTGTTCCAACCAGAAAGTAAAAAGATAACTTTATTACCCTTAAAATTAACACCACCCATTTGCAGTCACATTGGAGCCTCGCACGGCTTAAACATAAGGAAACCGCGCAATTGACTTTTTGGGGGAAGTGGCCCATGTTGAAGGATGGGAGAAAGCAGCGAAGCCACCAGCCTGAAGAATAGGAAGTCAAACTGTCATTGGGCCAGGTACTGACAAGACAAGACAGGTCGGGATGAACCCCTCCCACGCCAGCTTTCGACAGGACAAGACAAGTCAAGCTGTCCTAGAGACAGTTACTGACGAGACAGGACAGGTCGGGATGAACCCATCCCATGCCAGCTTCTGACATAACATGACAAGTCAAACTGTCATTCAGACAGTTACTGACAAGACAGGACAGGAAAGGACCAGTCAAACTGTCCCACAGACAGTTCCTGACGACACAAGACAGGTCGGGATGAACCCATCCCATGCAAGCTTCTGACATAACATGACAAGTCAAACTGTGATTCAGACAGTTACTGACAAGACAGGACAGGAAAGGACAAGTCAAACTGTCCCACAGACAGTTCCTGACGACACAGGACAGGTCGGGATGAACCAATCCCATGCAAGCTTCTGACATAACATGACAAGTCAAACTGTGATTCAGACAGTCACTGACAAGACAGGACAGGTTGGGATGAACCCATCCCATGCCAGCTTCTGACATAACATGACATGTCAAACTGTCCTACAGACAGTTCCTGATGACACAGGACAGGTCGGGATGAACCCATCCCATGCAAGCTTCTGACATAACATGACAAGTCAAACTGTGATTCAGACAGTGACTGACAAGACAAGACAGGTCGGGATGAACCCATCCCATGCCAGCTTCTGACATAACATGACAAGTCGAATTGTCCTACAGACAGTTACGGACGAGACAGTACAGGTCGGAATGAACCCCTCCCACGCCTGCTTTCGACAGGACAGGAGAAGTCAAACTGTCCTACAGACAGTTACTGACGAGACAGGACAGGTCGGGATGAACCCATCCCATGCCAGTTTCTGACATGACATGACAAGTCAAGCAGTCATTCAAACAGTTACTTACTTTAGCTACCACAACGCATTTTCCAGGAGCAAAATTGACTTTCTTTGGACTATTTTTAGTGACGAAGTTTGATTATTTGACTTCATCTTTCGTCAAACCTCATATTTTCGGAATGGAAACATGCAAAGACAGTGTTCTATCCAGAACATGCAAAGATAACTGTGTTACCCTCAAAATTACGGGTTTTTTATTCCCTAAGATCAACAACACATGTTTTCATTTGGAGTGTCACACGGCTTAAATGTAACATGGGCAAAATCGAAAATTTACATAACATAGAGGTTCCCTGTAAATAGCCACAGCGCCCTTAATATTGCTGGTAGAGACTTCATGTTACTTGTACCACTCTTGTCATGTTCTGGCCCTATACCATGTTTATAATAGTATTGCTCATTGTCATTTATCACTTAATAGGTACAGTAGGCAATAAACGTTCGTAGAAAAAGACATATGTTTCCCCTTTCAGAGGGGTCAAATACGTTCAAATGAGCCAAACAATATCAGGAAAGACATCACATAGGCAAGAAGGTAATGTCTACTACAATAATGGACGGATATATTGCAACAATATCTTTAGTATAGCTATGAATAGCAAAGGCTCCACTTTCCCGCCCAAAATCAAGGCTTAGGCGGGAAAATGGATATTCTTGATTTTAAGTCTTTTCTAACTCTTAGCGTTGAGGAAAACTGATTTGTTTACCTAAATGTTGGCAGCGGCGACTGCACGAGCAAGGATAGATCTACCAAACGTCATGGCGTATGTACCAGTATTACTAACTTAAAGATTATTTGTACCAAAATACATGAGAATTTTCCATCACTAAAAGTGAAACATGGGGAGGGGAGGGGGTAGCTGATACACACATGTATAAGGCGGCGCCTCTGAGAGCCCCAAAATACGCGTGCAAGTACCAAGAACTGTGTAAAATTAGGGCCCATCCACGCACCCGTTGAGAAAGTTGATCGACTTTGGCAACATCTACTGTGAGTAAGATCCTTAAGGATAGGCCATCTGGAGCATGGAAATCCCTTGGCGTACCAACTGCCGCCCAAAGTAGATCCATGCAGGTGCCAAAAGTGCATAATTTAGAATCCATTGGCCTACCAAAGTGCACGAAAAAGACACCCTTTCCCTTTCGCTTTTTGGCACTTCCCTAGCAATCAGTTGCCGTGAGATACCCCCGGGATTTAAACTTTGTAACTTTTGTGGTTAGGGGGAAGGGGGAGGGGGTCGTCACCGGCCGCGTGCCCCATACACTCTTAAACTCACTCCACAAAGCCTGTGGCGCTGGTTGTTGTTGTTGGCATAATATTTGTGGGCCAATGTTCTACCTCAACTCTTTGGCAACCTCAAGTACCATATGGTCTTTACGTACTTGTGTGTGTCTGTATGCCTTGTAGCCTTTATGTAGAGGACCCACACGTGCTCAATGCGATAGTCCAACACCTAATGTTATCTGTAAATGCTCATAGCGTCTATCGCAGTCACATATCTTGTAATATCTTGGACATAGTACGTCGCTTGTGTAACTTGTCTTGACATGTGACATTGGCCGCAGCATTGCAGCTTCCAGTCACGCGAAACTTAATGGTGGTGACAGGAGAGGATGTTAATATTATTGAGTTGTGAAGAAGGAAAAGGAGGTGGAAAGAGGTGTAAGGGGGAAGCTGTGGGAAGGTGGGCTTGCCAGGAAGATTCATTGAGCCTAAACATGAAGGGTTTAGACCCGAAGATCACCCTTCGCTGATGCAGCTTAAAATACGAGATAGTCCGTCTGATAGACTATAATGACGTCATGACTGTCATGGCGGCCATTTAACTGTCAATCCACAAGAACGTCCCGTTGCCTAGGCGATGTACCGAGTTTGTTTCTGTTCAGTAATTCTCATCCTTTTAAAAAACGTACATGTTAAATTTCACACGTTTCGCGCACGGTTCGACTCATAAAGAGGCTCTTCAAATATCTGTACCTCTGCAAATGGGATCCCTTGCAAACAAGCAGAAGACAATTTAAGCAGGCCAGTCTGACATATGGGGCTACCACAGGTGACGACGACTTGTTGTGCGTACTATGCAGCCCATGGCCCACAAAGGACGCAGCTGCGATGAACTTGGTAAATGTATATAGGACGCCCGAGTACACGCGACACGCCTGGAAACACAAATTCAGTTCATTTCATTCTAGATTGACCCTTTCCGTTGTCGCGATATGACAAGGTTACAACGTCCTAATTCTTAGAAAATGTTAAGGTACAAAATAACCGTGAATTGGGAAGTTGTCAAATTATATCACGTGTCCGCCCGTTCCATTCTATGCGGAAGGTTCTCCAACGACAGCTCCAAGACAGACGTTTTTTTTAGAAACGGAGGCGTTTGGAGGAGCAATGAAAGATGGTTTCTAAATGAGAAAAAGTTAAAGGTAGTCTCTTACAGCAAGTATTTAGGTCTGATTATGTCATCGCGTTAGTAAATCTTATGTTAGTAAATCTATCTGAAAAGGGTAGATATACTTGGGTTTCGGGGTAAGAGACCTATTATTCCGCCTTGGTTTTGGATATGCATGGCAGTCACAAGGCGTTGGGAACGCAAGGGTCTTTATCTCGATGTTTAAACATCGTCTGACCGACTGTGCCGGCCAAGACTGGCGTGGTAAATTCGAGGACAGCCTGAGCTTGGCCTATTTCCGGTATTTCAAACCTGACATTTGTTTTGAATAGTACTTAATCGCTGGAATGAATTTTAATTGAAGAAGCAGCCTTGCTAAGTTTAGATGTGGCGTTGAAATTTTCCAAGACTTCAGCAGAATGGACAGAGGCCGCGATGATTATAATTGTAAATATTGTGTTAATGCTCACGATAACGGGGTAGACGTAAAGGATGTTAGATTCACTGAAGACCATGTACTTCCTATATGTCCCTTATATGTTGACTTACGTGCAGAATTTATGCGACTGGAGCAATTAAAAAACAGACTCACAGATTTCCGGCCGGGATGGAGACAAAAGACATCAAAGAGTTCTACAACTTAGTAAAATTCAGTGTGTTAGCACTAAGACGTTATGACGGTTAATGGTTAATTGTTAGTTGGGTATCCCATCAGTACTTTATGCCATATAAACTCACACACAAAATGATTTTTTTTTGTATTTACCAATGGGCCAACAGCTTTTCAGTATTCAATAAAGCATTTACAGGAAGGTTCTTCATTTAATTCACCGTGACCTGGGAATAAAGAAATGTTGCTCTTCCCCCCCCCCCGCCCCCCCCCCCCCCCTTGCCCCACCCCCCTCCCCCTGAATACGCCCCCAGCCGTGGAGGACTCTTCGCACATATTACGTACCTGAAGGTGGGACATGTTCTTAGCTAACCACTGGCATTAGCCCCAGGTCGGGCTTACGGTAAGGGGAGACTGCGTCTCCGGTGTCTGACAGTGGAGGGGGTCTTCCATGTAAAAGCCCACGAAGTGGACTATATTGTACCAAATTGTATGAGTGAGTCATACGTCAGCTATGCCCAAACAATCGTTCGCTCTAAGATGGAAATTTTATCGTGTGGGACATTGTAGAAAGGGTTCATATCAGTCAGCTGCCGCCTTTGTGACTGTTCTAGTACAGCTTTTTCCCCACTTACTTCCCACCCTCTCTCACTCTATCAACTCCCCTCCCCCCAGGACAACAACGTCTGCCAGAGCGACACAGGGACTAATCCGGGTAATAGCAAAGACTAGTCCAGCCACAGTAGGCTCCGTGTAACCACGGAGGCTAGCTGCCGACCCTATTCACGCCATTAGCAACAGCTTTCGTGCGACCCCCAGCTGACTTCACCGGGTTCTAGAAGTTAAATGGTGCATTGAATAATGCCACTGTGATACTGGGATTGAAGAAGAAGGTTATCCCAACACGATTTGGTTCTAAAAACTACAATACCTCACTCAATAAATGTGTGTGTGCCCATTTTCATTTGTTTTTGTACAATTTTGAGATATCTGCAGCGGTGTGGCAATGGGTGGAACCCGCGCCAATGCGACGCGCATTACAATACGACCCCCACCGGCTCGGTCGAATTTTACATGGTTGCCTCACAGATCCAGAGAGTTAGGGGCCAACGTGGGATTCGTCATTGGTCAGTCAGTCCGTCCATATCATACTAACTCACGGGCGCCGCCATAAAATCGTCTCTGATATTTGATACCCCCAACCTAAAGACACGCGACCACGGTAAAGAAACCACGGCTGCATGAGCGCTACTTATTCTGATGCCGTATCCCTGCAAACACGTTTACTACATGTTGGCCGATGCGAGTGCATGAGGCGGGAGTGCAATAAATGGAACAGCCTACAATGTAATTTGCATACAAGAAGTATGACATCACATGAATGCGTTTTTGTATCGGGACTGATCGCGAGCAACATGTCTGAAATCACAATGTCATGGTTTGCGTGAGGGTATTTACTGCCTTATATCTTACTAAATAAATGTACTTATTACTTACTTAAATTTACTTTGGGGCATATAAAATAACAAGTCGGAAGGTTGAGCCCAAAGCATGAGTGTCAGACGGTACACTTGTCAATCCGTATTTTTGAAGTTTACCCACGCGCCCTTGACATTGATACAGCGCCGTTGTAACGACCGAGTGGGCTGCGGCCGCTTAAATTTGATGGGGCTGCATGATAAAAATATCGCAGAACTTTACTGATGTCGAATTTCGCTTTCAATTTACGCTAAAACGAAAGCTAAGATACCATTCTACCTTCATTTAGAGGCTTAAATAAAGGTAAGCGACCCGCTTATCCCCCGAGTCAGGTCGGAACTTTGCTAATGGAAAAGTATAGAGAGGATAATATGGATAGGTGCTACCTAAAAAATGCGAGCGTATATTTATTAATTCAGATATTCCGATGGGATACATCTAGATTAGTATTCAAAATTAATCTCACTTCGGCTTGCCACAAAGAATATCTTTGGCGGGATGACATATACCATGCACGTGCTTCTCATTCGGTTGCCGCTTAGGAACTCCCATTGTGACGTCATGTTTATAACATTTTGACGTCACAACTACTCCTTATGACAGCAGCCGATGGGCGGTCACCAAGAGCGCTCTGCTTTGGCAACAGACATTTAGCGCGTCGCTTATAAATTAACTTTAATTTGAAGTATACATCCATGTCAATACATTACATACATCATACATTACATATATCTATTCAGCTAGATATATGTACAAAAGTCAACTCCAGAAACCAGCGGAGTCAATTTGTTGTAACTGAAAGAAGCCAGTGAATATTTTATTGGTTAATTTTTTTGGGCAGCTGATTTAATTATTACAGACATGACATAATTGGCTCCATCCTCTCTTTGCTTGAATATATTTACGTACAGCTGATATTTACTCCGAACTCGAAAACATCTCATGGGGGCTGTTGCACGTACAAGATGCAGCAGCTCGTGTACGTCAATTTGTACAACATTCTGTTTGAATCACAACGCTATAAACCCTTAATATAAAAAAATATGCGAATAAGTAGCGCAAATACAATTGGTAGTGAAGTTGTTTATCTAGTTAGAATGAATTAAATTCATTTCAAGTGGTATAGAGAATGATTTTCACCAGCCTAGTGCTATGCAAACATATTGCATTACAAAAGTAATAAGGTTAGATAAAATCTCTGGACTACCAAGCGTAATATTTATCGATCTACATTTACAACCGTTATGTGTCGAGTACAAATGACAAAACCGAGTTAATATCATGCTGCCTGTGGTGTAACCACATCCGGTCAAACACAATATACTGGCAATCCTAACATATTGATGCATAACATCCCATGTGACCAGGACATCGTCGAATGGTGCGGCGAGCTGCGACTCCAGCCGTGTCACGTAACACACGTGACGTCATCTCACTAGCGAGAGATGACCTTCAGTTTGATGCCATTTTTCGCCCTGATCCCCGCGCTCACCTTTTGTGGAGGAATCTGCGATGAGAACATATGAGATAAGAAAAAGAGACAATACAAACGCGTAATATATATATAGAGAAAGAGAGAGAGAGAAAGAGAGAAAGAGAGAGAGAGAGAGAGAGAGAGAGAGAGAGAGAGAATGAGAAAAACGAGACGGAAGAAAGGGTCGTGCGGAATATTTTAAAGGAAGCGGCCCAAAATTGTGTGGAAGTAAACTGCATCATACAATGTTGAGCTTTAAATGTGACACTGGTTTGACACGTAAGGATTGGCGTTAGGGGTGGGGGGGAGGGGGGGGGGGTAAACGTGGGGACCAGGGTTAAACGTACAGAAGGCACGAAACCATGTTTTAGGATTCTTGTAATAATTTAGGTAAAATTAGTCCAACTATGATAGGGAAACTCGTTCGTATTTAGATGGTAAATCATTGGACCTTGGACTTGCCTCAGTTTCAGGGCACGTGGCAAATTTCAAACGACGTAGGATGGTTGCCATGGCGGCCTTGACCTCGAGGATAGCCAGCCTCATGCCGACGCAACTTCTGGGTCCAGTTCCAAAGGGCAGGTATACATACGGGTCTCGCGCCGCCTTCGCCTCGCTAGTGAATCTGAGACGTATAGCAAGTGGAGATTGGTAGCCAGGGCAGAAATAGCAATTTGCTTTGTTAGATCTTTCTATATGTGGCTTCTATATCTGCCGCTTTGGCCAAGTAGGCGACAGAAGAATCATGTATATATATATTTATTTTCTGTTCTATTCATTATTATTATTGAAACACTTGTTTTTTATATTGATATATCTTTATTTCATAAACAATACACACAATAATAAAACTGTTTAAACATAGCAGTATTTCGACCTTGCCATAGAAGTTTATATCTCACCTTTCCGGATCAAACTTCTCGGGATTGGGCCAATACTCAGGATCATAGTGGATGGCATAAATGGGAATATTTATGATCAAGTCCTTCGGGATCGGCACCCCCTTGACTGTTGTTGCTTGTGACGCCATTCGGTCCACCCTAGAGTCATAAAACCACATAATAGTGTTATCCAATGTAGGGGGGATGGGGAGGGGGGGGGGGTGTTAACTCCGTCTCAAGCAAGGGGGTGTTAAGCATTGTGAAAGTCAATCTTTTCTCAATGATCTTTTTTGAGGAAGATTTGGATTTTTTTGTCATGGTTTTGAGAGAGCAACGAGCGCCCGCCCCCCGTTGCGGGGAGCTCTAAAAAAACAGACCATTAACGGAAGTCGCTGGCTAACCCGAGATATGTTAACTTCAGCCGTTTTTGGTCCGATGTATAATTCAGAAATACAAATTTTGTAAACGGTTGCTACCAGTGGATTATAGGGTTAAATGGCCATTTGGTATTAAGATATCCAATCATGTATTTTCCCTCTGGCGTACACAAATCGGACTAATGCTCTGTCAAGCAAGGGAAAATATATGAGTAAATGGCCCATACTGTTCTGTTAGGCCAGAGCTATGTTTTTGCGAGAAAAATTCTGGCTATTGATCACTGGCTCCCGTCAGTTATAACAAAAGGAATCGGTTGCCTACCGTATATTTATGTATGAAATCAATAATTATCAAATCCCCCGGGCGTTAATATACAACTATTCACTGGCTAAGAGGTGTGGATGCTAACCGAACTCCTGCGGGGAACAGCCTCAAGGTCTCGTCCATACACTGGGTCAGGTAGGGCATCTTCTTCACCAGATCATAGTCTATAACATCCTGGAACAACAAACAAAACAACGTACACTATATAATACATCTATTGGAGATAGCTGGAGTGTTCTACTTTGATTGATTTCGTTTCACCTTGCTTAGCAGACGAATCCGTTTAAATTAACGCTAAATGATAACATAAAATTCCTTTACGAGGCCCATCTAAAACGGTAAATTTTGGTAATTAAATCAATACATTACATACATCATACATTACATATATCTATTCAGCTAGATATATGTACAAAAGTCAACTCCAGAAACCAGCGGAGTCAATTTGTTGTAACTGAAAGAAGCCAGTGAATAACAAGACCAAATATATACAGCAGATTTCTAAGATGGCAACCCGCAAACACATCTTCTATGCTTTCTATGAGAAATAGATGGGAATTTCCGTCTAATGACCATATGGTCAATCAACCACGTTACGAATCATAGGTTGGCAGCATGCGCTCCTCACCCCCTTCTTCCGTTTTCGTCAGTAAATGTTTAGCGTTTAGCGCGTTTAGCGCCCTCTCCACCCTTGTTGAGGTCCCGCTTACTTCCATCAGCTTTTGTGCCCCCCACCAATAATTATGTATCCCCCCCCTCCAGTATATATAGAGAGAGATCAGAAAGAACGTTACATGTGTTTCCCCATAGTACATAATTATACGGCGAAGGGGGGTGATCAACATAAATTAGAGAGAGTAATATCGAATCTCCAAGACGAGGACTGCTGAAGACTGGGAGTGAAGCACAGATAACGATGCCAAATATGCCAGATACATAATGGCCAACAGCTAATGGCGATTCTCCAGAAATACCTGGATGCAAATCACGGAGATTGGAAAAGGAACTCCCCTCTCCTCCACCAGGATATAAATGCGTGCCACACATGATAGCCATTAGGTATTCGATATAATTTGTCTAATACAAACGCCAAATTAAATCAAGGAAGCATAATAACGTTACTACTCCAGTTTGGCATACATCTGGTCGAGTATCTACTTATGGTAATTTGTCATGTTAGACTTGAATCTGCTTGACACTGACTCTGGATGAATTGTTATTACAGGTTACTCACGTGACCTTCCGTGACGTCATCAATTTCCTGCAGCAGTTTCTCCTGGCACTCCGGGTTGGTGGCCAAGTTGTAGGCCAAGTACGAAATGGTCACGGCTGTCGTCTCGTACCCAGCAAAGAAGAAAATGAGAGCCTGGCCCAGGATTTCATCTTCCGTTAACCCTGCAAAAACAAACCAAAGTAATAAATGAATTAAACGCAGCCACAGGATCTCAAGGCCGACACTGGCGACATGAGTTTAAAAGGAACTATAGATATACGTTCTATCATCTATCAGCATGTCAAGGCCGACACTGTCGACATCAATATAACACGAACTATAGATATACGTTCTATGAGCATGTCAAGGCCGACACTGGCGACATCAGTATAACACGAACTATAGATATACGTTCGATCAGCATGTTAAGGCCGACACTGGCGACATCAGTGTAAGACTAACTATAGATACACGTTCTATGAGCATGTCAAGGCCGACACTGGCGACATCAGTGTAAAACTAACTATAGATATACGTTCTATCAGCATGTCAAGGCCGACACTGGCGATATCAGTATAAAACTAACTATAGATATACGTTCTATGAGCATGTCAAGGCCGACACTGGCGACATCAGTATAACACGAACTATAGATATACGTTCTATCAGCATGTCAAGGCCGACACTGGCGACATCAGTATAAAACTAACTATAGATATACGTTCGATTAGCATGTTAAGGCCGACACTGGCGACATCAGTGTAAGACTAACTATAGATACACGTTCTATGAGCATGTCAAAGCCGACACTGGCGACATCAGTGTAAAACTAACTATAGATATACGTTCGATTAGCATGTTAAGGCCGACACTGGCGACATCAGTGTAAGACTAACTATAGATACACGTTCTATGAGCATGTCAAGGCCGACACTGGCGACATCAGTGTAAAACTAACTATAGATATACGTTCTATCAGCATGTCAAGGCCGACACTGGCGATATCAGTATAAAACTAACTATAGATATACGTTCTATCAGCATGTCAAGGCCGACACTGGCGACATCAGTATAAAACTAACTATAGATATACGTTCTATCAGCATGTCAAAGCCGACCCCTGGCGACATCAGTATAAAACTAACTATAGATATACGTTCTATCAGCATGTCAAGGCCGACACTGGCGACATCAGTATAAAACTAACTATAGATATACGTTCTATCAGCATGTCAAGGCCGACACTGGCGATATCAGTATAAAACTAACTATAGATATGCGTTCTATCAGCATGTCAAGGCCGACACTGGCGACATCAGTATAAAACTAACTATAGATATACGTTCTATCAGCATGTCAAGGCCGACACTGGCGACATCAGTATAAAACTAACTATAGATATACGTTCTATCAGCATGTCAAGGCCGACACTGGCGACATCAGTATAAAACTAACTATAGATATACGTTCTATCAGCATGTCAAGGCCGACACTGGCGATATCAGTATAAAACTAACTATAGATATACGTTCTATCAGCATGTCAAGGCCGACACTGGCGACATCAGTATAAAACTAACTATAGATATACGTTCTATCAGCATGTCAAGGCCGACACTGGCGACATCAGTATAAAACTAACTATAGATATACGTTTTATCAGCATGTCAAGGCCGACACTGGCGACATCAGTATAAAACTAACTATAGATATACGTTCTATCAGCATGTCAAGGCCGACACTGGCGACATCAGTATAAAACTAACTATAGATATACGTTCTATGAGCATGTCAAGGCCGACACTGGCGACATCAGTATAACACGAACTATAGATATACGTTCTATCAGCATGTCAAGGCCTACACTGGCGACATCAGTATAAAACTAACTATAGATATACGTTCTATCAGCATGTCAAGGCCGACACTGGCGACATCAGTATAAAACTAACTATAGATATACGTTCGATTAGCATGTTAAGGGCGACACTGGCGACATCAGTGTAAGACTAACTATAGATACACGTTCTATGAGCATGTCAAGGCCGACACTGGCGACATCAGTGTAAAACTAACTATAGATATACGTTCTATCAGCATGTCAAGGCCGACACTGGCGATATCAGTATAAAACTAACTATAGATATACGTTCTATCAGCATGTCAAGGCCGACACTGGCGACATCAGTATAAAACTAACTATAGATATACGTTCTATCAGCATATCAAAGCCGACCCCTGGCGACATCAGTATAAAACTAACTATAGATATACCTTCTATCAGCATGACAAGGATGACACTGGCGACATCACTAAAACACTAACTATAGATATACGTTCTATCAGCATGTCAAGGCCGACACTGGCGACATCAGTATAAAACTAACTATAGATATACCTTCTTTCAGCATGTCAAGGCCGACACTGGCGACATCAGTATAAAACTAACTACAGATATACCTTCTATCAGCATGACAAGGATGACACTGGCGACATCACTAAAACACTAACTATAGATATACGTTCTATCAGCATGTCAAGGCCGACACTGGCGACATCAGTATAAAACTAACTATAGATATACCTTCTATCAGCATGACAAGGATGACACTGGCGACATCACTAAAACACTAACTATAGATATACGTTCTATCAGCATGTCAAGGCCGACACTGGCAATATTAGGATAAAACTAACTATAGATATACGTTCTATCAGCATGTCAAGGCCGACACTGGCGACATCAGTATAAAACTAACTATAGATATACCTTCTTTCAGCATGTCAAGGCCGACACTGGCGACATCAGTATAAAACTAACTATAGATATACCTTCTATCAGCATGACAAGGATGACACTGGCGACATCACTAAAACACTAACTATAGATATACGTTCTATCAGCATGTCAAGGCCGACACTGGCGACATCAGTATAAAACTAACTACAGATATACGTTCGATCAGCATGTCAAGGCCGACACTGGCGACATCAGTGTAAAACTAACTATAGATATACGTTCTATAAGCATGTCAAGGCCGACACTGGCCACATCAGTACAAAACGAATTATATATATACGTTCTATCAGTATGTAAAGGTCGACACTGGCGACATCAGTATAAAACTAACTATAGATATACGTTCGATCAGCATGTAAAGGCCGACATGGCGACATCAGTACAAAACGAACTATATATATACGTTCTATCAGCATGTCAAGGCCGACCCCTGGCGACATCAGTATAAAACTAACTATAGATATACGTTCTATCATCTATCAGCATGTCAAGGCCGACACTGGCGACATCAGTATAAAACTAACTATAGATATACGTTCTATCAGTATGTAAAGGCCGACATGGCGACATCAGTACAAAACGAAGTATATATATATGTTCGATCAGCATGTCAAGGCCAACCCCTGGCGACTACAGTATAAAACTAACTACAGATATACGTTCTATCAGTATCTAAAGGCCGACACTGGCGATATCAGTATAAAACTAACTATAGATATACGTTCTATCAGCATGTCAAGGCCGACACTGGCGACATCTGTATAAAACTAACTATAGATATACGTTCTATCAGCATATCAAGGCCGACACTGGCGACATCAGTGTAAAACTCACTACAGATACGTTTTTATATTAAGATAGAGTCATGGGAGCCTCCATAGTTCAGTTGGCACGCCGTGGCAGATAAACAGGTCGTGGGTACGAACCCTGGTACCTATTTCGAGAGGTTTGTTGGGCCTCTTTAGCCTTTATACGCAAATACCAACATTGTATTTCATTTCAAGAAATGCGAGTTATTTTTTTTCCGCAGCTTTCGCGGACACACTGGTTCCAGTCACCGGCTCTAGCATATCCCAAAACAGTTGCACAATCACTGGTTCTAGCGTATCCCACATAACTAGATTCACTGGACTAAACACTCACTGTAACCAGTTTATAAATATCAAATATTTGACACAGGCCAATTTTGATGGTTGTTTTGTTCCATCCATAGAACTTGAGTTAATATTTGATGCACCTGCTTTAGCGGATGACGTCACGTCACCGTTGGGTGCCTTTTCGTGGCCGTGGGAGCCGGGGTCTTCTGTATGAGCGTTAATCATCAACTGCAGAAAGTCTGTGCAGTCCTGAACAAAAGAAATGAAATCTGCATTCTTGGAAGTATATGGAGGCTAAGTTGCGCCAAAAAACCTCCAGGGAATACAATAAAATAGGGTTATATCAACCTTGCCTCAGATGCAAATGGCACAGTTGTTTTTTGACTTGGCTAATAATTAAGGAGATTTACATTAGAAAAATTAAAGGTGAACATGTTGGCGCTTTAGCACGAGGGTTTTTAGAAGTGAGGCATAGGTAAGGTAAGGTAAAGGTTTATTCCGTACTGCTGGCCTTGGGCCCATAGTACAACATATATACAGAGTATGATATTTATAAGTAAATGGGATGGCAAAATAATATTTTAGAAGTAAATTTTTATATGATTTAGACGGGAATTATAATGATTAAACTTGCTTCTGTAACATGCACCACCTACCATGAAGTCCACATAACCCCCCTCTCTCCCACACCCAATACCACATAATCTCAAAACTCGATTAAGCCTTTCCCCTCCAGTCCCTCTCCCCTAGTTCCCTGATATATGTACGCATGTATTCCCAATGGGCGTGTCCAGGGGGAGGAGGGACACAGGGGACAGTGCCCCCCCTTCAGACCCTAGGATATGTCTGTGTGCCCCCTTTTAAAATGATGTGCCAAGGCCAGGGGGGGGGGCAAGGGGAACGTGCCCCCTTCCCTTTCAGACCCTAAGATATACCTAACTCCCCCCTTTCAAATTATGTGCACGACGGTCATGTTAGTCTCACGCTTTTACACGCATTTTTTGATGTTTTCATGCCCCCCCCCCCTTTTCAAGAATTCCTGCACACGCCCCTGTTCCCCATTAACTGTATAAGTTTTATTACACGTATACTATGTAACCGCTATATGTTTATTAACCAATGGACAGGGGGGGGGGGGGGACAGGGGGGGACAGGTACTCTATTGCCATTTAGATGTGTACCCTTTGCACTTGTTATATATTGCTATTATTATATTATATGTACCTGTTGACTTCCTGAATGACTTGGCAATAGCAACAAATACAAATACTTTTGGCAAGAGTGTCTAACGTTGTGATTGCGAATAGTAAATATCTGTGATTTGGCTGAGGCGTCCATGGCGAAACATTTGTGCAATAAAGCCGATAAACGGGTTGTATCGCCGATAAGATGCTGTCTGGTTTTCGCCCGTCATACACCCATAAAAATAGTGAGTAGCCGGGCCCTGTCCCCTTTTTGCCTGTCATACAGCCATAGAACAAGGGGATAGAAGGGCCCTGTCCGATCTTTGCTCGTCCCTCAGCCATAAAAATATAGGCAGTAGACGGACCCCGTAGTTCAGTCATGCTATTCGTGTGGGTATAACCTAATCCCACATGTTAAGATCAAATGATCTTTGACGATAACAGTGATGCCAGGTTACCGATATGTCGCTGTCTTTACCTCCTGATTGGGATCGCTTTCCCGAGAATGAATGGCACTTTTGACGACAGACGAGAAGAACTCCGTCGAAGCCTTGGGGAAGAGACTCATATTGAGCTTTCCCATGTGTTTGACGAGGAACGGGAAAAAGACTGAAATGGAATTGGTTGCACCATGATTGTAGGTAAATAAACCATTATTAAGGATCATCTTCCAAGGGTTTAGAAGCGAAACTAGTCAAAATCGGCAAGTAAAGCATTATTAATGACGTGGGGAGGCATTTGTGCTTGAAGTGTTGGAATGATTAACGATAGCATAGCCCACAAGTTCTACAGTCACCACATGATTATTGTGTCTGGTAACAAATGTTGATTAGAGACTAAATCTATTTCTTTGCATATGCTAATATTCCCATAACTAAATACTGCTACACTATTTCAAACCAAGGGGTGGAGGGGGGGGGATTAAAAAAATCTATATGCTCATAATGAACACGAAGCAAGTTCTCGGAAGCGAAATACTTACTAATGAGACATTTATTATTTCTATTATTTAAAATTATATTATTTATAAAAAGAAGGCATGTACCATCAATGAGGCCACCCTCGCCCCATTTAATGATCAGGCCCGAAGAACTGCGACTCCTAGATCACCACATACAACGTTCATTGCCTTACAATTAATAACATGCTAAAATTCTCCCTTCTCTCCGCCCCCCCCCCCAAAAAACAAAAAAACAAAACAAAAAAAACGCCTCACCTAAGTAAAGATTATTTGCGACGAATTTTATTCCTTTGAATCAAACTCCGTGCTGTGCAGCACCTTTCAAGCATCGCTATCACTACTGCCACCGATTGGGCCTCAGGTTTAAAGATTTTGAAGTATATCTACCGTACACCATTGTTCTGGTCGAGAAAATACGTCTCTGTTTCTCTGGCCCGAAAACCCATAAAACACATTTTAGAAGAAGGTAAATTAGTTGCATTTCACTTTCTGTCGAGAAGTACAGCAGGGCAAAAAGATGGGGCAGCATTAAATACTAGCAAAAAAAAATAATTTAATACTCGCATCATATAACTTAGTGCACATCACTTTTTTTAATGGTAATTTATCCAGTTGTCTTCGGGGAAAGGGGTCGGGAGGGGGTGGGGACTTACAGAGAATGACAAGCCGTATGTCCATGACATCCGAGACAAAGGCATTGCGCGCATGCTTCACAAAGGGGCTGTTCGGTTCCTTCTGAGAGTTGATTTGAATGCCGAACGCCGTGCTGGCAATCACATCCATCGTGTAGTTACCAGCAGTCCTAAAACGTGAAACGTTTGTGTCGTATTATGCATGAAATAAAATGTCGGCGTTTTTAATCCGCTTTTGTCAACATGAAGGCTAAATTGGGAATAACAACACAGGAGGGGGGCAGGGGGTGGAGGGGGGGCACTGACCTGGAGTACAATTTGCAATAAAACGGGCCATCAAAAAGGTAGGGTGGGGGGATAAGGCCCTGGACACCGACCCCATGGATTCGCCCATTCATCTTTTACACAATGGCCACACAACATACGCAAGCTTTCGCAATTACTCTGCCGAATTGTCGAGAGAGTGGCTTGTGACTGAACCTACCTCCAGACGTCCACGACCCCCCCGGCCTCTGCCTTCTCGACCATGCTGTCTGCGAAGTCGCCCGCGCATCGGTTCACATTCATCATCATCTAATTAAGGAACGAGATACAGGCAGTGTTTATATTATGCATTACGACATACCTTGGTTATATAATGGCATTACGACATACAGTGGCTATACAATAACATTACGACATACAGTGGTTATACAATAACATTACGACATACAGTGGCTATACAATAACATTACGACATACAGTGGCTGTACAATAACATTACGACATACAGTGGCTATACAATAACATTACGACATACAGTGGCTGTACAATACCATTGCGACATACAGTGGCTATACAATAACATTACGACATACAGTGGCTGTACAATAACATTACGACATACAGTGGCTATACAATGACATTGCGACATACAGTGGCTATACAATAACATTACGACATACAGTGGCTGTACAATAACATTACGACATACAGTGGCTGTACAATAACATCACGACATACAGTGGCTATACAATAACATTGCGACATACAGTGGCTATACAGTAAGACTACGACATACAGTGGCTATACAATAACATTACGACATACAGTGGCTGTACAATAACATTACGACATACAGTGGCTATACAATAACATTGCGACATACAGTGGCTTTACAATAACATTACGACATACAGTGGCTATACAATAACATCACGACATACAGTGGCTATACAATGACATTGCGACATACAGTGGCTGTACAATAACATTACGACATACAGTGGCTGTACAATAACATCACGACATACAGTGGCTATACAATAACATCACGACATACAGTGGCTGTACAATAACATTGCGACATACAGTGGCTTTACAATAACATTACGACATACAGTGGCTATACAATGACATTACGACATACAGTGGCTTTACAATAACATTACGACATACAGTGGCTGTACAATAACATCACGACATACAGTGGCTGTACAATAACATCACGACATACAGTGGCTGTACAATAACATTACGACATACAGTGGCTATACAATGACATTGCGACAGACAGTGGCTGTACAATAACATTACGACATACAGTGGCTGTACAATAACATTACGACATACAGTGGCTGTACAATAACATCACGACATACAGTGGCTATACAATAACATTACGACATACAGTGGCTGTACAATAACATCACGACATACAGTGGCTGTACAATAACATCACGACATACAGTGGCTATACAATGACATTACGACATACAGTGGCTATACAATGACATTGCGACATACAGTGGCTGTACAATAACATTACGACATACAGTGGCTGTACAATAACATTACGACATACAGTGGCTGTACAATAACATCACGACATACAGTGGCTATACAATAACATTACGACATACAGTGGCTGTACAATAACATCACGACATACAGTGGCTGTACAATAACATTACGACATACAGTGGCTGTACAATAACATCACGACATACAGTGGCTGTACAATAACATCACGACATACAGTGGCTGTACAATAACATTACGACATACAGTGGCTGTACAATAACATCACGACATACAGTGGCTATACAATAACATTACGACATACAGTGGCTGTACAATAACATCACGACATACAGTGGCTTTACAATAACATTACGACATACAGTGGCTATACAATGACATTACGACATACAGTGGCTTTACAATAACATTACGACATACAGTGGCTGTACAATAACATCACGACATACAGTGGCTATACAATAACATTACGACATACAGTGGCTTTACAATAACATTACGACATACAGTGGCTGTACAATAACATCACGACATACAGTGGCTATACAATAACATTGCGACATACAGTGGCTATACAGTAAGATTACGACATACAGTGGCTATACAATAACATTACGACATACAGTGGCTATTTAATGGCATTACGACATAGTGGTTATACAATGGAATTACGGTATACAGCGGTGATATAATGGTATATTCATATCCAAAGTACCATTGTGCGCAGCATGATGCCAAGATGGCTGCGGCGATTTCGCTTGACCTTTGGTTTTGCTGTTTAAATGCTAAAGTAGCTCATTATAATGATTATTAGTCTTCTTCTTTATCGAAGATTCTTAGAATTCTTTATAGTCAGTGATTCTTAGGATTCTTCCTAATCAGTGTTTCTTAGGATTCTTCCTAATCAGTGTTTCTTAGGATTCTTCCTAATCAGTGATTCTTAGGATTCTTCCTAATCAGTTATTCCTAGGATTCTTCTTAATCAGTAACGCTTATAATTCTTCCTAATCAGTGATGCTTATAATTGTTCATAATGAAATCTTGGGATTCTTTTTAATCAGTGATTCTTAGGATTATTCCTAATCAGTGGTTCTTAGGATTCTTCCTAATCAGTGTTTCTTAGGATTCGTCCTAATCAGTGATTCTTAGGATTCTTCCTAATCAGTGATTCTTAGGATCCTTCCTAATCAGTGATTCTTAGGATTCTTGCTAATCAGTTATTCTTAGGACCTTCCTAATCAGTGTCGCTTATAATTCTTCCTAATCAGTGATGCTTGTAATTTTTCATAATCAGTGAATCTTGGGATTCTTTTTAATCAGTGATTCTTAGAATTCTTCCTAATCAGTGATTCGTAGGATTCTTCCTAATCAGTGATTCTCAAGATTCTCCCTTATCAGTGATTCTTAGGATGCTTCCTAATCAGTAATTTTTAGGATTCTTCCTAATCAGTTATTCTTAGGATTCTTCCTAATCAGTTATTCTTAGGATTCTTTCTAATCAGTGACGCTTATAATTCTTCCTAATCAGTGATGCTCTTTATCGAAGATTCTTAGAATTCTTTATAGTCAGTGATTCTTAGGATTCTTCCTAATCAGTGTTTCTTAGGATTCTTCCTAATCAGTGTTTCTTAGGATTCTTCCTAATCAGTGATTCTTAGGATTCTTCCTAATCAGTTATTCCTAGGATTCTTCTTAATCAGTAACGCTTATAATTCTTCCTAATCAGTGATGCTTATAATTGTTCATAATCAGTGAATCTTGGGATTCTTTTTAATCAGTGATTCTTAGGATTATTCCTAATCAGTGGTTCTTAGGATTCTTCCTAATCAGTGTTTCTTAGGATTCGTCCTAATCAGTGATTCTTAGGATTCTTCCTAATCAGTGATTCTTAGGATCCTTCCTAATCAGTGATTCTTAGGATTCTTCCTAATCAGTTATTCTTAGGACCTTCCTAATCAGTGTCGCTTATAATTCTTCCTAATCAGTGATGCTTGTAACTTTTCATAATCAGTGAATCTTGGGATTCTTTTTAATCAGTGATTCTTAGAATTCTTCCTAATCAGTGATTCGTAGGATTCTTCCTAATCAGTGATTCTCAAGATTCTCCCTTATCAGTGATTCTTAGGATGCTTCCTAATCAGTGATTTTTAGGATTCTTCCTAATCAGTTATTCTTAGGATTCTTCCTAATCAGTTATTCTTAGGATTCTTTCTAATCAGTGACGCTTATAATTCTTCCAAATCAGTGATGCTCATACGTTTTCATAATCAGTGAATTTTTGGATTCTTTTTAATCAGTGATTCATATAATTTTCCCAATCAGTGATTCTTGGGATTCTTCCTAATCAGTAATTCTTAGGGTTCTTACTAATTAATCAACGATTCTTAGAATTCTTCGTAATTAATGATTCTTATGATTCTTCCTAATTAATCAACGATTCTTTGAATTCTTCCTAATTAATGATTCTTAGGATTCTTCCTAATCAGTGAATCTTGAGATTCTTTTTAATCAGTCAATCTTAGAATTTTTTCTAATTAGTGATTGTTGGAATTTGTTCTAACCAGTGATTCTTGGGATTCTGCTTGATCGGTGATTCTTAGGATTCTTCCTAATCAGTGATTCTTAGGATTCTTCCTAATCAGTGATTCTTAGGATTCTTCCTAATCAGTGGTTCTTAGGATTCTTCCTAATCAGTGATTCATAAGATTCTTCCTAATCAGTGATTCTTAGGATTTTCCTAATCAGTGATTTTTAGGATTCTTCCTACTCAGTGATTCTTAGGATTCTTCCTAATTAATCAGAGATTCTTATGATTCTTCCTAATCAACGATTCGTAGGATTCTTCCTAATTAATCAACGATTCTTAGGATTCTTCCTAATCAGTGATTCGTAGGATTCTTCCTAATCAGTGATTCGTAGGATTGTTCCTAATCAGTGATTCTTAAGATTCTTCCCGTGCTGTAATTCTACGACTAATGGGAAGATTTGTGCACACCAGTTCGCGTGTTTACATCTTGTTGTAATATAAGTAATATAAGTTCTGCCATGCTTACCCTCCTCATCTTACTTCCGCTGAAGGTGGGCGACAGCAACGCACGGACTCTCTTCCATTGGTCGTCTCGCAAGAACAGGACCATCTTGTCAATTGGCGAGTCTATCACATCAAAAGTCTGAAATTTGCAAATGGATCGAGTCGTGACTTTTGTTCTAGCCTTCTGCACACATCTGCGAAACCTCCCGGGACAACAAAAGTCCCTGTATTTCATTTGGTTGGAGTTGTAATGTTTCCTTCTAACGTTATATATTGATTCAGGATTGCATTGATGACAGGAATGAAATCACGAACCTGCCTATTCGGAAAGATGTGGAACTGTTTAACCATGATTTCCTTGAGCATCTCGGGGTCCGCAACAAAGAGAGCAGGCTTCCGGCCTTGGAACGAACTGGTAAACAAGATTTATATGGCATTATATATAATTAAATAGCTGTTATGACTTCATCCTGTTGTGTAAACCTGTAGGTTAAGTTTCAAGAATGTACTATTTCAGCAAGCTGAGAAATTCACATTGGCTCACCGAGACCAGATTATATTCTAGTTGAACAAGCTCGCTAAAAAGGCACCAATTTCTCTTCAAAACAGGCGTAGATCACAAATCATCTCATTTTAGAAACTGACATATATATCGTATGTAATCACCATCGTGTGCAAATACATACATTTCTTTATGTTCAGTAATCACACTAGAAATTTTCTCGCGAATCCCACAGAACATATTGCAAAGAGCATCCTATCGATCAACAATTAACGCACTTAACATGGTGTTCCTTGTTCTCAAACACCTTCGCAGCATCGCTGCATATCATCCTTTTAGTATCGAATAATTTGCATAATTGCATCATATTCCACCTACAAGTGACAATGATCGTCTGTAAAATGACACATAGTCCATCCCTACGAAACACTAACTGACTTGTGGCTGCAGGGTCCGACGGTTCTTCCATGTTAGAGCGAACCCTTATTCAACATAGGTCACGTATGACCCAGGCCTACCATGTACTACAATGATACATTTCGTGAGTTCTAAGATGGACGGCGTTTTCGGCCACTTTTGCGCATGTACACGCGGGATAAACGAGCCACGGAATCTCTCGGGACGATGAATGGACGTCTCAGATTAGGTGCCAGGGCCCGGGTGCCAACCCATCTAGTGCACCAACCACTGCACGAGACCCCCAATTAATGATTAGTGGTTCAATACTTCGATGATACCGTCCTGTGTATACAGGGTACTAATATACTTACCCGAATACCTTGCCATTTTGTTTAATGCCATCCATATCAAACTGCGTTATCCCCTAGAATAAAAACAATGTATGAATCACTATAAATGTGAAATATATATGTTTGGCGTTTCCGTGTCCATATTTTTTTTTCTAAATCCAAAATGCCTTAGCTTATCGATCCTTCGTAACCTTCACCAATACATTAAATAAATTAAATGAAATACCCATAGGATACCACGAGCGCTCACCTCCGTTGATGATGATCATAACTTGTCCGCCCGCACAGGGCGGGGGCCTATGTATAATATGGTATAAGTAAAATATGTATAATATATTATAATATATTATACATAGGCCCCCATCGTGTGCGGACGAACACGTTATGATCATGATCAACGAATGTGAGCTCTCGTGTAGGATACTGGTAAGATATGCATATTCATATGGCCATGTCATGCATTGGCGCGTTGTGATGGAATGCGAAATTTACCTGACGCACTCAATAATATGTTAGTTGTCACTGTACCTTGGTCATTATGTTCCAAGCTGCACTGATGACCGGGTTCGGGGCATATTTGATGCCCAACTCGTCAAAAAACGTCGAGTACCATGTCATGTACCTTGAGGTTAAGGTAAACAATAAATGAACGGTGCAAGATACTACTTACATGCGAACACGGGAAATTTAAAGGCCAGCTTCTGGATAAATGAATTCGTTGAAATTAATGTAATATATAATAGAAGAGTAAATATTTAAGCAACATGGGAGGTTGTGGAAAATGTATGGTTTATGGTTAGGTAAGTGTGGCGCGTTTTAGTAGCGAAATCTGAAGTGACGTTGATGCAGGTTCCGGTTGACCATGTTAAATATAGGCAGGTAATGGGGTGTAGGTAGATATTGCGATGAGTCGGTATTTTTGAGAGAGGAGGTGCCGTAACCAGTAGGCGTACGATGTATTGAATCCATAGTATCTGGAATAGTGCTTTAACCTGCGATGTCTTGTTAAGCTTCTAACTAAAGAAACAGTATGACTGCCCATCAGCGCACCGGCTCTTCGACCGGGAACCTACAGTGACAGTTCACCAAACGTTGAATGATCGCCTCTGACTATCCCTTTTATTGTACTAACGGTGAACGGATAACTTTAAACAAATGCTATTTATATTCGACGATGGTGATACCACAACATATCCAGTGTTGGTCCCATGTAGAGTTCAGTGTACAACTTGCGTGCAATAGTTTCATACCAGTCTGTGATTCATACCAGACTGTGATTCATACCAGTGTGTGATTCATACCAGTCTGTGATTCATACCAGTCTGTGATTCATACCAGTTTGTGATTCATACCAGTGTGTGATTCATACCAGTCTGTGATTCATACCAGTGTGTGATTCATACCAGTCTGTGATTCATACCAGTCTGTGATTCATACCAGTCTGTGATTCATGCCAGTCTGTGATTCATACCAGTCTGTGATTCATACCAGTCTGTGATTCATACCAGTCTGTGATTCATACCAGTCTGTGATTCATACCAGTCTATGATTCATACCAGTCTGTGATTCATACCAGTCTGTGATTCATACCAGTCTTTAATTAACGACTTCATATTCTGAACACACAAACATCCATGCATTTATTCCAGCATAGAACATCGGATTAATTCTCTGTCCAGCATGTGAAGTTGCCTGAAGCATACATATCATAAAGGCGCAATTAATCCTTGCCTCTTTATCTGGGGGGTGGAGTGTTATCTCCCTCCCACCTTTAATGACGTAGCACCAAGTTCAGCATAGGCGATATAGGAAGAAAATGGGCAAATTACCTGTAGTAGGCATACGTCAATCCCAATACGATTATCAGCCATCCTGGGATATCAATGAGACCCAGTAGATTCATGGTGACGTGAGTCAGTCAGTGCCTCCAACGGTGACAACTGCAGACGGCCTATAACGGTGACAACTGCAGACGGCCTATAACGGTGACAACTGCAGACGGCCTCCAACGGTGATAACTGCAGACCAACAAGTGATGTAACTCGCTCCCGGTTGAGTGCAGACAACTTCAGCTGGGGTTCTAGTCAACGAGGACACCCAGGTGAAGTGTTGGGTGGCTATATATGGAAATATCTATTTACATATGAGACATAGGTTCTGCACATTTAAAGTGCTGAATCATCCATTGGTAGATATTGCGCAGCGCACAACCAGGTCATCGTTGCGTCTGCTAGTGGTGATATATGAAGGGGAGGGGATGGGAGGGGTGGGGTGTAGAGGTCTAGCCTTGGGTCTAGTAATGCAGGCCCGACCTGGGCGAGACGCAAGTAAACAACAAACTGAGTGCCGCCTCTGTGTATGTATGCATAGTGGTACCACACTGGCTGGATGGGGGGCGGGGGGTTCGCTGGGAACCAGCCTGCAGCCTGCCTGTCCAAAACAGTGTGCTGCGAGCAGCTCTAGGCCGGTTCCCAGCCTGGGTGGGGGGCTGGCGGAATGAAAGAAGGGAGGGGGCGGGCGGTGCAGGGAATACTGTCACAACAGAAGCAAGATGTGGTTACGGGAAGTGAACACCATCACAGGGGGGGGGGGGGGGGGCGGAAGGCCGCCGGGTGAGGGGCGGGCATGAGTCTACAGGCGCGGATTCAGCATTTTTAAAGAGAGAAGAGGGGGGGGGGGGTGACTTTGAACCAGACCAGGGGTCCACAATAAATAGTGGCGCGAGGGACATTACGTGGGTCTACATCTAAAGTGGCGTGCAGTTAGCTTCGGAAAAGGGAGTCCTTGCTAAGCCAACAATGTGTGTGTATGGGGGTGGGGGGGGGGGGGGGTGATTTATGTACAGTCTGACTATTTTATGATATCTAACTGAGTTAACCATGGTCGGGCTCTCGAACTCCTCCGTGCCTTTAATTGAGAATATTGTGGACGACCTTGTTGAATGCTTAAAGCAATACGTTCTGTAATTTTATTGTTACTAATATCTTCTCCATATAAGATATCTTTATGCTGTCTTGAATTTAAATCCTGAAAGCCCGTGGGCTGTGGGGAGAGAGGCAAATTTGTTCACCGGAGCAGAAGTTGGTGACCGGCTTTATATCCCTGCGTGCCTGTTCGCTATTCAGTATACTGTTTGATGTCGACAACGGCTCGCTAGGACCTCCGCGCGCGATAAACTAGTCCGCGCAGCTTTATGTTGAAATAGTTGTTTTACAGACTCAAAGATATATAAAACATATATGCATAATAATATTGAGATATTTTTAGTCTTGATTCAAAAATGTAAAAATCGAAGATGGCGCATGTAAGTAGGCTGCTTTAAGACGATCAAACCTAGGATGTTATTTGAGAACTCATGTTTAGTCACGTGAACCATTGGTCGATCCTATTCGGGTACCAGATCGGTCCACATTGAGATTATGAACCTGTATGATATCGAATGAAGTTACATGAAGACATGGGAAAATAATCCTTTCATGGTTATATGTATATAGCCTAGTCCCATGTCACATTGGAACGGAGACAGAGAAAATGCCGATTCATTAAACATGTTAAATCAACTGTTTTCCATAGTGAGTAGTGTAGACATCTAAACCTTTATAATTTTTTTCATTCTAATTACTAGCCGTATTTACAAGAGACGAAGTAAATTAAGAAACTTTTCCTTAGATTGTTAGTTTCCCAGTTTAACTGGCCATCCAACTCTTAGCGTTTAGGGAAACTGAATTGTTTACCTAAATGTTGGCAGCGGCGACTGCACGAGCAAGGATAGATCTACCAAACGTCATGGCGTATGTACCAGTATTACTAACTTAAAGATTATTTGTACCAAAATAGATGAGAATTTTCCATCACTAAAAGTGAAACATGGGGAGGGGAGGGGGTATAAGGAGCCTCTGAGAGCCCCAAAATACGCGTCCAAGTACCAAGAACTGTGTAAAGTTAGGGCCCATCCACGCACCCGTTGAGAAAGTTAATCGACTTTGGCAACATCTACTGTGAGTAAAATCCTTAGAATAGGCCCTCTGCAGCATGGAAATCCATTGGCGTACCAACTGCCGCCCAAAGTAGATCCATGCAGGTGCCAAAAGTGCATAATTTAGAATCCATTGGCCTACCAAAGTGCACGAAAAAGACAACCTTACCCTTTCCCTTTTTGGCACTTCCCTAGCAATCAGTTGCCTAGAGATACCCCCGGGATTTAAACTTTGTAACTTTTGTGGTTAGGGGGGAGGGGGAGGGGGTGGTCACCGGCCGCGTGCCCCATACACTCTTAAACTCACTCCACAAAGCCTGTGGCGCTGGTTGTTGTTGTTGGGATAATATTTGTGGGCCAATGTTCTACCTCAACTCTTTGGCAACCTCAAGTACCATATGGTCTTTACGTACTTGTGTGTGTCTGCATGCCTTGTGGCCTTTATGCAGAAGACCCACACGTGCTCAAAGCGATAGTCCAACACCTAATGTTATCTGTAAATGCTTATAGCGTCTATCGCAGCCACATATCTTG
The DNA here is from genome assembly GCA_964019135.1 of Arenicola marina. Lineage (NCBI taxonomy): Eukaryota > Metazoa > Annelida > Polychaeta > Arenicolidae > Arenicola > Arenicola marina. The sequence continues at coordinate 19,791,068 of OZ025261.1, forward strand.
TAATATCTTGGACATAGTACGTCGCTTGCGTAACTTGTCTCGACGTGTGACTTTGGCCGCGGCATTGCAGCTTCCAGTCACGCGAAACTTAATGGTGGTGACAGGAGAGGATGTTAATTATTGAGTTGTGAAGAAGGAAAAGGAGGTGGAAAGAGGTGTAAGGGGGAAGCTGTGGGAAGGTGGTCTTGCCAGGAAGATTTATTGAGCCTGAACATGAAGGGTTTAGACCCGAAGATCACCCTTCGCCGATGCAACTTAAAATACGAGATAGTCCGTTTGATAGACTATAATGACGTCATGACTGTCATTGTTGTCAATCCACAAGAGCGTCCCGTTGCCTTGGCGATGTACCGACTTTGTTTCTGTTCAGTAATTCTCATCCTTTTAAAGAACGTACATGTTAAATTTCACGCGTTTCGCGCACGGTTCGACTCATAAAGAGGCTCTTCAAATATCTGTACCTCTGCAAATGGGATCCCTTGCAAACAAGCAGAAGACAATTTAAGCAGGCCAGTCTGACATATGGAGCTACCACAGGCGACGACGACTTATTGTGCGTACTATGCAGCCCATGGCCCACAAAGGACGCAGCTGCGATGAACTTGGTAAATGTATATAGGACGCCCGAGTACAGGCGACACGCCTGGATACCTTCGACCATAACAAATTCTGAAGCGCGCCGTACATGTGTAAGAGTTGCTTCATATTAGAGTTCAGAAACCTTCGCGTGCAAGTGACAACTGACTGATGTCCCACATTTGGCTTGTGTTACGTCCCCGGGTTCGGGAAAGTGGAAGAATAACATAATAATGCGTCAATTTAATTTTTCCCTGGTTAGCCAACGATAGACCACAGATGCATAGCCGGTCCTGGTTCGAGTATAAAGCTTGGCAAATAATCTCCGAGCCATGTTTCATTCATTATTCACCGTTCCGGAGGTTCTGTGGCCCAGTTTAGTAAGAAAATGGCCGAAACACAAATTCAGTTCATTTCATTCTAGATTGACCCTTTCCGTTGTCGCGATATGACAAGGTTACGACGTCCAAATTCTTAGAAAATGTTAAAATAAAAAAATAACCGTGAATAGGGAAGTCGTTAAATTATATCACGTGTCCGCCCGTTCCATTCTATGCGGAAGGTTCTCCAACGACAGCTCCAAGACAGACGTTGTTTTTAGAAACGGAGGCGTTTGGAGGAGCAATGAAAGATGGTTTCTAAATGAGAAAAAGTTAAAGGTAGTCTCTAATTACAGCAAGTATTTAGGTCTGATTATGTCATCGCGACTAGTTTGGACTACAGCTCAAAAGACACTGGCCGCTCAAGCAGGGAGCAATGTTGCGCGTATAAAAGATGCCGCCGTGCAGTGTGGAGGTGTAGAGCCGTGTAAATCGAGCGCGTTACTTGATGAAATTGTTAAGCCCAGCCTACTTTACGGAGCGAAAGTTTGGGGAGCAAATGTTCACCGATGTATCGACAGGATGCAGACGAAGTTTCTAAAGTACGTGTTGGAGTTCCATGGCGCACAGCGAACGCAGCTGTTTATGGGGACTGTGGAAAATTGCCGATCTATATTGATTGCCATACAAGGATCACGTCTATCTAAGACAAGTTATGTTATGTTAGTAAATCTATCTGAAAAGGGTAGATATACTTGGGTTTCGGGGGTAAGAGACCTATTATTCCGCTTTGGTTTTGGATATGCATGGCAGCCACAGGGCGTTGGGAACGCAAGGGTCTTTATCTCGATGTTTAAACATCGTCTGAACGACTGTGCCGGCCAAGACTGGCGTGGTAAATTCGAGGACAGCCTGAGCTTGGCCTATTTCCGGTATTTCAAACCTGACATTTGTTTTGAATAGTACTTAATCGCTGGAATAAATTTTAATTTAAGAAGCAGCAATGCTAATATTGTGTTAATGCTTGCGATAACGGGGTAGACGTAGAGGATGTTAGATTCACTAAAGACCATGTACTTTCTATATGTCCCTTATATGTTGACTTACATGCAGAATTTATGCGACTGGAGAAATTAAAAAAACATACCTCACAGATTCCAGGCTTTGATGGAGACAAACGGCACCAAAGAGTTATACAACTTAGCCATATTTATTGTTTCGGCATTAAGACGTTATGACGGTTAATGTTTAATTGTGAGTTGGGTATCCCCTTGGTACTTGATGCCATGTAAACTGAATCACACACAAAATTGATTTTTGTGTGTGTTTACCAATGGGCCAACGGCCTTTCCGGATTAAGATAAGATAAGATAAAGTTTTATTTAACGTCGGTATGTAAAAGTCAACAATAAACATTAGCACACGTGCTATTGACCGACAATGATAAAATGACATGAGCGGATGAGATATATATACATATGACAATAAAAATATAACAACCTTTGCATCTCAGAAAACCTTACCCATTAGCTATGTTACATAATGTGCACGAATTACAGTGACACAAGAACACATCCGAGGTTGACAGCGTTGTTTTAAATTCCTTTGCAGATTTGGCTAACTTCGTTTCCTTGTTGAGCATGTTCCATATCTTGCTACCTTGATACTTCAATGAATTATGGCCATAAGCTGTTGTCTTAACGCGTGGCATACATATATTTGGCCCATTTTTTAAAATGTAATTGTTTTCCTTCACGTTATACATGTCATGAAATAACTAGGCCCAATCTTGTTGATACTCTTGTAAACTTCTAATGATATGCAGCGCAATCGTTCAACATATAGCAATGGTCTACCCGCTCTCTTGCTCAACTCTGCGTATTCTGATTTAAAGTCATTAAACACATACCTCAATGCCCGCTTCTGTATCTTTTCAATCTTACGCATATTTTTCATATCACAAAAATGCCATACACCGGGACAATAATTAAAACGTGAAAGAATAAAAGCATGAAATAAGGTAAGTTTGCTGTCAACATCCATTAATTTAGAAACTCTAGCTAAAACATTGAGACTTTTTCCAGCCTTCTTGCATAAACTTGATATATGGTTGCCGAAAGTTAACCTAGCGTCCAGTTGAATACCTAGTAATGTTACTTCCTGTTGTGCTGCCAGTTCTGTTCCAGAAATCGAAAACGATCTGTGCTGACTTAATTCGTTTCTCTTTTCAAACACGATTGCCTGGTACTTACTTGGGTTCGCTTTCATGTAATTGTCGACGAACCACGTTGTTATCTCCGATAACGCTTTCTCTAGAGTTACTTTAACCTTGTTAAACTCCTTACCTTGAGCCGCTACAGTATTATCATCAGCATAATTATATTTATCGGTTCCCCGTGCGGTGGATACAAGCAGGTCATTCGTAAATACATTATACAGATGTGGACCAAAAACAGATCTCTGTGGTGCTCCTTTCTTTAGGGTAAGCCACTCGCTCCGATTATGTCCTAGTTTTACCCTCTGTTCGCGGTTCGTAAGATAGCTTGCAACTAACGTACATGATTCAGTAAAGCATTTACAGGAAAGTTCTCCATTTAATTCACCGTGACCTGGGAATGAAGAAATTTGCCCCCCATCCCCCCTTGCCGCCTCCCCCTGAATACGCCCCCAGCAGTAGAGGACTCTTTGCACATGTTACGTACCTGCAGGTTGGACATGTTCTTAGCAAAACACGGGCCAACATAAGCCCCACGTGGGGCAGGCGGTAATGGGAGACTCCGGTGTCTGACAGCGAAGGGGGTGTTAAGCGTAAAAGCCCATGAAATGGATTATTGTACTAAATTGTATGAGTGAGTCATACGTGAGCTATGCCCAAACAATCGCTCGCCCTTAGATGGAAATACGATCGTGTGGGACATTGTAGAAGGGGCTCATATCACAGTCAACTGCCGCCTTTGTGACTGTTCTAGGACAGCTTCACCCCCATATGCCTCCCACCCTCCCTTACTCTATCAACTCCCCTCCCGCCAGGACAACAACGTCTGCCAAAGCGACACAGGGACTAATCTGGGTAATAGCATAGACAAGCTGGTGGCCTCGAGCAGGTGGCAAGCTCCCTTTTCCCCAGATTTGGTGTCACTCCGCCTCTCCGCGCAGACGCGCATGCATCCCAGGTAAACAAATAATATTCTCCGAATATTCTCCGAATATTTCGCCAATGTTACGGGTATATTACAAAAAACATTCCGGGAATGTTTTTCAGGAGAGTTTTCTGAATGTTCGGGGGAAGGTTTGCTGCGAATATTACGAGTGAACCTGTTGGTTCACTAATAGAAATGAAGCAGACAACTGTTTAACATTTTCGCTGGGAACCAGCCTGCCTGTCCGAAACAGACCGCTGGTAACGGGTATCCTCCATTTTAGAAAGGGCCGGAATTCCGGCCTTTTTCCTTAGTCGCCAAATTTAAAAAACATGACTGATGTTCCCATACTGCACCTCATTAGTGTTTCTATATACCTCCACGAAACCTCGCATTGTAATTTATTTAAGGACATACCTAAGTACGACATATGCTGACTTATAAGACGGAGGTCTGACCTCGAAACCATGGAAAGCCAAAGTGGAATTTAATCGAATGATGAATGCAAGTGATCGTGAGACCTTGCGGAGAGTATGAACATGATCAAGTTCGATCGAGATTGCGGGCAGATTTCAGACGCCTTACCACGTGTTTTAAATTATGAAAAAGAAAGAAAACAGTTACATACGTTTGTACGTGCGTGCGCGTCCGTCTTGCCTCCTTTGCAATACTACATTTCAATAATGAACGTGTGTTTTAGATCTTTTCTAGCTGAACATTAATCACATGGAGTATTACCGAATTGTACTACAGAATGTCATTTCATTTTGTGGTAAAAGGATGAAATTTGGCTCACATGTTAGAAATTCATGTCTAATCGAATTTAGTTATAAGTGTCGAGTCAGATTTAAATGGTGGACAATGTCACAAATTATAAGCGATATCTTGGACTCACAATAAGAAGGATAAAACTGTTATTTTGATGTCTGTCCATAGGTTTTTGTGTAAGCAAAGGTAAAATAAGTCCTCACTGGATATTCAAGAACAACGCATGAGCCATTTCCCTATATAAGGACCCTGCACCTCTTAGTTTTTAAGATATTGAGCATGTTTGCTGGCCTTTGTCCGCCATCGTGGAACTAGAGGATGCGTTGCACCTAGATACCCACAAATATCTTCTGTTTAATGCAGCGACCCCGAAAACCTATGCATAAACATAAAATATTAGTTCGATCGTCGATTGCGAGGTATTGAGCTTTTTTTGGGTAGTTTTGCTCGTCCAAAGGCGCCAGGGGTAAAGTCGACTTGACATTAGCTACATTTAAATACAAGGATATTAAGGACAAGTGTGCTAACTTTCATGCTTTTACCACCAAATGCACAACTCGACATAATTTGTCGTTTAGCCGCCGAACTATCACGGAATATAGGCAATGTTTCCGTTTCGTCAACACAATTATAACCAGTAATGACGACGAGGACGACATCAGCTTCTTATAATATTTGCCAAAATATTCTCCTTCCGGGCAAACAAATTCAATGTCTCTCTATTCCTAATCTCTATGTTTCATATGCTATGTGAAATCCAAATTATTATCCAATTTACTTCACATTGTAATATGTTTTTCAATAATAGGACATGCGCCAATACAAACTGTTCAACAAGTACATTGGATCGACCTCGGCTCATTTCTGTTTTTATGACCTTTTCCAGGCATCAGTCAAAATTCAAGCACTTTTCAAGCCTCCCTGGAGGTGGCCCCCACGGTTAGGGTGGTAACCCACGGGTTGGGGAGGGGAGAAACATAAAGTTCGGGGAGGGGAGACACCCCAAGTTGGGGTAGGGGAGACACACCAAGTATGGGGAGGGGAGTGACCTCAAGTTGTGGTGGTACCCCAAGTTAGGGGAGGAAAGAGATCCTAAGTTTGGGAGGAGAGAGACCCTAAGTTAGGGAGGGAAAGCTTCAAAGTTAGGGTATGGGAGACACCCAAGTCAGGGAAGGAGAGACACTCCAAGTTAGGGGAGGAGAGACACCCGAAGTTTGGGGAGGAGTTACACCCACAGTTAGGGGAAGGCAGACTCCTAAGTTAAGGGAGGGGAGACACCCCAAGTAAGGGGAGGGGAGGAAACTTAGGTTTGGGGAGGGGAGATATTAGAGGGCGGAATTAGGCTTTTCGCCCACATTCTTCTGTTTTACATCATTTTGGTCAACTTTTCTCATTCGGCTTCAAGATCCTCCATCGCCTATTAAAAAAGGGCAAGCAGCCGTCAGTATTACAGTTAGTGGCATACATGTTAGCTATCATGAACTCCTTTATTCACAAGCAAACATTTAAGGGTATCATTTATGTATCATGCAAACTCACAATGATTGTAAATCATTGCAATTTGTAAGTAACCTCAGTTACCTCCAGTTTCTTGATGCCCCTATGTTCGGCAAAGCGCATCATCTCTGCGAAGAGCTCATTGACACAACGCATATCGGTCTGCTTGCAATTTGACATCTTGCTTCTGAACAGATAGATTGAACATGAATTAGCGTCCTGACTGATGACACTATTAGGGTAAGAAATTGGGAATCAAGTTAACTATGATTTGTAGCTGCAAATACTAAGCGAATCATTTAATATGCTACAGAAGCCGACGATAAGCAGGACATACATACAGAATTTGATGACTGAAACGTTTCCAGGGTGCTTGTACACCAGTAATGAGTTACTGTATGTGTTATACTGAGACTGTGTCTGGGTTAACTTGAAACATGCCTCTGACCTCGCATCATACAGCGACGACAGAGAGCCATAAAAGAGAATGTCAATTGTTTGCCTTGATTTGAAATCAACACACTTTAAGGCATCGATTGCAGAACGCACACAATTAAATAAGCCTTATAAAGCAGTCAAATATCGTAAACTGCCTTTTTGAAGCAGCATACATAGTCACTCCCCCCCCCCCCATTCCTGCCATCTAGTGCCCTTTCCTGTGTCCCTGCTTATCATAATCCTATCCGGCGAACCAAGCCAATTACACCGACGTCAATTATATATATACAAGCAGTCGCGACGACAAAACCTTCGCCTATCCCTCTGCCACCACACTTCTTATCAAGTGTCACACCAATGGCGGGCTCTCCTGGCACGTACTGCATATTTATGAATCACTGTCGGGGCCTACCCAGTACCACGTCCAGCCCGAGTAACCTATTACAGTTCGTGTGAGGACGGCAACCGTATCATGTTACAATGATGACGTTATGATGCAATCAATTATTTTGGCAATTCGTCCGTAACGTAACACCGAAAAAACTCGGAGCGAATATTGCGGAAATATTCGTCCGTAACATTTTCCGAATATTACGGGAATGTTTCGTCCGTAACATTCCGCGAATATTACGGGAATGTTTGTCCGTAACATTCCGTGAATATTACGGTAATGTTCCTCCGTAACATAACACTGAAATAACATTGAGCTAATATTACGCGAATGTTCGGAGTTTGCTGCGATCCCGTAGCGGAGTGTGTCGAAGGCACAGAGAGTGGAGTACGAGCCTCCATGTATTTGATTGCGGAATAGGGCTGCACCGTTCTGCGCTTCTATTCCGAGTTTATTCTATGACGAGTGCGCATCACGCTGGTGCCTTGCTACAGCTGTGCGACGCGCACTCATTGCATGTAGTCAACGTTTAAAATTGCATATCGAGCTCTTTACAGCCAAGACTAAAGAGGTCAAAATACCAATAACAATCAGTGTTTGAATCATCCAAGGTTATTTTTGTCTATGTTTGAGGCCCCCGTGATGTTAATTTACCACATTTTTTCAACTTAGTGGTAAACGTCATCAGCTTAAACACGTTTGCCACATCACGGCCGAAACGGCGATGTTTATTAGGTTTCTGAATTTACAGAATGAAACAATCGAGTTTTCTACAAATTGTGATATAAATGTCGCCTGGACTTAGTTTTGGCGGGAAAGAGCGCGATATGCAACTTTAATTGTTGGGAACCGGGTTGCTGGGCGGTTTGTGCCTCAAGAATCCAGTGGGCCATGTGAAAATAGTTTGTTTGATTTAGTCAATACATTCCTAACTATAGAATCATAATATAGGTAAATATAAGATATAGGGACCGTTGGAATCGTTGTATTTTAGAGACCCATCACCGATGTTTACTGAATGCCACGGAATACCTTCGGAATCAACAAAACGTGCTACTTATTCGACTGCTCTTGTGTTATTGTACTTTTGTATCAACTTGCTGGGCGTCCGTCAGGAATGTCGTCACGATGTGTCTAAGAGTGGCCTGGGTGTCAGGGGAAAGTTGTCAACAACGTTTCCAACACCTCTCCATTACACCCAAAACAACGTGGCTTACACGTCATTGCGACATCACAAACCCATTGAGGCGTGCATACCCATTCAGCGACCGTTTCTGACCAGAAACGATACAACTGATATCGTATACGCGAGCGGGGGGTGGGGAGAGGGCGGGTGGGGCGACTTTAGCGGGTTTAGCGGGGAAAAAAAGGAATAAACCGAACGAATCTGTCTGCAAGGGGCGGGGACATAGACGGGGTCAATGGCAGGTCAACGGCAGAAAGATACCCCCTCCGAGCGGATCTTGCAGGTGAAATACCTATTCCGGGCGGATCTTGCAGGTGAAATACCTATTCCGAGCGGATTTTGATGGCGAAAATTGGAGACTTTAAAGGGAACCGCCAGCCTGGCCTCTAACGCTGCTTTACCGATTCATATAATACCCAATTGTCTATCCCCCAAATTACAGAATTTTTCGTTCTGTCTGTAGCTCACAATAAAATTTAGAAGTGACCGCCAGGCAAGATTTCGCCGCCTACCAGGCGGCAGCCCTTTTTGGAGGCGTGTCTGTGATTGACCAATCAGGACGCGATACTCTAATTTATTCAAACCGGAAATTGCGCCTATTGTGTGAGCAAAACTAGAGCGCGTGATAATCGCTAATATAAATAGCTGCGGATGTAACTCCAATCATGGCATTGGTGCGGAGTCAATCGTCGCAAGACGTATATCAATTGGTTAGGATGGTACTTTTCCATGAAAGACTAAGATCTTGCGCTACTGCGCGGCTTGGAACTGCCGCTGTTCATCTATAAATCGCGGCCCTGATCTCTCTCTCCGCGAGTTATAGCGTAAGGCGGCGCCATATGAATAGTCACCATATGCGTCACTGCTCCCGGCAAGCTGGCGCTCTGCTTGACATTGCTGGGGGCGGGTTGCGTTAATTTTCTTCTGCTTACCAGTCGGCCGAAACGAAGTGTTAACACTCGCCAATATAATTTTAAGATGTAAACTTTCGGTGCAGATCGCAATTAAATTAGGTTGGACACCCGCTTTAACTGACAAACCTAACAATGTATTAAGTACCAACCCCCCACCCCCCTTCCCCCAGGAGAGCACCATGCACGCACAAGACTCGTTGGGTGCTCTGCGCTTGCAGCAGCCTTAAGAGGTGTTATTTGAAGAGTTGCTAATGGATCTCGTCAAAGATTTTTGACATGGACATTTTTATTACCATACCATGTACGTACCATGGCTTTGTTTATCGGTACACAACCACCCCTACCTAATGTACCGTCTTCCGATAACGGAAGGAAGACAGACGGAAGGGACCATCTGATACACAGTTGGGAGGAGAGGGCTTAGGCGGGTGGAGGGGGGGGGGGGGGGAGTCAACTGTCGTATCGGCCAAAAAAAATAATGCATATATTGTACCTCCATTTTGACGGGAAAAGTAGCATATATGACTTGAATGCGGTGTCGCCATCTAATGGTTGCATTTTTTGCAAAACGCACTTAGTCGAGGGTTACAGAGCAGCGCAGCGTTACCGCGTTGCACTGATATGCATTCAAGCGGCAGCCGCGTTACATGACCATTTGATGTTCTCCATTTGATGTTCTCCATTAGCTCTCTATATATAACGTGTTGTTCCACCGCTTGATCCTTCATTTCGTCGTGCTTATCGTGACAAATGCAGCCGACCAGCCTGCATGCATGCATGCAGACAATATAGGGTGTGTAGTGTGCTTTGAAGACAAAGTGGCCTTGATTACAAACAAGCGAGCAGTGCGTAATGTCAATTTGAAACGAGTTGACGTCATCATGAATCATCCCATAGTAACTATCAGCGACGGAAGTGACAATATGACACCAACTTGGCCAGCCACAGCGAATGTTGATCGCACCCTGGTGACGTCAGTGGAAGGCCCCACGACCTGGTCCCCGGTACCTTCTAATGCCTATGATAACTCACTCGAGTACGTATTCAGTATTGCGCACGTCTTCATAGCGTTTATCATATTTGTTGGCAACAGTTTCGTTCTCATGGCGTTCGTCAAGTTCGCATCTGTGAGAACATTCCAGAACTTGTTTCTGGTAAGTTTGTCAGCGTCAGATCTGTTGACGTCAATCGCAATCGTCATGGCGGAGGTCGTCCATATCTTCTTCCCGACGTCGTCTGAGGTTCGTCTGGTCTGCGTCTTGGCGGCCGGTATGACGGGGATCAGCGTAACCCTGTCACTGTGGAACCTTCTCATGGTGACCGTGGAGCGCTACGTGGCAATTGACCACCCAACAGCCTACATCCGGATCTTTACCCCGCGCAACGTCCGTATGACGGTCGTTGCCCTGTGGATATGCCTCGTTGCTGGCATAACCATCGCCATGGTTCGCAACACGTGGCAACCTGGTAGTCGTTGCTACGTCCAAGCTCTGTCGCCAAGAGGGACCCTCGTGCCTCTAATCATTATTCTCGTCGTCATGCCCTTTGTCGCAATCAGCGTCCTCTACGGCCGTCTGGCGTTCGTCGCTTACAGACATCGCCGGCAGATTCAGGACCAGTTGGCAGCCGTTGGTCAGCAGATGGCGCAGTACAACCGTGGTATATACACCTTAGGCATCATCCTTGCTCTCCTCTACCTGTCATGGCTCCCTCTTATCATACAGATGATTTTAAAAGTGGCAATAACCAATGTTTCCTCTGCCTCGAAAGCTATCTATATTTTTCAAAACACTTTTGCTAGATTCCTTTTGTATGGAGGTGGATGCCTAAACCCGTTAGTGTATCAATGGAGGTGCCAGGAATTCCGAACGGCTTTCAACAGATTATTGCACCCCAATAGGACAAACAGTGAGTAAAGAAAGCTAAATCACTGGATTAGGTGTTTTAGACCACTTTTGTGACCATGAATTTCCGAACTGAAACAAGAAAATAAGAAGCCTACCAAGAAAATGAAATGCGGTTCTAAGAAAGATGTCCTATAGTTGCAGCTGACACTTATCGAGAGGACAGCCCAAGCCAATCGCTCTGTGTCTATTCATCATATAAAAAAATAAGAATGTGTTTTAATAACAGGCAGGTTACAGTTTCTATTTCATGAATGCGCATTCGTCAAAGCCGCAAAACGGAGATCCGGCCTGTTTGTTTCAGGGAGAATTCCCCATGAGCGCTGTTTGAAAATTACTGTATGATATCACAGAATTGACATGGGAGCTGTACATTCCCCATGAGCGTTGTTTGAAAATTACTGTATGATATCACAGTATTGACATGTGAGCTGGAAATTCCTCATGAGCGCGGTTTGAAAATTACTGTATGATATCACAGGATTGACATGTGAGCTGTACATTCTCCGTGAGCGCTGTTTGAAAATTACTGTATGATATCACAGGATTGACATGTGAGCTGTACATTCTCCATGAGCGCTGTTTGAAAATTGCTGTATGATATCACAGGATTGACATGTGAGCTGTACATTCCCCATGATTGCTGTTTGAAAATTACTGTATGATATCACAGGATCGACATGTGAGCTGTACATTCCCCATGAGCGCTGTTTGAAAATTACTGTATGATATCACATGATTGACACGTGAGCTGTACATTCCCCAAGAGCGCTGTTTGAAAATTACTGTATGATATCACAGGATTGACATCTTAGCTGTACATAGCCATGTGCATGTCGGGCACTTGGGGCCAGTTCCGCATCGCGGTCGAGCGCCGCATACAATTCTGGTCAGACAGAACTCTCTGTTTAATGACGTTAGTCACGCCTAATTGTTGTGTTAATTGTTGTGAGCATATCCACTGAATAAGTAACCATAATGTTAAATTAATTGCTTGTCTAATTAGTGTAAACTATTAAAGCAAATACAGGATAATTATTACGCATCGATACTTACGGGTTATTCCTACGTATTTCAGGAGAATCGTCGTCCACAGTTTAACCTTATGATGCAGGATTGCTTTCGCTCGCAGCGAATTATACCCCACTGCCGGTGTAATATTGTTCGAGGTCTTTACATGTCTATATCATGAAGTTAAAATCCTGATAATTTCCCATTGTTCGTTGAATGTTTCCACGTGCAAGAGACTAAGTTCTGAGGTTTTTATTTTCTTGCTTAGTATTAAAATATTGTCATCACACAAATTATTGTCTTCTTTTATCAGGTTCGCGTTTTAATTTGTGGTATATTTGTGTTTTCTTCTTCTGCTTCGATATCGTGTTTTTGTTTTCTTTTTCTCGCGGCCTCAATTGACGTCATCAGATCTGGTGCCGAAATTCGACATTTAATATAATACGTACATTTTTATACGTAATTTGGCTCATTGATTTGTTAAATTAACATTTGTATTTTAACGTTAATAGTAAATCATTCTAAAACGAATATCTAACGGTAGCGATCAGCAAAAGTCGGCCTTCCTGCCGCTGCACATGCACACTGCGTATTTCCCGACAGGGTGGCCGTCACCATTGTCCCCAGTGTGGTAGCTGGAGTCCTAGGCCTCCAAAAGTTCATCCCCGCCAGATCGGGGATTGAATCCCGGTCGCGAGATAACAAGGCGCACCCTAACCATTGCGCTACCGAGGCCGGCTTTATATTAGTCCTGTACCATATGGTTCAAATACATATCAAGGCAAACACGATTTTATGTGATTTCTAACTCCCAAACGTTATTCGCCAAACTATTATTGAAATAAATCTTACTTTATTTGCCCTTTTTGTTTAAAATTTTGATCTTTTTTCGGCTGCGACCTTAGCTTTTTTGTATAAGTTTGGCTAACGTTAATTTTCAGTTATCGCGCAAACATTTATTTGTAAACGAAAAAGAAAAACCTATTAAAACCTTGTAAAGTAGCTGGAAACCCTGTATCAATAAGTCATGCATACATTGAAATAGGTCTTGCTTTACTTGCTCTTTAGTTTTTGATGTGATAATTGCGGTCACTTTTTGGTGGCGACCCTAGGTTTTTTTCTAAACGTTTTGTTAACGTTGCTTTTCAGTGTAACTTGCAAATGTTTATTTGTAAACTGAAGTTAAAAGTTAGTTAAACGTTGTAAGGTAACTGAAAACCATATAACAACCAAAATCTAACTTTACATTAACGTTTAGATGCTATTTGTGTATATGACTAGACACTCGCTATCTTCAAGTTGATGATAACTGCTACGCCTCCGGAAAAAACTCGAGTAAATTACTCGATGATAACATGCAGGGGGTGAATAATTTGTCATATATTACAGCGCCATGAATTAAGGCTGTCTCCGTGTATATCATAACGTCATCACGGCGATGACGTGGTGGAACTTCGCACATTGTAACACACGTGGTCGGACTATGTACATTGTCAGATACGTGGTAGGATGGTGTACATCGTACGTATCAGAGCGTCATGATCATGGTTGGCAGGTCTCCGCATATCATAACGTCATCACTGGATTGTGTACATCGTCACAAACGTGGTGGGGCTGTGCACATCGTCAGAGACGTGGTATGACCATGTACATCGTCAGAAACGCAAGTTTTGACCTTTTTAGTAAATTTGTTTATTAGTTAGATTCATAAACTTTAGTCGTTAATTATCAACGTAATTTAAAAACAACATAGGTAATTTATTAATAATCAAGGTAATTTATTAATAATCAAGGTAATTTATTACTAATAAACGTTATTTATTAATTATAAACGTTATTTAATAATTATAAACGTTATTTATTGGTCAATTACTGCATGTAAACTGTCTGGCGACTCTGAAGCATTTCGTCGAATTACTGCCCAAATGGCTTTCCATACACAAAGTGGCAGGCACACACATACGGACAAGGCCTATTTTTATCCGAACAGCAACGGCCTCGATCCGGTGTGAAAGGCTTGGACACTCAACTGATGCGTAGTAGAAGGTAGGACGATGATGAAACATACATATATTTGCAACAGATGTTGGGTAATTTGTCGATCTGATGGCAGATCAGTATGTCATTATATTCAGGTGAAAGATGTGCCAATGTTGCAACATATCGTGGACAGTCAACGGCAGTCGTCATGCAAAGCCCGGGATGCAAAGCCAGAGACCAGCTGGGGTGGTCACATGCCTGTCACCACTGTTTACTGTGTGGGCTGGCAGTGGTTATACGGCGAGTGCGTTGCTGTACCGACCCGTACAGAGTTCACGGTTACACACAGTTTGCGCCAAGCGAGGGTCAAAATGGTGGGGTCTGTACACTTGCAGATTAAACTGCGATGGTACGCCATTTCGATAACAACGACAGTGTGTAGAGATGGCGGTGAATAAATATGGGGAGTTCGACTGTAGTGTGATGTGCCTGCGATCCACAAGGCGGCGCAGTGTGGCTCAGATTGGCTTTCCTTATTCAACGCTAGAAGACGCGGCGGGGCTTAGCTGTCGTACTAGCTTTCGAGGGAGCTCATTCCCCACATCACAAAAGAGTGTAACCTAACTCTGACAGCTCCTCTGCCCAAAGAAACCGCCAACCTCAAGGTTGACCTCAACTGTCACAAATGGTTTTAGAGGGTTGTTTGGGTTGAAATTTGTATTTTCGATGCTGACTTGAAAAATATAGACATTCCGTTGTCGTACGATCACAATCCAAGATTTATGCAAGAAATTTCGATATAACACGGGGTCAAAGTTCAATACGCTTCATGCCTTTGATCTCGATGGAACTCGAAGACATAGTTCAAATGTAAAACTTCTACCGAATTAATCAAAATCGATGCATTCGTCCGGTACGGCACCAGTTGCACAATAAATGCTAAATATTGGTGTTTGGTCACCCATAACCAGTTTGTAGTATTTCTGGTCCCAGGCCCGAATGGACTGCGAAACTACCCGCAGAGGCGGGTTTCGAACCGACGACCCTTCGCATCCCGAGCGAACACCTTACGCGTTAGGCCAAGGTCGTACTCAGGGTCAGACTCGAATTGCGATATGTGTTGCAATAGATCTCCAAGGGAGTTGCTTTCACTAGCTTACGCTCAATGCAATTTACCCCTCACCGCCATTGACCCCATCATCGGGGAGCCTTCTAGCGCACTCGGTCACCCTCCCTTGCGGTACCCACACCCAGCCTATTCATTGGTATACGCTGACTTGTAGTGGCGTTTTTTGCTGTGGTGATCTTGATGAGGTTGTCACAACTACATATTAGCTATACAATGCTGTGACTGCCTACCGATCGTGATAAGAACGTGATTGTCTTCGCTGCATGATACATAGTGGGTAGCGTGTTCGGCTAACGTCAAGGGTGCCGGCCCTGCTAGCTAGGTCAGCCCAAGCGGCCGGTGTGTGGTTCGAACCCAACCTGTGCAAATATCCATGCCTGTGCAGGATAAGCGCTCCTCGTCTTTAGACGTTACCCCCGAAGACATGGCTCCTCTCTTGACCTAGGCCCTTCCAGTTGTCGCAATATGACCATAACAGCTAGGTCAATGCGTCCTAAATCAAAAACAAAAACACGCTGGGCATGATGGCACAGATGGCCACTCTGGGAACTGTGAGGTCAAATTCTGCGAGTGTTTGTATCTCTTGCGCTAGCTATCAATCTATATAACGGCTCGGGGTAGCCCCGCACGCTCTGATGAAGACACGGGCCACGAAATAATGTCTGTGTAGAGTAACGATATCAGCGCCTAAAAACAGGTCCAGTGCGGAAGTGTGCCAAAGTACCCTGTCTTCGCTCTTGCAACATGGTGGTGCAATACCCAGGGAGTACGCCGCCATCTTGCTTTTTGCAGAGGGCGGGGGTGGAAGTGTGGTCGAGGTTCGGGGGCTACGAGGGATGGGATGGGGTTGGAGGATAGGGAGTGGGGGATAGGGGGGGGGGTGCGGGGGGGGGGTGCTTTACGATGGGGTGGTGATAGCAATCTACATAGAGGCGATATCAGTCTCCATCTTGCCTCTTGACGAGCGCCATTGCAACTACCTTGCCGCTAGCTGGCGTAACGTACGATAAAAGGCGGAGGGTGGGTGGGTAGGGGGTCCCCCGTGTCGGGGTGGCCGTATCAGGGGTGGGATAGGGTATACTTCTCAGTTCACTCAGCGTCTCTTCACCGTAATAGAGTGAGGCCGCCACCTCGATACCCCTTACCGAGACAAGCTATACGGGCTATGGGCTGAAGGCCCGGCACCTGGATATATAAAGGACACGACCATGCACTGGGGCCAGATTATACTCATATGTTTTTACACCGCGACGGGCGGTATTCCTCAGCGCATTGGCTGCCGGGCGAGTCCTGTTGACCTGGGAGATCAGAGCATCTGATATTGAGTGACACTGATTCGCGCCTGACGCCTTGACCTGTCAATATCAGTGTCCCAGGGGCTCCGGAAGGCCGCAGATATGAACGTCCTGGGCATCGTGGACGTCCCGACGTGGTTGGTCGTCATCTTCTCTATCGTCTACGCGTACTACAAGTAAGTATCATTAAAGTCCTCGCTTTTTCAGTCTGACCGATGCACTCGTCCAACGCTAGTGTGCTGGTAGACATAGAACAACTGAACTTTGTGTGCACACAGAAGCGTGGTCCTATGGTAAATGTGTTTGTTACTATATTAATTCTGATATATTCATGTATATTCTGTTCGTTGTGCCTTAATATATATATGTGTGTATACTTAGCGCAGACGCATCCACGTGGTCTGTCACTCTCTGCCTTCGACTCACTCCGCTAGGGCTCCACTCTCTCCCTTCGACTCACTCCGCTAGGGCTGCATTATATCTCTGTTGTCGCCTACGTCCTCAATGCATTTCACACTCGCTTGCCAGGGCGGCGCTGCGCAAATCGATAGAAAAATTGCGTCGCGCATTTCTACAAACTAGCCGCCCCGCTCACTCCGCTCGCGGGACGTCTAGCGTTCGTAGTAATAAGCGAAAGAAATAAGAGTATGACAGTATTTTGTTTTATACGTTAAATAGTAGCAGGCAGAAGGTAGACATTGGGCAGAAATAATATAGATAATTATATTGACATAAATTGAGACCGGGAGCTACTGAATAACGGGACATAAATGTTAAAGATATTTAAACACTTTCTGTGCTATTATTGTGCACACAGTACAGAATACTCAAATTGCGACTAAAGCACGCTAATAAACGAATATCAGTCCAGTAAAACTAAGGCCCAAGCTCATAGATTGATTCAGTAAAAAAAAAGGGTTGATTGAGTAAAAAAAGGGGCTGTTTCCCGTCCGTTGTTCGTCATTTAACGTAGTACTACTACTTTCAGTGGATAAAATCTGCCTGACGTCCTGGTTGGATCTATAGAATTGACGTGTAGTCCGCTTAACTATCCTGTAAAATTGGATACTGCTGTGACTGATGTTAAGAGCAGCGTGTTATCAGTGGTTATAGGCATGGTTCCCAGGGCAGAGTTCCCCGGGCAGAGTTCGTTTTCTTGCTACTGAATGGAAGTTGTGGGCGCGAGAGAGTACGGGATTTGTTTGCTTTGATGACGGTTCATGCGATAATGCGTTGGGAAAAATATTACTGTTGGCACCAAGCCAGGTAGCCCGCCGCACCCGAAAGCGATATTTTGCGCGGGATAAGGTGATAATCACCCAGTGGTTGTGTTGACACATGCGATAGCTTTGACACATCTAAGAGCGACGGTTGAATATATAGGTTCAAGGCGGCTGCTGGTGCCAATGCGCTCTTGCATGCCGCCGCATAGTGGGACAGACAGCTTCATTTTATTAGTATAGATTAGTGTTGGGACCCAGCCTAACCCTAATAATACATGATATCAGGTGATGAAAAGAAAGAGTTCTGTCACAATTGAATTTCTTCACAAGGTTACAAGATGTTTTCTGCTGTTTAAATACACAAAGCTCGTTATTTTTATGTTTTATTCTTGAAGAAATTACAGCTGATTTGACCGTTTTTCAAGAATCTTGAAATTTGCCCCCGGCCGACAGCAGCGGTGAAAGCTAGATTGCGTAGCGCCACCGTGCGGGGAGCTTGGTGGTCTGTATCTATAGGCCCTGGTTGCCATTCTCCCGCCGACGAAGGGCGTTCGCTCCGTTCAGCCTATTTACCCTATACTATCATTTCCGGGTGTCACGAAAAGTCGCTGGGAAATCGGTTATGAAATAGGATATCCTGATATAACACATGCGATATCAGTAAGAGAATGGCTATTCAGAATATTCTTACCCCGTTAGATAATGTATCAGTGAAAGATAACGGATATCGGCTAATTGACGATTTTCCGATCGATTCACCCATCGTACAAAGTAAACATCCAAGTTGACGATAAAACATGCTTAATCAAAAAGGTCGGCTAGGGCTCCAATCCCAGTTCATTATATATTATGTTAAATGAAAGGCGAACATGAAATAAATAAATAAGATGAAAGAACTCTTGCCCCCTTCCCTCCCCTCCGTTAAAGGAACGCCCTCTGTCGAGAGGTCCTCGAAAATAGCTCATTGGCGATCAATTGCGCCAAGAAACGTCCCTGGACAGTGAAATAAATGGCGTTGGGTGAAGATAGCCCTGGTACATGCCTCTCTTACCACGCAAACGGAGCAAGGGTGAGAGCCATGCAGTTCACCACGCCTAAAATTAGAAATCGCGGACCGGTGGCTCAAGTTGAAGGTCCTAACAGAATAAATTTGCAGTGCCTACCCGTCAAGTTGCTCCACTAGATTCCTGAAGCTTTCATGACTTTTTTATCGGACAGGCATTTCTTTGGTCGGTAGTGTATTTTCTTGTAATCCGGGCGATTTGTGTCCTCTCTCGCTTCGTTTTGAATGTTCCGCCGCTCGCCGGAAGTAAACAAACTTAGCGTGAGCACTCGCTGCTAGGCGGCGTTTGTTGACGTCCGACAAATGGCCGAGCATTCAAAACGAAGCGAGCGGTGACAAAAATCGCCCGGATTACAAGAAAATACACTACCGACCAAAGAAATGACTGTCCGACGAAAGTCATGAAAGCTTCAGGAATCTAATGGAGCAACTTGACGGGTAGGCACTGCATATTTATTCTGTTAGGACCTTCAACTTGAGCCACCGGTCCGCGATTTCTAATTTTAGGCCGGCATGGCTCTCACCGTTGCTCCGTTTACGGGCGTGGTAAGAGAGGCATGTACCAGGGCTAGGGTGAAGATTGCCCCAGATGGAGGTACCGAGGCTGATTTGCATCTCAGTTCGCTTCCCAAATGAACTGGGAGGTTCGAGTGAATTACTCTTCCGAACAATTCTAGAATAACAGATTAAGATCAGTATTTTTCTCCAAGATATGCCGACCGTGTGGAAAACCACGTGTTACCTTCCTCTGAGAAACGACCCACAACCCTACGATCAACGGTGTGGTAGTCAACCTCCCGAGCTACCCGGGCGTCATGATGATTGATCACATAGTTATCGCTACACTTGTTGAAATAGCACTTGTATCTATGCTTGACTTGACACGATGCATTGTTATTGTGATTCCAGGTATATGACATGGACTTTCGGGACATTGGAGAAGTTAGGCATTCGTGGCCCCAAGCCCTACCCTATCGTGGGGTCACTTTGGGCTTTCTTCTCAAAGGTCGGCATCAGCGACTCTTAACTCATACTAATTAATATGAAAAGTCGTGGCCTAACCTGGCTCATTAGGACATAAGAAATGGTTTGTTTTAGTAGTGGCAGAACACTGACGATTTAGTTCACATTCAAGAAATAATGGTGTATTCATGTGCAGCATAAAACAAAGTCATTCGCCCTCGTAACAACTTGCTCGAAATGTTTTTATAATGTACAATAATGATATTTACTGACACTGTAAATATGGAGAGTGTATTTAATGTGCATAGTAAAAGATAGCAGCGTTGATGTCCTCTCTCTTCAGGGTTTGATGAAATACGACTGTGACCTTCGTCAAGAATATGGCAAAGTGGTTGGGTAAGCATCAGGCTAACATCGACTGTCACACTCAACATTTTGCATAATTTAGTATATAAAACTGATGTACCTATTAATAAACCACATCCTATAAAGGCATACCATTACACATATTAGAAGTGGTCAGAATGACAACAGAGTGGGAAAAATACAGGAACGTATATCAGTGAGAATAAATATTAAATAAATATATATTAAATTATATTAATTGAATGTCTTGTATCGCAGCTGATACTGATATGTAAACCCAGGTCGGATCGTGTCTCGAAAGTCAGTGTCTTGACATTTTATAAAAATTATATATAATGTTCACCATATGCACCATAGGAACGTCAGCAGTGTAGTGTCTTTATTATTTTATTCCAGGGTCTACCAGGGCAGAGAACCCATGATTTTAATATATGACCCCGCCATGTTGAAACAAATCATGGTCAAGCATTTCAACACCTTTTACAACAGACGTGTAAGCATGTATATCTAATAGGCAATGACTATATATCTATAAGATACAATTGGCGGTGTTAATTTCTTCTAAAAGATTAACGAAAAGTATGTCATTTGTTATTCCGCGATTCAAGGTAATTACAGCAATATGGCGTAATTCATTTTAATACTATTTAAGGTTAACTCTAAATGTCGTAAATTATAGTTTTCGTAATATCATCGGTCCTCAGCACGTAAGGCGTGAATTGATAACTCTAGATGTCCTTGTCTGATGCAGTACGTACCCACAGAATACCCGGTGAATACCTGGCTCACAGTCGTCAGAGACGAACAATGGAAACGTGTCCGTAATCACGTGACCCCCGCCTTCAGTGGCAGCAAACTACGCCGGGTAGGGGCACGCACGGGGAGTCACATGACATGTCACATGTTGTTGTCTCTCGAAATCTCGATCGCGGAATTTACATAACATAACACATACATAAACATTAACATTCAATTAGTTATGTTCGTAATTAGAACATCTTGAAATTATATAAATTACTTTTAATGTCGTAGCTTTTACTTGATGAAAAAAATGCTTCTCTTCAACAGTCCAGAACGCGCTAGCCATTGGGTGATACAATGATACTTCTTAAAAGACGCTCGCTGAAAGATATCGTGTTGATTTTTCCAGATGACGGATGATATCAACAGATGTGCCCTCTTATTCAGAGACAACATGGCCGAGAAAGCCAAAACAGGAGAAAGTTTCGACTTTAGGAAGTAAGTATAAATGACGAATCAACCGGTCATGTCTTATAACTAGATTTATTTGCTATGATCCGTGACTTGTTTACCATCGTTCACTTGCATCTATATGTATGATATACAATGGGGACAGGGATTAAACACAAACGTACCCCAGAAGCTACAAATGGGGAGCAGAAGAGTTTGTATGGCATATGTGATTATATTGGTTATGACAATGATGGCGAATATAATGGCAATAATAAGTGACAATAGTTACGGAAATGACAGGGATAACAACGCCATTAATGAGAGTGAGGATCATATTGATGACGAAAGCGACTATATGGTGGGGACGATAATGATACTAATAATCATCATGTCAGTAATGGCGAGACTGATAATGGCAATAATGACGATGATGACGATACTGAATACACAGACGGTTATAATAATGACAATAATGACGGCGATGACGATACTGACTATAAAGATGGTAATGATACTGACACTAATGGCGGCAAGTATCAGTACGATAATGACGACGATGATAATGACTGACAGCACTAATGACGGTGATAATCATGCCAGTAATGACGATCTTCGTAAGCGTGCTCGTTGTGAAGTTGATGACGTTGTCCATGTGGTTACAGATTCGCCGGGTACTACACCATGGACGTTATCGCCAGTACTGGCTTCGGGCTGCAGGTCAACTCACAGGTTGAGGTTAACAACCCCTTCGTGCACCACGCCACGAGGTCATTCATTAAGGAACTGGCCGATCCCAGGATGATCTTTATATGTAAGAGCGTCATTTGATCCAATACCTTATTGTATGTCAGTGTCGTGTGATCCATAACCTAGTTTTGGGCTCATCGTTAGAAATTGATGACGTTGTCCATGTATTGGTTTATGGAAAAAAAATTTAATAATAGTAAGTTGATTGAAGTACTTGGGTACAATGGCCGTGGTACATATATACAGTTTACAACATATGTGCAAATCAGGCGTCACAAGTTTCCCGAAGCTAAATATCTCTGATCGCTGGCTTCATATACAAATTCAGTTATGCGTTTAATTAGATTTGGTTCATGTAAACATATAATTAATGAAGGTAATACTCGTGGAACATTTTGACGGGATTTCGTGGGAGGGAAAAAACATTCTGCCCCTGGATAAGACTTGCGGCTCCAATATCTCCCTACAGTCCTACTGCCGGCCGCAGTGCCCTACCTCAGCAAGCTGGGTATTGGTCTCATCAGCAAGGAATCCATTCAGTTCTACGAGTCAGTTGTAGATGACGCCATGAAGCAACGCCAAACTCTTGGTTCAAAGGTACGTGCGTCTTACAGTGCGACGTCCCCGCTGCAACTTGTGTTGTGTCCGAGTATAGATGGCATCCGTCCGCCTGAGTACGACGTTTGACTTTACAGCTTATTGTGGCGCGATTTAAAGTTGCATGTGGAGTTCTTTCCCGCCAAAACTCGATTGTTTCATTCTATAAATTTAGAAACCTGATAAACATCGCCGTTTCGGCTGTGGTGTGGCAAACGTGTCTATCCCGGGACACCACAGAACTCGGTCGCGGCACTGCTACTTATACCAAAGCATCGCGAAGCACACAAACTGATGACGTTTACCACTAAACTGAAAACTTGTGGTAAATTAATATCACGGACAAGGCTAAGAGACACTATTTGGCAGTCTGGTATGGGTGGAGTATAGATAAAAGAAGTCTTGAATGATTCAAAGACTGATTCTTATATGTATTTTGACCTCATTAGTTTTGGCGGGAAAGAGCTCGACATGCAACTTTAAGTATTCCGATTTATTTTGTCGCGATTCTGATATATGTTGCGATCGCCTCAAAATGTCACATTCAAAACTGGCATAATGGTAAGCCAAGCGGAAAGTAATTCATCGAGTTATATACTCGTACGCTTCAGACTCAAAAAGACTGATTCAACCGTAATGTAATAGAATAGAAAAACTGGTGGTTAAAGTGGTGGAAATACTTTATAGGCAATTTTCACATTAATTCCTTGTGGTAAAAATCCTATTAATGTGGCCCTTTCATGGTACTTTTTTTCTTGTATCTGTATATATTTGGTTGTAAATTTCTGTTTTATGTTAGCGTAAAGGCTTCGGTTTCTGCTATTGTCTATGCTATAAATGTAATTGACGAACGCGCTCAGTTCGGTCAATCTTCCACAAAATCGAGTGTTGTAATAAATAGTATGCGTGAGTAATATGTCAGCTATGTTGCTACAATGGGGCCTCTACGTTGTGTAGGTCGACCTGATGCAGCTCATGTTGGATGCCCACACCAACCGCATGGACGAGGACTACCGTAAGCAGCTTGAGGGGCTCCAGGAAGATTCCGGCAAGGACACCAACAACACTCCCGGCGTTGGTATGTGCTCCAGACAACGCTGATTAATGTCCTCGCTATATGGCACCACTTTCCGGTGTCGTGTGTTCATAGCTTTTTTTACTTTTACATATATTCATGTCATTTATGAAGTAGGTCTATGATTCATGCCATATATTTGAATTCATGTTATTTATGTAGTATGTAACATATTCGTATGTCAGTTATGTATAATATGCATGTAATTATGTAGCATGTCAGTTATGTATAATATGCATGTAATTATGTAGTATGTCAGTTATGTGTAATATGCATGTAATTATGTAGCATGTCAGTTATGTATAATATGCATGTAATTATGTAGTATGTAACTTATTCATGTCGAATAATTTATATGTATAAATGAAAAATATAATAATATAATAATCAATAATATTTAGTATTTTCGGGTCGGCGCCATAAACGTAACACCGAAATATACAACTTAATAACGACGCCTTGATCTGCAATGAGAATGGTTCACATATGACAATATATCATGCTATGTCGTTGACAGGATTGACGAAGGAAGAGGTCCTGGGCCAGTCCGTCCTGTTCTTCTTTGCGGGCTTCGAGACGACGGCTCTGACGATCGGCTACATGGGTTACAACCTGGCGCTGAACCCGGAGTGCCAGGAGCGACTACTGGAGGAAATTGATACTGTCATGGCGGGCAAGGTAGGTGGGCGAGCAAGACCTCGTGGCCACGAAAAAATGGCGTCTTTTGATTGACAAGGTTAGTTTGGCTTTAAATTCTTATCATTTTGCTTTACTATTTGCCTCATCTGTTAGCAAGACTGCGCAGACACTACCAAAAGACGTATATTTTTGGCTTTATAATAAATGCTTATCGATTTGCTTGGCTTCTATTGTCTATTTGTTGGCATGACTGCGTGGCACTTGCAGCAAAGACGTATATTGACCGAATTAATTATTATGGGTTATAATGAATGCTTCGCACTTGTCGGTACTATTTGTCTATTTGGGAACAAGACGTCGTGGTCACTGCAAAAATACGTATACTACAGACGTTAGTTCGAGTTTAAGTGGTTCTTATTTTTGCGTTACCATGATGTTGTAATGCTGACATAACTAAATTGAACTGTGAGGATTATTTAACACAATGTGAGAAGTTTGAGAATCAGAACAATGTATTTGAGATCCAACCATTGCCACCGGACGCTGGAGAATCGTTAATTTAAAGTTTCTCGCAATGTGTCACGTTCTCGCTATTACCCATTCGACCATCCAGGATGTGGTGGACTACGACCTAACGAAGAAGATGCCTTACCTGACGATGTGTATGGAGGAGACACTGCGCATGTACCCCGCCGGAGCCAGGTATTCAGAACCCACAGGGAGGAGAGACGCTCACAATTTCCTTTTGCACCTGTTTTATGTATGAGACCCATAACGGGCCGACGCCCCTGATTGGCTCGCGCCCCTGATGGGCCGACGCCTCTGATTGGCCGGCGCCCCTGATTGGCCGACGCCCCTGATTGACCGGCGCCCCTGATTGGCCGACGCCCCTGATGGGCCGGCGCCCCTGGTTGGCCGACGCCCCTGATTGACCGGCGCCCCTGATTGGCCGACGTCCCTGATGGGCCGGCGCCCCTGGTTGGCCGACGCCCCTGATGGGCCAACGCCCCTGAGGGGCTGGCGCCCCTGAGGGGCTGGCGCCCGTGATTGGCTGACGCCTCTGATTGGCCGGCGCCCCTGATTGGCTGACGCCCCTGATAAGCCGGCGCCCCTGATGGGCCGGCGCCCCTGATGGGCCGGCGCCCCTGATGGGTCGGCGCCCCTGATGGGCCGGCGCCCCTGATGGGCCGGGGCCCCTGATTGGCCGGCGCCCCTGATTGGCCGACGCCCCTGAGGGGCTGGCGCCCGTGATTGGCTGACGCCTCTGATTGACCGGCGCCCCTGATTGGCCGACGCCCCTGATGGGCCGGCGCCCCTGATGGGCCGGCGCCCCTGATGGGCCGGCGCCCCTGATTGGCCGCCCCCCCTGATTGGCCGACGCCCCTGATGGGCCAACGCCCCTGAGGGGCTGGCGCCCGTGATTGGCTGACGCCTCTGATTGGCCGGCGCCCCTGATTGGCCGACGCCCCTGATGGGCCGGCGCCCCTGATTGGCCGACGCCCCTGATTGGTCGGCGCTCCTGATTGGCCGACACACTATATTCTTACCGTAAAAATACGTGATAGCACAGGCACAGTATATCAGTGGAGAGGGGAGGCCCCCCTGGGGCGGGGGGTGTGGTAGGGGGCCCCACCATGTATACTAAACACACAAGGTGTCCAACTCCCGCTGGAACTGAGCGACATGCACCCGCTTCAACCTTATCGCACCTTTACAGCGCTTGACGGGCGCCATTTCCGATTTCTACGCGAGAATTCGCCTGCGAGATCTCAGGCGCTATGACCGAGATGAATCTGATTAGTCGGCTGCCGAAAAATGTATCGCGTGGCATGAGGGATGCAACGTCAAAAATGATTGAATCGGTACGAAAATTTACGTAGCATCTCGCTATGATGTGCAAAATTAAAATAATCGATTTTGGGAATACCTCCCCACATGAACGTCATGAGAAAACTGGCCAATCGCCATCTTGCGCACTGTGCCTGAGATCTCTCAGGCGAATTCTCGCCATGTCATGCAGCCACGCGTGCTCAATCTGTTTCAGAGTTGGTTGTTGTCGTTGCATAATTCTGTACGTGTCGCGACTAGACGGCAGTACAGGTCTCGTTTACTTATGGATGAAATTAATCTACTGCTCTACATAATTAGATATCCCGTCATATATCACCTGGTTTGTCATCGCCCAAGCTGAGAGTAACATGCCATCCAGTAGCATTTGGTTAGTGTCAATATTGTGGCGACGAAGAATGGGGATTGATTAGGATTTTCACTTCATGCCTGAGTGGGTAGCGGGTAACTCCACTATACATTGTTCTTTAGCGCTTCTGTGCACGCGAGGGCTGAACTAAGGAAACAAAACCTCCCGGGACGATAACAGGCTACCGGATGAAACATGTCACCGATTAGGTGCCGGGGTCCGGATTCGAACCCAGAGCCTGTTGATTTTTCGGTTTAATGCGCTAACCACTACACCACTGAGAGCTCCCTCACACTTCACTCAATCGAGCTGCAATAATGAAGATATTAAGATAACGACTAGGCTGGCTACGCATCGGGGCTGAGTTTCGCTTTGATTTCAAGGGTGGACCGAACAGCCAATGAAGACATTACGATCGACGGTCTCTTCATCCCGAAGGGCATGCTGGTGTCCATTCCCATCTACGCCATTCACCACGATCCAGAACTCTGGCCAGATCCGGAGAAGTTTGATCCAGAAAGGTATGGGTTGACCCATTCGTAATTTTGGCTTTCTTTGCGTGCTTCATTTTATCTGCGTCACTTAAGTCGCTTCTAGCGGGTGCCATAATAAATCAATCTAACGAAAGGCAGTAACATGTCGCATTAATAGGTAATATCATTTGTTAAGTATACGAAACTAAGGAAAGTAATAACAAATATTAATCAGTAATGTGTATTGGTAGTATACGAAACTAATGATGGGTTAATGGCTTAGCTCCCCTTCTTCGTAACACGCGGTTGTCTTGTGGCAGGTTCAGCCCTGAGGCCAAGGCTCAGCGTGACCCGTTCTGCTTCCTCCCCTTCGGTATGGGGCCGAGGAACTGTATCGGCATGAGGCTGGCTATGATGGAGATCAAGGCTGCGATGGCCCATATCCTACTCCACTACAAATTTGCCACGTGTCCCGAGACAGAGGTACGTAATATACCGCCGTATTATTCATCGCCCAATAATGGAATTTAAACGTATTCACGCTGTAAATGCTTTGTGTTGATTTTCTGTCTTGTAACTCGGACTCTTAAAAAAAAAAGCTATTAAAACTGAGTGGCATTCGATTTACACTTATCTCATGGAGAATTTGTTGAGGACTGGATCGAAATAGTAGTTTTCAATCAAGGCCGGCAATAGACATATTTATTGATGCGTGTAATATAGATTGGATTAATCTCTTCAGATACCGGTGAAGATGACGAAAGCCACAGTGAAGGCAGCCAATGGAGTGATGCTGAGGATAGAAGCCCGGCGATAACTGTGTCTACTATACGCCCCCCACCCCCGCCGCCCACCTCCCGCACACACACCACTATCAGGACATGCTCACCGCCACCAGGTGGTGCCCCAGTCATCCAGTAGCCACGGCAAGAACTGATCACTCTCATCCACGCCATGCGGCGCCGGACCATGTTGATGCTCGGTGGCGCTAGCAACTGTTCAGTATGTCTCAGGTTGGGACTGCATTAGAATTGCGGTCAGATGTTAGCTATACGAATACTGTTTGCGAAAAGTGACATCTTAGTGGATTTACAAAATTTCAAAATTAAAATTTGTTGATAGCTTAAGTACAAGGAATGTGCGTAACACGCGTTATGTGGTAGACAATCACTCCTGGACCAGTTATGTGTGAATTGTATCTAATATCATCTCATCTCATCAAGGCGTCTTCTGTGACCTATGTAAGGTACCCACGTTAAACCCATGTTGGTATGAAAATGATATCGATTTATCTCTCATACTTGATAGAATTTCAAGCGGTGCCTCCTGTAGTCCTTATGCGCAAGCTATTTTGTGTGACACGCGCATGCTAATCTGTAAGGTATGCGCAAGCCAACTTGTGTCGTATGCGCACGGTAACTTACGCCCTTAATGTTGCATTGTAAAATATCGAATTGACTAACTCTATGACGCCTATGAAAACTGCATGGTATAAATTAGTCTTATATAACAATAGGGCGAGTTAGCGGGGCGTTAGGCAATTTTATTGGCCCGACATAAAGCGCCCGAGGCCGCGTAGAGGCCGACGGCGGATAATGAAGCGGGCCATTTAAAGCTATAACTACAATTCTTTTGTACGTGACGTAATATTTCATTGTTCTATGCAATGTCGCTATGGCAACGATTGTCGATTGCATGGGCAGCAGGACGGTTTGGGTCAGAATATGACAATAGCGCGAGTTTGCGGGGCGTTGGGCAATTTTATTGGCCCGACATCAAGCTGTAACAGCCCGCCAATTTTTATTATCGGCCCGAGGCCGCAAAGCCGAGGGCGGATAATGAAAATAAAGGGCTGCTACAACTTGATGAAGGGCCAATAAAATGCCTAACGTCATGCAAAACTCGCGCTATTACTGTTATTACGAGTTGAATTGAAATTTAAGGCGTTGACTTGTCTCTGCTTCCTTGGTTTAATTTCCGCGTGCAACGACCAAAGTAAAACATTTTGGGACTGACTGTCCGCAAATCGCAAGCCTTTCCACATATAGTTTGCCAGTGGCCTTTTTGGTACCATAGATCGTTGCCAAGAAACATGGCACGTGCAATTAGGCAACTAGTCATGGAAGCGGGCCATTTGAAGCTACAACTACAATTCGTTTTGTGCGTGACGTCATGTTTCATTGTTCTACGCAGCGTCGCTATGGCAACGATTGTCGATTGCATGGGCAGCAGGGCGGTTTGGGTCAGAATACAGCATTTTAGCGGCCTTCAGATGTAATGCTATTGTACTAGTTAACATGACCACCAACTCGTAATAATACAGCATTTTAGCGGCCTTCAGATTTAATGCTATTGTACTAGTTAGCATGACCACCAACTCGTAATAATTTTCATTATCCGCCCGAGGCCGCTAGACCGAGGGCTGATAATGAAAATGAAGGGCTGCTACAGCTTGAAGGGCCAATAAGATGTCTAACGCCTTGCAAAACTCGCGCTATTACTATTATTACGAGTTGAATTTAAGTTCTAGTTTACCGCACATATGTGCTGGGCGTTAACAATTACATGTTTCCTTGCTTCTTTGGTTTAATTCGCGTATGACGTTCGAAGTAAAATGTTTAGCGCTTACAAGCCTTCCCAGATCTTGTGAGCCGGTCGCCTTCTTTATACCATATAAGTATATCGTAACCAAGATACGGCACGCGTAGCTAGGCAACTAGGCGGACTTTTTAAATCATTAACCACAATTCTTTTGTGTGTCACGTCATGTTTCATTGTTCTACGCCATGTAACTATGGTAACGATTGTCTACTGAAAAGGCCGAAGGGCGGTTTGGGTCAGATTACTGATTTTAGCGACCTTTAGATTTAATGATATTGTACTAGTTAACACGACCATCAACTGTCAGTATTTATCAATCCGCAAGACAAACCCTGTATTTGAATGACGTAGATACGTGCTACTTGTATGTTGCCGTGCTTGTATGTTGTATGAATAGTGACTGATGCCTGAGCAGGACAACTAGAAAACTTTGGGATAGGACTTCTACGAGGCAACCGTCACTTAATAAAGCTGCTGCCAGTGTGGAATTACACCATTTTGCACTATAGCTGTTATGTGTTATGTTTCTATGTGCTATTTGAACCATAAGGTTTAGCTATGATCCTTACAGTATACCTTACATAGGCTTCGTCTATGTCAATGTAAATGTAAGGCATGCAAAGATGAGGTTAGGTCACGTTCACTTTGAGATATGCATATCAAATGCAGCTACGCTACAAAATCGACTGATCTCTGTTGAAACAGACATCAAATGCATATTGTGTACAGTAGCAATGTTCCAAACGATATGTTGATGTAACTCGCACGTGTGGCAAGAAACAACGCCAATGGGTGTGATGTGCTGGTCAGCGATAATTTTATTGCCCTCTAAGACAAGTCAAGTAATAGAACAGTATAATTACACATTTCGCACCATCAGTCGATAGTTCACTGAGCATGACCTCCCAATAAACACACTTAGGGTCAAATCTAAGCTAAACTGCCATAGTTTTAACATTATATTCTACAATATAAGGCACCAGTCATTTAAACGTCCATGTGACAGTTCATATAACCTATATTACGTTACAATATACATATCCGTGAACATTCTGAAACAACCCTTGCCATTAACCAGGAAGCATTCAGCTTCATGTAAACTGAAGTACTACGTTTTAAACAGAGATAACAATGAAGTTACATAACTTAGAAACGTCCCACGTGTTACTATTTATAACCTCAAGCCCCAGTATCATGGTGAGAACGAATAAACAAGAAATTGTCCACATAACTATAGAACAAGGCTCCTCGCCATACACTCGTCTCTTCCAAGATCAGTGTAAATTGCGATTCATACATAGAGTATGACCCATACCGGGTCAGCTCCTTAAATACCACGGACTTCGATACCCAACATGCAACACTTATGTTACATAATTGGTCATGCGGGAACTAGCGCACAGCCACCTAGTGGCGGAGATTTTAAACAGGAGACGCTTGGTCTAGGTCAAGGCCAGACATTTGGCAGAAAGTTCAGCAGACTTCTTACAGGAGGGGTGGGGGATACCTTTTCCGATCTCCGCAATTGGCATCCAGTAATTCTTGGAGATTCGCCTTTAGCTGTTGGCGTTATCCGTAAATTCCTGGTTCAATGCGAAGACCCTTTGCCTATATAATACCGCGATCCGTTATAGCAGTCTGCGAATTTCTCGTTATTCCTGATCACCATTTAGTTTTTTTCGCACACAGTGTAAAGTGTCCTCATCTTTGAGATTCGATATTTCTCTCCCTAGTTCTTGGGGATTCGCAACTCACAGAGGGTATCCCACCCAGCCTTTTTAATCCACGATAAATTGTGATATATATAACCTAACTGTAAAGATTATAAAGTTTATCAGCGCGTACGTACAGCGAATTACTGCTCAACTCATTGAGGCAACCCGCGGCAGATAGGGGTTGGAGGGTAGGATCCAGATTCGCTGGATAGGGTGGGGGAGCCGGTTACGTTTTTTGTATGTTCAATAGTATAGATTTCGGCCTTCAAAGGGGGGCCGAGGTCGGGTCGCGCCACCCCTCCCCCTCGACCACCCTGGATCCGCCCCTGGCTGTAGTGTGGGTGCATGATCTAGACATATATATCGAGACTACCAAGATCAGTATGCGAAGAAGTCGATATCTTTTAAACCACCGTTGTGTTGTAATTCGTAGTCGCTTCCCAAGCCCGGGAGACCGGCCATCAAAGCGCCCCATAATCGCCGGGGCGGCCCCATAGCTCAGTGAGCTAGAGCGCTCGTATTTAGTGCTCTGGCCACATTATAGCCGAACGGCACGTGGATCGATGGCTCGAAGCGTCCTGAATATACAATCAATCAATCCTCCAGAATCGCCGTTGCGTGTTCCTAAGTTGCGCAGTTGCATGCATCAGGAGGCTGGTCGCCTAACTACTCTAGAACCCCCAGTGCGTACTTAAAGGGAACCGCCAGCCTGGCCTCTAACGATGCTTTACCGATTCATATAATACCCAATTGTCTATCCTCCAAATGACTGAATTTTTCGTCCTATCTATAGCTAACAATAAAATTTAGAAGTGACCGCCGGGCTCGATTTCGCCGCCTACCCAGGCGGCAGCCCTTTTTGGAGGTGTGTCCGCGCTTGACCAATCAGGAGGCGATACTCTTAATTTATTAAAACCGGAAATTGCGCCTATTGTGTGAGCAAAACAAGAGCGCATGATCATCGCTAATCTAAAGAGCTCCGATTCTAACCCCAATCATGGCATTGTTGCGGAGTCAATCGTCAATTTCTTTGGACGGTACTTTTCTATGAAACACTAAGATCTTGCGCTACTGCGCGGCTTGGAACTGCCGCTGTTCATCTGTAAATCGCGGTCCTGATCTCTCTCTCTGCGAGTGATAACGTAAGGCGGTGCCACATGAATAGTCACAATACGCGTCACTGCTCCCGGCAAAATGGCGCTCTGCTTGACATTGCTAGGGGCGGGTTGCCTTAATTTTTTTCTCCTT
Source organism: Arenicola marina (assembly GCA_964019135.1). NCBI lineage: Eukaryota > Metazoa > Annelida > Polychaeta > Arenicolidae > Arenicola > Arenicola marina. The sequence goes on from OZ025261.1 coordinate 19,823,718, forward strand.
ACTAGTCGGCCCAAACGAAGCGTTAACACCCGCCAATTGAATTTAAAGATGTAAACTTTCGGTGCAGATCACGATTAAATTAGGTTGGTCACCCGCTTTAAACGTTCTACGGTTGTCTATATGTGGCGGTATGATTGTTGGTTATTGATTTATTAAGTCTCACCTGTAACCTGTGTCATTCCCTTGCCTCATCTTTTCTGCGGTTCAGGAATTCATAGCATCAATATTAAGTCGTTTTCCTAGTGCTAATATTGATATTTAGACGATTAATCATCAGCTAATATGTGCAGGTTATTCGTGTTTGATTGTGAAAGCATGTTTATCTGCATTAATTAAAATTAATAATACTTCATGATTTTGGGGAGAAAAATGACTGATTAAACTATGGTTCTCCAAAAACACGTAATGATATGTGACCAGCCAACCGTGTATGCTATATTTGGAGCATCAAATAAACAATCAGCTCAATGGAAGACAAGTAAATTGTGCATGAACCTGATTACATATTTCTCAACTCGTTAGTTACTATATTACTATCTAATGCATCAATCCCATGGGACCGCGTGTCAGAGTGGCGTTGCACCACATATATACGCCTTCATGTGGTGAATGAACACTTTAGCCGTTGTTCAGGTGTTCGCCTGATGCAGTCGGCGGAGTCATCTCCGGTATTGCGGGGACAGAACTCAGCGTCGTTGCTGAGGTCACCGTCCCTGTTGCCACATTTACCAGTCAGCATACCGTCGTAGTAGTCGCTGGACTCGACGGACATCCGGTCGTTACCGGTATCGTTGTCCCCGCTGCCGGCCTCCTCGTAGAGGACGGAGAACCAACACCCCAGAGAGGGCACCTCGCCTCTGATAGCGAACACGCCGGGGCTGGGGCTCGATTGGCAGAAGGTCCAGGGTTCACTTCCGGTTGAGGTTTGAATGCAGGCGTCCGCTGGGACAGGCTGCGGCGTTACGGAAAGACAGGATAGTTCATTTGGAATAATATATACAATGGACACATATATATATGTACATATATAGATATATACATTGGTCTATGTATTACAATATGTTTTAGGATAACAAGTTCTATACAAGATCGATTTTACTTAATGTAAAAGTCCCGCTAGGCTAGTCGTGAAATAAATAATAATGATTTCGGGCCATTGTCCATTGTTACCTTACAATATATTATATTTTCCTATTGTTGTTTCCCATGTATAATGCCGTACTAAGCGATTGAATTTCTCCAAGCATGGACAAATTGGGACTAATTCTCTGTCCAATATGGAAATGTTGTCAGATGTGTTGATATACCGTGCTATAACTGCGCTTTACATTTTTTACACATCAGGAAAAACATCTCCGAGTGAGAATTATGCAGTGAGAGGTACCCGGGTAAAATGAAAAGGCGCAAGCCAAGGTCCAAAGTCCGGCACTTACCTTGCCGAAACCACGTCCTCTCATCTCGATGAGACCCTGGTGCAGAGACACGCGGACGTTCCTGTCGAATTGATCGCCATCGCTCTCGTGCAGACCGAAGGCAATTTTCGTCCAGCCGACCTGTGGGCCATTCTCCGTGTTTACGCGCACGTGGAACTACACGACGCAGAGAAGCAACCATAAATACCAAATCAAATAAGGCTTTAGTTTCGTACTTAGCTGGTACTTTATCTTTCCACGCTGCCATCTAAGAGCCAGCCGATCTGTTTAAAAGCACTCACGCGCACGCGTCAGGCTTTCGTTCTTTGTTTTTGTTAAGCATAGTTGATGGCTTCCACGGAATTGAGCCCCTAAATGAGAATCCAAATAACCCCGTTATTAATCATTTATCGGGCTTATTCCCTTGCAGAAGTCCATCACATATCATTACAAGGACTTAGCCAAGATGGCCAAGCCTAAACTGTGCTTGAGAGAGCATTTCCGATTTCTTGATCCATTTCTTCTTAATTCTATTATAAATATTTCATTGATACATTTAGAGAATTTTTATTTTTACTTTGTGGCGAATACCTCTTATATGAAATCGAGTCACAAACATTTGATTTTGTCAAACGCAACTATGTCTTCCACACAAACAATACGTTTTAGACAGATATCAAATACATATTCCAAAGACGTGAATGTCTATGAACTGACCCTTTGAAATTTGGTACTGAGAATAATTTAGTTCACAATTCCCTCAAAGATAAGGCGGCAACCTTGGTTTAACACATTTGGGAGTAATGTGAGTCTATATGCAGTGTTATATATAGCAAACATACTAGACACATAGCTTCCAATCATCCCTTGTTATTGCACTGCTACATGCCGTGTCCCTATAGCTTACCTTGCACTGGTCGGTTAACTAAAGGTAGTATGCTGCATTTCAAAACTTACGATAAAAGATTGTGAAATTTTCACCAGATACATCTTTTTATATGCTTATTACAACGCAGTGATAAAAAAAGTTGTTTTCGGGCTACTTTCTCAAAAAAATGAAGTGGAAGCACCCCACCCCCGTATTATACTTTAACATGGCTGCCTATGGGAGTTTCAGATATTTTCACGTATTTTTTATTGTAAAAACAAAACAAGACGGTAAAACATCTTGATTTTTGCACAAGAATTACTTTGTTATATACTTACAAGAATAATACAATAATATTGACATGTTTTCTTTGTTTTTCTTTGTTGAGCTTGAACCGTCCCTGAACCCCCTATGGAAACAGCATTTTCACTTAAGGAATTTGCGGCCTAAAAAAAAACGTGAAAAAAAACTTGGCCAAAAGTATTGATCTTTTTAGTTTATGTTATTTCCTGTTATGTACATTGTATCGATATTTAGGTTTCGTAGCGAAAAAATGCTCGAAAAGTCGAGAAACGGCCGCATTCGCTAGGTGGCGCCACGGTGATACTCGAATTCTCTAAATCTTCTTTCTCCTGAACTTGCTCAAACTTCTTTCCTGTCCTGGCGGATGGTTACTACCCACTCCCACCCACGCGCCCCCTGCCGTCCTACTTCTTCCTACCATTACGCTAGTTCCCATATGCCATGCTACTTCTTATCATTCCGCTTGTTCCCCTAAGCAAATTCGAAACAATATTGTAAGTATGAGTTTCTATACATTGCTACATTTAGGGAATGGATCTTTCACTTTGTTGCGAATACCTCTCACATGAAATCAAATCACAAACATTTGATTTTGTCAATGAGCTACATAAACCATTCATAAATATACTGGCAATAAATACTCGAATCCTCTAAATCTTCTTTCTCCCGAACTTGCTCAAACTTCTTTCCTGTCCGGGCGGATGGTTACTGCCCAATCCCACCCACGCGCCCCCTGCCCGTCCTACTTCTTCCTACCATTACGCTGGTTCCCATTTGCCGTGCTATTTCTTATCATTCCGCTTGTTCCCCTAAGCACATTCGAAACAATATTGTAAGTATAAGTTTCTATACATTGCTACATTTAGGGAATGGATATTTTTCTTAGTTGCGAATACCTCTCATATGAAATCGAGTCAAAAACATTTGATTTTGTCAAACGCAACTTTGCGCTACCATGTCTTCCATATGAACAATACGTATTAGACAGATATAAAATACATACTTCAAAGATGCCAATGTCTATGAACTGGCACTTTTAACATTTATACTCAAGAACACTTTAGTTCACAATTCCCTCAAAGATAAGGCGGCACTCTTGATTTAACACATTTGGGAGTAGGGTGAGTATATATGCCGTGTTATATATATCTAGCATACTAGACACATAGCTTCCAATCATCTCCTGTGGTAGTTACACTTACCTTGCACTGGTCGGTTAAGTCGCCAATGTACTGAGACATCAAGAATTTGTTGTTGCTGCTCAATGTGTAAGCGGCACCGTCGTATGACGTCACAGTGTTGGGACTATCCCACCCGGGCGGTACAACCCAGACGGACAGGGGGCTCGGGGATAGTTGACTCCCAATATTATTATATACAAATTATACACAAATAAACAACGAAAGCGCATTTACATTTTAGTATTCGTGATTGTTTCATTTTCACTATATATTCTATTTCTGACACGAACCGAGAAACCGTTAAAACTCATTTGAACGAATACATATTAATAAAGCACGATGGTTCTCCTCCTTGACCTGATTTGTTCCGGATTAAATTAGATTGACCGTTTTTTATGACGTAGTGCACAAGAACGCCACTGTGCCAGTCTGCCATTATGCTATCATCGTTACCCGTCGGTTCTTTTATTTTCCTTCAGCCCACATTCTGCCTGACATATTCAATGAAATATGTTTTCTTGTGCCTAGATCAATGGTCTGAAGACAAGCTCAGAGACGTTCTTCCGTGGTAAATAAATACATGGTTATAAAGTGATTCAGATTGAGATCTAAGCGAATAGGGTGCAAATACAGAGGAGTAGCAATGAGCCAAAAACGCCTAATTAAGAGACAATCTGCATGCGACATAGGTCGCTACGATATATCTCATGCATCAACAGCTTTTAAAAAAAGGTGCGGGGGAGGTGGGGCGGGGGAGGCGGCTGATGACCGCGATGAGCTCTTACGGTCCCGTCAATAAGCAGATATCTTATTGAGTAAATCGTCCTTGAGACAAACTATCGGGACCTGATACCTCGTCAAGACGCCCTCCTCCAGGCCGCTATGTTGTTCATGCTGCTCTGCCAGACCTCGCGAGTGCAGACGTCTATGTTTGTGTAGGATAAAACCAAATGTTTCTTCGAGTAGGGGGTATCTCCCGGAGACATGGCTCCTCTCTACCTTGACCTTTTCCGTCGTGTCAACATGGCCCACTAATGTTATCCTGGCGCCTTACTTAAACCACTGAAACAAGGACTTACCTATATCACAGGTTCAGGAGCAGGAACACACATCTGCTTCGGATCCAGTGGTCTTCGGATCTGAAGTCACATACAAGGTTAAAGTTAGTAAACATGTGTGGAAAGTTCAGCATTCTCCTTTTTCGGACTGACGTCATCATGTAGCGCGCATGCGCAATCACGACGAAAACTTAGGCCTCGTTCGCGCGCAGGGGACAACACAAAAGGCACGTGCGCGTTCCTAATGTAAACACACCGCACTTTTGTATGTATTTGACAATTTGCGTGTATTTTACAATTGTGAAATAGCTTCACAGCTGTACATTGACAATTTGTCCAATTTCTACAAGAACATGTCGCACGATTATTTTGACAACCTTCCTGATGAATAAGAAGCCAAGGGAAGATATAGCAGCAAGCTGCAAGTTGCTAACATTGAACAGTGCCTTACAAGGAGCCAGCAGGAAAGTGGGTGAAGGACCCAACCAAGCGTTTCGCGACGAAGTTTGGAGATTATTTATTTATTTGTTTAGGCCACCTTAATGCAAACATGGGATAAACCGCACCAAACAACCCCAGAGACAGCTGAGGGTTGCGCATGCAACGTACATTTGCAGTCGATAACGCTACGACAACGGGGCTTTCGGAAAAATAATAACTCGGGAATCAAAACTGAGCTTGGAACGAGTTATTGTTTAAAAAAAAGTAATATGTCATGTTCCAGGAGAATTTAGAACGACTTACTTTTTTTTAATAAAAAAAATATCGAGATGTCCTCAATCGGGCACCGTAGTATTCGGCATAAACTTAAATTTAGAACTGACGACCCGATGCATCCAGATGCCACGCTGCGTATGCTCTGATATGCCAGAACATATACAATCGAAATATCATATTAACGAGCTTGATACCAAACAGACGCTTAATTGTGGAGCCCAATACAAAACAATTGCCTGTCACCATGCATGCATTGGCGGAGATGGTGGGGAAGGAGTGGGTAGTGGGGACGGCGGGGATGATGAAGCTTTAGCCAACGATGTAATCGCTTTGTTATTCACGGGAAATTAAAAAAATTACAGCGCCTTTCCAGCTCGGTTGTGATTGGTACACCCCCAGACCCTGCACTGCTTAGTCATAGCCAATAAACGCTCTTTGAAACACCTTATATGGCAAGAGATCGTTGACAGACCGAAAGGAGCCTGCTCGCTCATGCTTATCGGGCGGCCCACGTGCGTTTGTTTTCCCCTGCGCCACCCGCGCGCCATCTGGCGAACGAAGTGTGCGTAACAGGAAGTCCGTTTAGCAGAATTTAAGCCATAACTTGTGGATCTGTCTATCAGGTTTTGTCATCATTTAATTAGTTTGTGGAACAAACAATCTGAACACATCTAGGATACCTTTTGTCTTCTTAAAAGTTGCTCTTGGTGACATTCATATGAGTTTCTAGATAAGCCACAGTTAAAAAGGAACTAAAGCAAATTACATTGACACGAAACGCAGTTTCGCAATCATACTAAAGCACACGCCATAAGATGATGTAGTTGCCATGGCGCCGAACGTGCTCTGAACTATATTTGTACCAGCTACGAGCGCCATGGCAACTATAGAGCCTTTCATTGTCTGTGATTTAGTCTATTTGCGACAAAGTGTCTGCTGCCAATGGAGTGTCAGCATGGAGAAATATTGTTTGTGTCTTAAAAAAAGATAACCTCGCAGGAGACGCGTAAGTTTGATATCATTAAAATTGCACAGGGCTGCTTTGTCACGTCAGTGATTTGTTGGGCGATCGCGCCAAATTTGCGGAAAATATGGGCCGAAACGTGATTCTACGGCATTTATGACTTTGAATTTACGCTCTTTGAGTGACACACCCCAAAGTGTTTTTTTGATACCGTTGTCAATCTTAAATGCTTTTAATTGATTCGCTTCGAACTACACTTGAACTACCTTGCCATTGCGATATATACTGCCCCGCTTATACTTATGGTGTTCCTGTCTGTGGTCGATCAATGTTTGGCAAGACAAACACGTGTAATGGCATGTTTGTGTATATGTACATAAGTTTGTCTTAGCGCGCGATAACTTTCGAAGGCTTACAACTATCGTTGTCGTATTTCGCTTACATATGCCTAGGGACAAATCTAAGGCTAAAATCGTTCGATCAAATGCGCTAACCACTACACTACTGAGTTTAGAGCTTCGCTTTGATTTCAAAGGTGGACTGAACAGCCAATCAATTCCCATTTACGCCATTCACCACAATAAGAAACTCTGGCCAAGAAGTTTGATCCAGAAAGGTATGGTATGTCGCATTCGTAATTATTGTTTATTTTGCGTGCTACGATTCTACGTGTTGTTTTATTTTATCTGCCTAACTTAAGTCCATTTAAGCAGGTACCAAAATCAATCGGCAATAATAAATATAAATTGTTCAGTATACGAAACTAACGAAGGTAGTAAACAATAATATTAATCGGTAATATATGATTTTAGCATACGGAACTAATGAGAGGTTAACGGCCTAGATCACCTTCTTCGTAACACGTAGTTGTCCCCTGGCAGGTTCAGCCCTGAGGCCAAGGCTCAGCGTGACCCGTTCTGCTTCCTCCCCTTCGGTATGGGGCCGAGGAACTGTATCGGCATGATGCTGGCTATGATAGAGATCAAGGCTGCGATGGCCCATATCCTACTCCACTACAAGTTTGCCACGTGCCCCGAGACAGAGGTACGTAACTATCTCTCTACTATTCACCGGCAAAATATGGAATTTAAACGGGTTTAGAAGATAAATGTTTTGTTTTCATTTTCCGTCTTGTAACTCGGAAAGAGGCTTCAGAAAAACTCGATTTACACCTATCTTCCCCAAATTGGGAACACATGGGGAATGTGTGTCGAGTAACGGATATGTCGGATTAACGAAGTCAGAAATCCCCGCTGATGGTGTGACTTGCATCACCCTTCGACAATTACCGATTATTTCTGTTGTCCTCGCGTACATGCGGCGGTCGGTAAATTTCTGTGACCTTGAACACGTGTATGTTAACTACAATTTTTTAATAACTTATTCAATGTACATTGCACATGGGTATCGGTAGAATAGTTCTGTAAGTCTTTTAGCAAACCTGGTATTTTTCTTAGGTGTTATCGCTCAAGTGAGCATTACACTACACGAAGTCTAACCCAGTACTACCATCCGTGTCTCATTATTATTTCAAGGTTTGGTATGAGGTGGTGACCGATTGTCAACATTGCTGTTGGCGGCCTCACTCTTCTGAATGTCGGAGTCTGTCAAAGCACCACTGGTTTGAAACTGCGTCAACTAAAGCGACATACGCCTGGGATACCATGACATTGTCAACAGTGGACCCGATCGAGTTTCTGTAGCAACTGGTCGAAGTTCGGAGAATGGAAGATCATTTTCATCGTCAGATTAGGCAGCTGGGGTATCATCAGAGCCAGGCCGGATCTGCGTGTGTCGCCAGCAGTAGGGATGGTCTTGGCGGTGACGGTCGACCACGAATCGCTAGCCATACGCAGTGACTGACGGATGTTCACTGCCATGGGTATACCTTGCGCAATCGCACACCCTGGAGGTGTCGATGCTTGAAAGGGATAAGCATTAGTGCTAAGCCTTTGGTGTTGTTTCTTGCCACACGTGCCCGTTGCATGAACTCATTATCGGAACTTTGCTACTGTACACAACATTCCTTTGCTGTCTGTTTCGAAGCAGATATCAGTCGATTTTGTCACATAACTGCATTCGATATGATCCAAAGTGGACGTGAGCTAACCTCAATGTTCGCATGCACTACATTTACATTGACATAGACGAACGCAAGGTAAAGTATACAGTAATGATTTATTATAGTTCATAGTTCACATAGAGGCATAGCACATAAGATCTACACTATAAAATGGAGTAATTCAACCCTGGCAGTAGCTTTATTAAGTGACGGTTGGCTCGTTAAAATCGTATCCCATCGTTTTCTAGTTGCCCTGCTCATGCTTCAGTCACGACGTACCTCAACGCAAAATACAGAAAGTGTTAAGATTCATACAAAATACAAGCACGGCAGCATAGAAGTAGACTAGCACGTTTCTACGTCATCCAAATGGAAGCATATCTCTTGTTCATTGTGTATGTCGTTATGTGTTTGGCGTCCGTACAAGTCAACGCTTTCTTTTGCGGATTGATAAATACTGACAATTAGACTAATGTATAACATGCAATTTTTATGGTCGTCATATACGTAGTCCAGTCGATATTTTAGAATGCAAGGGCGCAAGTTAGCTTTCGCATACGACACAAGTTAACCTGCGCATACGACACAAGTTAACTTGCGCATACGACACAAGTTTTCGCATACAACAGGTTAGCTTGCACATGCCACACAAATTTCCTTGCACATACTACAGATTAGCTTGCGTATACGACACAAGTTAGCTTGCGCATGCCTCTCAGATTAGCTTGCGCGTCACACAAATTAGCTTTCCCTAAGGACTACAGGATGCACTGCGTGACATTCTATCAAGTAAGCGAACAAAAAACTAGTGGTTACGTTATGAAAATAACTACTGCCAATATTGGTACACTTATAGCAACGTACGTCTCAGTAACTCTCATAGCGTACGTATCAGATCGATGTCATCACGCTTTAATGAGATGAGATGAGATTAGATACAAGGTTCATGCACACATAACGGGAGTGATTATCTATCGCATAATGCGTTTTACGCACATTACATGTACTTAAACTATAAACAAATGTTTATTCAAAGTCAATTTCAAGCATAGGCTTGGAACATTCATTTCGCGTAACAGCCCCCATGAGACGTTTCTGACTAACAAATTTCAGCTGCACCAAAAAATTATCTCCTGAACACTGGTCAAACTTCTACAAAGGTAACCGACAAGTTATTAAAACGTTAACACTTCATTTACGCTTTACAAATATTCCTTGCCACTCTCCCAGCAGAGGGCGCTCTGACTGTGTCCTACTAGCCTGACCTGCAACTGACTGTTTCCGCTTTCACTGACTGGTCTGCGTCCACATGCACAGTCGCCCCCATAAAAGTAACGCCACCTACCGGCCTCATAAACTATGAGCGTCTCCGCTTAACAAAATGGCTGGTCGTCTGCTAGCTTTGCTCACCTGCTCACTTAAACTAACAAAATATTAACGGACCAGAAACTGACTGTGTGATGAAACAGCGATCACAGATAAGTGTTACTTAATTCATTGTGCAAAACTGCGTGTAATTCCACGCCATTCGCCAGTTTGTTGACCTGCTTTCGCACTCTGGCAACTGTCTGTCAGACTGTCTGTTCGTCTGGCAGCTTTTGAGCTGGCTACACTGTCACTGTCACTGCCACTGCCACTGGCAACCGTGTCGGTGTTGTCAGTGTGACTCGTTTTTACTGTCTCGGGCTGTCACTGTGTCGAACATACACCGTCACTGTGTTAGACGCACACATAGTCACTACGTCAGTGTCAGTGACAGTTGAGCCTGTTCGGGTTGGGGCATTTTACTTGAAATGTTATGCCCTGGCAGCAGATTTAATCGTAAAAAGGCGGTGCACACAAAAATTGGTGGGTTTAACATGTTCATATCTAAGATGGCATCTAAGTCGCAAATTAAAAAGGACAAAAAAAACGGGGTGGGGGCTGGAGGCAGACGTACCCCACGACCCGAGGCCCCTTCTCTGGACCAGCCACTACTCACCCACTGTGTAAGTCTACTACTCACCATAACAATTGGGTACATTATCTAACTGTGTGAATGTTAACTCCGTACACAATGGATATGTTATTATAGTTTAAGAGGCAAAATTAACAACGCAGCGACGTCCGCATGACGCAGCACGCATAAAGGTCATACTTTACCACATGAGATTCCCCAGTTGGGCAAAAATGTGGCCTCACAACATACCCCGTTACTGATAGTGTACAGTATGTCTGTTCTCATACACCAGGAACGTTAAGCACATTATTTCCAATCAAAAGACTTAAGCAGCTTCACAGGGAAAATATCGCTGCATGAGTAGCTTTGACCAAATCGACAGACGAGGGCCATCGCAATTTATTGCTTTACTTATAGATATAAATACAGTCATTTACATTGGTTGTTGGAAATAATAGAACGTTATAAATATCAGCCACGATCTGTTTATTGATCAGAATGTATTCATAGTCTTTAAATCAATAACAACCGTCACTCATGCCAAGTGGACCGTTAAAACGCGGACACCAATCAATCTTCGTTTGCTTCCAACCAATAAATACGTCTAAGGGTTGCGACGTAACCCCCCAATTGAGCCGCATATGGTATTGATATATATAATTGGGATCTGGTCTTTACATTAGTTTTTATTTTCTTTAGGGAATCGATATAACTCACACCCATAATTATCCTAAATTATCACCATTCCTTTAAGGATCGGGAAACAGCGATTGGCTTTAATTATCTGGTCGATGTGGCCATAGCGCGGAGTCCTCGCACCGGTATATCTATTCCAGAGCGTTCCAGCAAGAGGATGTAGGACGCAGGCCCTGGCCACTGAAACAGAATTCGAGCAGTAGAAGACTTCAAACCTGGACTTCACACAAGGAAAGACCACGTGGTTTGAATGGCAGAATGTCAGCTTCGAACTAGGATTTATGTGAACTCGCTTCATTTATACAATATTTATTGTATTATATATTAATGTATGAAATTATAATGCTTCAAAACGCAAGCAGGAATTACTTACTGAAATGTCATGAATGTATTTCGTGTTAATGTTATCTCGTATATAACAGTTGAATACGTCGTACGGTTCCTGAATATGTATACATATGTTTGGTTTTAAAATTGTCCTTTGTTTAATATCAAATCGTTTGGTCTGCGCTCCTTTGCATTGTGCTCTTTTTAGTTATTGGGCGTGTAATCCGCCGCAATATCTCCTAATAATTGTTGCAATCCATGTGTATAGACGTTTTCAGCGACATTATGCTCCCACTAAGATCGTCCCAGAATGTTTTTACCACGGGGCATGGTATAAACCTGTGGATGATCGTATCAATTCTATCGCAAGATAGTTGCTGAAAGGTATTTGCATTATGCTTTATAGCCCTATTTATGAATAATTGCATGAGTTTCACAATATCAGCGCCCAATAATAATTATAATAATTATTTAACAACATGTAACATACCTGATATAACACAACTTTTTCACATTTTAATTATTAAGTTAGATACGGTATCATTAGCGTTCGTGGTATTCCTCGTCCTTAGTAACAAACGATTTGCTTTTGTTGTATATATTTTGTCGTATGCCATGTGTTTATGATGATGAAATTACAAAATAGATCACATGTTATCCATGCATGCACCGCCATATACATAACGAACACGATGACTCACTCATACCTTTAATTAAAGCAGGCATAAATTGGATTGGTTTGGCTTAACTCAGGTATGAAGGTGAGTCATTTAACTCAGGTATGAAGGTAAGTCATTTAACTCGTCACGACGGTGAACAAGAAACTGGTGAGTATATGCAATTTGTTTTAGTTCCTTTTGAACTGTGGTTTATATAGAAACTGATATTAATGTAAGTAACAACAACTTTGAAAAAGATAAAATGTATCTTAGATGTGTTAAGATTTTTTGTTCCACAAACTAATTAAATAACAAAAAAACCTGATAGATAGCTCAACAAGTTATGGCTTAAATGCTGAAATTCCCACACATGTGCTAACTTTAACCTTGTTTACGGCTTCAGAGTGCACTGCCGTCACTGGATCCGGAGCAGATGTGTGTTCCTGCTCCTGTACCTGTGATATAGGTAAGTCCGTGTTTCAGTGGTTTAAGTAAGGCGCCAGGAAAACATAGGTGGGCCATGTCGACACGACGGGAAGGGTCAAGATAGAGAGGAGTCATGTCTCCGGGAGATACCCCCTACTCGAAGAAACATTTGGTTTTATCCTACACAAACATAGACGTCTGCACTCGCCATGTTCATACCAGGCACCGGTGTCTTGGCTTGGTCTGGCAGAGTTAGCAACATAGCGGCCTGGAGGAGGTCGTCTTGACGAGGTATCAGGTCCCGATAGTTCGTCTCTAGGACGTTTTTACTCAATAAGATACCTGCTTATTGACAGGACCATAAGAGCTCATCGCGGTCATCAGCCCGCCACCCACCTCCTCCCCCACACCTATCCCCCTACATCTTCCAAGCAAAAGTACCACCCCCAAATCTTGGATCCTCCCTCTAACGTACTAAACCAGCTGTATTAACGCTACTAGCTTGGTGGTTACGCAGTTAGAAGCATGGATGTTGATTAAGTCTTGTTTTTTTACACCGGGGCATAGTTCGCATGAAATGGCAGATATCGCAAAGTTTAATAATGTGCTTTGCTGTCGATGCATGCAATATATCCTAGCGACCTATGTGGCACCCATATGGCATGCAGACATCTTTACGGTGTTCGCTTACATCTGAATCTGAATAATTTTATAAGCTTGTATTTATTTACCACGAAAGAACGATTTAGGCAAAGGAAGACAGATTTCATTGAATATATCAGGCAGAAAGTGGGCTGCGAGGAATTAAAGAACCGACCTGTAATGATGATAAATTTATGGCAGACTGGTACAGTGGCGTTCTCGCGGACTACGTCATAACCATGGTCAACGTTTAATTTTAAGTGTTTTAATGGTTTCTCGGTTTGTGCCACAAAATAAAACGTATAATAAAAATAAAACAATCTCGAAGGGCGTCACAAATATTCAAATGTAAATGTACTTTTCATATGCATATTTGTGTATAATGGTGTAACTATATTTGTAGAAGATTGCACTGAACCCACTACCCCCGATTACATTGTCCGTCCTGAATGTTACGCCGGCTATGACGGTCCCAACACTGTGACGTCATACGACGGTGCCGCCTACACATTGAACAGCAACAACAAGTTTTTGATGTCTCAGTACATTGGCGACTTAACCGACCAGTGCAAGGTAAGTGTAACTACCACAGGAGATGATTGGAAGCTATGTGTCTAGTATGCTAGATATATATAACACGGCATATATACTCACCCTACTCCCAAATGTGTTAAATCAAGAGTGCCGCCTTATCTTTGAGGGAATTGTGAACTAAAGTGTTCTTGAGTATAAATGTTAAAAGTGCCAGTTCATAGACATTGGCATCTTTGGAGTATGTATTTTATATCTGTCTAATACGTATTGTTCATATGGAAGACATGGTAGCGCAAAGTTGCGTTTGACAAAATCAAATGTTTTTGACTCGATTTCATATGAGAGGTATTCGCAACTAAGAAAAATATCCATTCCCTAAATGTAGCAATGTATAGAAACTTATACTTACAATATTGTTTCGAATGTGCTTAGGGGAACAAGCGGAATGATAAGAAATAGCACGGCAAATGGGAACCAGCGTAATGGTAGGAAGAAGTAGGACGGGCAGGGGGCGCGTGGGTGGGATTGGGTAGTAACCATCCGCCCGGACAGGAAAGAAGTTTGAGCAAGTTCGGGAGAAAGAAGATTTAGAGGATTCGAGTATTTATTGCCAGTATATTTATGAATGGTTTATGTAGCTCATTGACAAAATCAAATGTTTGTGATTTGATTTCATGTGAGAGGTATTCGCAACAAAGTGAAAGATCCATTCCCTAAATGTAGCAATGTATAGAAACTCATACTTACAATATTGTTTCGAATTTGCTTAGGGGAACAAGCGGAATGATAAGAAGTAGCATGGCATATGGGAACTAGCGTAATGGTAGGAAGAAGTAGGACGGCAGGGGGCGCGTGGGTGGGAGTGGGTAGTAACCATCCGCCAGGACAGGAAAGAAGTTTGAGCAAGTTCAGGAGAAAGAAGATTTAGAGAATTCGAGTATTTATCGCCAGTATATTTATGAATGGTTTATGTAGCTTTTCATGCACGTTGTTAAGCAAGTTTCCCCAGAAGTTTGAAGGATAATGATTAGCATTTTGGCCCTATTTTGAAATAAATAAATACAGTTGCTTTCATTATCGCTCATTGGTCAGTTTAGGGGGTGGCGTCACTGAGTTAGACTCCCTGAGTGGAGGGTATAAAAGGGCCTGCATCACAGCCAGAAAGTCAGTTGGAGTGGGCGGGGGGACAGCGCAGCGCCAGCGCACCTCTCACTCCCCATCAGCAGTGCTAGCGCACCTCTCATTTTACCGCAGCATCCGCGTACCTCTTTACCTCTCTTCTTAGCGCAGCATCCGCGCACCTCCTTACCCTGTCCCATTAGTGCAGCATCCGCTCACCTCTTTACCCTCTCCCCTTAGCGCAGCATCCGCTCACCTCTTTACCCTCTCCCCTTAGCGCAGCATCCGCGCACCTCTGTACTCATTTATTTGAGAATTTGCTATTTTTTTACAAGTATTTATGTAGTATCCGGAAGGTAAAATGAGGGAATACCCTTGTCTTGGAGGTCTAGTTCAGATAGCTGTATTTTTGAGGTATGTTAAGAGAAACTGGCAGTGGAATATAGAGAGTTGACTTGAGGGATCAGAGAAATAATGTAAGAGATTGATCCGACTAACAATTAGGCTATGAGAAGTTATGCAACATGTGCAGTGAGATTTTGCGTTTGTGATATTGGTGGTTCTTTGTGATATGGTTATCAGTATATTTGCTGAAAGGCTGATGCCATGTATATATTCTAGCCATTGATACTTTGATCATACATTTGTATGTGTTGGCAGCGGCTGATCGAGTTAACCCAGAACAAATTACTTGAACTATAACCATTTTCTTATTATCTGATTGCTAGGTTATTTAAGATAAGTTTAACTGATGCCACCGAGAATGTTTAATGATATCGCGGCTTAAAACGCCCCTTCCGGACATAACATCAAAGACATACAACTTCGGCAGGCTACAGTTTTGGTGGCAGCGACACCGTTATTGCCACTTACACACTCGGCATGCTATTGTTTGGTGGCAGCCGTGGGATTCTGCCACATATACCACTCGGTACGCTACAATATAAGTAATTAAGAAGAAGTAGCTCAAGAAATCCGAAATGCTCTCCCAAGCACAGTTGAGGGTCGGCCATCTTGGTAAGCGTGGCTAAGTCCACGTAATGATATGAGATGGGCGTCTGCAAGGGAATAAGCTCGATGAAGGGTTAACTACGGGGAGATCTGGATTCTCATTTCGGGGCCCAATTCTGTGGAAACCATCAACTATGCTTAACCAAAACAAATACTAAAAGCTGACGCGTGTGCGTGAGTGCTTTTGAACAGATCGGCTCTTAGGCTCTTGGAAAGATAAAGTTCCAACTAAGTGCAAAACTAAAGCCTTATTCGATTTGATATTGATGGCTGCTTCTCCGCGTCGTGTAGTTCCAGGTGCGCGTAGACACAGAGAATGGCCCACAGGTCGGCTGGATTGGAATTTCCTTCGGTCTGCACAAGCGCAATGATACTCTTTTCGACAGGAACTTCCGCGTGTCTCTGCACCAGGGTCTCATCGAGATGAGAGGACGTGGTTTAGGCACGGTAAGTGCCGGGCTTTGGACCTTGGCTTGCGCCTTCTCATTTTACCCGTGAGGGACTCTCACTGCATACTTCTGACTCAGAGAGTTTTTTTCTAGATGTATAAAAAATGTAAAACGCAGTTATAGCACGGTATAACAACACATCTGACAACATTGGAGAAAAAATTAATTCCAATTTGTCCATGCTAGGAGACATACAATCGCTTGTATGTTATATATTCTAAGGTAACAATGGACAATGGCCCGAAATCATTATTATTTATTTCACGACTGGTCTAGCGGGACTTTTACATAAAGTAGAAACCGATCATGTATAGAACTTGTTGTAATACATAGACCAATGTATATATCTATATATGTACATTATATATATATATATGTCCACTGTATATATTATTTGAAATGGACTATGATGTCTTTCCGTAACGCCGCAGCCTCTCCCAGCGGACAACTGCATCCAAACCTCAACCGGAAGTGAATCCTGGACCTTCTGCCAATGGAGCCATGCCCCCGGCGTGTTCGTTATCGAAGGCGAGGTGCCCACCTTGGGTTGTTGGTTCGGCGTTCTCTACGAGGAGGCCGGCAGCGTGTACAACGATAGCGGTAACGACCGGGTGTACGTCGACGCCAGCGACTACTACGACGGTATGCTGACTGGTATCTGTGGCAACAGGGACGGTGACCCCAGCAACGACGCTGAGTTCTGTCCCCGCAATACCGGAGATGTCTCTGCCGACTGCATCGACGGCGACCACCAGAACAACGGCTAAAGTGTGGATTCACCAGATGAAGGCGAATGACACGCGGTCCCAAGGGATTGATGCATTATATAGTAATATAGTAACTAAAGAGTTAAGAAATATGTAGTAAAGTTCATGCGCCGTTAACTGGTCGTCCATTGGTGGGATTGTTTATTTCATGCTCCAAATATGGCATATACTGCTGGCGCGTCATGCATCATTACGTGTTGTTGGAGAACCATAGTTTAATCTGTTATTATTCTCCCAAAAATCACGAAGTATTATAAATATTAATAATGCAGATAAACATACATTAAGAATCAAACACGAATAACCTGCACATATAAGCTCATGATTAATCGTCTACATACCACTAATACCATCATAAGTACGATTTGATACTGATGCCATCAATTTCTGAACCGCACAACAAAAAAGGCAAGGAAATGAAAAACGTTAAACGTGAGACTTAATTATTAACTCAATAACGAATACCGCCAGACACCGTTGGTTGGTGTTCAGGCGGTGTGCAGGTGCACGACTGCCTGTGTCTATATATAGAAACGCTGTAGCACGCATTGGCGGTTCTGGGGTATTTAGGCGGCCAGCCCCCAGGAGCATGCAAATTGCCAACGTATGAACACGCAGCGGCGATTCTGGGACATTTCAGTGGCCGGCCTCCCGGGCTTTGCGAACGACTACGAATTTCTTCGCATACCGATCTTGGTCTTCTCAGATTATTCGAGTAGAAACATATCAATGTCGTGGAATCGTTTTTTGACAGTTGTCGGGGGTCAGTGACCTATATACCGAAGCCTGCCTCAGTGAGTTGATTCTTCTTTATCTTGCATTGAACAGTAATTCGCTGTACGTGCGCACTGATAAACGGTATAAGTGGGAACTTTTAGTTAGAACCTATGTTACTTGTCTGATCGTAGTATCTATGTCATGGACTTATTAAAGAAAATTATTCTTATTATTAAAGAAAATTATCAAACAAACTATAACTGGTCAGTAGCCATTAACTGCCATTATATACATTTATGTAAATGCAATGTTCATTGGTATTTCGCAATATGAACGAAATTTTAAAAAAAGGTACAAAACAATACAACTTTAGCCTAACAGTACCGTAAACTGCCTATTTGAAGCTGCGGCTTATACTAGGAAGTTGGAGATCCCACTCGAGCGGGACGAGACAACTTAAGCCGGGGCTGTGGGGGGGGGGGGGGATTAATACGAAAATTACCCGTGTTACCAAAATAACTTATTGCATCATAATGTCATACAAGTCGGGAGATAATTCAACTGCGTCGTAACATGCTCTTTTCCCAGGCATTGTGTTACTGTGAGAATCAAGACTGACAATGAGTTAATTACGGTTGTGTTATTTATTACTACTGCCGCGCGACTCAGCCAGCACCTATTGTAGACCAAAGATCAGAGGCCAGGTTTCAGGTGGTGTAAATTGATACGGCTGCCGCCGGCCTCGCGCCAAACGCAATAATTTAATTGTGCCAGACAAAAATTTGATACTGGGTGACAGTGATTCATGAACATATAACACTTGAGCAATTTTATTCTGTACATCTTTTTTTGGCAAACACTTTTAATTCCTCTTAACAACAACTTAACCAACAACAAGTGAATAAATGACCTAATAATAATAAGCCTAATGAATATTGCAATTATATATATGAAAATAAACTACTTCTAACTGAAGGTACTGATTGATATTAATGGCATGCAAAAAGGGTTAATTTTCAATCAAAAGTAATTGATTGAAAAATATTTTGTGATAGGTTTAGTTTTCTTGTAAAATATCTTTCAAATCACTTTTGTTAATGTTTGTGATTGTGCAAGAACCAGTGATGGCGACCTAAATAAAATTTGCATTGATGACTTTATTTCTATTAATTGGAGAAAACCTGTACCAAAAGGCTGTATAAATGCCAAATGAATAACTTATTTTGGGCAAGATTCTAAACAAGCTACTTTTCACCAGCCTTTTACTGATTGTGTAATCAGCCTATTGATAATTGACGATTGTTTATGAAAAGTCGTTTTTGGCATATCAGTTGCCAATATAATTATTACACTCTTAGACTATGCATAATCATTATTCCAATGTTATTCATTTATCTTTATCAACGCTAAAGAAATTACAAAAAAACACATAATTTTTTTTTATCCTTTTAGTCTTGGATTTTGCGAAAAAGGTTATTGTTAATATTTTCGATTTACATCACCATTTTTCTACTAAAACATTTTTCCAAGTAATACATCAAGTTGAAAAATCTAAATTGGGGATGGAACATTGCTGTGTGAACAGTTTTAACTTAGCGACAGTATCATTTGGGAAACAGCGATGTCTGCGGCTCATAATCATTCTACTTATATCTTATACGTGGAAACTGACAAAGGATAGATTCAGAAGGTTAGGTGCGATATATATGCCGCTGGATTAAGTGCGTAATCATACCTTATTAGGGTTAATTCACGGCATCCTTCAGTAGAGGAAAGCTAATTAGGGGACTTTCAGCGGCTAAATTGAATGAATATCAATTGATATTGATACGGTGTCGCGGGGGTTGGGGTAGGGGTGGGTGGGAGGGGCTTCAGTTACCGACAAAGCCAGTGCGGGTGTTGGGTGGAGAGGCGGGACAGGAGAGGGGTCGGATTAAGTGGAGGCGGTGGGGAGTAGAGGGAGTAAAAGTTCGTTCCAGATTCCCTGGCGACATATATCGTCCAAAACAAACACTTTTAACAACAATTATGTTGTTGATGTACGCTGACGATCTGGCACAGTGCAGCGATTCGGCGGGGAGACTGCAGCACATGATTCATACATTGGCTGATTTTTGTACGAAGTGGGCGATGCGTGTAAACCTTGAAAAAACCCAAAGTTGTATTTCGTAGAGGAAGACGTGTCACGAAAAGTGTGCAGTGGTATTTGCAAGGTCAGCCGCTGGAGGTTATTTCCTGCTACAAATATCTAGGCCTGGTTATGTCTTCAACACTGTCGTGGTCAAAAGCGGTGGACACATTAGCCTGTCAGGCGACCAAGGCAGTCAATGTATTACCGCGCTATATCGCCAAGTGTCTCCGTGTATGGGGTTCTAGCGCGTATGGTGTTATCGAAGGAGTGCAAACAACATTTTGTAAAAAGCTCCTGGGCCTACAAAGGCAGGCCATGAATGAAGCTGCTCTTGCTGAATGTGGTCGCCATGTACTAGCGGTGGAGCAAAATTTAAAATGTATTAAGTAGTGGCTACGAATGTTAACATCTGTTAACATTGACACCTGAACTGACGCCGGCAAGGTTCAGGTGTTCGGCTCACAGATATGCAATTGAGTCTGGACGATATTAAAATGTTCCTAGGGAGATGGGTCTTTGTAAATATTGCGTCAGTCAAGGTTTACATTCCACAGAAGACGAATTTCATGCTATTTGTCAATGCCCATTGTATGAAATGTTAAGAAAATCATATATAGATGTAACCTACGGATCGAATAACTCTGCACAACTTTTTGTAAAATTAATGAAATCCCACAATAAGCAAGAAATACTGAACTTATCTATTTATTTATTCAAGGCAGAGATATTGCACCAAACAGACGTTGCAATTTAACCTGTATACATCCTGTTACACCGTATTAATTATTTTATACCCTGTATGTACTATGGGCCTGATGGCCTCTTATACTAAAAAAACTAACTTTCTTACTATATCGTCCAAAACAAACCCGTGTTCAGGGTCAGAAAACCGCTTGTGTATGCAGGGTTCGGTTGACTCTATTGCATTGTTATTTACCATAACAAACAAAAGAGATGTCTTTCCTTTAACAGTTTATATTTAGAAAAGCTTGATTAAGAACAGTTTAACAGTCCTGTCTCAAGCGCCCCCGTTACACATGCCTGGTTGCTTTGCAACAAGGCCCATGTCACGCGAGTGCGCTCAGATTCCGATTTGCGAAGACTGTGTATAGCGGCCGATATCATCGCTTTATAACAAGTTATAATGGGTACAGATCGGATAAAACGTTATGTAATCAGTAAAATTTATATTCATGAATTAGATTTTTTTTTTATTTAGATCTCCAGACAAAACAAGTCCCAGAAGATCATATCAAAATCCGTCGGGGGGCGGGGGGGGGGGCACTGTTATGCGAATCTGGTTGGGGGGGGGAGGGGGTTCTACGGGTGCCCCTTGATGCCTAAGGAAGCTGACATCTGGGATGAAAAAGATATACCCCTATACAGCGGACATTTATGATGCAAAAGATACCCCTATATAGCGGATATTTGAAAACTTGTGCGTTCATAGAGCAAGTTTCCGCGAAAAAATACCTCTTCCGAACGGATTTTGGCTGTAAAACGCCCTGACCGAACGGATTTGGGCGGTGAAAAAGAAGGGGCTTTACCGCGGAACCCCCCGCCTACAGCAATGTATAAGGTACACCTTCGGGATTAGAATGAAGCCACTTTCCTGCTACGCACAGCGCGGTGAAACATGCGGTTAGCATTTATATCAGCTGTTTTCCCGGCGTGTATGCCCCCATCTCATTCTTGAAATGGTATCGTTTGATAGTCAAGATTTTAATCTACGCACCGACTTTTGTTTACGAAGAAACACACAATGTTAACCGATGATAAACGTTTGAAAATAAGCTCCTATAAATCCGTACTCACCTTTTGCGTGATCTATGTTTACTATTTTGCGAGGCTTTCGCGGTTTTCCGCAGTTTTCCGCCTATTTTTGTTGACCCACATATGGTCCTCCACTCGCTAGGTGGCACGCGAGTGCCTAGTGAAATTTGACACCAACGAACGAAACCTTGCAACTACGAATAGAAACAAACATCAACGAACTAAAATGTGCAACAAAGAAAAGGGGTTTAGCCATGCACCGAAGAAAATTAGGCATCAACGAAGTAAAAGTTACCAACTTGTACTTATCCTATCAACCTATTAGCAAACTTAAAACAAGCGTCGGCGAATGTAAAACAAGCATCGGCGAATGTAAAACAAGCATCGTCGAATGAAAAAGAAGCATCAAAGAAGTAAAAACAAGCATTGACGAATGGATTGTGTCACTCAACCAAAAAAAAAAAAAAAAACAAGCAGCAGAGTCGTGTTTAGCGTGCCATGGACGACGAGCCTCAATGTATTTGGTTGCAGAATAGGGCTGCACCAGTCTTGCGGCTTCTATTCCATGTTAGGTCCTTTTGAGACCAACAAAAACACGTGCTCTTAGAACGAGTGTGCATCACGCTGGTGCCTTGCTACAGCTGTGCGACGCGCACTCATTGTAGTCCACGTTTAAAGTTGCATATCGAGCGCTTTCGAGCCCAGACCAAAGAGGTCAAAATACAAAGAGGAATCAGTCTTTGAATCGTACAATATTTCTTTTGTCTATATTCGGCGCATGCCAGACTGCCAGAATGGAGTGTCTTAGCTTTGCCCATGATATCCGTAATTTAACACAGGTTTTCAACTTAGCGGTAAACGTCATCAGTTTGTGTGCTTTGCAATGCTTTGTTATAAGTAACAGTGCCGCGACAGAGTTCTGGTAAGGAGAATGCCCATGTAACAGTACATTCTTAAAAAAGAATGTACGAGGCGCAAGCCGAGTACATATCTTTTCAAGAATGAACTGTTACACGGGTATTCTCTCACTTAAAGGGTGGGTTCGGGTATGCGAGCGAAGTAATCGGACTCCGCGGAGTGCATAACCGAACGCGGAGATTGTGGTCCGATAGGGCGGTCACGTGGTACATTTTACTCCCAGACCTTACTCCCCACCCAGACGAGATTCACGAGGATTTCCAACATGGCGTCCAGGCCGCACAATACATTTAATATATATATAGTAGTATTGCAACCTGCAAAAAATCTGTAAATAATATTATAACAACGAGAATAAGATAATGAACACAATATGTATCCGTTGATTTATTTTAGGGCGCTATTTAACGATCTTCAAAATGTGTGCAGTCCAGCAAGTGCAACATTCACGCGGACGGCGGATTTTGTGTTCGGTTAATATTGATCCGCCTATTAGCGGAAATAGTGAGTCCGCATGCTCCAAATCTCCGCGCCGATTACTCCGATCGCATATCCGAACTCACCCAATGTACGGTCGGTGAGCCTCACCTGGTGAATGTAGCGTGAATAAGAGTTCTTTGAAGATGTACATTGCATCTCTCGCTTCCGAAACCAATAAAATAGCTCACTTAAGTCGGTCCATATTCTATCTGAGAACCCACGAAATGTATTGTTGTGGCAATGGTAAACTTGAGTCATACGTGAGCTAAGCGGAAACAGTGGTTTACCCTGGCATGTGAGAACATCGGACGCTGCAGCCACAAGTCAGTTTAGTTCATCTTCAGATTGCATGAATGAAGTCGTGTTTGGCATCAAGGCGCAGGCTACTCCGCATGGATTATGTGTCATTATACAGGCGATAATGGTCATTTGAATGGATCCTTCAAATTATTGGATACTGAAAGAATATGATACGCAGCGATGTTGCGATGGTGTTTGAAACAAGTTACACCCAGTGCGTTGTTTCTAGTGTGATTATAGGATATAAGGAAATGTCGGTATGTATTTTGCATATGAATTACATGTGATTTTTAAATTCAGGTTCTAAAAGTGGATTTTGTTACCTACGCTTGTTTTGATGAGAAATTTGTATCCGTTTTTGCTGGGGCTTTCCACCGGGCGTCAAGCTTGCAGTTCATCATCCATTGTGGTTGTGACCTGTTTTAGACAAGCTCACTTATTGCTCATGATTAGCATTGCCTGCGATTGTCGATTTCGTAACGGAAGAAGGTTTCTGAATTTATAGAATGAAACGATCAAGTTTTCTACAAATTGTGATATAAATGTCGCCTGGGCTTAGTTTTGGCGGGAAAGAGCTCGATATGCAACTTTAAGTGTTGGGAACCGGGTGGCTGGACGGTTGGTTGCTTGGTTGGCCGTGTGAAAATATTTTGTTAACCAAACGAGTGAAGGCATTTTGAGGACAAACAAGCGAAGCACGTGTTGGGAACGAGTTTAGAATCTCCGAGCACATTGGTATCCTGACTATCTGCGACGTAGGCGTGACGTATATAGGGGTGGGTCCATTGCGGAAGGTCTAGCGATACGACATAGCTTCACAAAACGGATGGACGACACATGTTTCATTCATTTGCGCCATCACAATGACGAATATTTGTTACGACGGGACATCACGGCTGAGAAACTTACGTTTTTTTTGGCATTTCCTACGAAAACGAGGCATTATGACGTCACCCGGATTCTTCCCGTTGACCATGTTGGCGCAAAGCTTCAAACAGAAAATTGTGAAGAAACTTTGTCTTTTCGTGATCCAAAAGGGATAGAAAAATCATGTGGTTCAATGATGCATCAGTGTGTTGTCACTCCAGGCACTGCACATTTTGACAGCGGAATGGTTCATTCGATCAACTTCGGTTCAAGTCGATCACTTGCTCTCGCCATTTTGGTTACCGCGAGAGCACGTGAGACTCTGCGACCGCACTCGCTGTTTGGGGAATTTGCGAAAGTCCGGGTGCAGCACTAAATTTAGAACGCTATTTTTAGCTTAAGAGTGTTTTAAAGACGGATTTCTTCTTGTGTATTCCTAACGTTCTGCGCTTTATCACCTCCAAATATTTAACGTATGCCTCCCATAGCCACGTTTAGTGAAATGGGACTCATAGGCTTTAGAATAAACCTGGAAAGAAATTGACTTATAACTGCTTATACTTCAACACGGAGCATGTGTATTTGTTTGTCGCCATGGCAACTACCAGGTCATTCATTGGCTATGTCGTGAAGGGTGTTGTTGTGCAGTGAGGTACTAGCTGCAGCATGCCCCGACGCACCGTAGAGGAAGCAAAACAGGCGAGGTACAGGTTTGAGATTTAGAATTGCTTAGATCTAACGTTACTTGTCTATAATATAAACGTCTGCGGGGTGACTAGTATACCAGCTGTTTATGTAAATCTAGTTGTTAGGGTGTGGGGGTATAAATGAGCGGCAAACATCTAAGACAAATGTGTATGACTACATCTTTACATGTTTGAAAGGCATGTACTCTTCTTTTTCCCCGAAGCAAGGCAACATCGACAGCCGCGGATTTTGCAGGTTAAATACCGACTCCGAGCGGATTTCGAAGGCGAAAATCAGAGGCTTTACCTGACAAACCTAGCAAACCTAACCCCCATCCCCCCAACCCCATTCCCACGCGAGACCGCCATGCATATACATGACTATGCTTTTGAGCGCTCGCTGGGTGCTCTGTGCCTGCAGCGGCCTCAAAAGGTGTTAATTGAAGAGCTGCAACAGGATCTCGTCACAGATTATTGACATGAACATTATTATTACCATGCTATGTACGTAGCATGGTTTTGCTTCTCGGTGCACAGCCCTTCCTACCTAACCTACCGTCTTCCGATAACGGAGGGAAAACAAAATCAATCTTACTTCGGTATCAGCAAAACAAGATAATACATATACTCTATTCATTTTAACGGGGAAAGTAGCCAATCATCCGCCTCGAGTCTCGGGCGTAAATGGCACCTATGGTGATCTGAACCCCAGGCCGATGGAGCAGAGTACAGGCGACCGGCTCTCTCTCTCTCTCTTCTTGAGAGTTTTTACAGGGGTGTCAAGAATCCGTACTGTATGGTTGTCATAACCTTGTTCAGCGGAACCTGGCTCAGCGCCCATCATGAATGCGGTGTCGCTATCTGATGGTTGCATTTGCAAAACGCCCTCAGTCCCTTGATAGAGAGAGTGCGTTCAGCGCCCCCAGCGATACCACGCTACATTGACACGCTGCAGCGACAGTCGCATTACCTGTGAATCACCATTTTATGTTCCCCATCAGCTATATATATAAGACTCGTTGTTCCACCGCTTGATACTTTCTTCCGTTCGAGCTTGTCGTGACACATTCAGCCGATTGGCAGCCACAACATAGTGTGTGTTCAGTTGCAGCGGCTTTGAAGACAAACCAGCGGCAAGTGCGTAATAACAACTTGAATTTAATTGACGTCATCATAAATCACCCTATAGTAACTATCAGCGACGGAAGTGACAATATGACACCAACTTGGCCAGCCACAGCGACTGTTGATCGCACCATGGTGACGTCAGCGGAAGGCCCGACGACATGGTCCCCGGTACCTTCTGATGCTCCTGGTTACTTACTCGAGTACGTATTCAGTATTGTGCACGTCTTCATAGCGTTTGTCGTATTTATTGGCAACAGTTTCGTTCTAACCGCGTTCGTCAAGTTCGCATCTGTGAGAACATTCCAGAACTTGTTTCTGGTAAATTTGTCGGCGTCAGATCTGTTGACGTCAATTGCAATCGTCATGGCGGAGGTCGTCCATATCTTCTTCCCGACGTCGTCTGAGGTTCGTCTGGTCTGCGTCTTGGCGGCCGGTATGATGGGAATCAGCGGAACCCTGTCACTGTGGAACCTTCTCATGGTGACCGTGGAGCGCTACGTGGCCATTGACCACCCAACAGCCTACATCCGGATCTTTACCACGCGCAAGGTCCGTCTGATGGCCGTCGCTCTCTGGATATGCCTCGCTGCTGGCATAACCATCGCCATGGTTCCCGACACGTGGCAACCTGGTAGTCGTTGCTACGTCCAAGCTCTGTCGCCAAGAGGGACCCTCGTGCCTATAATCATTATTCTCGTCGTCATGCCCTTTGTCGCCATCACCGTCCTCTACGGCCGTCTGGCGTTCGTCGCTTACAGACATCGCCGGCAGATTCAGGACCAGTTGGCAGCCGTTGGTCAGCAGATGGCGCAGTACAACCGTGGTATATACACCTTAGGCATCATCCTTGCTCTCCTCTACCTGTCATGGCTCCCTCTTATCGTACAGATGATTCTAAAAGTGGCAATAACCAATGTTTCCTCTGCCTCGAAAGCTATCTATATTTTTCAAAACACTTTTGCTAGATTCCTTTTGTATGGAGGTGGATGCCTAAACCCGTTAGTGTATCAATGGAGGTGCCAGGAATTCCGAACGGCT
The DNA here is from genome assembly GCA_964019135.1 of Arenicola marina. Classification (NCBI taxonomy): domain Eukaryota; kingdom Metazoa; phylum Annelida; class Polychaeta; family Arenicolidae; genus Arenicola; species Arenicola marina. The sequence goes on from OZ025261.1 coordinate 19,850,890, forward strand.
TTCAACAGATTATTGCACCCCAATAGGACAAACAGTGAGTAAAGTAAGCTAAATCACTGGATTAAGTGTTTTAGATCACTTTTGTGACCATGAATTTCCGAACTGAAACAAGAAAATAAGAAGCCTACCAAGACAATGAAATTCGGTTCTACGAAAGATGTCCTATAGTTGCAGCTGACAGTTATCGAGAGGAGAGCCCAAGCCAATCGCTCTGTGTCTATTCATCATATAAACAAATAAGTATGTGTTTTAATAACAGGCAAGTTACAGTTTCTATTTCATGAATGCGCATTCATCAAAGCCGTAAAACGGAGATCCGGCCTGTTTGTTTCAGGGAGAATTCCCCATGAGCGTTGTTTGAAAATTACTGTATGATATCACAGGATTGACATGTGAGCTGTAAATTCCTCATGAGCGCTGTTTGAAAATTACTGCATGATATATGTATCACAGGATTGACATGTGAGATGTACATTTTCCATGAGCGCTGTTTGAAAATTACTGTATGATATCACAGGATTGACACATGAGCTGTACATTCTTCATGAGCGCTGTTTGAAAATTACTGTATGATATCACAGGATTGACATTTCAGCTGCATATTCCCCATGAGCGCTGTTTGAAAATTACTGCATGATATCACAGGATTGACATTTGAGCTGTATATTCCTCGTTAGCGTTGTTTAAAAATTACTGTATGATATCACAGGATTGACATGTGAGCTGTACATTGCCCATGAGCGCTGTTTGAAAATTGCTGTATGATATCACAGGATTGACATGTGAGCTGTACATTCCCCATGATTGCTGTTTGAAGATTACTGTATGATATCACAGGATTGACATGTGAACTGTACATTCCCCATGAGCGCTGTTTGAAAATTACTGTATGGTATCACAGGATTGACACGTGAGCTGTACATTCCCCATATGCGCTGTTTCAATATTACTGTATGATATCACAGGATTGACATCTTAGCTGTACATAGGCATTTGCATGTCGGGCACTTGGGCCGAGTTCCGCATCGCGGTCGAGCGCCGCATACAATTCTGGTCAGACAGAACTCTCTGTTGAATGACGTTAGTCACGCCTAATTGTTGTGTTAATTGTTGTGAGCATATCCACTGAATAAGTAACCCTAATGTTAAATTAATTGCTTGTCTAATTAGTGTAAACTATTAAAGCAAATACAGGATAATTATTACGCATCGATACTAACCGTCTTATGGGTTATTTCTAGGTATTTCAGGAGAATCGTCGTCCACAGTTTAACCTTATGATGCGGGATTGCTTTCGCTCGCGGCGAATTATACCCATTATACTCATTTCCCATTGTTCGTTGAATGTCTCCACGTGCAAGAGACTAAGTTTTGAGGTTTTTACTTTCTTGCTTAGTATTAAAATATAGTCATCACACAATTATTGTCTTCTTTTATCAGGTTCGCGTTTTACTTTGTGGTATATTTGTGTTTCTTTTTCTGCTTAGATACCATGTTTTTAATTTCTTTTTCTCGTTGCTTCAATTGACGCCATCAGATCTGGTGCCGAAATTCGACGTTTAATATAATACGTACATTTTTATACGTAATTTGGCTCATTGATTTACGTTGCATTCACATTTGTATTTTAACGTTAATAGTAAACCATTTTTAAACGAATATCTAACGGTAGCGATCAGCAAAAGTCGGCCTTCCTGCCGCTGCACATGCACACTGCGTATTTCCCGACAGGGTGGCCGTCACCATTGGCCCCAGTGTGGTAGCTGGAGTCCTAGGCCTCCAAAAGTTCATCCCCGCCAGATTGAATCCCGGTCGCGAGATAACAAGGCGCACCATAACCATTGCGCTACCGAGGCCGGCTTTATATTAGTCCTGTACCATATGGTTCAAATACATATCAAGGCAAACTCGATTTTATGTGATTTCTAACTCCCAAAAGTTATTCGCCAAACTATTATTGAAATAAATCTTACTTGAATTGCCCTTTACTTTTCGATATGTTTAAAAAAAAACATTTATTTGTAAACGAAAAAGAGAAAAAGGTGGCGGCCCTGCTAGCTAGGTCAGCCCAAGCGGCCGGTGTGTGGTTCGAACCCAACCTGTGCAAATATCCATGCCTGTGCAGGATAATGGCTTCTCGTCTTTAGACGTTACCCCCGAAGACATGGCTCCTCTCTTGACCTTGGCCCTTCCAGTTGTCGCAATATGATCATAACAGCTAAGTCAAAGCGTCCTAAATCAGGAACAAAAACACGTTGGGCATGATGGCACAGATGGCCGACCCAAGGCAGTGGACAGGTGCACGTAATCTGAGATTAATTGAATACGTGTTTTATGCCGTTTGTGTGGCACACAAGGGCCACTCTGGGGGCTGTGAGGTCAAATTCGGCGAGTGTTTGTATCTCTTGCGCTAACTACCAAACTATATAGCGGCCTGGGGTAGCACCGCACGCTCTGATTAAGACACGGGTCACTAAATACTGTCTGTGTAGAGTAACAGATACCAGCGCCTAGAAACAAGGCCATTGCGGAAGTGTACCAAAGTACCCGTCATCGTTCTTGCAACGTGGTGGTGCAATACCCTATGAGTACGCCGCCATCTCGCTTTCTTGGAGAGGGGGGCGGGGGACAAGTTATCTTATGTTAGTAAATCTATCGGAAAAGAGTAGATATACTTGGGTTTCGGAGGTAAGAGACCTATTATTCCGCTTTCGTTTTGGATATGCATGGCAGGCATAAGTAGTTGGGTTGCAAGGGTCTTTATCTTGATGCTTAAACACTGTCTGCCCGACTGTGCCGACATGGACTGGCGTGGTAAAGTCGAGGACAAACTGAGCTCGGCCTATTACCGGGATTTCAAACGTGATATTTGTATTGAATTGTACTTAAACGCTGGAATGAATTTTAATTGAAGAACCACCCTTGCTAAGTTTAGATTTGGCGTTGAAATTTGCCAAGACTTCAGCAGAATGGACAGAAGCAGCGATGATTATAATTGTAAATATTGTGTTAATGCTCACGATAACGGGGTAGACGTAGAAGATGTTAGATTTACTGAATACCATGTACTTTTTATATATCCCTTTATATGTTGACTTACGTTCAGACATTATGCGACTGGAGCAATTAAAAAACAGACCTCACAGATTTCCGGCCGGGATGGAGACAAAAGACATCAAGGAGTTATACAACTTTGCAAAATTCAAAGTGTTAGCACTAAGAATTTATGACGGTTAATGGCTAATTTTTAGTTATCCCCTCAGTATTTATGCCATATAAACTGACTCACACACAAGTTGATTATTTTTGTATTCACCAATGGGCCAACGGCTTTTCAGTATTCAATAAACCATTTACAGGAAGGTTCTCCATGTAATTCACCGTGACCTGGGAATGAAAAAATGTTGCTCCCCCCCTCCTTTCCTCAGCCCTCTCCACCTGAATACGCCCCCAGCCGTGGAAGACTCTTCGCACATATTACGTACCTGCAGGTGGGACATGTTCTTAGCTAACCACGGGCATTGACCCCAGGTCGGGCATACGGTAAGGGGAGACTGCGCCTCCGGTGTCTGACAGTAAAGGGGGTCTTCCATGTAAAAGCCCGCAAAGTGGACTATATTGTACCAAATTTTATGAGTGAGTCATACGTGACCTATGCCCAAACAATCGTTCACTCTAAGATGGTAATTCGTGTGGGGCATTGTAAACGGGGTTCATATCACAGTCAACTGCCGCCTTTGTGACTGTTCGAATACAGCTTTTCCCCCATATATATACTTTCCACCCTCCCTCATTCTATCAACTCCCCTCCCCCCAGGACAACAACGCCTTCCAGAGCGAGACAGGGACTAATCCGGATAATAGCAGAGACAAGATGGTGGCTCCGTAGTAGGTGGCAAGCTCTCTTTTCGCCAGTGTTGGTGTCGCTCCGTTCCTCCGCGCATACGCGCATGCATCCCCTAGCGAAGTGTGTCGTGAGTGAGTGTTTGTTTTTTATTCGTCGATGCTTGTTTTCATTCGTCGATGCTTGTTTTTCATTCGTTTATCCTTGTTTTTCATTCGTCGAGGCTATAGCTTTACATTTGTTGGTGGCTAAATCCATCTGCAGTTGGTAACTTTACTTTGTCGATGTCTGTCGATGCTTCTATTCGGGGTAGACACTTTTCATTCGTCATTGCAAGCTTTCATTCGTTGGTGTAAAATTTCACTGTGCACTCGCGTGCCACCTAGCGAGTGGAAGACAACACGTGGGGCAGCAATAAACGGCGGAAAACCGCGGAAACTGCGAAAGTCGCGGAAAAAGAGTAAACTGTAGCGATTATGGTAGCATGCATACACACATGCAATCGATATTTTTTGAAAGACATACCCGATGCTTAGCCTAAAGGGAAAATGCAGCACATTAACTATCTGTTTGACGAAGTTAGGTCCACATACAGTCTCTTTCTAAAATGACAGAGCTGTCGCCCGGCCGTATGCGGCTACTTTCTACGGATAGGGGCAATTATAGCAGGCGCGGCTTTCAATTATCTCTGGATCGGTATGGCGGAAATCTCGTTTGTGCCCCGAAATTTCGCGCCTGTGGCTGCCAGTTAGGGCGTACGGTGTCGCGGGGGGATGGAGGGGGGGGGGAGGTAAGGGTGGGTGGGAGGGGTGGCAGTTACCTGCAAAGCCAGTGCGGGTGTTGGGTGAAGAGGCGGGACTGGAGAGGGGTCTGATTAACTGGAGGCGGTGGGGGGTAGGGGGAGTAAAAGTTCGTTCCAGATTCCCTGGCGACATAAATCGTCCAAAACAAACACGTATTTAGGGGTCAGAAAACCGCTTGCGTATGCAGGGTTAGGTTGACTCTATTGTAGTTTTATTTACCATTACAAACGATATGTCTTTCCTTTAACAGCTTTAATAGCTATGAGAGCTTACCAGCTCTTTTCATTATATATAAACAATATTATAGATATGCTACAGATAAAAGGAGACCGTGGAATCTACAAAAGCGAAAACGCAATTAATATTATGTTGCTAATGTACGCTGACGATCTCGCACAGCGATTCGGCGGGGAGACTGCAGCACATGATTCATACATTGGCTGATTTTTGTACGAAGTGGGCGATGCGTGTGAACCTTGAAAAAACCAAAGTTGTCGTATTTCGTAGAGGAGGACGTGTCACGAAAAGTGAGCAGTGGTATTTGCAAGGTCAGTCGCTGGAGGTTGTTTCCTGCTACAAATATCCAGGCCTAGTTATGTCTTCAACACTCGTGGTCAAAAGCGGTGGACACATTAGCCTCTCAGGCGACCAAGGCAGTCAATGTATTACGGAGCTATATCGCCAAGTGTCCCCAGATGAGATTACATACGATATTTTATTTATTTGATAAAACTGTCACACCAATTTTGATGTATGGAGCAGAGGTATGGGGTTCTAGCACGTATGGCGTTATCGAAAAAGTGCAAACAACATTTTTAAAAAAGCCCCTGGGCCTACCAAAGCGGGCCATGAATGAAGCTGCTCTGGCTGAATGTGGTCGCCATGTACTAGCGGTGGAGTAAAATTTAAAATGTATTAAGTATTGGCTACGAATATTAAAGATACCCACAAGCAGATATACTAGATCTTGCTACGATATGCTGAAGGATTTTGACGAACACGGAAAACTGACATGGGCCTCCACCGTCAGACAATTGTTGATGACAAATAGATATGGAGTGGCATGGCTGCAGCAATCAATAGGAGATAAAACTCGATTCATCACTCAATATAAACAAACTCTAAAAGACAGTGCTTTTCAAAACTGGTGCACATCCGTCTCCTCAAGTAGTAAACTAAGTACATATCAAACCTTTAAATCAACATTGACACCTGAACTGACGCCGGCAAGGTTCAGGTGTTCGGCTCACAGATATGCAATTGAGTCTGGACGATATGAAAATGTTCCTATGGAGATGCGTCTTTGTAAATACTGCGTCAGTCGAGGTTTTACATTCCACAGAAGATGAATTTTATGTTATTTGCCAATGCGCATTTGATGAAATGTTAGGAAAATCATATATAGATGTAACTTACGGATCGAATAACTCTTCACAACTTTTTGTAAAATTAATGAAATCCCACAATAAGCAAGAAATACTGAACTTATCTAATTATTTATTCAATGCAGATATATTGCACCAAACAGACGTTGAAATTTAACATGTATACATCCTGTTACACCGCATTAATTATGTTATACCCTGTATTTACTATGGGCCTGATGGCCTCTTATACTACATAAACTTACTTACTATATCGTCCAGAACAAACACCTGTTCAGGGTCAGAAAACCGCTTGCGTATACAGGGTTTGGTTGACTCTATTGTTTTGTTATTTACCATTACAAACATGTTTTTCCTTTAACCGTTTATATAGAACAGCTTGATTAAGAACAGTTTAACAGTCCTGTCTCAAGCGCCCCCATTACACATGCCTGGTTGCTATGCAACAAGGCCCATGTCACGCGAGTGCGCTCAGATTCCGATTTGCGAAGACTGTGTATGGCGGCCGATATCATCGCTTTATAACAAGATATAATGAGTACAGATCGGATAAAAAGTTATGTAATCAGCAAAATTTATATTCATGAATTAGATTTGTATGATCTCCAGACAAAACAAGTCCCAGAAGATCATATCAAAATCCGGGGGGGGGGCACTGTTATGCGAATCTGGTGGGGGGGGGGGGGGTGTTCTGCGGGTGCCCATTGACGTTGAGGTGACATCTGTGATGAAAAAGATACTCCTATTCAGCGGACATTTATGATGCAAAAGATACCCCTATATAGGGGATATTTGAAAACTTGTGCGTTCATAGAGCGAGTTTCCGCGAAAAAATACCTCTTCCGAACGGATTTTGGCGGTAAAACGCCCCGACCGAACTGATTCGGGCGTTGAAAAAGAAGGGGCTTTACCGCGGAACCCCCCGCCTACAGCAATGTATAAGGTACACCTTCGGAATTAGAATAAAGCCACCTTCTTGCTACGCACAACGCGGTGAAACATGCGCCGGTTGGCATTGAAATCAGCTGTTTCCTGGCGTGTATGCCCCCATCTCATTCTTGAAATGGTATCGTTTGATGGTCAAGATATAAATCCACGCTCCGACTTTTTTTTACGAAGAAACACACAATGTTAACCGATGATAAACGTTTGAAAATATGCACCTATAGATCCGTACTCACCTTTTGCGTGATCCGTGGCTAAACTACACTGACACGCTACAGCGACAGTCGCATTACCTGTGAAACACCATTTTATGTTCCCCATCAGCTATATATATAAGACTCGTTGTTCCACCGCTTGATACTTTCTTCCGTTCGAGCTTGTCGTGACACATTCAGCCGATTGGCCTGCATGCATGCAGACAATATAGTGTGTGTAGTTGCAGCGGCTTTGAAGACAAACAAGCGGCAAGTGCGTAATAACAACTTGAATTTAATTGACGTCATCATAAATCACCCCATAGTAACTATCAGCGACTGTTGATCGCACCATGGTGACGTCAGCGGAAGGCCCGACGACATGGTCCCCGGTACCTTCTGATGCTCCTGGTTACTTACTCGAGTACGTATTCAGTATTGTGCACGTCTTCATAGCGTTTGTCGTATTTATTGGCAACAGTTTCGTTCTAACCGCGTTCGTCAAGTTCGCATCTGTGAGAACATTCCAGAACTTGTTTCTGGTAAATTTGTCGGCGCCAGACCTGTTGACGTCAATTGCAATCGTCATGACGGAGGTCGTCCATATCTTCTTCCCGACGTCGTCTGAGGTTCGTCTGGTCTGCGTCTTGGCGGCCGGTATGATGGGAATCAGCGGAACCCTGTCACTGTGGAACCTTCTCATGGTGACCGTGGAGCGCTACGTGGCCATTGACCACCCAACAGCCTACATCCGGATCTTTACCACGCGCAAGGTCCGTGTGATGGCCGTCGCTCTCTGGATATGCCTCGCTGCTGGCATAAACATAGCCATGGTTCCCGACACGTGGCAACCTGGTAGTCGTTGCTACGTCCAAGCTCTGTCGCCAAGAGGGACCCTCGTGTCTATAATCATTATTCTCGTCGTCATGCCCTTTGTCGCAATCAGCGTCCTCTACGGCCGTCTGGCGTTCGTCGCTTACAGACATCGCCGGCTGATTCAGGACCAGTTGGCAGCCGTGGGTCAGCAGATGGCGCAGTACAACCGTGGTATATACACCTTAGGCATCATCCTTGCTCTCCTCTACCTGTCATGGCTCCCTCTTATCGTACAGATGATTCTAAAAGTGGCAATAACCAATGTTTCCTCTGCCTCGAAAGCTATCTATATTTTTCAAAACACTTTTGCTAGATTCCTTGTGTATGGAGGTGGATGCCTAAACCCGTTAGTGTATCAATGGAGGTGCCAGGAATTCCGAACGGCTTTCAACAGATTATTGCACCCCAATAGGACAAACAGTGAGTAAAGTAAGCTAAATCACTGGATTAAGTGTTTTAGACCACTTTTGTGACCATGAATTTCCGAATTGAAACAAGAAAATAAGAAGCCTACCAAGACAATGAAATGCGGTTCTACGAAAGATGTCCTATAGTTGCAGCTGACAGTTATCGAGAGGAGAGCCCAAGCCAATCGCTCTGTGTCTATTCATCATATAAACAAATAAGTATGTGTTTTAATAACAGGCAAGTTACAGTTACTATTTCATGAATGCGCATTCATTAAAGCCGTAAAACGGAGATCCGGCCTGTTTGTTTCAGGGAGAATTCCCCATGAGCGTTGTTTGAAAATTACTGTATGATATCACAGGATTGACATGTGAGCTGTAAATTCCTCATGAGCGCTGTTTGAAAATTACTGCATGATATCACAGGATTGACATGTGAGCTGTATATTCCTCGTTAGCGTTGTTTGAAAATTACTGTATGATATCACAGGATTGACATTTGAGCTGTACATTCCTCATGCGCGCTGTTTGAAAATTACTGTATGATATCACAGGATTGACATGTGAGCTGTACATGGCCCATGAGCGCTGTTTGAAAATTGCTGTATGATATCACAGGATTGACTTGGAGCTGTACATTCCCCATGATTGCTGTTTGAAGATTACTGTATGATATCACAGGATTGACATGTGAGCTGTACATTCCCCATGAGCGCTGTTTGAAAATTACTGTATGGTATCACAGGATTGACACGTGAGCTGTACATTCCCCATAAGCGCTGTTTGAAAATTGCTGTATCATATCACAGGATTGACATCTTAGCTGTACATAGGCATGTGCATGTCGGGCACTTGGGCCGAGTTCCGCATCGCGGTCGAGCGCCGCATACAATTCTGGTCAGACAGAACTCTCTGTTGAATGACGTTAGTCACGCCTAATTGTTGTGTTAATTGTTGTGAGCATATCCACTGAATAAGTAACCCCAATGTTAAATTAATTGCTTGTCTAATTAGTGTAAACTATTAAAGCAAATACAGGATAATTATTACGCATCGATACTAACCGTCTTATGGGTTATTCCTACGTATTTCAGGAGAATCGTCGTCCACAGTTTAACCTTATGATGCAGGATTGCTTTCGCTCGCAGCGAATTATACCCCACTTCCAGTGTAATATTGTTCGAGGTTTTTACATGTCTATGTCATGAAGTTAAAATCATGATCATTTCCCATTGTTCGTTGAATGTCTCCACGTGCAAGAGACTAAGTTCTGAGGTTTTTACTTTCTTGCTTAGTATTAAAATATAGTCATCACACAATTATTGTCTTCTTTTATCAGGTTCGCGTTTTACTTTGTGGTATATTTGGGTTTCTTTTTCCGCTTGGATACCATGTTTTTAATTTCTTTTTCTCGCGGCTTCAATTGACGCCATCAGATCTGGTGCCGAAATTCGACGTTTAATATAATACGTACATTTTTATGCGTAATTTGGCTCATTGATTTACGTTACATTCACATTTGTATTTTAATGTTAATAGTAAACCATTTTTAAACGAATACCTAACGGTAGCGATCAGCAAAAGTCGGCGTTCCTGCCGCTGTACATGCACACTGAGTATTTCCCGACAGGGTGGCCGTCACCATTGGCCCCAGTGTGGTAGCTGGAGTCCTAGGCCTCCCAAAGTTCATCCCCGCCAGATCGGGGATTGAATCCCGGTCGCGAGATAACAAGGCGCACCCTAACCATTGCGCTACCGAGGCCGGCTTTATATTAGTCCTGTACCATATGGTTCAAATACATATCAAGGCAAACACGATTTTATGTGATTTCTAACTCCCAAAAGTTATTCGCCAAACTATTATTGAAATAAATCTTACTTGAATTGCCCTTTACTTTTCGACATGTTTAAAATGTTATTCTTTTTTTGGCTGCAACCTTAGATTTTTTGTATACGTCTTGCTAACGTTACTTTTCAGTTATCGCGCAGACATTTATTTGTAAACGAAAAAGAGAAAAAGGTGGCGGCCCTGCTAGCTAAGTCAGCCCAAGCTACCGGTGTGTGGTTCGAACCCAACCTGTGCAAATATCCATGCCTGTGCAGGATAATGGCTCCTCGTCTTTAGACGTTACCCCCGAAGACATTGCTCCTCGCTTGACCTTGGCCCTTCCAGTTGTCGCAATATGATCATAACAGCTAAGTCAAAGCGTCCTAAATCAGGAACAAAAACACGTTGGGCATGATGGCACAGATGGCCGACCCAAGGCAGTGGACAGGTGCACGTAATCTGAGATTAATTGAATACGTGTTTTATGCCGTTTGTGTGGCACACAAGGGCCACTCTGGGGGCTGTGAGGTCAAGTTCTGCGAGTGTTTGTATTTCTTGCGCTAACTACTAAACTATATAGCGGCTTGGGGTAGCACCGCATGCTCTGATTAAGACACGGGTCACGAAATACTGTCTGTGTAGAGTAACAGATACCAACGCCTAGAAACAAGGCAATTGCGGAAGTGTACCAAAGTACCCGTCATCGTTCTTGCAACGTGGTGGTGCAATACCCTATGAGTACGCCGCCATCTTGCTTTCTTGGAGAGGGGGGCGGGGGACAAGTTATCTTATGTTAGTAAATCTATCGGAAAAGAGTAGATATACTTGGGTTTCGGAGGTAAGAGACCTATTATTCCGCTTTCGTTTTGGATATGCATGGCAGGCATAAGTAGTTGGGTTGCAAGGGTCTTTATCTTGATGCTTAAACACTGTCTGCCCGACTGTGCCGACATGGACTGGCGTGGTAAAGTCGAGGACAAACTGAGCTCGGCCTATTACCGGGATTTCAAACGTGATATTTGCTTTGAATTGTACTTAAACGCTGGAATGAATTTTATTTGAAGAACCACCCTTGCTAAGTTTAGATGTGGCGTTGAAATTTGCCAAGACTTCAGCAGAATGGACAGAAGCCGCGATGATTATAATTGTAAATATTGTGTTAATGCTCACGATAACGGGGTAGACGTAGAAGATGTTAGATTTACTGCATACCATGTACTTTTTATATGTCCCTTTATATGTTGAGTTACGTGCAGAATTTATGCGACTGGAGCAATTAAAAAACAGACCTTACAGATTTCCGGCCGGGATGGAGACAAATAACATCAAGGAGTTATACAACTTTGCAAAATTTAAAGTGTTAGCACTAAGAGTTTATGACGGTTAATGGTTAATTTTTAGTTATCCCCTCAGTATTTATGCCATATAAACTGACTCACACACAAGTTGATTATTTTTGTATTCACCAATGGGCCAACGGCTTTTCAGTATTCAATAAACCATTTACAGGAAGGTTCTCCATGTAATTCACCGTGACCTGGGAATGAAAAAATGTTGCTCCCCCCCTCCTTTCTTCAGCCCTCTCCACCTGAATACGCCCCAAACCGTGGAAGACTCTTCGCACATATTACGTACCTGCAGGTGGGACATGTTCTTAGCTAACCACGGGCATTGACCCCAGGTCGGGCATACGGTAAGGGGAGACTGCGCCTCCGGTGTCTGACAGTAAAGGGGGTCTTCCATGTAAAAGCCCGCAAAGTGGACTATATTGTACCAAATTGTATGAGTGAGTCATACGTGAGCTATGCCCAAACAATCGTTCACTCTAAGATGGTAGTTCGTGTGGGGCATTGTAAACGGGGTTCATATCACAGTCAACTGCCGCCTTTGTGACTGTTCGAATACAGCTTTTCCCCCATATATATACTTTCCACCCTCCCTCACTCTATCAACTCCCCTCCCCCCAGGACAACAACGCCTTCCAGAGCGAGACAGGGACTAATCCGGATAATAGCAGAGACAAGCTGGTGGCTCCGTAGTAGGTGGCAAGCTCCCTTTTCGCCAGTGTTGGTGTCGCTCCGTTCCTCCGCGCATACGCGCATGCATCCCCTAGCGAAGTGTGTCGTGAGTGAGTGTTTGTTTTTTATTCGTCGATGCTTGTTTTCATTCGTCGATGCTTGTTTTTCATTCGTTTATCCTTGTTTTTCATTCGTCGAGGCTATAGCTTTACGTTTGTTGGTGGCTAAATCCATCTGCAGTTGGTAACTTTACTTTGTCGATGTCTGTCGATGCTTCTATTCGGGGTAAACACTTTTCATTCGTCATTGCAAGCTTTCATTCGTTGGTGTAAAATTTCACTGTGCACTCGCGTGCCACCTAGCGAGTGGAAGACAACACGTGGGGCAGCAATAAACGGCGGAAAACCGCGGAAAGTGCGAAAGTCGCGGAAAAGAGTAAACTGTAGCGATTATGGTAGCATGCATACACACATGCAATCGATATTTTTTGAAAGACATACCCGATGCTTAGCCTAAAGGGAAAATGCAGCACATTAACTATCTGTTTGACGAAGTTAGGTCCACATACAGTCTCTTTCTAAAATGACAGAGCTGTCGCCCGGCCGTATGCGGCTACTTTCTACGGATAGGGGCAATTATAGCAGGCGCGGCTTTCGGTTATCTCTGGACCGGTATGGCGGAAATCTCGTTTGTGCCCCGAAATTTCGCGCCTGTGGCTGCCAGTTAGGGCGTACGGTGTCGCGGGGGGATGGAGGGGGGGGGGGGGAAGGTAAGGGTGGGTGGGAGGGGTGGCAGTTACCTGCAAAGCCAGTGCGGGTGTTGGGTGAAGAGGCGGGACTGGAGAGGGGTTTCATTAACTGGAGGCGGTGGGGAGTAGGGGGAGTAAAAGTTCGTTCCAGATTCCCTGGCGACATAAATCGTCCAAAACAAACACGTATTTAGGGGTCAGAAAACCGCTTGCGTATGCAGGGTTAGGTTGACTCTATTGTAGTTTTATTTACCATTACAAACGATATGTCTTTCCTTTAACAGCTTTATTAGCTATGAGAGCTTACCAGCTCTCTTCATTATATATAAACAATATTATAGATATGCTACAGATAAAAGGAGACCGTGGAATCTGCAAAAGCGAAAACGCAATTAATATTATGTTGCTAATGTACGCTGACGATCTGGCACAGCGATTCGGCGGGGAGACTGCAGCACATGATTCATACATTGGCTGATTTTTGTACGAAGTGGGCGATGCGTGTGAACCTTGAAAAAACCAATGTTGTCGTATTTCGTAGAGGAGGACGTGTCACGAAAAGTGAGCAGTGGTATTTGCAAGGTCAGTCGCTGGAGGTTGTTTCCTGCTACAAATATCCAGGCCTAGTTATGTCTTCAACACTCGTGGTCAAAAGCGGTGGACACATTAGCCTGTCAGGCGACCAAGGCAGTCAATGTATTACGGAGCTTTATCGCCAAGTGTCTCCAGATGAGATTACAGACGATATTTTATTTATTTGATAAAACTGTGACACCAATCTTGTATGTATGGGGTTCTAGCGCGTATGGTGTTATCGAAAAAGTGCAAACAACATTTTTAAAAAAGCCCCTGGGCCTACCAAAGCGGGCCATGAATGAAGCTGCTCTGGCTGAATGTGGTCGCCATGTACTAGCGGTGGAGCAAAATTTAAAATGTATTAAGTATTGGCTACGAATATTAAAGATACCCACAAGCAGATATACTAGATCTTGCTACGATATGCTGAAGGATTTTGACGAACACGGAAAACTGACATGGGCCTCCACCGTCAGACAATTGTTGATGACAAATAGATATGGAGTGGCATGGCTGCAGCAATCAATAGGAGATAAAACTCGATTCATCACTCAATATAAACAAACTCTAAAAGACAGTGCTTTTCAAAACTGGTGCACATCCGTCTCCTCAAGTAGTAAACTAAGTACATATCAAACCTTTAAATCAACATTGACACCTGAACTGACGCCGGCAAGGTTCAGGTGTTCGGCTCACAGATATGCAATTGAGTCTGGACGATATGAAAATGTTCCTATGGAGATGCGTCTTTGTAAATACTGCGTCAGTCGAGGTTTACATTCCACAGAAGATGAATTTTATGTTATTTGCCAATGCGCATTTGATGAAATGTTAGGAAAATCATATATAGATGTAACTTACGGATCGAATAACTCTTCACAACTTTTTGTAAAATTAATGAAATAAGCAAGAAATAACAATAAGCAAGAAATACTGAACTTATCTATTTATTTATTCAATGCAGATATATTGCACCAAACAGACGTTGAAATTTAACATGTATACATCCTGTTACACCGCATTAATTATGTTATACCCTGTATTTACTATGGGCCTGATGGCCTCTTATACTACATAAACTTACTTACTATATCGTCCAGAACAAACACCTGTTCAGGGTCAGAAAACCGCTTGCGTATACAGGGTTTGGTTGACTCTATTGTTTTGTTATTTACCATTACAAACATGTCTTTCCTTTAACCGTTTATATAGAACAGCTTGATTAAGAACAGTTTAACAGTCCTGTCTCAAGCGCCCCCATTACACATGCCTGGTTGCTATGCAACAAGGCCCATGTCACGCGAGTGCGCTCAGATTCCGATTTGCGAAGACTGTGTATAGCGGCCGATATCATCGCTTTATAACAAGATATAATGAGTACAGATCGGATAAAAAGTTATGTAATCAGCAAAATCTATATTCATGAATTAGATTTGTATGATCTCCAGACAAAACAAGTCCCAGAAGATCATATCAAAATCCGGGGGGGGGGCGCACTGTTATGCGAATCTGGTGGGGGAGGGGGTGTTCTGCGGGTGCCCCTTGACATTGAGGTGACATCTGTGATGAAAAAGATACTCCTATTCAGCGGACATTTATGATGCAAAAGATACCCCTATATAGGGGATATTTGAAAACTTGTGCGTTCATAGAGCGAGTTTCCGCGAAAAAATACCTCTTCCGAACGGATTTTGGCGGTAAAACGCCCCGACCGAACTGATTCGGGCGGTGAAAAAGAAGGGGCTTTACCGAGGAACCCCCCGCCTACAGCAATGTATAAGGTACACCTTCGGAATTAGAATAAAGCCACCTTCTTGCTACGCACAACGCGGTGAAACATGCGCCGGTTGGCATTGAAATCAGCTGTTTTCCTGGCGTGTATGCCCCCATCTCATTCTTGAAATGGTATCGTTTGATGGTCAAGATATAAATCCACGCTCCGACTTTTTTTTACGAAGAAACACACAATGTTAACCGATGATAAACGTTTGAAAATATGCACCTATAGATCCGTACTCACCTTTTGCGTGATCCGTGGCTAAACTACACTGACACGCTACAGCGACAGTCGCATTACCTGTGAAACACCATTTTATGTTCCCCATCAGCTATATATATAAGACTCGTTGTTCCACCGCTTGATACTTTCTTCCGTTCGAGCTTGTCGTGACACATTCAGCCGATTGGCCTGCATGCATGCAGACAACATAGTGTGTGTTCAGTTGCAGCGGCTTTGAAGACAAACAAGCGGCAAGTGCGTAATACCAACTTGAATTTAATTGACGTCATCATAAATCACCCTATAGTAACTATCAGCGACGGAAGTGACAATATGACACCAACTTGGCCAGCCACAGCGACTGTTGATCGCACCATGGTGACGTCAGCGGAAGGCCCGACGACATGGTCCCCGGTACCTTCTGATGCTCCTGGTTACTTACTCGAGTACGTATTCAGTATTGTGCACGTCTTCATAACGTTTGTCGTATTTATTGGCAACAGTTTCGTTCTAACCGCGTTCGTCAAGTTCGCATCTGTGAGAACATTCCAGAACTTGTTTCTGGTAAATTTGTCGGCGTCAGATCTGTTGACGTCAATTGCAATCGTCATGACGGAGGTCGTCCATATCTTCTTCCCGACGTCGTCTGAGGTTCGTCTGGTCTGCGTCTTGGCGGCCGGTATGGTGGGAATCAGCGGAACCCTGTCACTGTGGAACCTTCTCATGGTGCCCGTAGAGCGCTACGTGGCCATTGACCACCCAACAGCCTACATCCGGATCTTTACCACGCGCAAGGTCCGTGTGATGGCCGTCGCTCGCTGGATATGCCTCGCTGCTGGCATAACCATCGCCATGGTTCCCAACACGTGGCAACCTGGTAGGCGTTGCTACGTCCAAGCTCTGTCGCCAAGAGGGACCCTCGTGCCTATAATCATTATTCTCGTCGTCATGCCCTTTGTCGCAATCAGCGTCCTCTACGGCCGTCTGGCGTTCGTCGCTTACAGACATCGCCGGCAGATTCAGGACCAGTTGGCAGCCGTTGGTCAGCAGATGGCGCAGTACAACCGTGGTATATACACCTTAGGCATCATCCTTGCACTCCTTTACCTGTCATGGCTCCCTCTTATCGTACAGATGATTCTAAAAGTGGCAATAACCAATGTTTCCACTGCCTCAAAAGTTATCTATATTTTTCAAAACACTTTTGCTAGATTCCTTGTGTATGGAGGTGGATGCCTAAACCCGTTAGTGTATCAATGGAGGTGCCAGGAATTCCGAACGGCTTTCAACAGATTATTGCACCCCAATAGGACAAACAGTGAGTAAAGTAAGCTAAATCACTGGATTAAGTGTTTTAGACCACTTTTGTGACCATGAATTTCCGAACTGAAACAATAAAATAAGAAGCCTACCAAGACAATGAAAAATTCGGTTCTACGAAAGATGTCCTATAGTTGCAGCTGACAGTTATCGAGAGGAGAGCCCAAGCCAATCGTTCTGTGTCTATTCATCATACAAACAAATAAGAATGCGTTTTAATA
This sequence comes from Arenicola marina, assembly GCA_964019135.1. Taxonomy (NCBI): domain Eukaryota; kingdom Metazoa; phylum Annelida; class Polychaeta; family Arenicolidae; genus Arenicola; species Arenicola marina. The sequence continues at coordinate 19,868,054 of OZ025261.1, forward strand.
ACAGGCAGGTTACAGTTTCTATTTCATGAATGCGCATTCATCAAAGCCGCAAAACGGAGATCCGGCCTGTTTGTTTCAGGGAGAATTCCCCATGAGCGCTGTTTGAAAATTACTGTATGATATCACAGGATTGACATGTGAGCTGTAAATTCCTCATGAGCGCTGTTTGAAAATTACTGTATGATATCACAGGATTGACATGTGAGCTGTATATTCCTCATTGGCGTTGTTTAAAAATTACTGTATGATGTCACAGGATTGACATGTGAGCTGCACATTCCTCATGCGCGCTGTTTGAAAATTACTGTATGATATCACAGGATTGACATGTGAGCTGTACATTAACCATGAGCGCTGTTTGAAAATTACTGCATGATATCACAGGATTGACATGTGAGCTGTATATTCCTCATGAGCGCTGTTTGAAAATTACTGTATGATATCGTAGGATTGACATCTTAGCTGTACATAGGCATGTGCATGTCAGGCACTTGGGCCGAGTTCCGCATCGCGGTCGAGCGCCGCATACAATTCTGGTCAGACAGAAGTCTCTGTTGAATGACGTTAGTCACGCCTAATTGTTGTGTTAATTGTTGTGAGAATTTCCACTGAATAAGTAACCATAATGTTAAATTAATTGCTTGTCTAATTAGTGTAAACTATTGAAGCAAATACAGGATAATTATTACGCATCGATACTTATGGGTTGTTCCTACGTATTTCAGGAGAATCGTCGTCCACAGTTTAACCTTATGATGCAGGATTGCTTTCGCTCGCAGCGAATTATATCCCACTTCCAGTATAATATTGTTCGAGTTCTTTACATGTCTATGTCATGAAGTTCAAATCCTGAACATTTCCCATTGTTCGTTGAATGTCTCCACGTGCAAGAGACTAAATTTTAGTGTTAAAATATTGTCATCACACAATTATAATCTTCTTTTATCAGGTTCGCGTTTTAATTTGTGGTATATTTGTGTTTCTTTTTCTGCTTCGATATCGTGTTTTTGTTTTCTTTTTCTCGCGGCCTCAATTGACGTCATCAGATCTGGCGCCGAAATTCGACATTTAATATAATACGTACATTATTATACGTAATTTGGCTCATTGATTTGTTAAATTAACATTTGTATTTTAACGTTAATAGTAAACCATTTTAAAACGAATATCTAACGGTAGAGATCAGCAAAGGTCGGCCTTCCTGCCGCTGTACATGCACACTGAGTATTTCCCGACAGGGTGGCCGTCACCATTGGCCCCAGTGTGGTAGCTGGAGTCCTAGGCCTCCCAAAGTTCATCCCCGCCAGATCGGGGATTGAATCCCGGTCGCGAGATAACAAGGCGCACCCTAACCATTGCGCTACCGAGGCCGGCTTTATATTAGTCCTGTACCATATGGTTCAAATACATATCAAGGCAAACACGATTTTATGTGATTTCTAACTCCCAAAAGTTATTCGCCAAACTATTATTGAAATAAATCTTACTTTATTTGCCCTTTATTTTTCGATATGTTTAAAATTTTGATCTTTTTTCGGCTGCGATCGTAGGTTTTTTTGTAGAAGTTTTGCTAACGTTAATTTTCAGTTATCGCGCAAACATTTATTTGTAAACGAAAAAGAAAAAGCTATTAAAAACTTGTAAAGTAGCTGGAAACCCTGTATCAATAAGTCATGTATATATTTAAATAGGTCTTGCTTTACTTGCCCTTTAGTTTTTGATATAATAATTGCGGTCACTTTTTGGTGGCGACCCTAGGTTTTTTTCTAAACGTTTTGTTAACGTTGCTTTTCAGTGTAACTTGCAAATGTTTATTTGCAAGCTGAAGTTAAAAGTTAGTTGAACGTTTAAAGGTAACTGAAAACCATATAACAACCATTCGAACAAAGATCTAACTTTACATTAACGTTTAGATGCTATTTGTGTATATGACTAGACACGCGCTCTCTTCAAGTTGATGATAACTGCTACGCCTCCGGAAGAAAAAAATTACTCGATGATAACATGCAGGGGGTAAATAATTTGTCATATATTACAGCGCCATAAATTATGGCGGTTTCCGTGTATATCATAACGTCATCACGGCGATGACGTGGTGGAACTTCGCACATTGTAACACACGTGGTCGGACTATGTACATTGTCAGATACGTGGTAGGATGGTGTACATCGTACGTATCATAGCGTCATGATCATGGTTGGCAGGTCTCCGCATATCATAACGTCATCACTGGATTGTGTACATCGTCACAAATGTGGTGGGACTGTGTACATCGCCAGAGAGGTGGTATGACCATGTACATCGCCAGAGACGTGGTATGACCATGTACATCGTCAGAGACGTGGTATGACCATGTACATCGTCAGAGACGTGGTATGACCGTGTACATCGTCAGAGACGTGGTATGACCATGTACATCGTCAGAGACGTGGTATGACCACGTACATCGTCAGAGACGTGGTATGAACATGTACATCGTCAGAGACGTGGTGCGACCATGATCATCGTCAGAGACGTGGTATGGCCATGTACATCGTCAGAGACGTGGTATGATAATGTACATCGTCACAGACGTGGTGGGACTGTGTACATCGCCAGAGACGTGGTATGACCATGTACATCGCCAGAGACGTGGTATGACCATGTAAATCATCAGATACGTGGTATGACCGTGTACATTGCCAGAGACGTGGTATGACCATGTACATCGCCAGAGACGTGGTATGACCGTGTACATCATCAGAGACGTGGTATGACCATGTAAATCATCAGAGACGTGGTATGACCATGTACATCGCAAGAGACGTGGTATGACCGTGTACATCATCAGAGACGTGGTATGACCATGTAAATCATCAGAGACGTGGTATGACCACGTACATCTTCAGAGACGTGGTATATAACCGTCTACATCGTCAGAAACATTGGTTTTAACCTTTTTAGTAAACTTTATTTATTAATTAGATTTATAAACTTTAGTTATTAATTAACTAACGTAATTTATTAATCATAACGGTAACTTATTCATAATATGGGTAATTTATTACTAATAAACGTTATTTATTACTAATAAACGTTACTTACTACTACTAAACGTTATTTATTACTACTAAACGTTATTTTGATTCATTATAAACGTATTATAAACGTTATTTATTAATTATAAACGTATTATAAACGTTATTTATTAATTATACGCGTTATTTATTAATTATAAACGTTATTTATTAATTATAAACGTTATTTATTAATTATAAACGTTATTTATTAATTATAAACGTTATTTATTAATTATAAAAGTTATTTATTAATCATGAACGTTATTTATTAATTATAAACGTTATTTATTGGTCATTTACTGTATGTGACCTGCCTGGCGATTGTGAAGCATTTGGTCGAATTACTGCCCAAAAGGCTTTCCATACACAAAGTGATCCTGGCAGGCACACACATAAGGACATGGCCTATTTTCATCCTAACAGCAAAGGCCTCGATCCGGCGTGAAAGGCTTGGACACCCAACTGCTGCGTGGTAGAAGGTAGGATGATGATGAAACATACATATATATGCAACAGATAATGGGTAATTGGTCGATCTAATGGCAGATCAGTATGCATGATATACAGGTGAAAGATGGGCCAGTGTTGCAACATATTATTGTGAAACGGTGACCCGCCACCTGGCGAATAACAACAAATATACACTAATTCTGGTTGGGAGCCAGCCTAGAACTGCTCACATGGTCACAGGTATATCTGCTTGGCCGGCTGGTTCCCAGCGAGTGCATTATTGTAACTAATGAAAACCATTCAAGCGTAGCGCCAGCTGAAACAGATCTACAACAACAGGCAGACGAAGACGAACTACCGAAGAAGACAGACGTGCCGAGACATCTCAGCCATTTGCTATCCAGACGACCAAAAGTGTTTTTACCCTCGGCTGGAGCGAAGCTCCCCTGAGGTACGACCCACAATAATGGTGTAAGAAGTGGGCCTTCAACTTCACCCTGGGCATCGGCACCTGTCTTAGTGAGAAAAAAAGATGGGAACCTACGCTGGTGTATTGACTATCGTGCACTCAATGCTGTCACAATCAAGGACGCTTTCCCTCTTTCTAAAATAGAACAATGTCTTGATGCTCTAAGTAATGTTAAATACATGAGCACTTTAGATATGGCATCTGGCTACTGGCAAATCAAAATTGAAGAGAAGGATCGTTCGAAAACAGGTTTTATTACAAAATATGGCTTATATGAACATGTTAGAATGGGATTTGGCCTTTGCAATGCTCCTGCATTATTTCAACGAGCAATGGAATTTGTCCTGAGGGGTTTGACATGGAATGAAGTTTTGGCATATCTGGATGATATTAATGTACTTGGGTCTAGTTTTGAGAACCAATTAGAAAATCTGAAAACTACATTTGATCGTTTCAGATTATATAACCTAAAACTCAAGCCAAAGAAATGTGTACTTTTCCAAACTGAAGTGAAATTCCTGTGCAAGGTTGTAAATGAAAAGGGAATCTCAATTAGTCCAGTGGACTTTGAGACGGTAAAAAACTGGCCGGTACCAAGATCTGTGAATACAGTAGAATCCCTCTTAGGTTTTACCAACTACCACTGCTCTCACATAAAAAACTTTGCAGCCATTGCTTATCCTCTATATCTTCTCACTGGCAGTAAAGCACAGAAAGTTACCTTCAAATGGACACAAGCCCAACAAAATTCTTTTGAAGAATTAATAGACAAACTCTTTACGTCACCTGTTCTCGGATACCCTAAAGACGAGGGTATCTTTATCCTAGACACGGATGCTTCTGATTTCGCTATTGGGGCTGAACTAATTCAAATACAAAATGGAGAAGAGAGAGTCATTTGATATGGTAGTTATGCATTGAACCCAGCGCAGAAGAAATATTGTACTACTCGACAAGAATTACTTGCTGTTGTGAGGTTTACCAGACGATGGAGACATTATCTACTTGGGAAACAATTCCTAGTAAGATAGTAGCCTAACATGGCTAATGAGATTCAAACATCCTGAAGGTCAACTTGCAAGGTGGTTAGAGGAACTCAGTTGCTATGACATGCAGATTTTGCACCGCCCTGGATGTAAACCTACCAATGCTGACGCTCTATCACGACAACCAGATTTATTGCATACTTGAAGAAGCTATCTGAGATGTTAACGATCATACACGAGTCAGCCAGAACCAGTCTACGTACTAATTTGCACCGACAGAAAATAGATTATTGCGTAAAAATCAATAGCCACAAATACGAAATTGGTGATTTAGTCTATAAACTAGACTCTTCTACATGTATAGGCCAAAGCTCAAAACTTCGCCCCATTTGAACAGGACCATATCTTATTACCTCAAGCATCTCGCCAGTCCTATATGAAATAAGGGGAAGAAAAAAACCCAGTGTAATTCACCATGATCGTATCAAATATTGCCATGACAGAATAGTTCCCTTCTGGATGAAAAGACTACGTCATAAACTATTAGAGTTTGGTTCTCAAACCGAAGAAGTTGATCCTTCAATCGAACAGGAAAATGTAGAAAGGGAGATCTCTGAGGATGTTGCTAATTTAAACAATATGGTCACAGACTTACCAGCAACTCCCAATTTACCTACTGATGACATTCCTAGCTCTGAAATGAATAAAGGTCAAAATACTGTTTCAGGATCAAAGCATGGTGTTGATAAAAGTGATCCAGTCTCAAAACGAGGTAGCAAAATTATTAAACCTCGCTTCTTACAAGATTTTGTCTTGTAGTCAATTTTTATCTTATGTGTTTCCTTACCTCATGATTACAGAACTGGTCATGTCTGTAGAAAATCCCATTTGAGAAGAATTAGATTATGATGAAAGTGGACTGGACTCCTTTGCTGACGAACCTCCAAACCAATACTGTTCAAAATCAGAAGACAAGTCTGAAGAAAAACAGAGGTCCAGTCTCTCACTGAAAAGGGAAAAAAACTTTGCATGCTCCATCTGTAACAAAAAAGTTGGTCGCCATGTTAAACGGCATGTAATACAAAATTACTTACCCTGGTTTCTGCTACCTCAGAATCGCTGCCCTGATTGTAACTACAAAACCTCAGACTTGAATCAGATGTTGGATCACTTATTAACCCAAAACTGTTCGCGTTATTGGTCACACCCAACTTACACTGGTTCTTCTCAGGATACTTGGGTGCATCTCATTAACGGTGTTTTTCGACAGTTATGAAACTGGCTGAATGTACCAGACTTACCAACTTTGTTACAACTTGTGCACGAACAGAACCTACATGACACTGAAACAACATGGCCAGAATGGAAAAGTTCTTTGATGGAATTATTTACTAACAAAAATGAACTAACCCCTTGTGATAATGAATCCTTGGAGTCCATCCCTTCCATGATTCATTGGCGCACAATAGCATCGCTTTGTTCCAAACTAGATCAAGATCAACTGATTGCCTTCAAATCAATAGCTCGGTTGGTTAACGCTGCTGGAATTGAAGAAGTTGTTGCCAATACAATCCGTGATATTCCTCCAGTTGGCATTGATTCTCATTTTCACCTTGACAAGTTAAGAAAGTCAAGTCACTATGAAATAAAGGATCTAAATGAAGTCCCGCGACCCGAATGTATCCCTGATCATTTCATCTTACAGGCATCTGTGACAAAATTTTCATTTCCTGAGGAATGGAGTGATGATCTACTTCAGAGTTGCCCTCCCAATACATATATTGCACTTGGAATTCACCTATCAAGGGCAGCATCCTATACAGATCTGGACCTCCAGTTTTAAAGATCTCACCTTAACCATCCTTGTGTGCGTGCCCTTGGGGAATTGGGTCTGGATTATCATCACGGACCAAAAATTTAACTTCAAATAGGCCTCCTGATCAGTCAATTAGAGCCTCACTTGTACCATAATCTTCCACTAGTCATCCACTGTAGAGATAAAGGAAATAACATGGGAGCTCACCGGGATTTGATTTCGTTGCTAAAACAGTATATACCAAAATTTCAACCTTTACATTTACACTGTTTCTCCTTTGACATGGATACTTTGAGTCTTTGGACCAATGCTTTACCTTGCACGTTTATTGGAATATCTTCTACTCTCCTTCGGTTGAGTAGAAATCATGCGCTTGATTACGTGGTGAGAGAGATCGAGATATCTAGAGTGTTACTTGAAACTGATGCCCCTTATCTGACACCTCCCGGCTTCGCCAAAAATGAGACCTTCCCTCACTGCATCTACTTGGTAGCTAAACGTATTGCTGAGATAACAGACTTGACAACTGCCATGGTCCTAGAATCAACACGAGCCAATGCATTTCATTTTTACTCTATGAAAGGGTACTAATTAGCACAAAGGATGAATTACTAACAAAGAAGGTTTGAGAGGAACTGTTGTTGTAATAGGAAAATTATCCTAGCTATTTATGGGTCTCTATTGTATATTTGAGGAAGAGACCCAACCTACTGATAGTTGAAATAGACTGAAGAGGAATTGTTGTTGTAATAGGAAAATTATCCTAGCTATTTATGGGTCTCTATTGTATATTTAAGGAAGAGACCCAACCTATTGATAGTTGAAATAGACGGGAGAGGAATTGTCGTTGTAATAGGAAAATTATCCTAGCTATTTATGGGTCTCTATTGTATATTTGAGGAAGAGACCCAACCAATTGATAGTTGAAATAGACTGGAGAGGATTTTTGTTGTAATAGAAAAATTATCCTAGCTATTTATGGGTCTCTATTGTATATTTGAGGAAGAGACCCAACCTATTGATAGTTGGAATAGACTGGAGAGGAATTGTTGTAATAGAAAATTTATCGTAATTATTAATAGATCTCTATTATACATTTGAGGAAGAGACCCACTTGGGCGTAGCCTTGCAATATGGCAATAGCGCCTTAATATTTGAGAAAGAGACCCCAATTTATATAGGTCTCTCTATTCTCAAAACATGTTAACACTGTCGGATCTTCATTATTATTATGTAGATATAAGATATTGTGTGTAACATATAACAAGGATAGATAAAAACAATTTAGATGAATCTCTTAGGCGTAGCCTTACACTACGGCAACAGCGCGCCTAAACCTTGAAGTTGGAATTTAAAATTAGTTATTTACTGATTATGTTTATTTTTGCTAATGTTCTTATCTGTGACAACATAGATATGAGTCGGCCAAAATGGGGCTGATGCATGTCTGTATAATCACAAAAATTATTGTATTCATTTTTTCTTTCATTTTTTTAGTTGTTTGTATGGTTGTAAGCTTATTTGCCTGGGTTAGGAGAATCAATAGGGCTATGCTTATTTTGATCTATTTAGATTGACTTTCTACTATATGGAATGAGTCGGCTAAATTGGGCTGATGCATCCTTTAAAACAAATATGGCTCATACTAGTCAGCTAATATGATACTGATTTATACTTAAACTAGGCAAGATTCTTGACAAGCGGTTTCTGTAAATACTGCTACCAAAACTACCTACACGTCCTCGTGTACTTTGTGTACGTAGCCGGAGTCAACCACTTTTTATGTATCGGGCACACAACTCCTCCAAATAGAAGGACACAACAGTTATAACTCGCACTCCGCTATTAGGAAATGCTCTGACTGTTAACATACTACAATGAATTTAATTTTACGTCCTAGGTATAATTTCATAGATATCCATTCGTAAAACTTGCTATATAATTACAAATAATGAGACCTGGTTTTATAGTAAGATATTAAAACCTGGATTAGAATTAAGCCTAATAATTTATAATGTTAGGTATTTATGAGTCCTGCATGCTTTATTATTTGAAATAAATGGTGAGTCATTTTAGAAAATAGGGGAGAGTATTGTGAAACGGTGACCCGCCAACTGGCGAATAACAACAAATATACTCTAATTCTGGTTGGGAGCCAGCCTGGAACTGCTCACATGGTCACAGGTATATCTGCTTGGCCGGCTGGTTCCCAGCGAGTGCATTATTGTAACTAACGAAAACCATTCAAGCGTAGCGCCACCTGAAACAGATCTACAACAACAGGCAGACGAAGACGAACTACCGAAGAAGACAGACGTGCCGAGACATCTCAGCCATTTGCTATCCAGACGACCAAAAGTGCTTTCACCCTCGGCTAGAGCGAAGCTCCCCTGAGGTACGACCCACAATAATATCGTGGACAGTCAACGGCAGTCGTCATGCAAAGCCCGGGATGCAAAGCCAGAGACCAGCTGGGCTGGTCACATGCCTGTCACCACTGTTTACTGTGTGGGCTGGCAGTGGTTATACGGCGAGTGCGTTACTGTACCGACCCGTACAGAGTTCACGGTTACACACAGTTTGCGCCAAGCGAGGGTCAAAATGGTGGGGTCTGTACACTTGCAGATTAAACTGCGATGGTACGCCATTTCGATAACAACGACAGTGTGTGGAGATGGCGGTGAATAAATATGGGGTTCGACTGTAGTGTGATGTGCCTGCGATCCACAAGGCGGCGCAGTGTGGCTCAGATCGGCTTTCCTTATTCACCGCTAGAAGACGCGGCGGGGCTTAGCTGTCGTACTAGCTTTCGAGGGAGCTCATTCCCCACATCACAAAAGAGTGTAATCTAACTCTTTGACAGCTCCTCTGCCCAAATAAACCGCCAACCTCAAGGTTGACCTCAACTGTCACAAATGGTTTTAGAGGGTTGCTTGGGTTGAAATTTGTATTTTCGATGCTGACTTGAAAAATATAGACATTCCGTTGTCGTACGATTACAATCCAAGATTTATGCAAGAAATTTCGATATACCGAATTAATCAAAATCGATGCATTCGTCCGGTACGGCACCAGTTGCACAATAAATGCTAAATATTGGTGTTTAGTCACCCATAACCAGTTGACCATAACGTCAAGGTCGTACTCAGGGTCAGACTCGAATTGCGATATGTGTTGCAATAGATCTCCAAGGGAGTTGCTTTCACTAGCTTACGCTCAATGCAATTTACCCCTCACCGCCTTTGACCTCATCATCGGGGAGCCTTCTAGCTCACTCGGTCATCCTCCCTTGCGGTACCCACACCCAGCCCATTCATTGTTATACGCTGACTTGTAGTGGCGTTTTTTGCTGTGGTGATCTTGGTGAGATTGTCACAACTACATATTAGCTATACAATCCTGTGACTGCCTACCGATCGTGATAAGAACGTGATTGTCTTCGCTGCATGATACATAGTGGGTAGCGTGTTCGGCTAACGTCAAGGGTGCCGGCCCTGCTAGCTAGGTCAGCCCAAGCGGCCGGTGTGTGGTTCGAACCCTACCTGTGCAAATTTCCATTCCTGTGCAGGATAAGCGCTCCTCGTCTTTAGACGTTACCCCCGAAGACATGGCTCCTCTCTTGACCTAGGCCCTTCCAATTGTCGCAACATGACCATAACAGCTAAGTCAAAGCGTCCTAAATCAGAAGCAAAAACACGCTGGGCATGATGGCACAGATGGCCGACCCAAGGCAGTGGACAGGTGCACGTAAACTGAGATTAATTGAATAAATGCTTTATGCCGTTTGTGTGGCACACAAGGGCCACCCTGGGGGCTGTGAGGTCAAATTCTGCGAGTGTTTGTATCTCTTGCGCTAGCTACCAATCTATATAACGGCTCGGGGTAGCACCGCGCGCTCTGATGAAGATACGGGCCACGAAATACTGTCTGTGTAGAGTAACAGATATCAGCGCCTAAAAACAGGTCCAGTGCGGAAGTGTGCCAAAGTACCCTGTCTTCGCTCTTGCAACATGGTGGTGCAATATCCAGGGAGTACGCCGCCATCTTGCTTTTTGGAGAGGGGGGCGGGTGGGTGGAAGTGTGGTCGAGGTCCGGGGGCTACGAGGGATGGGATGGGGTTGGAGGATAGGGAGTGGGGGATGGGGGGGAGGGGGGGGGGGGGCGTGACGGTGGGTGCTACGGGCCACGAAATACTGTCTGTGTAGAGTAACAGATACCAGCGCCTAAAAACAGGTCCAGTGCGGAAGTGTGCCAAAGTACTCTGTCCTCGCTCTTGCAACATGGTGGTGCAATACCCAGGGAGTACGCCGCCATCTTGCTTTTTGGAGAGGGCGGGGGTGGAAGTGTGGTCGAGGTCCGGGGGCTACGAGGGATGGGATGGGGTTGGAGGATAGGGGGTGGGGGATGGGGGGGGGGTGCGGGTGGGTGGCGGGGGGGGGGGGATGCTTTACGCTGGGGTGGTGATAGCAATCTACATAGAGGCGATATCAGTCTCCATCTTGCCTCTTGACGAGCGCCATTGCAACTACCTTGCCGCTAGCTGGCGTAACGTACGATAAAAGGCGGAGGGTGGGTGGGTGGGGGATAGGTAGAGGGTCCCCCGTGTTTTACCCCTTACCGAGACAAGCTATACGGGCTATGGGCTGAAGGCCCGGCACCTGGATATATAAAAGACACGACCATGCACTGGGGCCGGATTATACTCATATGGTTTTACACCGCGACGGGCGGTATTCCTCAGCGCATTGGTGGCCGGGCGAGTCCTGTTGACCTAGGAGATCAGAGCATCTGACATTGAGTGACACTGATTCGCGCCTGACGCCTTGACCTGTCAATATCAGTGTTCTAGGGGCTCCGGAAAGCCGCAGATATGAACGTCCTGGGCATCGTGGACGTCCCGACGTGGTTGGTCGTCATCTTCTCTATCGTCTACGCGTACTACAAGTAAGTATCATTAAAGTCCTCGCTTTTTCAGTCTGACCGATGCACTCGTCCAACGCTAATGTGCTGGTAGACATAGAACAACTGAACCTTGTGTGCACACAGAAGAGTGGTCCTATGGTAAATGTGTCTGTTATTATATTAATTCCGATATATTCATGTATATTAATTCTGTTCGTTGTGCCTTAATATATATATATGTGTGTATACTTAGCGCAGACGCATCCATGTGGTCTGTCACTCTCTGCCTTCGATTCACTCCGCTAGGGCTCCACTCTCTGCCTTCGACTCACTCCTCTAGGGCTGCATTATATCTCTGTTGTCGCCTACGTCCTCAATGCATTTTCACACTCGCTTGCCAGGGCCGCGCTGCGCAAATCGATTGGAAAAATGCGTCGCGCATTTCTACAAATTAGTGTTGGGACCCAGCCTAACCCTAATAATACATGATATCAGGTGATGAAAAGAAAGAGTTCTGTCACAATTTGAATTTCTTCGCAAGGTTATAAGATGTTTTTTGCTGTATTAAATACCCAAAGCTCGTTATTTTTATGTTTTATTCTTGAAAACATAATGTTGCAAGAAATTACAGCTCATTGGACCGTTTTTCAAGAATCTTGAAATTTGCCCCCGGCCGACAGCAACGGTAAAACCTAGATTGCGTAGCGCCACCGTGCGGGGAGCTTGGTGGTCTGTATCGATAGGCCCTGATTGCCATTCTATTTACCATATACTATCATTTCCGGGTCTGGGAAAACGGTTATGAAATAGGATATCCTGATGTAACACATACGATATCGGTGAGGCAATGGCTATTCAGAATATTCTTACCCCGTTAGATAATGTATCAGTGGACGATAACGGATATCGGCTAATTGACGATTTTCCGATCGATTCACTCATCGTACAAAGTAAACTTCCCAGTTGACGATAAAACATGCTTAATCAAGAAGGTCGGCTAAGGCTCCATTCCCAGTTCATTATATATTATGTTAGATGAAAGGCGAACATGAAAAAAATAAATAAGATGAAAGAACTCTTGCCCCCTTCCCTCCCCTCAGTTAAAGGAACGCCCTCTGTCGAGAGGTCGTCGCAAATAGCTCATTTGCGATCAATTGCGCCAAGAAACGTCCCTGGACAGTGAAATAAATAGCGTTGGGTGAAGATTGCCCCAGATGGAGGTACCGGGGCTGATTTGCAATTCAGTTCGCTTCCCAAATGAACTGGGAGGTTTGAGTGAATTACTCTTCCGATCAATTCTAGAAGAACAGATTAAGATCAGTATTTTTCTCCAAGATATGCCGACCGTGTGGAACACCACGTCTTACGTTCCTCTGAGAAACGACCCACAACTACGATCAACGGTGTGGTAGTCAACCTCCCGAGCTACCCGGGCGTCATGATGATTGATCACATAGTTATCGCTACACTTGTTGAAATAGCACTTGTATCTATGCTTGACTTGACACGATGCATTGTTATTGTGATTCCAGGTACATGACATGGACTTTCGGGACATTGGAGAAGTTAGGCATTCGTGGCCCCAAGCCCTACCCTATCGTGGGGTCACTTTGGGCTTTCTTTTCAAAGGTCGGCATCAGCGACTCTTAACTCATATTAATTGATATGAAAAGTCGTGGCCTAACCTGGCTCATTAGGACATAAGAAATGGTTTGTTACTTGTTTTAGTAGTGGCAGAACACTGACGATTTAGTTCACATTCAAGAAATAATGGTGTATTTATGTGCAGCAGAAAACAAAGTCATTCGCCTTCGTAACAACTTGCTCGAAATGTTTCTATAATGTACAATTGGTATTTACTGACACTGTAAATATGGCGAGTGTATTTAATGTGCATAGTAAAAGATAGCAGCGTTGATGTCCTCTGTCTTCAGGGTTTGATGAAATACGACTGTGACCTTCGTCAAGAATATGGCAAAGTGGTTGGGTAAGCATCAGGCTAACATCAACTGTCACACTCATCATTTCGCATAATTTAGTATATAAAACTGATGTACCTATTACGAAACCACATCCTCTAAAGGCATACCATTACACATATTAGAAGTGGTCAGAATGACAAAAGATTGGGGAAAATACAGGAACGTATATCAGTGAGAATAAATATTAAATAAATATATATTAAATTACACTAATTGAATGTCTTGTATCGCAACTGGTACTGATATGTAAACCCAGGTCGGATCGTGTCTCGAGAGTCAGTGTCTTGAGCTTTTATAAAAAATTATATATAAATGTTCACCATATGCACCATAGGAACGTCAGCAGTGCAGTGTCTTTATTATTTTATTCCAGGGTCTACCAGGGCAGAGAACCCATGATTTTAATATATGACCCCGCCATGTTGAAACAAATCATGGTCAAGCATTTCAACACCTTTCACAACAGACGTGTAAGCATGTATATCTAATAGGCAATGACTATATATCTATAAGATACAATTGGTTGTGTTTTTTTCTTCTAAAAGATTAACGAAAAGTAAGTCATTTGTTATTCCGCGATTCAAGGTAATTACAGCAATATGGCGTAATTCATTTTAATACTATTTAAGGTTAACTCTAAATGTCGTAAATTATAGTTTTCGTAATATTATCGGTCCTCAGCACGTAAGGCGTGAATTGATAAATCTAGATGTCCTTGTCTGATGCAGTACGTACCCACAGAATACCCGGTGAATACCTATCTCACAGTCGTCAGAGACGAACAATGGAAACGTGTCCGTAATCACGTGACCCCGGCCTTCAGTGGCAGCAAACTACGCCGGGTAGGGGCACGCACGGGGAGTCACATGACATGTCACATGTTGTTGTCTCTCGAAATCTCGATCGCGGAATTTACATATACGGGTAATCAATGCTCCCTGTGCATCTAATAATCTCTATCGAGTTAACGACGCCAGGAGCTGTATTCATAATCCAAACCCAGACGAGGATATTCAACGAGGAGAAGAGTTTGTTAATACAAACAATGTCAACATTCTAATGAAGACAAGTTCTGGGCTATGAATCCGAATAGTGCGGGCCGAAGAGGCTAAGAAGTAAAGGCAATGTTCGTGTGTAAGCTGCGTGTCGTTTATGAAGACCGCCCCAATTGACGATAAATATGAACGGAAGCTGTTGACTTGCTTCACGACGGACCAGAAACAAAGAGAGAAACGACACTCGTAACGACAGAAAAGTCGCACACACACACACATAAACATTACCATTCAATTAGTTAAGTTCGTAATTAGAACATCTTGAAATTATATAAATTAATTTTTAATATCGTAGCGTTTACTTGAAGAAACAAATGCTTTTCTTCAACAGTCCAGAACGCGCTAGCCATTGGGTGATACAATGATACGTCTTAAAAGACGCTCGCTGAAAGATATCGTGTTGATTTTTCCAGATGACGGATGATATCAACAGATGTGCCCTCTTATTCAGAGACAACATGGCCGAGAAAGCCAAAACAGGAGAAAGTTTCGACTTTAGGAAGTAAGTATAAATGACGAATCAACCGGTCATGTCTTATAACTAGATTTATTTGCTATGATCCGTGACATGTTTACCATCGTTCACTTGCATCTATATGTATGATATACAATGGGGACAGGGATTAAACACAAACGTACCCCAGGAGCTACACATGGGGAGCAGAAGAGTTTGTATGGCATATATAATTATATTGGTTATGACAATGATGTCGAATATAATGGCAATAATAAGGGACAATAGTTACGGAAATGACAAGGATAACAATGCCATTAATGACAGTGTGAATCATATCGGTGACGAAAGCGACAATATGGTGGAGACGATAATGATACTAATAATGATCATGTCAGTAATGGCGAGACTGATAATGGCAATAATGACGATGATGACGATACTGAATACACAGACGGTTATAATAATGACAATAATGACGGCGATGACGATACTGACTATAAAGATGGTAATGATACTGACACTAATGGCGGCAAGTATCAGTACGATAATGACGATGATGATAATGACTGATAGCACTAATGACGGTGATAATCATGCCAGTAATGACGATCTTCGTAAGCGTGCTCGTTGTGAAGTTGATGACGTTGTCAATGTGGTTACAGATTCGCCGGGTACTACACCATGGACGTTATCGCCAGTACTGGCTTCGGGCTGAAGGTCAACTCACAGGTTGAGGTTAACAACCCCTTCGTGCACCACGCCACGAAGTCATTCGTTCAGGAACTGGCCGATCCCAGGATGATCTTTATATGTAAGAGCGTCATTTGATCCAATACCTTATTGTATGTCAGTGGCGTGTGATCCATAACCTAGTCTTGAGCTCATCGTGAGAAATTGATGACGTTGTCCATGTATTGCTTTATGGAAAAAAATAAAAATAATAGTAAGTTGATTGAAGTACTTGGGTACAATGGCCATGGTACATATATACAGTTTACAACATATGCGCAAATCAGGCGTCACAAGTTTCCCGAAACTAAATATCTGGCTTCGCTGGCTTCATATACAAATTCAGTTATGTGTTTAATTAGATTTGGTTCATGTGAACATATAATCAATGAAGGTAATACTCGTGGAATATTTGACGGGATTTCATGGGAGGGAAAAAAGATCCTGCCCCTGGATAAGACTTGCCACTCCAATATCCCCCTACAGTCCTACTGCCGGCCGCAGTGCCCTACCTCAGCAAGCTGGGTATTGGTCTCATCAGCAAGGAATCCATTCAGTTCTACGAGTCAGTTGTAGATGACGCCATGAAGCAACGCCAAAATCTTGGTTCAAAGGTACGTGCGTCTTACGGTGGAACGTCCCCGCTGCAACTTCTGTTGTGTCCGAGTATAGATGGCATCCGTCAGCCTGAGTACGACGTTTGGGTTTACAGCTTATTGTGGTGCGATTTAAGTATTCCGATTTATTTTGTCGCGATTCTGATATATGTTGCGATCGCCTCAAAATGTCACATTCAAAACTGGCATAATGGTAAGCCAAGCGGAAATTAATTCATCGAGTTATATACTCGTACGCTTCAGACTCAAAGAGACTGATTCAACCGTAATGTAATAGAATACAAAAACTGGTGGTTAAAGTGGTGGAAATACTTTATAGGCAATTTTCACATTAATTCCTTGTGGTAAAAATCCTATTTATGTGGCCCTTTCATGGTACTTTTTTTCTTGTATCTGTATATATCTGGTTGTAAATTTCTGTCTAATGTTAGCGTATAAACTTCGGCTTCTGCTCTTGTCTCTGTTACAAATGAAAATGACGAACGCGCTCAGTTCGGTCAATCTTCCACAAAATCGAGTGTTGTAATAAATAGTATGCGTGAGTAATATGTCAGCTATGTTGCTACAATGGGGTCTTTACGTTGTGTAGGTCGACCTGATGCAGCTCATGTTGGATGCCCACACCAACCGTATGGACGAGGACTATCGCAAGCAGCTTGAGGGGCTCCAGGAAGATTCCGGAAAGGACACCAACAACCCTCCCGGCGTTGGTATGTGCTCCGGACAACGCTGATCAATGTCCTCGCTATATGGCACCACTTTCCGGTGCCGTGTGTTCATAGCTTTTTTTACTTTTACATATATTCATGTCATTTGTGACGTAGGTCTATGATTCATGCCATATATATTTTTCATGTTATTTATGTAGTATGTAACATATTCGTATGTCAGTTATGTATAATATGCATGTAATTATGTAGCATGTCAGTTATGTATAATATGCATGTAATTATGTATTATGTCAGTTATGTATAATATGCATGCAATTATGTAGTATGTCAGTTATGTATAATATGCATGTAATTATGTAGCATGTCAGTTATGTATAATATGCATTTAATTATGTAGTATGTAACTTATTCATGTCGAATAATTTATATGTATATATGAAAAATATAATAATATATTAATCAATAATATTTAGTATTTTCGGGTCGGCACCATAAACTGAACACCGAAATATACAACTTAATAACGACGCCTTGATCTGCAATGAGAATGGTTCGCATATGACAATATATCATGCCTTGTCGTTGACAGGATTGACGAAGGAAGAGGTCCTGGGCCAGTCCGTCCTGTTCTTCTTTGCGGGCTTCGAGACGACGGCTCTGACGATCGGCTACATGGGTTACAATCTGGCGCTGAACCCGGAGTGCCAGGAGCGACTACTGGAGGAAATTGATACTGTCATGGCGGGCAAGGTAGGTGGGCGAGCAAGACCTCGTGGCCACGAAAATATGGCGTCTTTTGATTTACAAGGTTAGTTTGGCTTTAAATTCTTATCATTTTGCTTCACTATTTGCCTCATCTGTTAGCAAGACTGCGTAGACACTACCAAAAGACGTATGTTTTTGGCTTTATAATAAATGCTTATCGATTTGCTTGGCTTCTATTGTCTATTTGTTGGCATGACTGCGTGGCACCTGCAGCAAAGACGTATATTGACCGAATTAATTATTATGGGTTATAATGAATGCTTCGCACTTGTCGGTACTATTTGTCTATTTGGGAACAAGACGTCGTGGTCACTGCAAGAAGACGTATACTACAGACGTTAGTCCGAGTTTAAGCGCTTCTCATTTTGCGTTACCATTTGCCTATGGTGTTGTATTGCAGACATAACTAAATTGAACTGTGAAGATTATTCAACACAATGGGAGAAGTTTGAGAATCAGAACAATGTATTTGAGATCCCACCATGGCCACCGGACGCTGGAGAATCGTTAATTTAAAGTTTCTCGCAATGTGTTACTTTCTCGCTATTACCCATTCGACCATCCAGGATGTGGTGGACTACGACCTAACGAAGAAGATGCCTTACATGACGATGTGTATGGAGGAGACACTGCGCATGTACCCCGCCGGAGCCAGGTATTCAGAACCCACAGGGAGGAGAGAAGCTCACAATTTCCTTTTGCACCTGTTTTTTGTATGAGACCCATAACGGGCCGACGCCCCTGATTTGGCCCGCGCTCCTGTTGGGCCGGCACCCCTGATTGGCCGGCGCCCCTGATGGGCCGGCGCCTCTGATTGGCCGACGCACCTGATTGACCGGCGCCCCTGATTGACCGGCGCCCCTGATGGGCAGGCGCCCCTGATGGGCAGGCGCCCCTGATTGGCCGACGCCCCTGATTGACCGGCGCCCCTGATTGACCGGGGCCCTTGATGGGCCGGCGCCCCTGATTGGCCGACCTCCCTGATTGGCCGGCGCCCCTGATTGGTCGGCGCTACTGATTGGCCGACACACTATATTCTTACCGTAAAAATACGTGATAGCACAGGCACGGTAGAGCAGTGGAGGAGGCCGGGGCGGGGAGGGGGGTGGGGGGTGGTAGGGGGCCCCACAACGTATACTAAACACACAAGGTGTCCAACTCCCGCTGGAACTGAGCGACATGCACCCGCTTCAACTTTATCGCACCTTTACAGCGCTTGACGGGCGCCATTTCCGATTTCTGCGCGAGAATTCGCCTGCGAGATATCAGGCGCAGTGAGTGAGATGAATCTGATTGGTCGGCTGCAGCAAATTGTATCGCGTGGCATGAGGGATGCAACTTCAAAAATTATTGAATCGGTACGAAAATTTACATAGCATCTCGCTATGATGTTCAAAATTATAATGAGAGATTTTGGGAGTACCTCCCCACATGAACGTCATGAGAAGACAGGCCAATCGCCATCTTGCGCACTGTGCCTGAGATCTCGCAGGCGAATTCTCGCGATGTCATGCAGCCACGCTTGTTAAAACGGTTTCAGAGTTGGTTGTTGTCGTTGCATAATTCTGTATGCGTCGCGACTAGACGGCAGTACAGGTCTCGTTTACTTATGGATGAAATTAATCTACTGCTCTACATAAATTAGATGTCACGTCATATATCACCTGGTTTGTCATCGCCCAAGCTGAGAATAACATGCTATCCAGTAGCATTTGGTTAGTGTCAATATTGTGGCGACGGAGATTGGGGATTTATTAGGATTTTCACGTCATGGCTGAGTGCGTAGGGGGTACCTCCACTATACATTGTTCAGTAGCACTTCTGTGCACGCGAGGGCTGAAATAATGCCACACACCTCCCGGGACGATGAAAGATTACCGGATAAAACATGCCACTGATTAGGTGCCCGGGTCCGGATTCGAACCCTGAGCCTGTTGATGTTTCGGTTTAATGCGCTAACCACTACACCACTGAGAGCCCCCTCAAACTTCACTCAATCGAGCTGCAATAATGAAGATATTAAGATAACGACTAGCCTGGCTACGCATCGGGGCTGACTTTCCCTTTGATTTGAAGGGTGGACCGAACAGCCAATGAAGACATTACGATCGACGGTCTCTTCATCCCGAAGGGCATGGTGGTGTCCATTCCCATCTACGCCATTCACCACGATCCAGAACTCTGGCCAGATCCGGAGAAGTTTGATCTAGAAAGGTATGGGTTGCCGCATTCGTAATTTTAGCTTTCTTTGCGTGCTTCATTTTATCTGCGTTACTTAAGTCGCTTCTAGCGGGTGCCATAATAAATCAATCTAACGAAAGGCAGTAACAGATCGCATTAATAGGTAATATCATTTGTTAAGTATACTAAAACTAAGGAAGGTTATAAAAAATATTAATCGGTAATGTGTATTGTTGGTATTCAAAACTTATGATGGGTTAATGGACTAGCTCTCCTTCTTAGTAACACGCGGTTGTCTTGTGGCAGGTTCAGCCCTGAGGCCAAGGCTCAGCGTAACCCGTTCTGCTTCCTCCCCTTCGGTATGGGGCCGAGGAACTGTGTCGGCATGAGGCTGGCTATGATGGAGATCAAGGCTGCGATGGCCCATATCCTACTCCACTACAAATTTGCCACGTGTCCCGAGACAGAGGTACGTAATATACCGCCGTATTATTCATCGCCCAATAATGGAATTTAAACGTATTCACGCTGTAAATGCTTTGTGTTGATTTTCTGTCTTGTAACTCGGACTCTTAAAAAAAAAGCTATTAAAACTGAGTGGCATTCGATTTACACTTATCTCATGGAGAATTTGTTGAGGACTGGATCGAAATAGTAGTTTTCAATCAAGGCCGGCAATAGACATATTTATTATACGCGTGTAATATTGATTGGATTAATCTCTTCAGATACCGGTGAAGATGACGAAAGCCACAGTGAAGGCAGCCAATGGAGTGATGCTGAGGATAGAAGCCCGGCGATAACTGTGTCTACTATACGCCCCCACCCCCCGCCGCCCACCTCCCGCACACACATCACTATCAGGACTTGCTCACCGCCACCAGGTGGTGCCCCAGTCATCCAGTAGCCACGGCAAGAACTGATCACTCTCATCCACGCCATGCGGCGCCGGAACATGTTGATGCTCGGTGGCGCTAGCAACTGTTAAGTATGTCTCAGGTTGGGACTGCATGAGAATTGCGGTCAGATGTTAGACTTCTACCGCTATACACTATACGAATACTGTTTGCGGAAAGTGACATCTTAGTCTGGATTTGCAAAATTTCAAAATTAAAATTTGTTGATAGCTGAAGTACAAGGAATGTGCGTAACACGCATTATGTGGTAGACAATCACTCCTGGACCAGTTATGTGTGAATTGTATCTAATATCATCTCATCTCATCAAGGCGTCTTCTGTAACCTATGTAAAGTACCCACGTTAAACCCATGTTGGTATGAAAATGATATCGATTTATCTCTCATACTTGATAGAATGTCAAGCGGTGCCTCCTGTAGTCCTTATGCGCAAGCTATTTTGTGTGACACGCGCATGCTAATCTGTAAGGTATGCGCAAGCCAACTTGTGTCGTATGCGCACGGTAACTTGCGCCCTTAATGTTGCATTTTAAAATATCGAATTGACTAAGTCTATGACGCCTATGAAAAGTGCATGGTATAAATTAGTCTTATATAACAATAGGATGAGTTAGCGGGGCGTTAGGCAATTTTATTGGCCCGACATCAAGCGCCCGAGGCCGCGTAGAGGCCGACGGCGGATAATGAAGCGGACCATTTAAAGCTATAACTACAATTCTTTTGTACGTGACGTAATGTTTCATTGTTCTATGCAATGTCGCTATGGCAGCGATTGTCGATTGCATGGGCAGCAGGACAGTTTGGGTCAGAATATGACAATAGCGCGAGTTTGCGGGGCGTTGGGCAATTTTATTGGCCCGACATCAAGCTGTAGCAGCCCGCCAATTTTTATTATCGGCCCGAGGCCGCAAAGCCGAGGGCGGATAATGAAAATAAAGGGCTGCTACAGCTTGATGAAGGGCCAATAAAATGCCTAACGCCATGCAAAACCCGCGCTATTATTATTATTACGTGTTTAAATTTAAGGCGTTGACTTGTCTCTGCTTTTTTGGTTTAACTTCCGCATGCAACGACCAAAGTTAAACATTTTGGGACTGACTGTCCGCAAATCGCCAGCCTTTCCACATATAGTTTGCCAGTGGCCTTTTTGGTACCATAGATCGTTGCCAAGAAACATGGCACGTGCAACTAGGCAACTAGTCATGGAAGCGGGCCATTTGAAGCTACAACTACAATTCGTTTTGTGCATGCCCACCAACTCGTAATAATACAGCATTTTAGCGGCCTTCAGATTTAATGCTATTGTACTAGTTAGCATGACCACCAACTCGTAATAATTTTCATTATCCGCCCGAGGCCGCTAGACCGAGGGCTGATAATAAAAATGAAGGGCTGCTACAGCTTGAAGGGCCAATAAGATGTATAACGCCTTGCAAAACTCGCGCTATTACTATTATTACGAGTTGAATTTAACATGGCGTTAAGATGTTTCCTTGCTTCTTTGGTTTAATTCGCGTACGTCGTTCGAAGTAAAATGTTTAGCGCTTACAAGCCTTCCCAGATCTTGTGAGCCAGTCGCCTTCTTTATGCCATATAAGTATATCGTAACCAAGATACGGCACGCGTAGCTAGGCAACTAGGCGGACCATTTAAATCAATAACCACAATTCTATTGTGTGTCACGTCATGTTTTATTGTTCTACGCCATGTAACTATGGTAACGATTGTCTACTGAAAAGGCCGAAGGGCGGTTTGGGTCAGATTACTGATTTTAGCGGCCTTTAGATTTAATGACATTGTACTAGTTAACACGACCATCAACTGTCAGTATTTATCAATCCGCAAAACAAATTTCCATTTGAATGACGTAGATACGTGCTATTGTATGTTGCCGTGCTTGTATGTTGTATGAATCTAAACACTTTCTGTAGTTTGCGTTGAGGTACGTCGTGACTGAAGCTTGAGCAGGACAACTAGAACACTTTGGGATACGACTTCTACGAGGCAACCGTTACTTAATAAAGCTGCTGCCAGTGTAGAATTACACCATTTTGCAGTATAGCTGTTATGTGTTATGTTTCTCTGTGAAATTTGAACCATAAGGTTTAGCTATGATCCTTACAGTATACCTTACATAGGTTTCGTCTAGGTCAATGTAAATGTAAGGCATGCAAAGATGAGGTTAGATCACGTTCACTTTGAGATATGCATATCAAATGCAGCTCCGCTCCAAATCGACTGATCTCTGTTGAAACAGACATCAAATGCATATTGTGTACAGTAGCTATGTTCCGACGATATGTTGATGTAACGGGCACGTGTGGCAATAAACAACGCCAATGGGTGTCATGTGCTGGTCAGCGATAATTTTATTGCCCTCTAAGACAAGTCAAGTAATAGGACATTATAATCACACATTTCACACCAACATTCGATAGTTCACTGAGCATGGCCTCCCAATAAACACACTTATGGTCAAATCTAAGCTAAACTGCCATAGTTTTAACATTATTTTCTACAATATAAGGCACCAGTCATTTAAACGTCCATGTGACAGTTCATATAACCCATGTTACGTTACAATATACATATCCGTGAACATTCTGAAACAACCCTTAACCAGGAAGCAACCATTAACCAGGAAGCATTCAGCTTCATGTAAGCTGAATTACTACATTTTAAACAGAGATAACAATAAAGTTACATAACTTAGAAACGTCCCACGTGTTACTATTTATAACATCAAGCCCCAGTATTATGGTGAGAACGAATAAACAATAAATTGTCCACATAACTATAGAACAAGGCTCCTCGCCATACACTCGTCTCTTCCAAGATCAGTGTAAAGCGCGATTCATACATAGAGTGTGACCCATACCGGGTCAGCTCCTTAAATACCACGGACATCAATACCCAACATGCAACACTTCATGTTACATAATTGTTCATGCGGGAACTAGCGCACAGCCACCTAGTGGCGGAGATTTTAAACAAGAGACGCTTGGTCTAGGTCAAGACCAGACATTTGGCAGAAAGTTCAGCAGACTTCTTAGAGGAGGGGTGGGGGATACCTTTTCTGATCTCCGCAGTTGGCATCCAGTAATTCTTGGAGATTCGCCTTTAGCTGTCGGCGTTATCCGTACAATTCCTGGTTCAATGCGAAGACCCTTTGCCTATATAATACCGCGATCCGTTATAGCAGTCTGCGAATTTCTCGTCATTCCTGATCACCATTAAGTTTTTTTCGCACACAGTGTAAAGTGTCCTCATCTTTGAGATTCGATATTGCTCTCCCTAGTTCTTGGGGATTCGCAACTCACAGGGGGTATCCCACCCAGCTTTCTTAATCCACGATAAATTGTGATTGATAGAGATTAAGTTCCCACGTATATAACCTAACTATAAAGATTATAAAGTTTATCAGCGCGTACGTACAGCGAATTGCTGTTCAACTCACTGAGGCAACCCGCGGCAGATAGGGGTTGGAGGGTAGGATCCAGATTCGCTGGATAGGGTGGGGGAGCCGGTTACGTTTTTTGTATGTTCAATAGTATAAATTGCGGCCTTAAAAGGGGGGCCCCGAGGTCGGGTCGCGCCCCACTCCCCCTCAACCTCCCTGTATCCGCCCCTGGCTGTAGTGTGGGTGCATGATCTGGACATGTATATCGAGAAGACCAAGATCAGTATCCGAAGAAGTCGATATCTTTTAAACCACCGTTGTGTTGTAATTCGTAGTCGCTTCCCAAGCCCGGGAGACCGGCCACCAAAGCGCCCCATAATCGCCGGGGCGGCCCCATAGCTCAGTGGGCTAGAGCGCTCGTATTGAGTGCTCTGGCCACATGACAGGCTAACGGCACGTGGATCGATGACTCGAGCCCCGCTGTGGCCATGTCTATGTGGTCGCAAGATAAAGATCCCACGTCCTTCGCAAAGTAGTGTAGCGGGTCAGCCCCTGGGATATGGGTCTACTCTCCCTTCCTTGACCCATTGACGCGATATGACCAAAAGTGGTTAAAGCGTCCTGCATATACAATCAATCAATCCTCCAGAATCGCCGTTGCGTGTTCCTAAGTTGCGCAGTTGCATGCATCAGGAGGCTGGTCGCCTAACTACTCTAGAACCCACAGTGCGTACTTAAACGTTCTACGGTTGTCTATATGTGGCGGTATGATTGTTGGTTATTGATTTATTAAGTCTCACCTGTAACCTATTTCATTCCCTTGCCTTATCTGTTCTGCGGTTCAGGAATTCATAGCATCAGTATTAAATCGTTTTCCTAGTGCTAATATTGGTATTTAGACGATTACTCATCAGCTTATATGTGCAGGTTATTCGTGTTTGATTGTGAAAGCATGTTTATCTGCATTAATTAAAATTTATGATACTTCATGGTTTTGGGGGAGAAAAAGGACAGATTAAACTATGGTTCTCCAACAACACGTAAGGATATGTGACAAGCCAACCGTGTATGCTATAATGCTATAATAAATCAGATCAATGGAAGACAAGTAAATTGTGCATGAACTTTATTACATATTTTAAAAAAACTCGTTAGTTACTATATTACTATATAATGCATCAATCCCGTGGGACCGCGTGTCAGAGTGGCGTTGCATTACATATTCGCCTTCATATGGTGAATCAACACTTCAGCCGTTGTTCTGGTGTTCGCCGTCGATGCAGTCGGCGGAGACATCTCCGGTATTGCGGGGAAAGAACTCAGGGTCGTTGCTGGGGTCACCATCCCTGTTGCCACAGATACCGGTCAGCATACCGCCGTAGTAGCTGCTGGCATCGTCGGTCATCCCGTCGTTACCGGTATCGTTGTCCCCGCTGCCGGCCTCCTCGTAGAGGACGGAAAACCAACAACCCAAGCTGGGCACCTCGCCTCTGTCGGGGCTGGGGCTCGATTGGCAGAAGGTCCAGGGTTCACTTCCGGTTGAGCTGCGGCGTTACGGAAAGACAGGATAGTCCATTTGAAATAATATATACAGTGGATATATATATATATATATATATATACATATATAGATATATACATTGGTCTATGTATTACTATATGTTTTAGGATAACAAGTTCTATACAAGGTTGATTTTAGTTTATGTAAAAATCCCGCTAGGCTAGTCGTGAAATAAATAATAATGATTTCGGGCCATTGTATATTGTTACCTTACTATATATTACATTTTCCTATTGTTGTTTCCAATGTACAATTCCGTACTCACATTTGAAGCGATTGTATTTCTCCGTGTCGGTGTTGTCAGTGTGACTCGTTTTTACTGTCTCGGGCTGTCACTGTGTCGAACATACACCGTCACTGTGTCAGACACACACATAGTTACTACGTCAGTGTCAGTGACAGTTGAGCCTGTTGGGGTTGGGGCATTTTACTTGAAATGTTATGCCCTGGCAGCAGATTTAATCGTAACAAGGAGGTGCACACAAAAATTGGTGGGTTTAACATGTTCATATGTAAGATGGCATCTAATTTGCAAATTAAAAAGGACAAAAAAGGGGTGGGGGCTGGAGGCAAACGTACCCCACGACCCGAGGCCCTTTCAATCTCTCTGGATCAGCCACTACTCACGCACTGTGTAAGTCTACTACTCACCATAACAATATTTTTAATAAGAAAATGGTGATCCAAGTCGAAAATATTAACAATAACCTTTTTTGCAAAATCCAAGGCTAAAAGGATAAAAAAAAAAATGTTTTTTTTTCTAATTTCTTTAGCGTTGATAAAGATAAATGAATAACATTGGGATAATGATTATGCATAGTCTAAGAGTGACACAAAAATAATTATATTGGCAACTGACATGCCAAAAAACATTTCCATAAACAATCGTCAATTATCAATAGACTGATTACACAATCAGTAAAAGGCTGGTGAAAAGTAGCTTGTTTAGAATCTTGCCAAAAATAAGTTATTCATTTGGCATTTAAACAGCCTTTTGGTACAGGTTTTCTCCAATTAATAGAAATAAAGTCATCAATGCAAATTTGATTTAGGTCGCCATCACTGGTTCTTGCACAATCCAAACATTAACAAAAGTTCAATGAAAGATATTTTATAAAAAAAACTAAACCTATCACAAAATATTTTTCAATCAATTACTTTTGATTGAAAATTAGCCCTTTTTGCATGCCAAGAATATCAATCAGTACCTCAGTTAGAAGGATTTTATTTTAATATATATAATTACAATATTCATTAGGCTTATTATTATTAGGTCATTTATCCACTTGTTGTTTGTTAAGTTAGCCTAGTTCTATAAGAGGAATTAGAAGTGTTTGCCAAAAAAAGATGCACAAAGTAAAATTGCTCAAGTGTTATATGTTCATGAATCACTGTCGTACCTACCCAGTATCAAATTTCTGTCTGGCACAATTAAATTATTGCATTTGGCGCGAGGCCGGCGGCAGCCGTATCAATTTACACCACCTGAAACCTGGTCTCTGATCTTTGGTCTACAATAGGTGTTGGCGGAGTCGTGTAGCAGTAGTAATAAATAACACAACCGTAAGTAACTCATTGTCAGTCTTGATTGTCACAGTAACACAATGCCTGGAAAAAGAGCATGTTACGACGCAATTGAATTATCTCCCGACTTGTTGACTTGTATGATATTATGATGCAATAAGTTATTTTGGTAACACCGGTAATTTTCGTATTACACCCCCCTCCCCCCCCCCCCCCCCTCCCGTCTTGTCTCGTCCCGCTCAAGTGGGATCTCCAACTTCCTAGTATAAGCCGCGGCTTCAAATAGGCAGTTTACGGTACTGTTAGGCTGAAGTTGTTTTGTTTTGTACCTTTTTTAAAATTTCGTTCATATTGCGAAATACCAATGAACATTGCATTTACATAAATATATATAATGGCAGTTAATGGATACTGACCACTTATAGTTTGTTTAATAATTTTCTTTAATAATAATAATAATTTTCTTTAATAAGTCCATGACATAGATACTACGATCAGACAAGTGACATAGGTGATAACTAAAAGTTTCCATTTATAGCGTTTATCAGTGCGCACGTACAGCGAATTACTGTTCAATGCAAGATAAAGAAGAATCAACTCACTGAGGCAGGCTTCGGTATATAGGTCACTGACCCCCGACAACTGTCAAAAAACGATTCCACGACATTGATATTTTGCTACTCGAATAATCTGAGAAGACCAAGATCGGTATGCGAAGAAATTCATAGTCGTTTGCAAAGCCCGGGAGGCCGGCCACTGAAACGTCCCAGAATCGCCGCTGCGTGTTCATACGTTGGCAATTTGCATGCTCCTGAGAGCTGGCCGCCTAAATACCCTAGAACCGCCAATGTGTGCTAAAGCGTTTCTATATATAGACACAGGCAGTCCTGCCCCTGCACACCGCCTGAACACCAAACAACTGTGTCTGGCGGTATTCGTTATTGATTTATTAATTAAGTCTCACGTTTAACGTTTTTCATTTCCTTGCCTTTTTTGTTGTGCGGTTCAGAAATTGATGGCATCAGTATTAAATCGTACTTGTGATGGTATTAGTGGTATTTAGACGATTAATCATCAGCTTATATGTGCAGGTTATTCGTGTCTGATTCTTAATATATGTTTATCTGCATTATTAAAATTTATAATACTTCATGATTTTTGGGAGAAGAATAACATTAAACTATGGTACTCCAACAACACGTAATGATACGTGAGGGGCCAACAGTGTATGCCATATCTGGAGCATAAAATAAACAATCCCATCAATGGACGACCAGTTAACTGCGCATGAACTTTATTACATATTTCTTAACTCCATAGTTACTATATTACTATATAATGCATCAATCCCATGGGACCGCGTGTCATTCGCCTTCATGTGGTGAATCCACACTTTAGCCGTTGTTCTGGTGGTCGCCGTCGATGCAGTCGGCGGAGACATCTCCGGTATTGCGGGGACAGAACTCAGCGTCGTTGCTGGGGTCACCGTCCCTGTTGCCACAGATACCAGTCAGCATACCGTCGTAGTAGTCGCTGGCGTCGACGTACACCCGGTCGTTACCGGTATCGTTGACCCCGCAGCCGGCCTCCTCGTAGACGACGGAGAACCAACAACCCAAGGTGGGCACCGCGCCGTCGATAACGAACACGCCGTAGCTCGGGTTCGATTGGCAGAAGGTCCAGGCTTCATTTCCGGTTGACGTTTGGATGCAGGCGTCCGCTGGGAAAGGCTGCGGCGTTACGGAAAGACATGATAGTCCATTTGAAATAATATATACGGTGGATATATATATATATTTATATATATATAATGTACATATATAGATATATACATTGGTCTATGTATTACAAGTTCTATACAAGATCGGTTTCTACTTTATGTAAAGGTCCCGCTCGACCAGTCGGGAAAAAAATAATAATGATTTCGGGCCATTGTCCATTGTTACCTTACAATATAAAACATTTTCCTGTTGTTGGTTCCCATGTATAATTCCGTACTCACATTCGAAGCAATTGTATTTCTCCTAGTATGGACAAATTGGAACTAATTCTCTGTCCAATGTTGTCAGATATGTTGCTATACCGTGCTATAACTGCGTTCTACATTTTGTATACATCGAGAAAGACATCTCTGAGTCAGAAGTATGCAGTGAGAGTCGTACACGGGTAAAATGAGAAGGCGCAAGCCAAGGCCCGGCACTTACCGTGATGATACCACGTCCTCTCATCTCGATGAGACCCTGGTGCAGAGACACGCGGACGTTACTGTCGAATAGAGTATCAGTGCTCTCGTGCAGACCGAAGGAAATTCCCGTCCAGCCGACCTGTGGGCCATTCTCCGTGTCTACGCGCACCTGGAACTACACGACGCGGAGAACCAGTCATAAATACCAAATCAAATAAGGCTTTAGTTTCGCACGAATCCAGATCCCCCCGTAGCTAACACTTAATCGGGCTTATTCCCTTGCAGACGCCCATCTCATATCATTACGTGGACGTGGCCACGCCTAACAAGATTGCCGACCTTCAACTGCGCTTGGGAGAGCATTTCGGATTTCTTGAGCTATTTCTTCTTAATTACTTATATTGTAGCGTACCGAGTGGTATATGTGGCAGAATCCCACGGCTGCCACCAAACAATAGCATGCCGAGTGTGTAAGTGGCAATAACGGTGTCGCTGCCACCAAAACTGTAGCCTGCCGTGGTTGTATATCTTTGATGTTATGTCAGGAACGGGCGTTTTTAGCCGCGATATCATTAAGCATTCTCGGTGGCATCAGTTAAACCTATCTCAAACCTAGCAATCAGATAATAAGAAAATGCTTATAGTGATTTATTCTGGGTTAACTCGATCAGTCGCTGCCACCACATACAAATGTATGATCAAAGTATCAATAGCTAGAATATATACATGGCATCAGCCTCTCAGCAAATATACTGATAACCATATCAAAAAGAACAACCTAAATCAAAAATCTCACTGCATATGTTGCATAACTTCTCATAGCCTAATTGTTAGTCGGATCAATCTCTTACATTATTTCTCTGATCCCTCAAGTCAATTCTCTATATTCCACTGCCAATTTCTCTTAACATACCTACCTCCAAAATACAGCTATCTGAACTAGACCTCCAAGACAAGCGTATTCCCTCATTTTACCTTACGGATACTACAGAAATACTTATAAAAGAAAATAGCAAAATCTCAAATAAATGAGTAAAGAGGTGCGCGGAGGCTGCACTAATAGAAGAGGGTAAAGAGGTGCGCGGATGCTGCGCTAAGAGGAGAGGTAAAGAGGTGCGCGGATGCTGCGCTAAGAGGAGAGGTGTGCTAGCATTGCTGAGAGGGAGTGAGAGGTGCGCTGGCGCTGCGCTGCCCCCCCCCCCTCCCCCGTCCACTCCAACTGACTTTCTGGCTGTGATACAGGCCCTTTTATAGCCCTAACCCAGAGAGTCTAACTCCAGTGACGCTACCCCCTGAACTGACCAATGAGCGATGATGACTGTATTAATTTATTTTAAAAAATAGGGCCAAAATGCTAATCATTATCCTTCAAACTTCTGGGGACACTTGTTTAACAACGTGCATGAAAAGCTACATAAACCATTCATAAATATATTGGTGATAAATACTCGAATCCTCTAAATTTTCTTTCTCCCAAATCCTCTAAAACTTCTTTCTTTTTACTACCCAATCCCACCCACGCGGCCCCTGCCGGGGGGTTTTATCAAACGCAACTTTGCGCTACTGTGTCTGCCATATGAACAATACGCATTAGACAGATATTAAATACATATTTCAAATATGCGAATGTCTATGAACTGGCTCTTTTAGCATTTGTACTCAAGAATACTTTAATTCACCATTCCCTTAAAGATAAGGCGACAATCTTGATTTAACACATTTGGGAGTAGTGTGAGCCTATATGCAGTGTTATATATATCTAGCATACTAGACACAGAGCTTCCAATCATCCCTTGTTATTGCACTGCCACATGCCGTGTCCCTATAGCTGAACACTTACCTTGCACTGGTCGGTTAAGTCACCAATGTACTGAGACATCAAGAACTTGTTGTTGCTGTTCAATGTGTAGGCGGCACCGTCGTATGACGTCACAGTGTTGGGACTCTCCCAGCCGGCGGTACATTCCCGACGGACAGGGGGCTCGGGGGTAGTGGGTTCAGTGCAATCTTCTACAAATATAGTTACACCATTATACACAAATGTGCATATGAAAAGCATGTTTTATTTTTATTACACGTTCTATTTTGTGGCACGAACCGAGAAACCATTAAAACACTTAAAATTAAACGTTGACCATTTTTATGACGTAGTCCGCGAGAACGCCACTGTACCAGTCTGCCACAAGGTTATCATCATTACCCGTCGTTTTTTTCATTTCCTGCAGCCCATTTTCTGCCTGATATATTCAATGAAATCTGTTTTCATTTGCCTAAATCAATGGTGTGGAGACAACCTCAGAGCCTTTCCTCCGTAGTAAATAAATACAAGCTTATAAAATTCTTCAGATTCAGATGTAAGCGAACACCGTAAAAATGTCTGCATGCCATATGGGTGCCACATAGGTCGCTAGGATATATTTCATGCATCGACAGCAAGGCAGATTATTAAACTTTGCGATATCTGCCATTGCACTTCATGCGAACTATGCCCCAGTGTCAAAAAGCAAGACTTAATCGACATCCATGGTTCTAACTGCGTAACCACCAAGCTAGGAGCGTTAATACAGCTGGTTTAGTACGTTAGAGGGAGGATCCAAGATTTGGAGGTGATACTTTTGCTTGGAAGATGTAGGGGGATAGGTGTGGGGGAGGAGGTGGGTGGCGGGCTGATGACCGCGATGAGCTCTTATGGTCCTGTCAATAAGCAGATATCTTATTGAGTAAAAACCTCCTAGAGACGAACTATCGGGACCTGATACCTCGTCAAGACGACCTCCTCCAGGCCGCTATGTTGTTCACTCTGCCAGACCAAGCCAAGACACCGGTGTCTGGTATGAACATGGCGAGTGCAGACGTCTATATTTGTGTAGGATAAAACCAAATGTTTCTTCGAGTAGGGGGTATCTCCCGGAGACATGACTCCTCTCTACCTTGACCCTTCCCGTCGTGTCGACGGACTTACCTATATCACAGGTACAGGAGCAGGAACACACATCTGCTCCGGATCCAGTGACGGCAGTGCACTCTGAAGCCGCAAACAAGGTTAAAGTTAGCAAACACGTGTGGGAAGTTCAGCATTTAGGCCATAACTTGTTGATCTGTCTATCAGTTTTTTTTTGTTATTTAATTAGTTTGTGGAACAAAAAATCTTAACACCTCAAAAATACATTTTATTTTTTTCAGAGTTGTTGTTACTTTAAACATTAATATAAGTTTCTATATAAACCACAGTTCAAAAGGAACTAAAGAAAATTGCATATACTCACCAGTTTCTTGTTCACTGTCGTGACGAGTTAAATGACTTACCTTCATACCTGAGTTAAGCCAAACCAATCCAATTTATGCGTGCTTCAATTAAAGGTATGAGTGAGTCATCGTGTTCGTAATGTCTATGGCGGTGCATGCATGGATAATATGTGATCTATGTTATAATTTCCTCATCATAAACACATGGCATACGACAAAATATATACGACAAAAGCAAATCGTTTGTTACTAAGGACGAGGAATACAACTAACGCTAATGATACAGTGTCCAACTTAATAATTAAAATGTGAAAAAGTTGTGTTATATCAGGTATGATACATGTTGTTAAATAACTATTCCTATCTATAAATCCTAGTTGGAAGCTGACCTTCTTCCATACAAACCACGTGGTCGTTCCGTGTGTGAAGTCCAGGTTTGAAGTCTTCTACTGCGCGAATTCTGTTTCAGTGGCCAGGACCTGCGTCCTACGTCTTCTTGCCGGAGATAGGGTAACGTTCTGGAATATATATACCGGGGGCGAAGACTGCTCGCTATGGCCACATCGACCAGATAATTAACGCTAATCGCTGTTTCCCGATCCTTAAAGGAATGGTGATAATTGATGATAATTATGGGTGTGGGCTGTATCGATTCCACAAAGAAAATAAACTAAAGTAAAGACCAGATCCCATTTATAAATATCAATGTCATATGGGGCTCTATTGGATTTTACGTCGCAACCCTTAGACGTAATTATTGGCGGGAAGCAAACGAAGTTTGATTGGTATCCGCGTTTTAACAGTCCACTTGGCATGAGTGACGGTTGCTATTGATTTAAAGACTATGAATAAATTCTGATCAATAAACAGATCGTGGCTGGTATTTATAACGTTTTATTATTGCCAACAGCAAATATAAATGAATATATTTATATCTATAAGTATTGGAATAAATTGCGATGGCCCTCGTCTGTCGATTTGGTTAAAGCTACTCATGCAGCGATATTTTCCATGTGAAACTGCTTAAGTCTTATGATTGGAAATACTGTGCTTAACGTTTCTGGTGTATGAGAACACTCATACTGTACACTATCAGTAACGGGGTATGTTGTGAGGCCACATTTTTGCCCAATTGTTCGTGTGGTAAAGTATGACCTTCATGCGTACTGCGTCATGCGGGCGTCGCTGCGTTGTTAATTTTGCCTCTTAAACTATAATAACATATCCATTGTGTACAGAGTTAACATTCACACAGTTAGATAATGTACCCAAGACATTTTTCAAAGTAATACATCTAGTTGAAAAATGAAAAAAATTGGGGATGGAACATGGCTGTATAAGCAGTTTTAACTTAGCGACAGTATCATTTGGGAAACAGCGATGTCTGCGGCTCATCTTTCTACTTCGTATACTTCGTATACTTTCTATATCGTATACGTGGAAACCGACAAAGGATAGATTCAGAAGGTTAAGTGCGATATATATGCCGCTGGGCTAAGTGCGTAATCACACCTTATTAGGGATAATTCACGGCATCCTTCAGTAGAGGAAAGCTAATTAGGGAACTTGCAGCGCCTAAATTAAATTAATATCAATTGATATTTGTTTAAGCATTATCATGGTGACAATTGATGATAATTATGCGTGTAGGCTGTATCAATTACCCAAAACATCATAAACTAAGGCAAAGACCATATCCCAATTCTATTATCTTTAATAGTTTTGATTCAATCGATTCTTGATCACCAACGAGCAATCCTGTCCAGTAATGTATACATACATTCTTTGAGTGACACACGCCAAAGTGATGTGTTGATACCGTTGTCAATCTTAAATGCTCTTAATCGATTTGATTCGAACTACAATTGAACTACCTTGCCAATGAAATATATATTGCCCTGCTGATATTGATGTTTTCCCTGTCTATGGTCGATCAATACTTGGCAAGACAAATACGTGTGATGGCATGTTTGTGTATATGTACACAAGTTTGGCTTAGCGCGCGATAACTTTCGAAGGCTTACAGTTATCGTTGTCGTACTTCGCCTACATATGCCTAGGGACAAATCTGAGGCTAAGTTCGTAAGTAACAAATAATATTATTCGGTAATATATAATTTCAGTATAGGGAACTAATGAGAAGTTAACGGCATACCTCGGCCTTCGTAACACGTAGTTGTCATGTGGCAGGTTCAGCCCTGAGGCCGAGGCTCAGCGTGACCCGTTCTGCTTCCTCCGCTTCGGTATGGGGCCGAGGAACTGTATCGACATAAGGCTGGCTATGATGCCATGGTCCATATCCTACTCCACTACAAGTGTGCCACGTGTCCCGAGACAGAGGAGACAGAAATCAGAAATTCCAGCTGTTGGTGTGACTTGCATCACCCTTCGACAATGACCGAATGTTTGTGTTGTCCTCGCGTACATGCGGCGGTGGGTAAATTTCTGTGACATTGAACACGTGTATGTAAACTACAATTTTTGTTTCAGAAATTATCCAATGTACATTGCACATGCGTATCGGTAGAATATTTATGTAATTTTTTTAGACAGCTCCGATATTCCTCAGGTGTTTGTCACTGAAGTGGGCATTACACTACACGAAGTCTAACGCAGTACTACCATCCGTGCCTCCTTATGACAGGGTTCGGCATGAGGTTGTGACTCTTCGTCAACATCGCTGTCGGCGGCGTCACTTTTCTGCATATTGGACAATGTTGTGTTTTACACTACTTTTGGGGGGTCACAATGCCCTAGCCAAAGTAGTGTGGTTCACATACCTCAGGGGGGACTATTCCCAGGCCAAGGGGTGCCGTCAGTGTACTTGTCAGCAGGGGTTGTAAATACATCCGCCTTTGTTCGTCTCGAGTCTTCATCTGTTCCTTCGTCGTTTAGCTTCAGCGCACCGGAGTTGTTGTTGGTTACGGCTTAGGCTGTTCTTTTTGTAGTTTAGTGATTACCGTTGGGGGCGCTATTATGACTAATTAGTGACGGCCGATTCAGCTCTAATAGTCATTTGTTCGAGTAGCTAGACTGCGGGGTGTATAGGCTGTTCCATGTATATGTGTGTGGCTGTCGCCGGGTGGCGTTACGGCAGTTCGGTTGGGTTTGATGATCTACTACTTATTTAATAAAGCAACATTATTAGCATTCACAACACTCCCACCAGTTATCTAAACTAACTCATATCCACAAATAAATAATCAGGATATTCTGGACATGAATTGATATAAACCTTTTTAGTTTCTTCTATAGATAGGAATAGATCTATATATATTTTTTATTGGTTGATAAATCAGAGTATATACCAATCAATGCTAAATAATGTTAGTCGAGAACATAGTTAGTTCAATTATTTTAGTGTGCATGAGTTTTCAAACAAAGCATCAGTCCAAGTGATCGAACAATTCTAGATGATCACTCATTGTAATAAAAAAGGTACACTATATATATGTATATATATATATGTCATTTTGCATAGCAATAGTCTAAACCATCACCATGAAATTCATAACATTTACACAAACAAATAGTACTAAATACCTTCTCCAATTTTAGCATAAATGATCGATTAACTTCTTGCGATCAAAAATACTGAAGTAGACTTTGCACAAATCCTCATTTAATTATATAAATCTTTATGATGATCTATATTTAAGAATTCCATATCAGAAGTAATTATTATAAATGATCAAACAATTTTATGTGCGAATCATTTCCGCACATTTAAAGTGTAAATACTTAATTTTATAGTGGTGTCGGACTACATTAGAGGGCATCAGTCTAGTGACCAACTCAAACTAAGCAGTCCGGCATTACCAAAATTAATGAGCACTTATGAATAGATGCAAATACATTGCATTCCCCGACTATATATTCTGTTGATTCAACCATCCGTGAGAATCAATTATTCATGACCATCTTATTTTAAAACCACACATATTATGCATCGATTCATCCATTCATACATGCTCCGTCTTTCATCCATTTTCATTCATTCCATCCATCATCCATTATACTTTTTCATCCATTCCATCCATTATTCTCTATACCACTTCAGTGATTCATACATTTAAATATAATTCCTCCAGCTTCAACTCATTTAATATCCCATCAAACTCATCCAGTGGTTCCACCATTTATGTGCACTTCATCTATATTATTTTCATTCCACTCATCCAGTGGTTCGCTTATGTTTATATACACTCCATCCTGTATTCCATACCACTTTAGTGGTTCATCCATTTACATTTATGTACACTCCATCTATATGATTATCCAGTGGTTCGTCTATGTTTACACATTCCATCCTGTATTCCATACCACTTCAGTAGTTCATTCATTTAAATATAATTCCTCCAGCTTCAACTCATTTAATATCCCGTTAAACTCATCCAGTGGTGCCTCCATTTATCTGCACTCCATCTATATTATTTTCATTCCACTCATCCAGTGAATTGCCTATGTTTATATACAATCCATCCTGTATTCCATACCACTTCAGTGGTTCGTTCATTTAAATATAATTCCATTCCACTCATCCAGTGGCTTATCCATTTTTATAATCTTATATTCATTGATCGAGCTTGGTTCTCACAGTTTAAGAAAAAACATCACTGGTTTCAAATTGCGTCATCTATAGCGACATACGCCTGCGCTGCCACGCCATTTTCAACAGTGTACCCGATCGAGTTGCTGTAACAACGGTCGAAGTTTGGAGAATGACATCATTTTCATCGTCAGATTGGGCTGCTGGGTGTCATCAGAGTCA
Source organism: Arenicola marina (assembly GCA_964019135.1). Classification (NCBI taxonomy): domain Eukaryota; kingdom Metazoa; phylum Annelida; class Polychaeta; family Arenicolidae; genus Arenicola; species Arenicola marina. The sequence goes on from OZ025261.1 coordinate 19,905,797, forward strand.
GGCCGGATCTGCGTCTGTCGCCAGCAGTAGGGATGGTCTTGGCGCGGTGACGGTCGACCGCGAATCGCTAGCCATACGCATTGACTGACGGATGTTCACTGGCATGGGTATGCCGTGCACAACCACAGACCCTGTAGGTGTCGATGCTTCAACGGGATAACCGTCAGTTTGGCGTTGTTTCTTGCCACACGTGCCCGTTACATCAACACACTGTCGGAACATTGCTACTGTACACAACATTCATTTGCTGTCTTATTCGACACAGATATCAGTCGATTTTGTCACATAGCTGCATTCGATATGCATATCTCAAAGTGAACGTGAGCTAACCTAAATGTTCGCATGCACTACACTTACATTGACATAGACGAAACCAAGGTAAAGTATACTGTAATGATTTATTACAGTTCATAGTTCACACAGAAGCATAGCACATAAAAGCTATAATGTAAAATGGAGTCATTCAACCCAGGCAGTAGCATAGGATCTTGCCACCTGTTACGTTCCGAAAACAACGTCGTTATTTTTACGCCACTGGTTGTTATGACGTAACCAAGATGACGTCATTTTTTGAGCGCGTTATGCTAAAGAAATAAGAAAAGGACAGTAACTCCCATTCAATAATCCGCTGGATCTGACTGTCGTTTGCATTTTATGTGAATAAAAGTATGCAGATGGCATTTGGGTGCCATTTTGCATTCATTTATATGTTTAAATAATAAAAGATATCACAATTTGACTATGTTTAGTGTCAAAAAGTGACTTTCAACCGGTGGTCGTGAGGTACCGAGTCGGAAGAGCGTAAAACTCTCCGCAGAATAGCGCGGCAATGTTTTGGTTGCAAAAAAACACCTTTCGGTTTTAGCATGGACTGGTGTGGAAATATATTTTGGGGGTCACTCGTGCTTTAACAAATCTCTCTAGCAATTTAGTATACCTAATGAGGCTGCCTATAATAAAAATAACGTGTTCTCTTCTGTTGTTTGTTGACAATTTTTCCGATCGAATAAACAAAGACGGGTTTTCCCCGTTTCTGCTGACTGATTCAAATTCACTTCCGACTCGGTACCTCACGACTTCGTTTGAAAGTCGTTTTGGATGATAAACTACGGGAATTTAACAATCCTGAACCAAATAAAAGTAGTCATTATGGTTTTTAATGAAGCATATACTTTCTATGCATGTTTGAGAACGTGACTCGCATTTGAAAGATATTTTAATCGGTTCAGTGAAAATCTAGTTACTCTCCTTTTCTTATTTATCTGTTTATTTATCATAACGCGCTTCGAAAAAATGATGTCACGTCACTTGGTTACGTCATAGCAACCAGGGCCCGTAAGTATAAACAAAGACCTTACTATGATCATAGTAAGGTCTTTGTTTATACTATTACTATGATAGTAAGGTCTTTGGTATAAACCAGCCAGGGCGAAAAAAACGGCCCCAAACCCGTAAATTGCCCCGATTTGGCCCTCATTCAGGGCACTTTAAAAAGCAGGTCTTGTTTCAGGGCCAAAACAGGGCGGAATTAGGGCGTTTTTTGGGGCCATTTATCTAAACTGACCATTTGGGGCGAAAAAGCGGAGCAGGGCGTAATTGGGGCGAAATCGGGGCGAATTCCGGAGCAATTCCGGGAGCCCCGAAATCGCCCTGTTATACTTACGGGCCCAGTGGTGTAAATAACGACGGCATTTTCGGAACGTAACAGGTGGCAAGATCCTGTGGGCAGTAGCTATGTTAAGTGACGGTTGCCTCGTTGAAATCGTATCCAATCGTTTTCTAGTTGCCCTGCTCAAGCTTCAGTCACGAGGTACCTCAAAGCCAACTACAGAAAGTGTTTAGACTCATACAACATACAAGCACGGAAATATACAAGTAGCACGTATCTACCTCCATCAAATGGAAGTATTCCCTAGCTTGTTCGTTGTGTATGTCGTTATGTGTTTGACGTCCATACAAGACGTCATACACGTATTGTTAGATAATGGAGTGTGAGCAGGTGAACATATGTGAGTGATACGGCGAGTGAATGGGTGAGTGAGTACTACGGGGTTGAGCAATTACTACGGGATGAGTGAGTAATATGAATGGTGTGCGTGTTCCGAAGGAATGGTGAGTTACTCGTGATGTTCAATGGAGTATTTGGTTGACGCATGGGGAGTGGTCCCCGGTATAAATAGCAGAGCGCACAGCACACAGCACGACACAAGGCTTAGGACCGGCACCCAGGACGGGAATAGACGGCGGTGGACATAGCTGCGGACAGCGGGGTCAGAGCCGATCTCCGGGGCTGGTACACGTGGATAAGCTGCCTAGGGCGTAGCTAGGGGCTGCGTGGTAGAACTTCTGCGGAGTCGTTGTGGGCGTGGTTCTGGTGGCCGGAGGAGGCGGCGTCAGTGGAGCGTGCTGGGAGCTCTGGGAGCGTCGCGGGAATCGTCGTGGGAACATCGGAGCATCGTGGGAGCACCAGGAGCATTGAGAGAGTATTCGCTTCCCGCGTGAAAAGACTGGTGACTATGAACTAACTCGTCATATGGCTTTGCTTATGTACCGTATGTGTGAAACTTTGTAGAAAGGGGGGAGGGGTTACGGATATAATATAATCTATGACAATCTTTACCATGTACGGGTTAATCATTTCCGCCTGTGCCTTCTGCACTCAATCTTTATATATTGTATATTGTAGCTGCAATTTTCTCATCGAGAAAAAAAGTTCCCTGTGAAGATTTAGATAGATCTAGAACAACCTCATCACTTCTGCAGGCGGACCCTTACTATCAATACGAAAAATTTTGTTACTATCGCAGAAGTACAAGGCGGCCTTACAAGTGAACCTATATGCAATTATCTCCAGAAGGACGCTGCTTGCCTTACGGATTCTGGCTGAGTGACCAAACGCAGACGGCGGTTGGGGTGTTGACCATCACTGTGCAGTACACGATGCCTTTGTTCCTTCTGCTGTTCTGTTACGGCCGGATGGCGTACGTCATCAAGACCCGAATGAAATCCGGCGACATGACTGGGATAGGCCTACGATCGCGCGCGTCACCACGGAGATGATGGAGGCGACAGCTGGCACAGCGGCTGCCGCATGCAGAGGAGAACAAGGCAGAAGGATCCTCGTGGGCGGGACAAACGTCCCGGCAGCAACATTCAGGACGCTTTGTGCCGTCCAACGCGGCTAAACCCTGGCGCCGCTGCGGGATCTACCTTTGGCATGGTAAGGTTAGGACGCCACACTCGCGTCCCCATCGCAACGGTCCCCCCAGTTCCCACCCAAGCACGCCTGTACCCCCGGACCGGGTCCCAGATGTCCCGTCACGTATACCTAAATCTGTGAACGACATCGCGAGACGAAGTATCCTACACAATAGGCACCGTCAGTTTGGTTTTCGTGTTGTGCTGGACATGCAATCAAGTTTATTTCTTGCTTTTCAATCTGGGTACGACCTGCAACTATCCGGCGCCTTTTATGACTTCACCGTGGCTGCGGTCTTCGCGAACTGCTCCATCAACCCTTTGGTCTACTTGGTGCAGTAATGCACATGTTGGGGTTTTAGGCCACTGCTGTGTGCACATGCAGGTTAAACTCGGCCAAGACACCTTCCGGGACAATGATAGAGGGTTGGATGAAACATGACTCAGATCCCAGGTGCGAGGGCGCGAACTCAAGCTGACTTGATTAGATAAGTAGCCAATTTTGTTGTCACAGAGAAAAATGTATTTGGTTAAAAATTACATCTAAAATAGATACTGACAACATTGTGGTTAAAAAGGCGTATAAAATAGACACTGACATTCATGACAAAGTGTCTGGAGGATGCTTATTGGAACACTTTCGATATCAATTAGACCATATACTCAAGAACTGCAAGTTTGAATAAAAGTCAGTCTCAGATGGGCATATCGAGAGAAATTGTTGATTTCTGCTTCGGGGATTTAGAGAAAAAATGCGAAAAAACTGGTCATTTGGGCGGCACATATGTAAATACTATATGTAGTGCCCCCCCCCCCCCCGGGGGAGTAGCAGTGTGTAACTTGATACAGCTGCTGTCTTAGAAACTCACTGTCACTGAAGAGTGTATGGACAGGACTGCCGTACTACAGAACGGCCGTATGGGTTAGGGTGGGTGGGGTGGCGGTCTATAGGGGTGGGGGGACGAGTGGTGCATGAAGCTAGCAGCTAGGTCGACTCAAAGCAATTGTTCTCAACATACTCTTGAATGTTTGGTGGTGTTGAAAAGGTGTTAAGCCGACAGCTTGTTCCAAAGACGCACCGCTCGCATGTAAACAAAGTGTTGGTTCAGCGGAAGGTAGTCGTCAGTGACGCCAACACCTTGCGTGTGATTGGCTAACTCTGGTCACGTGTTCAAAACATGTCGACCCCCGACAGAGTTTTATTTTTATATCACATTGCAGCCCCCCTGGTATTTTCTTTTAAGGGCAAGGTAAAATCCAACGAGCCCCTGAGGCGTGTGTGTGTGTGCGTGTATGGTGGGGGTGGTGGTGGTAGTGGGGGGGGGGGGTGAGTTGTAAACTCGGCGAAATATAAAAAATATATAAAACCCCAACCCATCGGTTGCACTCGGCAATTTTTATTTTGCTCGCCGTGGTTATTTACAAAGATGTTGCGGTTACGGCTGGAGGCGGCGGCATTCACCAGGTGGCGCCAGGCGTTCACTGCGCGAATCCGAATCCGACTAGCTGTAAGAGACAGACCGAACATGTAACGACACCAAGCATCTCCTTAGGTTGCAGATTGTTTGACTGATGCAGACTGATTAACCTCCGTAGTTCATATCGCGACAATGGGAACGGTCAAGAAAGAGAGGAGCCATGTCTTCGGGAGTAAGTAATCCATGCTCTTCGCGAAGAAATGGGATCTTCATAATTAAAGAGTGAGTTTTCCGGCACAAAGTGAGATTCGAATCCCGCACCGACCGCTTGGGCCGGGGTGAACCCTCATTGGTTTATGAAATGAAGGACAATTTATGTGGCCGCCTTTTGGCACGCGAAGGCTAAAAGGGACGAAGAAAGCCCACAGGACGAGGCACTGGGGTTGTAAAAAACGTGCCTCAGATGCAGGTGCCCAGGGTCATACCCGCGACCTGCAGCTCAGCCTGCTTACTTATCATTTGTGAACGATTCAAGGAAAAACAGCAATCAATGCCAAAATATTGTAGTTCCATGGAGAGCATTACTGCCGGCATACGTATCACAGCCCGAAAACCTAATATGGCTCTTTCAGACAAGGATTCCCATGATCGTATGTTATTTTGTTGTTGTAATATGGCTGCATGTAAAATATTATGTGACTCTTACACGGAAGATAGGGCAGACTTCCACCGAGCATTTACTGATAATACATTAATTCGGTATATCATTTATTAAAAAGAGGCACTAACGAATTCGTCATCTGTGGTATCACCAGATCCCACATCCTTGATGTCACCTGAGAAGAATTAAAATTGTATAGTTAGACAATGCAAATTTTATTGTACCTAATAACTGAATCAACTGAAATTAGCTTTTTCCCAAAGCTTCTCTTTATAACGTCGCCGATTTTCGAGTCAGCAGCCTCATAAGCTGATAAACTCTTCTTAGACTAGCGGAACAGAATGAATCACAAAAATGATCAATGAAATGATAACATTGGTATTTAGGCCATTCGTGTAGCATCGACTAAAATCTGGTCATGGCTACTTGGTTTGTTTTAAGTATGGCGCTTTACGCTCTGTACATCGTATTGCGACGATGGGAAATGTCAAGGTGGAGAGGAGCCAGGTGTTCGAGAGTATTCTCTGCAAAGACATGGGACCCTTATCCTAGACAAAAAAAGACATGTGCACAAGCTGGGGTTGAACCACGCAGTGGCCACTTGGGCTGGCCCAGCCCACTAAACACCGAGCACGCAACTGCTAGACCACCAAGTAAGTGGTGAGCTGTTGGTTGGCATTCGTCAGTCTGCATATGATTTGGCCAAGGAGCACCAGGGCAATTAAATGAAACGCTCCACAGACACAGGTGGGGTTTGAACCCGTAGCCTGTTTGTCTACAGTCGAACATTATCGACCACCAAGATCCATTATTAAATATGAAGCTAGCTGGCATATGATTCTCACCTGGAGGTCGTTCGTCCGTGGTAAATAAATACATGAGTATAACATGATTCAGATTCAGATCTACGCGAACACAGTGCAAATACAAAAGAGCAGCGATGAATCCAAAACGCCTAATTAAGAGACCATCTGCATGCCATATAGACTCTGGGTCGCTACGATTTATCTCATGCGTCGACAGCAAGGCAGAATATTACACGATATCTTCCATTGCACTTGATCCGAAATGTGCCCAAGTGTATAAAAAACCCAAGAATCTATCACTATTCATACTTCTCTACGAAAAACTGGTGACCGCGATGAGCTCTCAAAGACCCGTCAATAAGCAGACGCCTTATTGAGTAAATCGTCATTGAGACAAACTATCGGGCCCGACATCTCGTCAAGACGACCCTCCAACAGATAGCGCTTTGACCTGTTATCCATTGTGCTCTGCTAGACCAGGCCAAGCCGCCGGTGCGTTGTTTAAACCTAGCATGTGCAGATGTCTATGTTTGTGCCGGATACAACTCCCATATGTTTTTTGAGTAGGAGACATGGTTCCTCTCTCCCTTGACCCATCGTGTCGATATGGCCCGCCAAGGTTATGCTGGCACCCTATTTAAACCACTAAAACACTGACTTACATATATCACAGGTACAGGAGCAGAAACACACATCTGCTCCGGTTCCAGTGACAGCATTGCACTCTGAAGTCACATAAAAGCTTAAAGTTAGTGAACATGTATGGAAAGTTCAGCATATAAGCCATAAGGTCTGTCTATTTATTAGATTTTGTTGTCATTTAACTAGTTTATCGAACAAAAAATCTAAACACTTCTAATATATATTTTATCTTCTTAAAAGTTGTTTTACTTACATTAATATGAGTTTCTATATAAACCACAGTTCAAAAGGCACTAAAGCAAATTGCATATACTCACCAGTTTCTTGTTCACCGTCGTGACGAGTTAAATTACTCACCTTCATACATGGGCTAAACCAGACCAATCCAATCTATGCGTGCTTTAATTTAAGGTATGCGTGAGTCATCGTGTTCGTAACGTAGATGGCGGTTCATGTATGGAGAATGTGTGATCTATGTTAAAAGGTCATTTTCATAAACACTTGGCATACGACAAAATATATGCAAATGAAACAAAAACATTTCATCACAAAGGACGAGGAATACAACTAAAGCTCATGATACTGTATCCAACTTAATAATTAAAATGTGAACAAGCTGTGTCAGATCAGCTATTTTACATGTTCTTAAATAACTATCCCTGGAGACAACTGGGCGCTGATATTGTGAAGCTCATGCAATTATACCTAGATAAATTGATCTATTAATATGATAAATATTGCATAATTAAAGTCTTAATATTTCAGTGCGTAGTCCCTTCTTGGATTTTGAAACGTTATACCTTGATAAATTGATCTATTAATATGATAAATATTGTATAAATGAAGCCAATTTGACAGATCGGTCAACCCTAGTTGAAAGGAGACATATTTCCATGCAAAACACGTGGACTTTCCGCGTCTGAAGTCCAGGCTTGAAGACTTCTACTGCGCGAATTCTGTTTCAGTGGCCAGCGTCGGCGTTCTACATTCTCTTGCTGTGGATAAGTTAACGCACTGGTATATATATACCAGGGGCGCAGACTCCGTGCAATGATTACATCGATCAGATAATTAACGCCGATCGCTGTATCCTGAGCCTTAAAGAAATGGGAACAATTGCTGATTTTTGTGGGTCTGAGCTGTATCGATTCCCCAAAGAAAATAAACTAAGGCAAAGACCAGATCCTAATTCTACTATCCTTAATAGTTTTGGTCCATTTGATTCCATCACCAATCCTGTCCAGTAATTTATATACGCTCTTTGAGTGTCAGGGCCCAAAGTTATATTTTGATACCGTTGTCAATCTAATTTCTTTTAATCGATTCGCCTCGAGCTACAGTTGAACTACGTTGCCAAGGAAATATATACTGCCCTGCTCATATTATTTTTTTTATCTGCCTAACTGAAGTTGCTTTAAGCGGGTGCCATAATAAATGGTAGTAAGAAATAATATTAATCGGTAATATATCATGTCAGTATACGGAACTAATGAGGGGTTAACGGCCTAGCTTTCCTTCTTTGTAACATGTGGTTGTCCTGTGGCAGGTTTAGCCCTGAGGCCAAGGCTGAGGGAGACCCGTTCTGCTTCCTACCCTTCGGTATGGGGCCGAGGAACTGTATCGGCATGAGGCTGGTTATGATGGAGGTCAAGGCTGCGATGGCTCACATCCTACTCCACTACAAGTTTACCACGTGTCCCGAGACGGAGGTAGGTATCTACCGCCCTACCGGCAAAATATGGTTTGAAACTCGGAGGAAAGTGGTTTAATTAAAACTGATAGTCATTCGATTTACACTTATCGCCCCCAAATTGGGAACACAAGGGGAAATTTATAGGGACTTTTGATCGAGGTCGTTTCAATTAAGGCTGGCAATAGATTTATTCATTGATGCGTTTATTATAGATTGGATTAATCTCTTCAGATACCGGTGAAGATGATGAAAGCCACAGAGAAGGCAGCTAACGGAATGAATCCCCCGCCCGCCGGCCACCCGCCCCCGACCCCCACCCCCCCCCCCCCCCCCGCCCACTCCCCACCTCCCACACGCACATAACTATCAGGACATGTTCGCGGCCACCAGGTGGTGCCCCAGCCATCCAGAAACCACAAACAGAGCTGATGATGTTGATGTTTCCGTACGCTTGGTGGCGATAGCCACTGTTGAGTGTGTCTAAGGTCGGGACTGCAAGAGCATTGCGGTCACCTGACAGACTTCTACAGCTTTATATAACAGTCAGACCCCATTATTCCGACACATTCGGCTACACCCGAATCTGTGTCGGATAGCGAATATGTCGGAATAACGAATTCAGAAATCCCAGCTGTTGGTGTGACTTCATCACCCTTCGACAATGACCGATGGTTTGTGTTGACCTCGCGTACATGCGGCGGCGGGTAAATTTCTGTGACATTGAACAGGTGTGTGTCAACTACAACTTTTATCTAAGAAATTATCAGAGGTACATTGAACATGGGTATTGGTAGAATTGTTCTGTAAGTCTTTTAGCAAAGCTGCGATATTACTAAAATGAGCATTACACCGCACGAAGTCTAACGCAGTACTGCCATCCGTGCCTCCTAAGGACAGGGTTTGGCATGAGCTGGTGACTCGTCGTCAGCATCGCTGTCAGCGGCGCCACTCTTCTGCATGTCGGAGTCTGTCAAAGCATCACTGGTTTCAAATTGCGTCATCTATAGCGACATATGCCTGGGGGGACATGACATTGTCTACAGTGAAGCCGATCGAGTTGCTGTAACAACGGTCGAAGTTCGGAGAATGGAAGATCATCTTCATCGTCAGATTGGGCAGCTGAGATGTCATCAGAGCCAGGCCGGATCTGCGTGTGTCGCCAGCAGTAGGGATGGTCTTGGCGGTGACGGTCGACCACGAATAGCCATACGCTAGCCATACGCAGTTGACTGACGGATGTTCACTGCCATGGGTATGCCTTGCGCAATCGCACACCCTGGAGGTGTCGATGCTTGAAAGGGATAAGCGTTAGTGTTAATCCTTTGGCGTTGTTTCTTGCCACACGTGCCCGTTACATCTTAATGTTCGCATGCACTACATTTACATTGACATAGACGAACGCAAGGTAAAGTATACTGTAGTGATTCATTATAGTTCATAGTTCACATAGAAGCATAGCACATAAATACTACACTATAAAATGGAGTAATTCAACCCTGGCAGTAGCTGTATTAAGTGACGGTTGCCTCGTTGAAATCGTATCCGATCGTTTTCTAGTTGTCCTGCTCAAGCTTCAGTCACGAGGTACTTCAACGCGAACTGCAGAAAGTGTTTAGATTCATACAAAATACAAGCACGGCGACATAGAAGTTGACTAGCACGTATCTACGTCATCCAAATGGAAGCATATCCCTTGTTCATTGTGTATGTCGTTATGTGTTTGGCCTCCGTACAAGTCAACGCTTTCTCTTGCGGATTGATCAATACTGACTGACACTAATGTTTATCATGTAATTTGTGTGGTCGTCATATACGTAGTCAAGTCGATATTTTAGAATGCAAGGGCGCAAGTTAGCTTTCGCATACGACACGAGTTAACCTGCGCATACGACACAAATTTCCTTGCACATACCACACAGATTAACCTGCGCATACGACACAAATTTCCTTGCACATACCACACAGATTAGCTTGCGCATACGACGGAAGTTAGCTTGCGCATACCTCACAGATTAGCTTGCGCATACGACGGAAGTTAGCTTGCGCATACCTCACAGATTAGCTTGAGCGTGTCACACAAATTAGCTTGCGCATAAGGACTACAGGATGCACCGCTTGAAATGCAAGTAATCAAGTAAGCGGACTAAAAGCTAGTGGTCGTCGTATTATGAAAGATAAATACTACCGATACGATTGGTACACTTATGGCAACGTACGTCCCAGTAACTCTAATAACGTACGTCACAGATCGATTTCATTTTTATACCAACATGAAACCAACATGTGCTTAACATGGGTACCTAACATAGGTCACAGAAGACGTTTCAAATAACTTTTTAAGTCCAGACTAAGAGGGAAGTTTCCACAAACAGTTACCACGATTTAAAAATGGGATCATTTATTTTTGCCACGTAGGGATAGGTTCATAACATAGCTCTATTAAACATTCGTACTACAGTCAGACCCCGTTTATCCGACACCCAATGATCCTGAAACCCCGCTATCCACAACAGTGCTACCTATAACCGATTGTCGCAATGCTAATTGCCCTTTGTAATCCAACATTCGCCTTCCTACCCCGACATGGCTTTTCTGCAACCAAAGTGCCTATTTCTCTCCTTTATCCGACCAATTCGAGTCCCTCTGTGGCCACGTCCTTCGCAAAGAGTAGGGGGTTACGCCCGGGGACATGGCTCCACTCCCTCTTTTTCTCCCACTGACGCGATATGATCAAAAGCGGTTAAAGCGTACTGAATATACAACAAACCATAACATTTCTAAAACTTTTCCATAACTTGTTTACACAGAGTTTCCAAAGAAAACGCACCTCGCGGCAGTGCATGGTGCAGAGTTCAGGGTCCGTTGGGTAGACCTTCACACCTTATGCTGGTAATATTATTGTTCAAGGGATTGGCTCCGTCGCTATTCTCACCTCGCAGCAGGCAACAGGTGCTAAAGTCAACATGCCGGCAAGGCTTCCAATGTTCGTTAAATGTGAAGCTTAAATTTTCGAATATCACCTTATATAGTGTTGTGCCGACGGTATCACTTCATATATCGCTTCCAGGAGTATTCTTACGGAATATATGATAGAATTCCCCAATCCACTCGTTCGCTTGACGCAGAAAATGTACGTGTGGTAAATCCAGAGCTCGTTGTTATGCGTGCGGTCGGTTGTAAGGCTGGCATGGAAACTCTATTGAAACTCCATGGAAACTCCATGGAAATTCTATGGGAAAACGTTTAGAATTTCTACAAAAATTCGATAGAAACCTTTAGAATTGTTTTTATGGACATTCTGTAGAAGGGTGTAATGATGTCTTACGAAATTAATACCATGATTCGGGAGATAAATCTAGTAAGAGATAATTATCTTCATGTATCCTTTCATACAAAGAGGAAATCTACAAACTTGCGCACCTGATCCTAACCGGCAACGACATAAAGAATTGGCCATGTCGAAATGTTATTTCTATATGCGTTCCATAGAAACCAACTGCTCATTTGGTATGAGATTTAGTCAAACTACTGCTAAACATATCATCTTAAAAGTTATCTTGATTTATCCAGGAATGTGGAAATATGGCTATATTGTCAATTGCTGTATGAACTAGCACACTAGCATGAAATTGTCGTACCAGCTTAATTTACCATATAAACTGGTTTCTTCAAAACCTTAAATTGCATACATAATGTGATCATCCTTTTATAATTTCAATGTTTCATATATAGATATTTGATCTGACTTTGTATCCAGATTGACAATCCTTTTCTATATAATATTATCAAATACTTTAATTACCAATTGTTTGACACAAAACACAAAAACACTGTTTACATTTTGTCCGACTCAAATTTGACACATATCTGGTAATCAGGGCCACATACCCCATATCAAGGGCATGGGTCAAGTGCAAAGTAGAGTCATGCCCCCCAACTCCCCCCTAAAAATAGTAGCACTTTTTCAAACCAAAAATAGCTGCGCTCGCCCTTTTAGGTTTTACCTATATGACATATTATAAACATTACAGAACATATTGCTTTAAGTGCTTTGGCCAATTCTTATGTTGTGATAAGTGGCCTGCGGACACCAATGGGCGTGATGTGCTGGCCAGCGATAATTATATTACCCTACCAAACAAGTCAAATTTACTCAGTGCCATAGTTTTAACATAATTCCATACAATAAGGCACCATGCGGTCACTTGAACGTCCATGTGACGGTTCATATAACCCATGGTGACAGCATACATATCCGTAAACATTATCAAACAACGTCAAAGGTGTATAACAAACAAGCTTCTCAATTAATTAGGAAGCATTCAGCTTCATGTAAAGTGAATTACTACATTTTAAACAGAGATAACCATGAAGTTACATAACTTAGAGACGTCCCACGTGTTACTATTTATAACCTCAAACCCCATATTATAGGGAGACCAAATACCGAATACATAATAAATTGTCCACATACATGTAAAACAAGGTTTCTCGCCATACACTCACCTCTGACGAGATCAGTATCAAGCGCGACTCAACGGTAGGCAATTTTGGGGATCGTAATCCGTGCAATTCTTGGTTCAACGCGAAGACCCTTTGACTATATATTTACAGCGATCCGTTATCATAACAGCCTGCGAATTCCTCGATATTCGCGATATCACCATTGGTGTCCTCCTCTTGGAGATTGGATATTGCTCTCCCTGAATCTTAGGGATTCGCGATTCAGAGGGGGTTAAATATTTCCCCCTTTCTTAATCCACGATAAATTGTGATTAATAGACATGGATACTACGATCAGACAAGTAACATAGGTTCTAACTAAGAGTTCCCACTTAGAGCGCTTATCGGTGCGCATGTGCAGCGAATTACATTACTGTTCAATGCAAGATAAAGAAGTATCAACTCACTGAGGCAGGCTTCGGTATATAGGTCACTGACCCCCGACAACTGTCAATAAACGATTCCACGACATTGATATTTTGCTACTAAAATAATATGAGATGACCAAGATCGGTATGCGAAGAATTCGATATCCTTTGAGCCGCAGTTGTGTTGTAATTCATAGTCGTTTGCAAAGCCCGGGAGGCCGGCCACTGAAATGTCCCAGTATCACCGTTGTGTGTTCCTACGTTGGCACGTTGCATGCTCCTGGGGGCTGGCCGCCTAAATACCTTAGAACCGTCAGTGCGTGCTAAAGCGTTTCTATATATAGACACAGGCAGTCCTGCACCTGCACACCGCCTGAACACCAAACAACGGTTCTACTGTAGTCTATGGCTGGCGGTATTCGTTATTGATTGAATAAGTCTCACGTTGAACGTTTTTTCATTTCCTTGCTTTTTTTTGTTCTGCGGTTCAGGAATTGATGGCCTCAGTATTAAATCGTACTTATGATGTTAATAGTGATATGTAGACGATTAAACCTCAGCCTATATGTACAGGTTGTTCGTGTTTGATTCTGAATGTATGTTTATCTGCAATATTAAAATTTATAATACTTCATGATTTTTGGGAGAAAATGACAGATTCAACTATGGTTCTCCAACAACAGGAAACGATAGGTGACGCGCCAACCGTGTATACCATATTTGGGGCATAAAATAAACAATGACATCAATCGACGGCAAGTTAACTGCGCATGAACTTTATTACATGTTTCTTAAGTCTTTAGTTACTATATTACTATCTAATGCATCAATCCCATGGGACCGCGTGTCAGAGTGGGGTTGCACTACATATTAGCCTTCATCTGGTGAATCCACGCTTTAGCCGTTGTTTTGGTGGGTGCCGTCGATGCAGTCGGCAGAGACGTCTCCGGTATTGCGGGGACAGAACTCAGCGTCGTTGCTGGGGTCACCGTCCCTGTTGCCACAGATACCAGTCAGCATACCGTCGTAGTAGTCGCTGGACTCGACGGACATCCGGTCGTTACCGGTATCGTTGTCCCCGCTGCCGGCCTCCTCGTAGAGGACCGAGAACCAACACCCCAGGGAGGGCACCTCGCCTCTGATAGCAAACACGCCGGGGCTGGGGCTCGATTGGCAGAAGGTCCACGGTTCACTTCCGATTGAGGTTTCGATGCAAGGGTCCGCGACGACAGGCTACGACGTTACGGAAAGACGGAATATTCCATTTGAAAGAAATGCATACTGTAGATATATATATGTACACGCACACACACACATATATATATATATATATATATTGTTATGCCCCGCGGTGTCGGTCGGATAATGAAAATCATTACGGCGCGTAGCTAGGCAACTAGGCGGCTGGGTGGGCCAGTTAAACCAATAACCAAAATTGTGTTGTGTGTGACGTCCTATTTCATTGTTCTATGTCATGTAACTAGGGCAACGATTTAATATTATTGTACTAGTTAACACGATCATCAACTTGTAATAATATACATTTAGGACAATTTCTGTGCAACATCGGTTTATACTTTATGTAAATGTCACGCTAGACCTGTCATGAAAAAATATTAATTATTATATATATACTTCTGTCAGCCATTATTAAGTTAATATTAAACTATAAGATCGAGCGGGACTACGTAATAATACTAAGGAAGGAAGAACTGTGATACTAAGTAGCAGAGAATTATTAAACAGCAATATTATTCCGATTTAAAGAACTTAAATTGACGGGCCATTGTCCATGGTTACCTTATAATATATTACATTTTCCTATTGTGTATCCCATGTATAATTCTGTACACACATTCGACGCGTTTGCTAGAAGCCACAGAAATATCCATGTATGTCTCCTAGCGTGACAAATTGGGACTGCATTTCTGTCCTGTGATTGTTGTCAGCTATGCCGTTATAACGTGTTACGACTTCGCTTAAATTATTTATACATCAGGAAAGACATCTGTGAGTGGTACGTTTACAGTGGGTGTCGTAAACGGGTAAAATGAAAAGGCGAAAGCCAAGGTCCGGCACTTACCGGGTTGATACCACGTCCTCTCATCTCGATGAGACCCTGTGTCAGAGACACGCGTAAGTTTCTGCCGAATTTATCATCCTTCTTCTCGTCCGGACCGAAGGCAATTCCCGTCCAGCCGACCTGTGGGCCATCCTCCGTGTCTACGCGTACCTGGAACTACACGACGCCGAGAACCAGCCATAAGGATCGACCAAACCAAATAAGGCTTTAGTTTCGTACTTACCCTTCGACCTGAGCGGTTATTTTAGCATAACTCATTATTATATATATATATATAGGGGTGCAGATAAAAGCTAACAGCAGAGTTTGACTTTATCTTTTCTCGTCTTTTCAAAGGCACTTACACGCACGCGTCAGATTGTTGTACTGTTCAGTTTTGTTTCTATTGTTAAGGATGGGTGATTATTTCTCCGGGCAGGGTATCCCCATTGCTTCAGATTGTTTCCGGCCTATTCACTTGCAGACGCCCATCACATATCATTACGAGGACTTGCCACGCCTACCAAGATGGCCGACCCGCAACTGTGATTGGGAGATCATTTCGGATTTCTTGAGCCATTTCTTCTTAATTACTTAGTATAAGTACTTAGTATAAGTATAAGTATGACTTCCTATACATTGATACACTTAGGGAATGGAATTCTTTACTTCGTTGCGAATACCTCTCATATGAAATTGAGTCACAAACATTTGATTTTATCAAATGCAACTTTGCTACTACTGTCTTCCATATGAACAGTACGCATTAGACAAATATAAAATACATATGCCGAATATATGAATGTCTATGAACTGACCCTTTTCACGTTGATACTCAAGCATACTTTAGTTCACTATCTTGATTTTGGCCGTCTAGTTCCTTTGAAGATCAGGCGGCAACCTCAGAGCGAATCTTTGTGCAGTGTTGGGTCTAGCATACTTGACACATACCCTCCAATCATTCCTTGTTATTGCACTGTTACATGCCGTGTCCCTATAGCTGAACACTTACCTTGCACTGGTCGGTTAAGTCGCCAATGTACTGAGACATCAAGAACTTGTTGTTGCTGTTCAATGTGTAGGCGGCACCGTCGTATGACGACACAACGTTGGGACCCTCCCACCCGGCGGTACAACCCAGACTGACAGGGGGCACGGGGGTAGTGGTCTCAGTGCATTCTTCTACAAATATAGTTACACAATTATACACAAATAAACAACGAAAGCGCATTTTACATTTTAGTATTCGTGATTGTTTCATTTTGATTATATGTTCTATATCTGACACGAACCGGAAAACCGTTAAAACTCATTTGAACGAATACATATTAATAAAGCATGATGGTTCTCCTCCTTGCGCTGATTTTTTCAGGATTAATGTAAAGGTTGACAGTTTTGATGACGTAGTCCACAAAAACGCCACTGTACCCGTTTGCCATAATGCTATCATCGTTACCCGTGGGTTCGTTCATTTTCCTTCAGCCCACAATCTGCCTGCTATATTCATTGACATATGTTTTCATCTGCCTAAATCAATGGCCTAAAGTCAAGGTCAGAGACGTTCTCAAATGATTCCGATTCAGATCTAAGCGAACACAGTAAAAATACAGAAGAGTAGCGATGAACCCAAAGCGCCTAATTAAGAGATCAACCGCATTCCACATAGGTCGCTACGATATATCTCATGCATCGACAGCAAGGCAGAATATTATGCTTTGCGATATCTTCCATTTCACTTGATCCGAACTGTGCCCAAGTGTAGCAAAACAGAGACAGAGTAACCCTAAAGATATTAACACTAATACAGTTGGTCCAGTGCGTTCGAGAGAGGATACAGATTTTTGAAGAAAAAGCCAATTAGGAGGTTGGGGGGCACTTAGGAAGTTGGGGGCACTCCCCCACCTCCACGTGGGTGGGAGGGGGCTATGCGAAAAACTATAAGTAGACATCTTAATGAGTAAAAAGTCATTGAGACAAACTATCAGCACCCGACTCCTCGTCAAGACGACCCCCAGCATGTAGCGTTTAGCCTGATGTCCATTGCGCTCTGCTAAGCCAGACCAAGAGTCCGGCACGGGGTTTACCTGTCTCACAGGTACAGACGCAGGAACACACATCTGCTCCGGTTCCAGTGACGGCATTGCACTCTGAAGTCACATACAAGGTTCAAGTTAGTAAACATGTAAGAGAAGTTCAACATTTAAGCCGCAACTTAGGGGTTGGTGTATCAGGTGTTTTCGTTATTTAACTAATCTTAACACCTCTAAGATACATTTAAATTCTTAAGAGTTGCTTTTACTGCCATTTATAAGTGTTTCGATATAAACCACAGTTCGAAAGGAACTGAAAGCAAATTGCTTATACTCACTGGTTTCTTGTTCGCCGTCGTGACGATTTAAATTACTCACCTTAATACCTGGGCTAAACCAATCCAATCTATGCGTGCTTTAATTTAAGGTATGCGTGAGTCATCGTGTTCGTAATGTAGGTGGAGGTGCATGTATGGATAATGTGCAATCTATGTTGCAATTTCATCGTCATCAACACATGGCATACGACAAAATATGTACAAATGCATCAAATGTTTTGTTACTAAGGACGAGGAATAATTAATAATTAAAATGTAAAAACAATATCACGTCTTATCGTCATATTTTCCATTTTCTTTAATAAATATCAAGAAAACTGGGCTCTGATATTGTGACACTCATGCAATTACATATAAATAAGGCTATACAGCATAGTACAAAGGTTCAGAGACGATTGGATATCAAATAAAAAATAATTTCAAAACTGAAGCATATTACGATTCTTTACGAAATAACATTAACACGAGGTATATTCATGACATTTCAGCACGTAATCCTTCCTTGCATTTTTAAGCATTATACCTTTATAAATTCATCTATAATATGATAAATGTTGTATAAATAAAGCGAGTTCACAGATCTGTAAATGCTCGTTGTAAGCAGAAATTATTCCATACAAACCACGTGCATCTGAAGTCTAGACTGGAAGTCTTCTACTGCGCGACTTGTGTTTCCATGGCCAGCGTCTGCGTCATACATTATCTTGCTGGATATTGGTTAACGCACTGGTATATATATACCGGTGCGAAGCCTCCGTGTAGCGGCCATATCGATCCGATAAGTGACGTCAATCGCTGTATCCTGAGCGTTAAAGGACATATATCAATACAATATGCGACTGTGATTTTACGTCACACATCTCAGTGTTTTTTATTGGTGGGAACAAAAGAAGATTGATCGTTTTCTACGTTTTAACGGTTAAGTCCACTTGGCATGAGTAACGGTTGTTATTGATTTAAAGATTATGAAAAGAGGATACATTCTGATAAATAAACACAGATCGTGGTTGGTATTTAAATCGTTTTATTATTGCCAACGGCAAATATAAGTGACTATATTTATATCTATAAATGAACAAATAAATTGCGATGGCCCTCGTCTGTGTTGGTTGTCTATTTGGGTTAGGTACTCGTGTAGCAATATTTTCCCTGTGAAACTGCTTAAGTGTTTTGATTGGTCCTGTGCTTAGAGTTCCTGGTGTATGAGAACACTCATATCGTACACTGTTAGTAACGGGGTATGTTGTGAAGCCACATTTTTGGCCAAACTAGCGAATCTCGTGTGGTAAAGTATGACCTCCTTGTGTACTGCGTCATGCGAGCGTCGCTGCGTTGTTAATTTTGCCCTTAATACTAAGATAACATATATATGGTTAACAATCACACAGTTAGATAATGTACCCAAGACAGTTTTCCAAAATATTTGAAACATTGCTGTATAAGCAGTTTTAGCTTATTTAGGAAACAGCGATGTCGGCAGCACATAGTCGTCTCTACTATTAACATAATTGATATTTGTATAATCATTATCATGGCGATAATTGATGATAATTATGGGTGTGGGCCATATCGATTCTCCAAAGAAAATAAACTAAGGTACAGACCCGATCCCAATTATATCATCCTTAATAGTCTTGATTCCATTAATTCCATGACAAACGAAAAATCCTGTCTAGTAATTTAGACGCTCTTTGAATGACAGGCTCCAAAAGTTATTTGTTTATATCGTTGTCAATCTTAAATTGTTTTAATCGATTCGGTTCGAGCTACAGTTGAACTACCTTGCCATTGAGATATATACTGCCCGCCCTATAGTTATGGTTTCCCTGTCTGTGGTCGGCCAATACTTGGCAAGATAAATACGTGGGATGGCAAACCTTAGCATGACATAGTGAATGACGGGATAATATGCTGACCGTAGATCTGTGGCTGCATTGCCGGTTTTTTTTATCTCCCGTTAAGGTGTCATCAATACGTCACATATGTTTTCCATGGTCATATCGATTGCGCAAACGGCCATATTGAGAATGCAATGACATTTCAACGGCCGATAACAAATCGTTTCAGTCGGCTGTCGCAACTCTTCCGGTTTTAACTGACAGTTGTGGGATATGGGCATGAATCTGTTCAATACTTTGTGTTAGTGCCTGGCGGTCTATCCCATAATTATGTAGGTGGCGTGTGCGGCTATTGTCCAGCCTAGTATGCTAGGCCAGCCCAAGCGGCCGGTGCGTGGTTCGAATCCCACATTTGCAAATATATGTACTGGTGCAGGATAAATTTCCCATGTCTTTCCTCGCAAGGAATAGAGGCTACTACTTAAACCCTATCCTAAACATCTCTACCTTGACCCTTACCGTTGTTTCGTTATGACAAACAGGCTAAAGCGTCCTGCTTAAGCCAGAGATAGTGTATGATAGGATGCCCAACTGTGAACTTCCCCTATGGGCCAATTGTGACAAAACAAACCGAGGCGCCACCTAGGAAATACCGTGTTAGAATGTAAACAAAAGCACGTGGTTGAATGGTAGCGCCGTATTCTGAACGGTATCGTATCAACAGAAACGTTTATGTAAATTTAACAATAGCTTCAAGATCCTCGTAGGGTGTGGATTTTGTAGAAGGTTTGTCTTTGGTGGGGTTACCGAGCTGCACCGGAGGTCTTGGGTGGGGGACGGGTGCCAGGGGTGGGGGAGGGGGGGGGATAAGATATCGTTCTGATTGGGATTTTGTGCGACCGGTTTTGATGGGGCGGGAAAGCCGGGATCGGTAAAATCTGGTAGGGCAGAAATTTGGGTGCAGAGGCCGTCGTGTATCTTCATCACCTCCTCCCTGTGAGGGTTGCTGGCGGTGGGGTGTTGGGGGAACGGCGAAGGGGTGGGGGAGGGGGGGGGGGATAAGATATCGTTTTGATTGGGATTTTGTGCGACCGGTTTTGATGGGGCGGGAAAGCCGGGATCGGTAAAATCTGGTAGGGCAGAAATTTGGCTGCAGAGGCCGTCGTGCATCTTCATCACCTCCTCACTGTGAGGGTTGCTGGCGGTGGGGTGTTGGAGGAACCGCGAAGGGGGGGGGGGGGCGGTGGCTTTGCTATTCTTCAGTTATGTACTAGTACCCGCGGCGGTCCTGCAATGTATTGTACTCTTGTGGTAAAAGAACCAAATTTGGTACACTTGTAGAGTTTGAGGTACGGAAAAATTGGACTATGGATTCAGGTCAGATATTTCAAAATGGTCGCCATTTTCAAGATGGCCGCCAAGATAACCAAAGAAAGTCTATAAAATAATAGTTCCAAGATATTATTGTACGAATTTGTACTTTTGCAGTTTTACCTGGTGAACAACGCAAAATAAGAATTCATTGGAATAAGACAAAATGGCCGCCATTTTTCAAGATGCCCGCCAATATATATATTTTTTTTTAAATAGCAAAAAGTCCAAGAAATTATTTTTTTAGCACACTTTTGAAGTTTGACCAGCTGAACGTAAAACCAACGTAAAACAAGAATTTCTTGGAATAATTCAAAATTGCCT
The DNA here is from genome assembly GCA_964019135.1 of Arenicola marina. Taxonomy (NCBI): domain Eukaryota; kingdom Metazoa; phylum Annelida; class Polychaeta; family Arenicolidae; genus Arenicola; species Arenicola marina. The sequence continues at coordinate 19,927,049 of OZ025261.1, forward strand.
ATATTTTTCAAAAAGAATCAAATCTTTCGAACAAAATCAGACAATTGCAAATAACTTGATGTTTTCAAGTTATAACAGGAAAATATTGTAAAATTGAATACTGTAATAACTGTAACAAAGTAAGAAATAAACAAGTGATTTGCTCTAGGTATTCACATTTAATTGATCACATAAACATTCAAACACAGATGTACAGTCTCAGTATATTGAAGTCTCAGGTCATGAACACTACATATTGCCTTGTACATATCATCTCATTGTTAAATGCGCTTTAGTCTAAACTATTTATTCTTGCATGCTAACAAATAGTTCTAATTAAACTGTTGGAACATAACTGTGTGAGAACATTTCAGCAATTGACAGAACTATACATCAATGATGACATCACATTTTGTCAGGTGATAAAAATTGTTATATGCCATATAGTGTAATTAACGAAGATAGCCAGCACAATACAGTATCAAATTATGACAATAAACAGCAATTAGTCCATATATCCATATTGATATATATTTATGTTATATTATTTATATTATCCATTGTAAATATGACACACAACATCAGACATAATTGATTGCTTAACCTAGGAATGTTAATGTCAGTATATTGATGGTTTTATTTTACAATACAGTTCATACAATAAAATCTGGTTTTACATGATTTATATGATATAAAATGCTTTGAAATACTAATGCTGACAATGTTAAGTTATATTCATCACCAAAATGTTGGCACTGTCATCTCAGGCTTTACTTCATGAACATTTTTTAATATGGAGTCCCTAAGCAGAGTTTGAGCAGACCACACAGCTCGTGTGAAGACACTTGCGGTCCCTTTTCAGCAGATCCTCACGCTGCAGACTGATTACCCATTTACCTGAATTATAAGGTAAATAACAAGTTACCAACAAATACCAGTAATACAGTGGTCCGTATATTATACAACCTTCCGCTACACCACCTTTAAAATGAATTAAATGCATTTCCATCCAGAACTATGAGTATCCAGGACTCACCATACTGATTATGACTAAAACGATCCATCTAATTATGTTTTCAGAAATCTAGGGTTTCCACTGTCTGCCCTGGTACGAGGAGGGGGGGGGAGGGGCAAGGGGATTGGAGTAGTAAATAAACGACCATCGTGATCAAGGGTTTTCATTAATCGTGAACTAGGAATCTTAATATTAAATAACCATGGATTGGGAAATCGCTAATTTATATCATGTATCCACCCGTCCTATGTATACTGGGAGTTATCCTTTTTAATTCATTGTCACCTGGGTGATCTGGCAACACAACCTCCCTGTGCTCCCCGGCAGCTAGTAGCCCTGGTAGCCCCACCCGCCTTTTGGCGATCTGCCAATGAAAACCAATTAGGAAATGGGATAATTAGCTAGTAAGCTTATTGGTCAATCAGTTAATAGTGACTACTTGTTTTTATGTTCCCTTACTGGGCCTTAGTCTGAAACTGCTTGGAACAATAGCCCGGTTACGTCTCCCAGGCTAGCCATCGTATAGCCTTAATGTTCAGACGTTACAGTTTAACAGTCTGATGCTTACTGTAGCGTCTGAACACATGGCGTGCAATAGCCTGAATGTGCAGACGTTACAGTTTGACAGTCTGATGCAAGTGTCAAGACTGTACCGTCTGAACATTCAGTCTAGCCATCGTAGTGAGTAACATCTCTCTTTATCGCTCAGGTAGCAGACATTTGCCGGCAAAGTTTACACCAACATGAAAGCGAATAACCTGTTACAGAATTTCAAACATTTGCTTACCTCTCTTGGTCCTTCGAAAATCCCCAAAATCCAGATGCTGGCTTCTTTACTGGGCAATTTGTACATCAATTGTTGGCACGAAGCTGCCCGCCGGTCTTCCAGCTGCTCGCCGACATGTTGACATTTCTAACACGGTCTCTCATAGATGGCGCTGCGAACGGCGTATCACCGCGCGAAATGCAGAGTTGGCTATCCTATCATACACTATCCTTGCTTAAGCTAACAAATCAATCAATTTATTCCGCAGCATTTGTTCCGATCGTCTTGCTCACCGTAACACAATACTTTCGAAGCAGGGATTAATATAAACTGTAACAATAAGCATTGTTTTGTTAAAGAAATTATAATTTCTTTCTTTGGTCGATTACAAGGTTAAAATCGAGCGGTAATTTAGGATCGTCATTTTATTCATTTAAATTGCTTTTAAATTAACTAATTTCCATGATTGCAACGGTCGAATTATATTCGACTGTAACATAGGCATGCCTTTACAGCAAAACGGACCGAATTGCACAGCACATGCCGAGTGGACTTAATGCCAGCCTAAAAAATAGCAGTCAATATTTCCCTCGGGTCATTAATCAACATGAAAAAAGTTATTGATCCACCTCCCACCATCTATCTATTGGGTATCTCGACCTGATGCCGAACACCGTGTTTTGTAAATAAAAAACACAATTTACTGCCGACAGATTGTGGGTTAGATGCCACGCCACATGCTTGAGATTTTGATGCACAAGTCAGTACGAGATATATCGACAGCAGGCCTTCGGCATCTCCTTTATGTATGAATCATTCCGCTATTTACTCAAGTTGTAAAATAGCTCAAGTGTAAGCTATTTAAGAAGCGGTTTCCCGCCAAAATCATGCCAAGATCTAAAATTATTACGTTTTTAGGGTCATTAGTGCAAACATTATTTAATATTAAATTAGGGGTGGATTCTAGGGGGCGGGGCGGGGGGGCGTAGGGGGTTTAAGTTTTTAAGTTAAGTTTCCAGAGGCTCCTCCCCCCCCCCAGCCCGGTCCCAAGTTTTTAGAGAGCAACCCCCACCTCCCCCCGTTTGCAATATTCCTAAATCTTTTATTTATAGGATTTGTTATAACAGCTGTGTTTCTGGTAAACAGACCAATTAAAATGCATTCCATTTATGTTAAGGATAAGCGAGGCGGCATCGACTTCTAGATGTAATATATATACGAAGAATAAATAATATTCTTTATTTGTAGATGGCAACCCATCCATCATGTATGCGAAGACAAAAGAATACACCTGTTTTTCAAAATGAGGATCCATACACGATCTATAACAAGAAACATACTTTATTTGAACATGGCGACTCATGCATCGTATATAGCAAGAAACAATAATACTCTCGTTTTTTCAACATGGCGACCCATACATCATATATACGAAGAAACAGTAACACACTCATTATTTCAACAAGACGACTCATGCATTATATATACGAAGAAAAATAATAAATAAAACACTCCCATTTTCACCTCCAAAATTCGCTCGGAAGGGGCGTTGAACCTCCATGCAGACTCGCTCGGTTTATTCTTTATTTCCGGCAAGGCCACTCTATGAACGCATATTTTCAGTCCACCAACCCGGTCACAAGTTGTAAAATGTCGTTTCTTCTTTTATCACAACTGTCCGCTCTATAGGGGCATCGTTTTCATCACAAATGTCCGCTCTCTCAGGCATCAGGGGGCATCCCTCGCCCCCCCACCCCCCGACACCAGATTTGTATAGTAGCAGTAGCGGATCCAGCGGAGGGGGGGGGGCACTGCGGCTATAACCCCCACCCCCTGGTCAAACCGCAGAAGCCCCACCAAATAGGAATACAATAGGTATATTATACAAAGCTAGGCGTCTTGCATCTAGGTCGTCTAGGTCAACATACAGGAGCATTTTGTTACATAATGCACCAATAACAATAAACCATATATTATACTATTATTCTATTATTCTAGGAGTGGTACCTTTCGATAGCAGCCTCATGTAACATGGATAATAGGTCTCCGGGTAAGTGGTGGCGACTAAATATATATATATATATATATATATATGTATATATATATATGTCCTACAGTAATCAATCTGCGACGAAAAAAAACACATGCGAGCTCTTCCGCGTTCCCCAGTGGAGGTTGAGTTCCGGTGGATGTTACCAGCTCATCACAGTATAGGGCTGAATACAGTCACTATGGGATCTTATCGAGGCCCCACGAGACAGGCATACTTATGCTCTGCGTCCATGCGTATCGTCAACGGCCTGTACGTGCTGCCTACCTTCCGGTTGTTCTCCTTTACTCGCTTCACACACAAGATGCGAAAGCTGTCCATGGATGCACAACTAACCACTGACGTTCTGTGCATGCCAAAATTATAATCATCCGAGTAGATTTATGTAATATATGAGCGGTTAGAGAGTTGATAAACCAGAAGGTGGTTGACTCATGTGTGACTGTCAGTGTCAGGCGATCTAATGTGTTGCGCGGGGTTTTCCATGTCGTATGACGTAATAATCATTACGACCCGTATGTCTGCGCGCGGTATCTATGGTTACGTAACAACGTCCCTTATATGGAATGGAATGGTTTATTTCAGTTCAACAATAGGCCCGAGGCCCTCGTGTTGACAGACAACATACATTGCTCACAATACAATCTTATTCAGTTATATCTCTGAATAGTTCAAACGCCCTGTATACATTTTCTGCTCATATTTCACGCTATTCCTGCCGTTAGAACCCCGTACCCTCAACCCTAACTGCGAGCCACTGGTGGTAGGCATAAGCTTGGCCCCGCATTTTTTACGCTATTCCTGCCGTGAAAACACCGTATCCTGAACGCGTTGTAACTGCAAGCTAGCCACTGGCACTGGCGCCAGGCATAAGCTTGGCCCCGCATATTTCACGCTATTCCTGCCGTGAAAACCCCGTACCCCCAACGCGTTGTAACTGCGAGCCACTGGTGGCGGCATAAGCTTGGCTCCGCATATTTCTCACTATTACTGCCGTGAAAACCCCGTACCCTCAACACGTTGTGACTGCGTGCCATTGGTGGTAGGCATAAGCTTTGCTCCGCAGATGTCACGCTATTCCTGCCGTGAAAACCCCGTACCCTCAACGTGTTGTAACACGCGCACCACACTGGAGGCAGCAGCATGCTTTTATTTTTGTCTTTGTGCCGTAAATTGAACTGTAGAAGCACTGTTGATCATATTTCAATAAGCTGAATAGGTTATAAAGGTTCTGTGTTTTTAATAGCATGATACGCGGCACGGCAGGTGTAACTCTCTCCAGATCCGTTTTCAGCTCACAGAAGTATGCATCTTAGTATATCTTGCGTTGCAACGGCAAAGTATAGGAGTCGCTCGAAGTATGTTTTACCCCACCGCCATGCTCATAACTTTTCATAGGGTCAAATACAAACTGTGTGAAAAATGCGGGTCCGACTGGGTACTAATTCTCAACGCCACGCGATTTTCACGCTACAGGTCCATTCTAGACGTATATGCAACTTAAAAAAGAACCTGTTAACGATCTAGTGACAATATATTGGTGGAAGACACTTTGAACTTGTATTTTTCCGTATTAATAACTGCGGTCATTAAACTTCGCGCCCTACAGCCCGCTGAATACCCAATAGGCCTATTTGCGCTGGCCTGACAGTGTTAAAATTAATCTCACTTCGGCTTGCCATAAAGAATATCTTTGACGGGATATGCTTCTCATTCGGTTGCTTAGGAACTCCCATTGTGACGTCATGTTTATAACATTTTGACGTCACAATTACTCACTATGACAGCAGCCGATGGGCGGTCACCATGAGCGCTCTGCTTGGCAACAGACTTTTAGCGTGTCGCTTATAAATTAACTTTAATTTGAAGTATATATCCAGTGTTAACATTGAATAATGTATTGGTTTTTGTGGCAGCTGATTTAATTATTAACGACATGACAGAATAGACTCCGCCCTCTCATTGCTTGAATATATTTACGTACAGCTGATATTTACTCCCAATCTGAAAACGTCTCATGCGGGCTGTTACGCGAAATGAAAGTCGTAAGCCTATGCTTGAAATGGACTTTGAATAAGCAAGCATGTTACCTTAAGAGCTCGCTTGCGCTCGCTATTAACCTAAATATTGTTACACTATATAAATCCTCAATCATGCCCTTTGTATTTCGCAAATATTTGAAGTCAAATAATGTATACAATATGTATCTACATTCTTGTCTGAGATATATATTACACATAGATATAGCTCTAAGCATATGAAATGAAACTGTACCTTACATATCTTTTTATTTATGGTTAATTCTTTTTTAATTTGTCAACTCATAGTTTTTTTTATTATATTAAAATTGAGCTTTTTGCAAGTCAACAGTCAAGTGAACATATCAATGAAACATTGCAAAGTATGCAAAAATATGAATCAGACAAGAGTAGAAAGTACTTAGATGCAAATGTCAACTAAATCTATGAAAATGAAATGAAAAAGTTAACAGAATGTATGCATAAAACTATAGAAGATTTAAATAAAATTGATGAATTTGCAAATGTCATGAATAATAGTTGTCATCGCAGAAAGTAGAAAGTTGATGTTTATGCTGGTTAAAAGAAAATATATATATATAAACCTGCCAAAATGTTTAATGTTACTCGTGTCCTCATGTGCTACTTGTTATTATGGATATTTTTCTAAGTTTGTAGTTCTCTTTGTATATTATTAGATGTCATTTTATAGACCTCAGGACGACAGTACCAAAAAGATGTAATTTAATAAATTAAGTCAGACAACCTAAAAAGAACATCTTATTATTACAGAGTTATGCAGCATTAATTTCAATTAAGACATCAGTGCATTGCAGGTGAAAAGATCACTGAATTATATCTATGAAGAAATAGAAAAGCCTACAGACTGCGTTAAAACCTTAAACAGAGGCACTATATAAATAACATTGTCTCAATTTGCAAATGATATGAACAATATTTGTCACCCAGGACTGTCTAAATGTAGAGCAAAATTGACGATTTTTATATCCTATTAAATGATAATGACCTATATTTATTTTTTAAATTCATCAATTGATCTTTTCTTTATTTGAATTGATGGAACACAATCTAATACAATATAGCAACTGAGAGGTCATAACTGTAGTTGAATGCAGGAGAATTAAGAGATGAAATTGACATAACAAAATGTAAAATATATATTGATGATCCCTTTATTGGGATTTTTTATGTATGTGCTGGTTAAATCAACATATGTCTCTATACATAAACCAGCCACGATTTCTTAATATTACTGGATTCCTTATGCGTTGATTGTTATCAATATTTTCAATAGTTTGTGGTTCTTTTGTTTCTTTATTACATGTCGCATATATAGACATCCGGACCAAAATAGCCATGAAAGGTGTAATTTAATCGAACGTAATTGGACAACCTTAAAAGGAAATGTTATGAATTTGATGAAGTATGAAAAAGATATATCTCATATTTGGTAGCTTCACTTAGTTTTTGCCCGCCGCGCCGGCCGCACATCTTGCCTGGTTCCACTTCTTATGTCGTAACTAGTATGACAGCCCTCTGCGCGCGGGATTCATTGTTACACAGGGGGCGAGTCACGCTGCTCACTGAACAAAAAGCACGTGTTCATTCGTTTGTCTCCAAACTGCCAGGCCTGAAGTAGAACCAGGGAGAACTGACAAGCCCTATGGTGCTCCGTTCGTCGCAGAAATATAAACATCGAAGAGTTGCCTCAAAATACAACAGCCTCATCGAACGGACCACATGCATTATGGAGAGATAACTGTCTTATCCTTAACTATATTATGATTTTATAGTTATATTATAGCAATGCCTGCACCAAAGGAGACAAAAAATAGTTTCACACCCACTCGATTCTTAACGCACAAACCGCGCAGCCGGCCGGTACCCAACACTCAAACTTTGAGTATAGGTGTGCGTCACGCAGCTGCAGCAAGGCACCAGCGTGATGCAAACTCGTTCTAAGAGCACGTGTTTTTTGTTGGTCCCCAAAAGACCTGAACCGGAAATAGAACCCGCAAAAAACTGTACAGCCCAATGGGATTCAGATATAGGTTTTATCTTTTTTTTACGTGTGTGTTACCTAACGAGCTCGCTACGCTCGTTCTGATTGTCAGGTAATGCCGGCCGCGAGTGAGTTGTTTTTGAACTCATTGGGCCAAGATCAAAGCGTGTTATATGACCTGATAATGAACGACAGTAAAGTCAGCGATGTTATGAAGAGGGGAAACCATGGGTGGGTGTATGGATGGCGGTATATGGTATGAGGGGGAGGTGGAGGGGGCAGTATCGGAGAGTGATTCTGCACTACTTCTACTACTACTCTACGTTGTTAGCATTTTTACACTCATCTAAATAGGCTGATTTGCATACGGCACTTACGTCTACAAATCCACCGTAAATAAAGTTCGCTTTTCAAATTGTTATATTTTCATATTACAACCACAAAAGTGTCAGCTGGCATATTTTTGGGACCATATAAATTCCTCTATATATTTTCTTCAACTTCATATCACATGATACGTTATAGATACAGCCCGTATGTTCCCTCAACTGTCATTCCTCTCCCCGATCGGGCAGGGACTATGTTGCCTGAGGCAAAGTACGCCACGTAAAGATTGATATTACCCACTCTTTGGCAAATGCAAGTGGACCATCATGTGATATATGAACACTTTGTGAAGAAAATAGTTTCTTATGAAGCAACACCCAACTCCCCAACCGCGTTTTGGGACATGGAGACGTCCCCACGTGAATGCATGCAATGGGTTTCTCATTGACATCCTGGCGTCCGGACGTGAAAACGGTTGATGGTTTCGGCGAAGGCGCCGATACGTCCAGATGTGAGGACGTTCATTTGCCTCCACACCAGAGAGCTCCAAGACGCGCTGGCGTCCGGACGTGTTTACGTAACGTGCTGAACTGTTTATAGCCGTACATTTAGAATATTGTGGACGTAATATAGTAATTTGAACACTCTTTAATCACATTGGTCATTTCAGAAAGCTCTGTAATCATATTCGTCATTTCAGTATATTCTGTAATCATATTCGTCATTTCAGAATATTCTATAATCATATTCGTCATTTCAGAATATTCTGTAATCATATTCGTCATTTCGGAATACTCCGTAATCAACATCGTAAATTTTTAATGCTGTTCATGGAATGTCCAATACAGTGTATCCTGTATAATGGGTATCTTCCCTGGCAGCGGCGCGATGTGACGAGACTGCGCTGTTCAGAAACCTGACGCTGGACGTCGTGTGGTAAGAGCGAGGGACACGGGGTCCAGGCAGGAGAGTCATCATTTGTCTCGACCAGGATAGCAACAATACAATACAACATACAGCAAAAAGGAAAAGAGTATCATGCCTGGCCGAGAAGACCATCGGTTTGACAGAGTCGCTGACATGTTGGCCACCTTTTAACGAAGAAAGAAAACTTGAACTAAACTGAACTGAACTACGACATATGGTCATCATCAAACGTGTCAACTAATCCGTAATACTATACTTACGTAGTGTGATGCTTTAAGGTACGTGCACCACAAGCACGCGTGCTGCCGCGTGTCCACCTGACTCTAGATGATGGTTCGAGCCCCGCTGTGGACATGTCTGTGTGCTCGCAGGATGAAGATCCCAAGTCTTTCTTTGTAAAGAGTAGGGGGTTACCCCCGGGGACATGGCTTCACTCCCCCCTCCCTCTCCTCTCCCATTGATGCGATATGAACAAATGTGGTTGAAGCATCCTGAATAACCAACCAACCATCCGCCTGGCTCCGAAACGCTGTCCTTCCGAGGGCAGAGGGTAGATATCTGACCTTCAGATTTGCAGAGGGTAGATATCTGACATTCAGATGGGCAGAGGGTAGATATCTGACCTTCAAATGTGCAGAGGGTAGATATCTAACCTTCAAATGTGCAGAGGGTAGATATCTGACCTTCAAATGTGCAGATGACGCGGCCGTCATGAACGCGGAGGCTCTCAAACGCCTGTTTACCTCAATGTCTCAGCCTTAATTAAAATTGACGAGCAAACTTGGTCTGGGTTTTCACAGGTAAATTATTATTTTAAATGACGTAGGGAAACCAATCATGAACGCTGTCTCATCATTGGTGGTCTTTATTCATAGCTAAAGATTATTTACGAATACAAATAATTAAAATGCGTCACATATACATAAGTTTTTAAATTACAACACAAGTTATATAGCTTGATACAGAACATAATACGTCCTATCCCGCGGAGTCTCAAGTATCGACTAGCACAAACGATTAATTTGCTCCTCGCTTATGCGAGGATATTAGATATCCTCGCATATTAGAAATATCATCAGCATAATAGAATATCCTCAATATCTGGCCAAATTACTATGTAATATGATGGCTTTTAAAAGCAGCTCTGACTAACCTATATTCGGCTCCGGACAGCAAATAGCAAGAAAACGGCAGCGATGAAGTCGGTTAGAAGGCTCGACCTTTAAATTGATGGGGACACAAGAGGAAATGATGCCAAAAGTTAAATTCATTGCTTCCTAGCGGAATCGCAGAAAGAAATAACCAGGCCGGACCTCAGTGTTGCTACTTTGAGGACTGCGATTTTAGGGATTTCATCAAATAAAGCGCGTAACCTGCTATAGCATGTGTAATGGATACGAGAATCACACCACTCCACTGTGACCACGACAGAAGAAATACGCTACGTCAAACAGTATGCCAATAATGGCATATGGGCGCATATATATTATATACAATGCAAAATGCTCTGGTTAACAGATGTATCATATGTCAAGCAACGTTAACAGATGTATCATATGTCAAGCAACAGATTAACCTTGATACTATTCCTGACCTAGAGCCCGGGCTATGTACGATGTTCAACGGGCCGACCTTCGAAGACATGTGATGTGCCTGCAGGAATTCGCTCTAGGGCTCTAGGTCAGGAACGATTTTTTTGCCCAGAAGCTTCATGAAAGCTAAACGAAACTGTGGATTGCGCACGTGGTAGACGAGGGGGTTGAGGCAGGGTCCGGCGTAGAGCAGCATTGTTCCGGTGTCTCTCATGATCTGGATATCAATCCGGAACAAACCGGCCGCCACGTAGAAGGGGTTGGCGATGGTGGGTAGCCAGGACAGGTACATGAGACCCAGAATGATGCCCAGAGTTCTGGTGCCGCGTGTGTACTGCCCCATTGTCTGGCCGATGGTCGGCTGACCGGCTTGGCCGCCGGACTGGAACTGAGCCACGGTAGCCATCTGGATGTGGATCTGGCGGTGGTGCCTCAAGGCGACGAAGGCAAGGCGGCCGTACATGGCGTTGACGGCGGCGAAGGGCACCACCGTCAGGATGAGGAATATGGGCAGGAGGCGATCTGGATTGATCAAGCGCACCGGGAAGCAGCGAAGCCCGGGCTGCCAGACGTTGTCCACCAAGCTGTACGAGTTCATGCCGATGATGAAGGCCCAGCAGCAGATCAACATGACATGGACACTGCGATCCCAGAAGATCTGCGGGTAGCGGTAGGGGTGGTTGACGGCGACGTAGCGCTCGAAGGTGACCAGCAGCAGGCCCCAGAAAGAGGAGGTGAAGCTGACGCCGAAGGACCACGAGATCATCACGCACAGACCCCGCAGAGTGGACTCCGGGAAGTAGCTTATCATCTCGGCGATGATGACGGCGGGCGGCGCCATCATGTCGGCCACCGACATACTGACCAGCAGCAGGTTCGGAATGGTCCGCACGCTGTGGCACTTGATGTAGGCCACCAAGACCATGCCGTTCCCGAAGGCCGTGAGGGTCATCATGACGATGTAGATGGCGCTGAAGAAGAACTTGACCACAGCCGACGGCGCGTTGACGCCCAGCGGTGCCTCCTCAGTGGCGACCAGGACGCCACCTTCGGAGCCGGCAGTCGTCATCATATCGGCTGTTTTATCCCACGAGTAGGACACTTCATGGCCGGTAGTGAAAGGGTAACCCTCCATACTTCTATCAAAGCCTAAATTCGTCATATAAATATATTGAACTTTTAATTATACGTATCCATATTCTTTTAGGCAAATGACTTTATGGCTCGTGAATGTTCTCGATATCTAGATTATGCAGGATAATCTGGATAGTCTTAAACGATATGGGGCAAAACTCAGTCCATCGGACTTAGTCAGCACACTAGCAGACCAGGGTAGATGCTTAGTGCGGTGGGTTATATAGGCAGCCTCCCGCCACTGCCTCCCGCCACTGCCTCATGTCAATGCTCCACCCCCCCCCACAAACTGCCTGCACGCCGTCGGCCGTAACCCAATCCCAGCTGAGGATGAATTCACACTTTGGCGAGGCATTCCCGATCAGCTGGGTGTCTTTCATTATGAAAATGATTCCCGGAGCCCGCGTCTGCACTTTATACGTAGGTGATCAAAGGTCTTCGGATGTGTGGAGGTGTGGATGTGGCACGCTACATGATGCCCAAGTGTCGGTTTCTGCCGGATCTATATTGTCTCGACCTCCTACGCCACGACAGCCCTGCCTGGAAAGCTATTCATCTGCCCCATCACTGGTCACTTACGACTAATTATCGCCGTTAAAAAACAATGCCGGCAACAGATATTTTCCTCATATGTTACTTTAATCGTACAGGTGGAAAAAGATGTCATATCTACCGTTCACATTTAATGATGAGTATGTTGTGTACATTTAAAAAAAAAATCTTCAAAAATCAGAAACACATGCTACAGATGTGACCTGTGCGGGTAAGGAGCCTTCACCTTCAGAGAACTAGCACCAGAAACTAATTAGTTGCTATATCACTTGGCCTGCTTGTCTTCGTGTCTCCCCAATAATGAACTAATGCAAGTTTTGCCCACTTTGTCAAGCCATAGCTGAAGGATTATTCTTATCACCTGATCACCTATTATTATCACCTAGCTATTTAGTCAATTAGTTGTGGCAGAAAACGTTGGCGCATTGATACTTGGACGTTTTCGCGTCACCATGACATCATGACCTCACACATCTTACGTATGCTATTACTCAGCTATTATAAGGAATGGCGACTTCCGGTTCATTTGACGTTAGGCGTCATCTTCAGGGATAACGTGTGCCGCGAGTAACTTTTTTGGTGCAAGGGATTAGTATGCGTCAAAATGACGCCATAGATAACGTAGTCCCACGAAATGTTAAGCTCGCTTCATGTTCAGCTACTTAGGGCCCCAGAGGGGCTTTTTCGACACGGCGACACGGCGATTTTTAAAATCGACAACGCGACATTGGGGTTGTCTTAGAATCGACATGCGCATGGACCTTTTCTTAAAATCGACACGCGACATGTCTACCCCCTTTTAGGGAACCTCTATATGCTTTTGCATGTAAGACATGTTTGTTAAAGTTTCAGGCAAATAAAACAAGCAGCAAGACAGGTTTCGATGTCATGTGGTTATCAGTTTTTCACCAAAATGTATCAATGTGTGGTTTCAACAAATGTGACAGATCGTGCTATATATATTCTCAGAATGGCCTTACACCAAACTCCCAAAAATGTATGGATGTGTGGTTTCAACAAATGTGACAGATCTTCCTATACATATTCTCGGAATGCCCTTACACCACCTACACCATCTACCCCCCCCCCCCCCCCACCCCGGCCAGATCTCCCTCTTCATCCACACATGACTTCACCATTTACACATTACACACCATGGCAGCAATGTATGTATGCGTGGTCAGATTCTGTGGAATATGTTGGCTGACGGGTTTTCGACTACGCATGAATCGGGCAGGGGGAAACAGGGGTCAAAAAACGCGCGCGAGCAGTCATAGCGTGTGTGTGTCCCTAAATTTGTCATGAAGAGGAAAAGGATATCCCGATGTAGTTGTGTTTGCTGACACAGCGGCCCTCATGACCCCGAAATGCCATGACCCCTCGTAGACTCTCAGTGCCATGACCCATAGTGACCCCTGAAAGTCATGACCCCTCGGGGCCTCCCGAAGCCATGATCCCTCGTGGCCCTTCAACGCCATGACCCCTCGTGGCCTCTCAATGCCGTGACCCCTCGTGGCATCTCAATGCCATGACCCCTCGTGGCATCTCAATGTCATGACCCTTCGTGACCTCTCAATGCCATGACCCCTCGTGGCATCTCAATGTCATGACCCTTCGTGACCTCTCAATGCCATGACCCCTCGTGGCCTCTCAATGCCATGACCCTAGTAAACCCTCAATGTCGTGACCCATTATGAACACTGAATGTCATGACCCCTGGTGGCCTCTCAATGCCCTGACCCCTCGTGGTCTTCCAATGCTATGACCCATCGTGACCTCTCAAAGCTATGGCCTCTCGTGACCTCTCAATGATATGACCCCTCGTGACCTGTCAATGCTATGACCCCTGGTGGTCTCTCAATGCTATGACCCCTCGTGACCTCTCAATGCTATGACCTCTTGTGACCTCTCAATGATATGACCCCTCGTGACCTGTCAATGCTATGACCCCTGGTGGTCTCTCAATGCTATGACCCCTCGTGACCTCTCAATGCTATGACCTCTCGTGACCTCTCAATGCTATGACCCCTCGTGACCTCTCAATGCTATGAGCCCTCGTGACCTCTCAATGCTATGAACCCTCGTGACCTCTCAATGCTATGAGCCCTCGTGACCTCTCAATGCTATGAGCCCTCGTGGCCTCACAATTCTATGAGCCCTCGTGAACTCACAATTCTATGAGCCCTCGTGACCTCACAATGCTATGACCCCTCGTGACCTCTCAATGCTATGAGCCCTCGTGACCTCTCAATGCTATGAACCCTCGTGACCTCTCAATGCTATGAGCCCTCGTGACCTCTCAATGCTATGAGCCCTCGTGGCCTCACAATTCTATGAGCCCTCGTGACCTCACAATTCTATGAGCCCTCGTGACCTCACAATGCTATGAGCCCTCGTGGCCTCACAAAGCTTGTGTGAGAGAATATTCTTATCGCGTGTGACGATGTTCACTTTCGATGTTAATCTACCACCATATGTTTGTTTTTGTAGATTCTGAGGCAAAACAAGAATAACTGTTTCCTATTGTCGTCAAAACTGGTGTTGGGATCAGTGGTGTTTAGTGCTGTCAAGGACATACGACGATCTTAAAAACCAAGTAACATGAATAATATGCGACGAATTTATTGTTGTTAACATAGTTTACTGAGCAGTGAAATAATGAAATTAATTGAATGACGTATTTTCGAAATAGGAAAGCGTTCGTTATTTAAAATTGCACTATTTACTGTATCTTCTATGTATCTTCCACTTCTTATTTGTTTCACGTTTATTTGGTCTTCTATTTCTGGACACTATATAGTCAATTTGGTGTGTTTTCTAAAGTAGATTGGATTATGAGTTATAGCTTCATTAATACGTAAGTAGAAGTGTCAGTGAAGAAGAGATTGCCACTGTGTGACTGAAATGTGCAAGTATATCGGGGGCCTACGGGGTCGCGTTATGATTTGACAAGGTAGGTTAGAATTGAACAGGCAGCTCACAATTGACAACCACATCCGTAAGAGCGAGTAATTTGTAACATTAATACGGAAACAATTCCCAATATCAGGCTGCAGCACTAAGCTTGTGAAATCACGGGATGAATTAGCTTTTATTGCCGGCACCTCTATCATACCCCTAGCATCTACATCATGTATGCATCGCTTTTTGACGATATGCACACGCATACAAACCAGCGAAGGGTCGTAGATAACCTTATTTGTATTGGAATCACTCCGGGTAGCGCGTTCACAATGGGTAGCGCGTTCGCCTTTATCCAGTATTCTTTCATATGCCAGCCCCAGCAGACCGCACCTGTGTGACTGCTTCTTTGTTGGCGCAGGATAACGGTCCCATGATTTTCTTCCCAAACAATAGCGGCTTACTTCCCTTCCTTGCATTGGCAGTTGGTAATTGTAGCGAAGTGAGTAGTATTAGTAATGCATTATGGCAGTGGTGATAGCGAGATGAGTAGTATGGGTATTAGTAATGAGTGATGAGAGTATAGTGATAGTGAGAGTAGCAGTAGAAGTATTAGTAATGAGTGATGACAGTGGTTGTAGCGAAATGAGTAATATTAGTAATAGTAGATGTATTAGTAATGCGTGATGAGAGTATAGTGATAGTGCGAGTAGCAGTAGATGTATTAGTAATGAGTGATGAGAGTATAGTGATAGTGAGAGTAGCAGTAGAAGTATTAGTAATGAGTGATGACAGTGGTTGTAGCGAAATGAGTAATATTAGTAATAGTAGATGTATTAGTAATGAGTGATGAGAGTATAGTGATAGTGAGAGTAGCAGTAGAAGTATTAGTAATGAGTGATGAGAGTATAGTGATAGTGATAGTAGCAGTAGAAGTATTAGTAATGAGTGATGAGAGTATAGTGATAGTGAGAGTAGCAGTAGAAGTATTAGTAATGAATGATGAGAGTATGGCGATAATGAGAGTAGCAGTAGAAGTATTAGTAATGAATGATGAGAGTATGGCGATAATGATAGTAGCAGTAGAAGTATTAGTAATGAATGATGAGAGTATGGCGATAATGATAGTAGCAGTAGAAGTATTAGTAATGAGTGATGAGAGTATAGTGATAGTGAGAGTAGCCGTAGAAGTATTAGTAATGAGTGATGAGAGTATAGTGATAGTGAGAGTAGCAGTAGAAGTATTAGTAATGAGTGATGAGAGTATAGTGATAGTGATAGTAGCAGTAGAAGTATTAGTAATGAGTGATGAGAGTATAGTGATAGTGAGAGTAGCAGTAGAAGTATTAGTAATGAATGATGAGAGTATGGCGATAATGATAGTAGCAGTAGAAGTATTAGTAATGAATGATGAGAGTATGGCGATAATGATAGTAGCAGTAGAAGTATTAGTAATGAGTGATGAGAGTATAGTGATAGTGAGAGTAGCCGTAGAAGTATTAGTAATGAGTGATGAGAGTATAGTGATAGTGAGAGTAGCAGTAGAGATATTAGTAATGAGTGATGACAGTGGTTGTAGCGAAATGAGTAATATTAGTAATGAGTGATGACGGCAGTGATAACGAAAGGAGTAGTATTAGTAATGAGTGATTACAGTAGATAGCGAGAGGATGCGTATATATATTAGTAATGAATGATGAGAGTAGTGGTTGTGAAAGGACTTGCAGAAATATCAGTCATGACAGTAGTGATGTCGAAATGAGGAGTATTAGTAATGCGTGATGACAGTAATGATAAGCGAGATGAGAAGTAGAAGTATTAGTAATGAGTGATGAGATTATAGTGATAGAGTAGCAGTAGAGGTATTAGTAATGAGTGATGTCGCTAGTGATATTATATAGTTATGCTATGTATAAAAATATATATTCACTTCTGCATGGATGACGGATGCTTTGTGAGAAGTCGTGTATTTAAATTGTTTGCTGCGCATATGGGCGACCTAAGAAATACGAAATAAGAGTGCACGTGTTAAAAATCTATCAAGTTGACAAAAAGGATGCAGACTATCACACGGTGGCTGAAATTGTTAATTTAGAAGTCGAAATGGCAATTGACAGCTTCGTAGAAAAGCCCGCATTGTTAACGTCGGGTTAATAAAGATGGATACATTGTTAAATTTGACTCAATATAGTGCAGGTCGGTTGGAAA
Source organism: Arenicola marina (assembly GCA_964019135.1). NCBI lineage: Eukaryota > Metazoa > Annelida > Polychaeta > Arenicolidae > Arenicola > Arenicola marina. The sequence continues at coordinate 19,944,541 of OZ025261.1, forward strand.
AACTCGTCTTGACCAGAATGGCTTTATACTTATGCTGATTAGTTTGATTCTCAAATATCAGGATATACTTACAGACACAATGTTGGCATTTGCGTCATGTTTCATGACTCTTATTGTGACTATGAAATATATTAGTCTGCTTATTTGTGTCACTTCACAATATTTGTGCTCATCTTACATATCTTACATCTAACAATGTAGCCTAATTACCCACTGGGGGGAGCCACTGTTTCTCAAAGACAAAACAAGTGGCTACTGCCATGCAGCGATGATACAACAATGACCTGCTTCTTTATTGCTTTCATAACTGGTTAGCAATGTTTTCTTGGCGTCTCAGTTCTCTTCTTTGCATTGAGCTGTGCCGCAATGATGCTTAATCACGACAATACAGACTAATTGAACAACCTTCTCACACAACAAAAGCAAAAGATAAAGAATCGTTTCTGAAAACACCGAGGAACAATATAAAGCTGATGACATGGGATATGGCTAGGAAAGTGGCCCCCTGTATGCTATTTAGGAGCACATTTCTTTTACGTATTTAGGAAACAGTGACATATGGGAACGGCATATTTTATTTGCGCAATTACATCATCTTTGTGATCACTAGGTATACGGTAACAAGTGCTGAAAAATGATCATGCTAATGAATTGAATGGACAGCCATGGGGCTTTAATAGACCGTTCCAGATACCCCAGACATCTATCGTCAAAAATAACACACTGCTGTGTTACGGGTTAGAAAACAGATTCTTGCATGCATTTACCATGCATGCCTATGGAGTTGATTCAGGTGCCCAGCTTCAAGGTTTCTTTTGTAAGGGGTAGGTTAGTTTTTTGGCAATGTTACTCACAGAACAAACAAACAAGATGTCTCTATGCACTTTCCGGCAAGTATCACATTACATAATGGAAGCACAGCTTATATTTCACTAGATTAAGAACAGTTTAGCAGTCCTATCTGTTAGACTTCCCGTTTGACATTCCTGGCTGCTACTCAACAAGGCTCGAGCCATTCGATTTTACATTGACAAGAAAGTGACAGTGACAGTCCATATCATCGCTTTATATCTTGAATTAGATTTTTAATATAGACACAAATAGACACCCGAACGATCATTTTTGCCGCACTGGAGAACATCAGCAAACCCGGAATGTGGCCACTTTCCTGATACGCACAGCGAAGTGACGGTCTCTTCATTCGCCGGTTGGAATTTATATCAGCTGTTTTCTTGGCTTTTATGCCTCCATCTCGTTCTTAGAATGATATTATTTGATAGTCAAGATATTTATCTGTATTAAGTGAGTTTTTGTTTTTAGAAAACATTCTGTTAACCTATGCAGCTGTAAGTCAGTACTCGCCTTGTACATGCTATGCAGGGCAGAGCGAGCTGAAATTTACTCGACAGGGTGGGGAATAACTTTTCCGATCTCCACGACTGACATACAGGAATTATTGGAATTTTTGGCGATCGTTATCAGTACAAGTCCATGGTTCAACGCGAAGACCCTTTGCCTATTACCCGCGATCCGTTATAGCAGTGTGCGTATGCCTCTATATTCCCTATATCACATTCAAGGTGGGGTTTTTTTGCGCCCAGTCTTGAGCAGTCCTCATCTTGGAGATTCAATACTATTCTCCCTTATTCTTGGGAAGCCGCGATGCAGTAGTCCGTCCCCATCTCCCCCCATTTACCAGCAATTCATAGCACAAAAGTGACATGTTATGGGTGGAAGTCAGAAGTCTGCTATCTTATAAGTCATAGATAGACAAATTCTGGTATATACACCGGTATAACGCTACAGATGGAGTCCAAATTTAGCAAAATTATCTACATTAACAGTTATTTATGGACTATTGTATTCTATTGCAGGCCTATTTACGTACCAATTTAATGTCAAGGGTGGAACCCAATTTGAAGAACCAAATATTCCATCTGATACCCCATTTATAAGCAAATTCCAGCAAGAACAAATTCCAATATACGTCAGTGTATATCGATATCCAGTACAAGATGCCAGTGAATGATCAAACACGCAATTTTGTTTCATTTAGGCCCTGCCCAGAGGCTGTTCTTCGTTGTCACGGGTTAGCGTACTATAAGTAGGGTCTTGGTTCGAATCCAAACCCGACCACCTGATTTGGGACATATATCATTCTTACCAGGCATGTCTCTAAGCAAGCATGTGTGCCGTTAGAGCCAGGCAGCATTTGCTGTCTGTGCGATGTTGCAGCGCATATTTTCGCTTATAGGGCGCACAGTTTTTAACTTTCCGACCAAATGCAAATCTTTCCAGAAACCTCATGCAATTTACTGATCTGGCGGAAAGAAAATACTTTGATTTATTATCTTAACTTGCAATGTCAGGGTTTTTTCTGGCCAAATTTATTCGATCAGCGCCAGCCGCGCCAATATGCGCCACAACACCGCACAGACAGCAAATGCTGCCTGGCTCTCACGGCACCCCGTGGTAAGTTAGAAACAGGCCTGGTAAATATAATTCAATCTTTCAGCTGTCATCGCCCCTGGAGGTTCTCTGGCCGAGTGTAGCATAACATTGGCCTAAAACACCGATTCATGTTATACACACTGCCCCATCGCCATCCTGTGTAGACCGCACAAGCCCAGAATCCCGTGGACGCCGCATTAACCCTGAAAACTGTTTACCATATGTTACAGAGCTTGGTATCCGATCAACTTCCATAATGTACTAAAATATAAGGAAATCGAGGTGCATGCAGTTTCAATGGAACATTTACCAAAATCAAACAACGTCGACTCGACCCTGAGGCGATGAAAAGATACGCCATTCGAGTAGGATTTTGCCACAAAGTAACTATGGCCGACTCTGGACAAACAAAATGTATCATCTTGCATTGTATAATTAAAACCGCTGAATATAGAATGGTGTTCCATTTCATTGCACATGAAGAACATACACAGTGACAATTGAAGCTGTGAAAAAGGAAAAGTAGATATACCATCCTGGAAGCAATTAACTAAGTAATCGTGACAATGCAACAAGTCAAAAATATTATTAAAAGTTCCTGGGACATGCTCATGATTACAATAAATATTTTGAATTATATAGACAGTTTTTCGATTCCGGTTCATAACATCAGTAATAAGAGAGACACATGTTTATACAAAGGGGTCATTCCAGGGATTTCTGGCCTATAACTACCTGTATCTCACATTTATTGCAAAAAGCTTTGATACTGATTTTAGGCTATAACATATGAGCATTTCAACATGATTTTGCAGATGATTTAAAGGATGCAATATTGCGATATGATCGGCCTACGCACATGGCGATGTATTTAATCCATGTAATGGTTACACTTGGTTACGTCATTTTATAATATGGTCACGTGATTTCCTCACGTTTATTGGCGATGCGTTCCGCCAATTAGTGGCGATGTGTTCCGCCACTTATTTATTATTTAGTTACTTATTTAGTTATTTTGACAATTTGTGTGTCATATATTGTCTTTCTTACTTGGCGATAAATTGGCTCTTCCCGATTCCATAAACGATACACGATTTCATACACTATTGCTGCCTGGGAACAAGCTGCGAGCGAACCAGATTATCAATATTAATCACTGAGTCATGATTGACAAGATGTAATGTATGCATATGCAAAGCGAAATCTCCAGGATAAGCCTACTTATATAGTAGATCTCTGGGGAAACCGACAACCGACATAATTGTGGACCACGAAATTTGTTTGTTTCTTATATTTATGATTGAATGTGGTACACAAGAGGTTGGCGACCTATGCCTTAAGAATTGCATGGTCAATGCATATTTCTATATGGATGAGGAAAGCGGCAAAATAATGTAATTCATGGGATAACATTATATTGCCAATCACTTTTACCGTATAGGCATCTTCGGGACGGATATAGGGGGTGGGGGGGGGGCTTAGGGGTTGCACCCCCACTCCTTTGGGAACTTGAGCATACACTGTAAAAGTTGTAGACGCAGCTGTAGACGCAGCCCAACGGCGGATCCAGGGGGTGGGGGGGTCGTGTTGAACCCGTCTCACTAAAGCAAGAGGATGTTAAGGACTGTTAAAGTTGCAACATTTCCCCTTTCCAAATTCCTAAATCCGCCCCTGCTGCATCTGGTGAAAAGTTACATGCATGTGGATAACGCTTGTATTGGCTGTAAGGAAGATCGTACTTTAAGGGAAAAGAACATAACCCACTATTAGCAACATATTCTCAAACATAAAAAATCAAAAGTCTCAAGGGGAATAAATCAGTGTGATAAAATATCAATGTTCTCTATGCTCTATGCTAAAGGAGAGTTAAGGAACACCTGATCTAAAAATTGGGCAGTTTAATTATAAAATACAGCGTGATCTACTATACCGTGTCAGAACGAGTATTCGACGAGGTTCCCATACGAAACGCTGTGCATGGCATTCCGCACATGCTATGAGATTAAAGCCTGAGTACCGGTTTAAAAGTAACACCCCTTCAAAGATATATGTGCAACAAATCCTAGTAAGCAAAACGTGATCGAAAACATTGAATTACACTGAATATACAATCATCTTTGTGATGCCGAAATATAGAACAATATAATAATTATGCGTTTGGAATGTAGTCTATAGAATACATGCGGTGAATGGACATCAAAATGTTAACATTGTTTAATTTGATCATAAAATCAACAGTTGGGCGAGGCATTCTATTTCCTCCCTCAGCTCGGATCCTATATTTCTGTTCAAGTACTGGTGATTTATACACTACAGGGGTCGCCATGCCGAGACGCCCATACCCTTTGCCAAATCTCCATTCCCCTGGCGTTCCGACAACGTAATTCACCGGCATATGATTTTGCTTTTATTAATTTCACCTTGGGTCAAGGTCAAGTTCATGTCAGTTTGGTATTATTTATGGGCACCGCTTCCTGCAGTGCAACACGGGACGCACGATTATAATAATACTGATAGTAATAGCGTCATAGGCATTGCACGAGGTATGCAGTCTCATCAGCATTCCTCAACCCGCCCGGTGATCTCAACCACCCCATTCTCCCTCCTCTCCCCTCACCCTCCCCCTTTGGGTCGGACTGCTGCACAGCAGCACACGTGAGGGAGATGAAATGGCTTGATATCATGACTACCGATGTTATAAATCATTATATGGTTAGTCCCTTCTTCCCTCTTCGGCGCTCTTCGTTAGCAAACTACACACGTAAATGTAGCCCCAGTGTCCGCCCCCCGACCCCGCCGCCGCCCTCGCCTCCACCCCTGCCCCCGCCCCGGCCCATAAGTGCCACCGCGCGCAAATTACGGGTACTGTTATACATGGCCGGGACATCCCACCCTCAACGCTGGTTGCTGCGTCAGGAGGAGGTGAATCCCGGGTACAGGCTGAAGGGCAGACCCCAGGGACAGATAGCGGTAGGGCAGGGACAGGAAGTGGCAGGGACAGACATGCGCAGAGACTGTCAGGGACATGAATAGACAGAGGCAGGGGCAGTCAGGGGCAGGGATAGTCAGGGTCAGGGACAGACATGATCAGGGATAGACAGAAGGGCAGACAGATAGTGGCCATGGCAGGGACAGGCAGGGGACAGGAAAGGGTAGGGACAGAGGAGAGGGTAGGGACAAGGACAGTGACAGACAGGGTCAGGGACAGAGAGTGCAAGACAAAGGCAAAGACAGACAAGGACAAGGACAGAGAGGGGTGGGGGCAGATGGGGGCTGGATGTGCATTCGCCCCGATGTCTTTTTCATTTTAACGCGACTTACAGACAAGGACCATTGACTGCCGTTAAGGACGAGCAAAGTGGCACACAATTCGCCTTGCGTTTGGGGTGGAGTAGGAGGGCTGACTCCGTACCATTTTAGTGGTAGAAGATTAAGATGATGGAGGTGGTGGTGGAAGGGATGAGGGCAGCCCATTGATTGCTTGCGGAATGAACAAACCTAATGTGTTCGGGTCAAAATTGAATTTTGCAGTCGAATCGCATATCCACCATTTCAGAAAACTACAAGCGAACCTGATAAGATAATGTTAACAAGCCTGGCAAGAATATATACGTTTGCTCCTCAACGAGAACGCAGTAGACTCACTGTGGCGTATATTGCGACCTGGGACCGAACCTACTGTACACGTACGTTCGTTATTTCCCGCCAAAATCATGGCTCTAAAATGGTTACATTTTGAGGCCTTATTAGTGCAAGAAATATGTATTTTTATTACTTGATGCTTACGTTTTTTTAAATCGTTTATTTCGAATTCAAATAGTTGTGGATACGTAGCAGCCATACATCTGACATATAAAACGTCAGTTCACAGCAGGTATGCAGTTAGATATAATCTGAAAATGTTGTCCAAATAGTAATTTACTAAATTGTCGCTAAGTGCTGTTGCATTCTGTATAAAATCTCTCTCGATTCTGTATTAAGTATATTCTTATATGTTAATGATCGACAGTGCAGTTCTCTTCCAAGGAAAGAATCAGTTTCACGCCAGGTTCTGGTTTTCTGTTGTTCGTTGCATACCAGTCATTCCTTATAAATAAAATGATTCATACGTGAGATAATAAATTTTTTTATCGTATTCTTGTCCCATAATACAGCGTTATGTAAACAATTATCAATCTTTAATTTTTTTTTTTTTTGTTGTAAAATTGTTTATTTCGAATCGAAATAGTTGTGGGTACATAGCAGCTATACATCTGACATACAAAACATTAGTTCACATCAAGTATACAGTTAGGTATAATCTGACAATGTTGTCCAGATACTAATTTACTAAATTGTCGCTAAGTGCTGTTGCATTCTATATAATATCTCTCTCGATTCTGTACTAAGTATATTCTTATATATTAATGATCGATAGTGCAGTTCTCTTCCAAGGAAAGAATCAGTTTCACGCCAGGTTCTGGTTTTCTGTTGTTCGTTGCATACCAGTCATTCCTTATAAATAAAATGATTCATACGTGAGATAATAAAATTTTTTATCGTATTCTTGTCCCATAATACAGCGTTATGTAAACAATTATCAATCTTTAATTTTTTTTTTTTTTTTTTGTAAAATTGTTTATTTCGAATCGAAATAGTTGTGGGTACATAGCAGCTATACATCTGACATACAAAACATTAGTTCACATCAAGTATACAGTTAGGTATAATCTGACAATGTTGTCCAGATACTAATTTACTAAATTGTCGCTAAGTGCTGTTGCATTCTATATAATATCTCTCTCGATTCTGTACTAAGTATATTCTTATATATTAATGATCGATAGTGCAGTTCTCTTCTAAGGAAAGAGACAGTTTCGCTCCAAATTCTTGATTTCTGTTGGGCGTTGCATACCAGCCATTCCTTATAAATAAAATAAGTCATAAGTGAGATAATAAAATTGGTTGTTTTATTCTTGTCACCTAATACAACATTATGTAAACGAATATCAATTTTTAATACATCGGCAGCACAAGGCCATATTTTCTTTGCATGCTTACATTGGTATAGAAGGTGCCAGATATCTTCCTCGGTTCCGCATATTTGACAACAATCGCTGTTAGCTTTCCCCCGTTTATACAAATTGTTATTACATGGGAGTTTTAGGTTTAGTATTTTGTATCTGAATTCTGCAAGTTTAATATCTTGAATCTTTACTATACTTCGTTTATATACATCAGAGAACGTGATTTCTTGATCCGAAAACAATGTACGTAATTTCCCTTGCGCTATGGGTTTTTCTGCCTTTCTACGTAATAGTATATTATAAAACCCTTTACATTTGAGCTTTGTCAACTCCGTTACCATATCTGGGTTGGGGGAAAATGTCGTACTGTTCGGTACATGATCTCCTATCATTGCAATATATGGTCTTAGCCCTTTCAACAAAAGTGTTATATCATGATACATGTTTGCTTTTCCTAGCGACAATCCGTGAATATACGCCTGATCCAGTGATCCAGCGACAAACTTCAGGTGTCTTATATGAGTTATTCCATATTCAATAAAGTGCTTAATATATAAACAACGTTCCTTATTCTTTTCATCGGTGTAGGAAAAGTTGTGATTTCCCCAGATAGCTTGGTTTAGAACTTCATCCTTATGTTTTGGTTTCATTGGTTCTTTCAGCTTACTATAGCTATAATAATTTCTTGATAAAATAATGGCAAAGACATAATAATAGGCAAACTGCCAGCATTAACATGAATGAAATCCAAACAGAGGAAGCGTGGTCCTAAAATATTCAGATACATCCGAGATAGAAAGTTCCAGTTATCAGGTTCACTGGTAATCCGTTTAACCCATGAGGATTTTATGGCATTAATATGAGATTCGACGTCTATCATGTTGACACCACCTTGAGTGACAGGCTGTATCAATACGTTGCGCTTGATGCGATCCCGTCGTCCCCATATAAAACCATAGAATATTTTGTTTAGCTTCTTTATAATCCCATCTGGAATCGTGCAGTGTGTAGCTAGAAATGTGATTTTAGGTAGCGCGAGTGTTTTGATTGTCAGAACCTTGCCAAATATAGTTAGGTTCCGTTTTTTCCATACATTTATCTGTCTTTGAATATTATTTAGGTTTTTGTCCAATTAAGTTGTTCACATTTTACTTTGTCATGGCCGACATATATGCCTAGACATCGTATTGGCTCACTGGAGAACTGAATCCCGTGAATAATTTTATTGCTATCTTTTTTACTGTCTAAATGTACACCTATACATTTGTCTTTGTTGAGCCGTGGTCCTAGGACTTCACTAAACTCATCAATTTCATAAAGGGCTATTGGTATTTGTTGCTAATTTTTCATGAAGAGGATACCATCATCGGCGTATTGAGTTATTTTCAGCATGCATCTGAGATCCTTAAAGTTAATCTTAAGGCCCTGAAAATCCTGGTTTTGTTTCAGTCTTGTAGATAAATTTCTACAACTATATTAAACAGTAAAGCAGATAGTGGACAACCTTGTTTTACACCTCTGTTTATATTAAACGACCGTGATAAATGTCCGTTGTTTTTTATGCGAGCAGATGGGCGGGAATAGATGGTTTGTACCCATCGTATGAAATCAGGCCCAAAGTTAAACGTTTGAAGTATTTGGAACATAGGAGCCCACTCCACCGAGTCAAAGGCTTTTTCGAAGGCCAGAAATAAAAGTATACCGTCTCTTTTACACCTTTCTGAGTGTTCTAGGACATCGTCAACTAATCGAATATTGTTACCTATGAATCTAGTTTTAATAAATCCCGTCTGGTCTGGGCTTATGATCTGTCCTAGCACACTGTGTAATCTGTTAGACAGTATAAAGGCTAGAATCTTGTAGTCTGTATTTGTCAGGGTAATAGGTCTATAGTTTGATATATTGTCTCTACTACCTTTCTTAAAAATTAAAGATATCACGGATTCATTTTGAGACAGAGATAGTTCTCCTGTTTCAAACGCTTCATTGAAGACTTTGACAAGTATTTCCTTTAGGTCGATCAGAAAGTGCTTGTAAAACTCAGCACTTAAGCCGTCCAACGATGGACTTTTGTTAACTTTTAGTTGTTCAATTGCTTTTTCACATTCGAAAAGAGTGATTTCACCTTCACACTGAGTCCTCAATTCATCGTTTAGCGCATTATCTATCTCCGTTTTTTCCAAATATACCTTGATCTCGTTTTCATCAATACTCTTAGTACTATACAGTTTTCCATAGAAACGAGCGGCCTCCTCTATGATGGTATCGTCATTATCATATTCACACCCTTTATCATCGGTAAGCTTATCGATTCGGTTACTTTCCTGACGATGTTTTTCCAAAGAAAGGAAGAAAGGTGTTGATCGCTCGCCCTCTTCTACCCACTGAATTCGTGAACGAATCTGGGCGCCTTTAGCACTTTGATATGTCAGAGAGTCTAGCTCTGCTTTCAGTGATTTCCTTAATGAAGATTTACATATATCAGAATTAGTATCGTCGATGTCATTAATTTCTTTCTCCAGTTCTCTAATTCTATCGTTTCTCACTCTCTTCATCTTCATCCCATATCGAAGTGAGAACTCCTTTATTCTAATTTTAGTAAAATCCCATAAATCTCTGTAATTAACTACCTCTATTAATTCTCGTTCAGTATCGTGGATAATACTTTTAATGGCCAGATTGTACTCTTCGTCTTTTAAATACGATGTATTCAGCTTTCAATACCCCTTTCCTCTAGGCCTATGTGTATATATAAAATGCGCTATAACAGCTTTATGATCTGGTACAGGTGCTGGGTACTAAGGTACCTTAGAGCTGGTGACGTATCGTGCTAGAGTATCAGAAGTAAGCACGTAGTCGATGCGGCTTTTGACCCCATTAAATGCCGGACTTACATAGGTAAAACCTCTTAATGTGGGTTTTTTATATCGCCATACATCTGTAAGTGACAGGTTTGTTTTCATTTCCAAAAATAGTTTTGACGTGTAGTCTGTTTTTCCTGACGATCTATCGCTAGCTAATTCAACATTATTGAGGTCAGTCCCCATAATAATACGGCTAACGTCCACAGCATGAGAAGTGGTCCACGTGTATAATCCTGTAAGATACTCTTTTCTGCTTTTTTCTGGTGCGTATGCCACCAGTAAACAGAAGAGTTCACCACTGACTTCAACATTTAGCAGAAGCGTTCTCCCATCATCCTGTTTGAATATACTTATGATCGATACATCGAGATCAGCTCTAAACAAAATAGACACACCCACTCCGTGCGCAGTATCAGATACGTTATGAACCGATTTGCCATTCCATTCATGGCTAAAAGAATCAATCGAATCGCTCGTCTGGTGAGTTGCTTGCAGAAATGTAATGTCAATCAATCTTTCATGCATCGACAGTACAAGACCATATTTTATGCACGCTTACATTGGTATATGAGGTGCTAGATATCTTCCACGGTTCGGCATATTTGGCAACAATCGCTATTAGTTTTCCCCCACTTATACAAAGTGTTACTGAAATTTTCAAATCGTAGGTTATTAATTATGAAGAGGCGGAGGTAATATTCGCCGCTGTTTGGTCCATGACTGGTAGGTCATTCCGATATACGCATTAAATTTAGTGGTTAGTTGTGCATCCAATGAAAGCTTTAACCGATGTTGGTACGAAGCGAGTGAAGGCAAACAACCACCGGAATGTACGCAGCACAGGCCGTTAATTGGTGCTAAAGCATTGATGTAGAGCATAAGTATTCCTGTCTCGTGGGGTCTCGATCAGGTTCCGTAGTGACTGGGCAGCCCTTAAGATTAAATAACCTAAACATTTCAGCTTTCAGCTCTTGCCAACTACCTCTTTTAGAAGAGCACCTGCCATGCGATCGTTTCGCCTGTTCTCTTCATTGAAGACATCTTCCGCGACGTAGAGGCCATTCCAAGATGACGGAACCTAAATATGCAACAGTCACCCAGCGTGAGCAAATAGGTTTAACAGGGGGGGGGGGGGGTGCGTGTACATAAATGAAACAATAAACAAAAGCATGTGGAACATATGTAAGACCTAATTTGCTTAGATTTTCTTTTCTTTGATGCGCCCTTCTCTTCCTGGAAGAGTTTAAACGATTGTGATCTCAGTTTTCAACAATCTCTCGACAGAGGGTGTTCCGCTTACGCTATAAGCCATCTGCCCCCCGGCCAATTTAACCATAGAATTTTGAACTATTTTCTTCTTAACAGCAGAATATCTATACTTTTCAAATCCTGCATTGAAAAGACAAAAGTTTACATAAAACAACATCTAAAACCATTCGTGACCTCAGCACCGTTGAGGTCAACTGAGCAGTTGGCGGCTACGTGAGAGGAAGGTGAGTCTTCTGTTCATTTCACTCAAAAATTCGCGCATGCGCAGTTTGCAGTTTAGACGCCTCAGATTACGAAGTTGAGTTTTCTAAAAGGATGCTTCATATGAATACTGGCTGTATCATGCGCATCCACGAGTGTTCATTGAGTATCTGGCAAGACAGACAGATGCAAATGTTAAAAACTCATCTGACATATATGCTTAATTTACGACAGTAACATGAATAAGACTATTTTACACGGCTCACACATTCTTGTCATATGCGCAAACCATTGGTCTATGAACCCAGGCTGAAACAAAAATCAGGTGCAGAGGGAACTCCCTTTTGTGCTACCAAAGTAAGCCATTCCCGCGTCTGTATGTGTGGGTGGTGTTGGGGGTGAGAGAAGGGCGGGGTGTGTGTGTGGGGGGGGGGGGGCGAGTAGTGTCAATTTTCCACCAGACACAGCTATGAAGAGCAGAGGTCCATTCTTAACGACTGTCACGACAACTAGGTCTCACCAACGCGGTCACCAATTGGCCTTCCCTCGATGGTAATGTGACCAGTACACGCCATGACCCAGAATGTGATGTACGCTATCACAGAACATTATGCTCCTTTATTTCCCTTTCGTCCTCCCCACTCGACCCCCACCCCTCCCCACCCCCACCCGCACCACCCAACCCGATAAAAAATCCCTCCCGCACGTATATATCATGTCGTCTTTGATACAACCCGCCTGAAACATCTGTGAGACCACACATGCACTCCCCGCCGCCATCTTTTTACAGACTGAAGAAAGAAAGACGTCTCCGATGCATTTTAGTTTCTCCCTCAGTCAATATATTATGGATCTCAGACTGCTAGTCGTCTTCTAAGGGCCATCCCACAATGCACCGGGGCGCATAACAAGCCATATCCGCTTCCGCTTCAGCTCTATTTCGCCTCACCCTGGTGGCCATAGAGAGCCGGCTCCGGTGGCGCCATCTACCGATCCCCCGTACGCGTTTTTCTCTTGTTTCTAAGTATTTCCTCTGTCGATTCGTGTTTATCATGATCCTTTGTCCAGTCCGCAACGGAATCGTCATACCTCGTCTCGGAGTTTCCTTCCACGGCAAGTTTTGTTGTCGGTTCTTATTCCTCGCTCGCCCACAACGGGGAAGATTATCGTGCGCATCATTGAGGAGAACAAGGCCGTAAAAACAGCCCCCCCCCCCCGCCCCCTCCCCCCTCATCACCCCCAATACCTTGCTGCCCACGGCTGGCCATGAGCGTGTCTTTAGAAATGCCCTTCACCACACGTGGCGCAAACCCTATATCGACCCCTGTTCGTCTACAAAGCTTTTTTTACGCCCCTGATTGCCACAGTAAGGCGAGTGCATCAAAGGGAATAATGGAACGAAAACTATCAGGCAAAAGTGCCCTTTATTTGTCTTCGCATATGACGCATTAGTTAGCAGTGAAGTGGTATTAAACGTACATTATAGAGTCATGCAATTAAACAAAATATGCTGGTCAATCATGGTTTTATCATGGATGTAAGACCTATCATTCATAGATGTAAGACCTTAGCTACATACATACAATTGTCTCATAATCAGGGTGTTTAAGAAAAGTGTGTTTTCCTAATAATAGATTACCCTGGGGTCAATGGGGTGTTTCGTGTCATTGCCGTATTCCGTGTACCGTATAGTGCAGTACAGTGCTGCCATCTACTGGCTGATCCATTCACCTTAATATTTCATCGATCCGAGGCTAATATTTTTACTTGTTACGTGATTCCTTAACCAGATGACACCAGT
>OZ025261.1:19958332-20059172 GCA_964019135.1 Arenicola marina
GCAGCGAATTCGTCCCGAGTATATAATAATAGAACGAGAGCAGCGAAAACAATTCATGTTAATTGGTTTGGGCAACCAAGACCGACAAAACAAAATAAGCAAACGAAACAAGCACATACACAGACCAATCCCTTTCAGAAGCCTATACACACACTCTCAACTCAAATTCCAATTAAGAATGCTTCCACCCCCATAACAGAGGACTCATTTATCATTAAGCGTTCATGGTTTTGCCAAATCGGGAGCTCTCCGGTGGTGCGGTTTATAGCAGGCACGCCGTCCTTATGTGGGATTCATAAGCTTGACAGAGCGTCATAAAATATCAACACTAAAAAGCCACCCATGAGCTTTCGGCCCAGATGGCTGGGAGGCGTCTTGGTAAGGACAAACTGGCGCCATCGACGCATCCATTGCTTTGAATTGCGGCAAAAAAAAAAACATTTTACACGGGGCGCAATTCAGCATATGACGTATAACTTAGACAACACCAACTATCCCGTTAATTTTCGCAAAGATCGAGAAATTCAATGAAACGAAGGAATCCCCGACGACAATGAATGATGTGGATAAAAGAATTTGGATGAAATATACCCCAGATTAGAGCTCACTTATTTCCGAGAGGAGTTTGGTCATTGGCGTCATCTTCATCATGATTGTTAACTGCAGCCGAGCCATTTTTACCATGTTTCTTTCGCGTCGTCTTCGGAATAAAAAACAGATACTTAATACGTAATATACACACATAGAGACATATATATTAGCCTACTAATATCAAACGTCACTGCCATTGACAAGGCTTGTTTGCAAGTTTCATATGTCGAAAGCATACAAATGCAAATGTTAAGCTTTGATTTTATTTGAAAATTCTCGCACTCTATTGTCAGTGGCCTATGTTGAGACCAGTTCCGGGAAAAAACCATCCTGGTATACGTGTTCTCTTGTCACTCAGTGGTTACCGCGGTGTCAATGCGCGACATATTTACATATATAGTTCCAACAAACAACTGAAATTAATAGCTATAGATCTGAATCATATGAACTCTAACTATAAACCTAATAGCCACAATTTACGAAACAAAAGGTTTATATTAAGAAATAAATACCATTTTGCCTAAAATAATATGTTTGTTAGGCCTACCTCCGCAGGAACCACTTTGACGACGTCATAGCTCTCGGGAAACACGTCGCCCGCAACACTTAGTTACAGGTGCCAATGAGCGCCACTGTTATGATTTTGACCAAATATTTACGTGCAGTCGTGAGTATTATTGTCATCGTTAGATCTCCGTGCTTAATGGCAACGTTTGAAGTTCTATTCGAGCGAGAAAATACATATGGCCTTGCTTCTCGTGCGAGATGGGTTTATCTCAGCACAAGTCTCCGAAATCCTGAGATTTTGGAGACTTGTGCTGAGATAAACCCATCTCGCACTCGACGCAATTCCATATGCATATCGTCACAGTTTGCAGTGTTTCATTTCTATGGCGTCGATAGTTACGCCGCTTGTGTGGCTGCTTCACCCACATGCGGATTCGCTTTATTAAAACTTGCCGAATGTATTCCAACTGCGAAAGTTTGGTCCTATCGATGTCCGAAGTCAACAGTCCCACATTTGTGATTTACAACATGGCAGCACTGGTTTAACTAATCACGTTTTGATTATATTAGTTTGTAAAGTTAGCGCGGGGTGTGAGGTATTCAGTTACCTTATGTAAAGCTTTCCAGAGATAGATTGCCTGCCGCACAATACGGTCACGAAGAGTACACGGAAACCCCAATCTCCTTTTTTTTTAATTGCCAGAACGTTTGAAAGACTAACCTTGATTCCCAATTCATGATTCGTTTTCTTGCCATTTTTGTTATCACAAGATGAGCGACCTCTCCTTCTCATTTAAATGTCGTTCATGATTCACTGTCGTACAACAGTATGCTATGAACCACTCCCCTCTAAATTGGCATCGAATAACTTGCCAGCTATGCAGCATCAATTAGAATACTTGAAAATAGTGATTACAGTTGCTTGTTTGCCATTCAAGTCATGCTGTTGAATTCCAGACCGCCACGGGTAAGGCTTAAGTAAAGGATTGTCGGGTGAGTTCGGGGGGGGGGGGGGGCTGGGGGGGGGGGAGGGGGCGGGGGGTAGTATCGAGAATCAGGGGGGGTTGGTATCGGGGATGATGTTGAGGGTGAGGATGAGAAGAGGGGGGGGGGCGATGGTGAAGGTGCAAGGGAGGGTAAACCGGCTTGATTCTCAGTTCGCCATCGGTCATGCTTCCCGCCGCAGCACGTCGACTGTGCTGCGATCTAACGGCGTGCGGTTTAACCTTATGGCCCCCGCAGACCACGGCCTGGTATCCCCGGGGAGTACAGCGACGACGGAGGGGGCGGGGGGGGGGGAGAGGCGGAATCTAGTGGAAGCGTGGGCAGGCGGACTGGTGGCGCTTTAATTGGGAGGCGGAGGCGTGGCATGGACAGTGTGCAGGGGGAGGGAGGGTGGGGTGGAGGGAGGGCGGGGGTGCGCAAGCTGAAGGGGGCGTTGCCCCAGCATCCTGTTGCTGTACCTTTACTCCGCATGACTTGCCTTCATCAAAGCAAGCAATATATATGGTGCGCGACCCCTACCTGCCCTCCCCCTTACCCCCACCCACTCCACCTCCCTCCTCCCCCACCGCCTTCCCCGAGCTATACACCCAGCGAATCAGACAAAAAATGATTAACTTTAACAACACTCCTGGGAATACGACGGAAGGCCCGTCATAAGCGACCCCCATTGAGAAATAAGAGTATTAAACCTAAGAGTATAGAACACGGTCCCAGCACCTTGATTGGATTTTATAGGTTTGGTTTTGTTCCGTTAATTAGTACACATTACTGGAAAGTAAGTAGCTGGTATAAGGAATAGGTGACCTAAAAATGATGAAGAGGAGGTTTTTGGTTGATTAAAGGAGGACGTTAAGCCCTTGGACGTCATATCGCAAACATAGGAAGGGCCAGTCACAGAGGGGCGCTGCCCCCGTGAGTAATTCCGTACTCTTTGCAAAGGCGGCGGAAGAGCGGTTGGCGAGAAGGAGGCGAGAGGGAGGAGCGTGGGGAGGAAGAGAGAGGAGAGAGAGTGGGGAGGATGAGAAGAGTAGGATGAGAAGAGGCGGAGCAGCTAGGAGGATGGGGAAAAATGAGGAAGAGATGGTAAACGACGAAGAGAGATGAGAAGGAGGAATAGGGAGCGAAAGATGAGAGGGAAGAGAAGAAGGAGGAGGAATAAGAAGCGAGAGGAGAGGGAGGAGAAGGAGGAGGAATAGGGAGCGAGAGGAGAGGGAGGAGAAGGAGGAGAAATAGGGAGCCACAGGAGAGGAGGTAAAAGAAGGAGGAGGAATAGGGAGCTAGAGAGGAGAGAAAGGAGAAGAAGGAGGAATAAGGAGCTAGAGAGGAGAAGGGGGAATAGCGAGCGAGAGGAGAGGGAGGAGAAGAAGAAGGAACAGGAAGTAAAAGGAGAGGAAGGAGAAGAAGGAGGAGGAATAGAGAGCTAGAGTTGAGAGGGAGGAGAAGGAAGAGGATGCATAGGGAGCGAGCGGGGAGAGGGGGGAGAATGGGGAGGAGGAATAGGGAACAAGAGGGGAGAGGGGGAGAAGAAGGAGGAGGAATAGGGAGCGAGTGGAGAGGGAGGAGAAGAAGGAGAAGGAATAGGGAGCGAGAGGAGAGGGAGGAGAAGAAGGAAAAGGAATGGCGAGAGGAGAAGGGGTAAAAGAAGGAGGAGGAATAGGGAGCTAAAGAGGAAAGGGAGGAGAAGAAGGAGGAGTAGGGAGCTAGAGAGGAGAAGGGGGGATAGTGAGCGAGAGGAGAGGGAGGAGAAGAAGGGGAAGGAATAGGAAGTGAAAGGGGAGGAAGGAGCAGACGAAGGAGGCATAGAGAGCCAGAGATGAGAGGGAGGAGAAGGAGAAGGAGGAATAGGGAGCGGGAGGGGAGAGGGGGGAGAAGAAGGAGGAGGAATAGGGAGCGAGAGAGGAGAGGGAGGGGAAGAAAGAAGAGGAATAGGATGCAAGAGGAGAAGCAGGAGAAGAAGGAGGAGGAACAGGGAGCGGGAGAAGAAGGAGGAGAAGGATGGGGGGTATTTAGCGAGAGGAGAGGGGGGAGAAGAAGGATGAGGAATAGGGAGCGAGAGGAGAGGGAGAAGAAGAGGTGGGAAGAATAGGAAGCGAAAGAAAAAAGGGGGAGAAGAAAGAGGAGGAATAGGAAGCGAGAGGAGAGGGAGAAGAGAGAGGCGGATGAATAGGTTGCAAGAAGAGAGGGAAGAGAAGGCGGAGGAATAGGGAGCGAAAGGCAGAGGGATGAGAAGAACGAGGAGGAAAAAGGGAGGTAGAGAAAAGAGGGAAGAAGACAAGGAGGAATAGGAAGCGAGAGGAGAGGGAGGATAGGGAGCGAGAAAGAAGAGGGGGGAGAAGAGGGAAGAGGAATAGGAAGCGGGAGAAGAGCAAGGAGAAGAAAGAGGAGGAATAGGGAGCGAGAGAGAAGAGGGAAGAGAAGAAGGAGGAATAGGAAGCTAGAGACGAGAGGAATGAGAAGGAGGAGGAATAGAGAGCTACAGAGGAGAGGGAGAACATGGAATAGTGAGCGAGAGGCGAGGGAGGAAAACAAGAGGAGGAATAGGAAGCGAGAGAGAAGAACAGGGAGATGAAGGAGGAGGAATAGGTATCAAGAGGAGAGGGAGGCAAAGAAGGATGTGGAATAGGGAGCGAGAGGAGAGGGAGAAGAAGGAGGAGGAATAGGGAGCTAGAGAGGAGAGGAAAGAAAAAGAGGAGAAAGAATAAGGAGCGAGAGATGAGAGGGTGGGAGGGCAGAAGGAGGAGGATTAGGGAGCTATTGAGGAGAGGAAGGAGAGGAAAGAAGAGGAATACTGAGCGAGAGGGGACGGGTGAAAAGAAGGAGAAGGAATAAGGAGCAAGGGGAGAGGGAGGAAAAGAAGGAGGAGGAATTTGGAGCGGGAGAAGAGAGGAAGGTGAAGAAGGAGGAATACGGAGCTACAGGAGAGATCAGAGAAGTTGGAGGAAGAATAGGGAGCGAGAAAGAAGATGAGGGAGAAGAACGAGGAGGAATAGGGAGCTAGAGGAGAGGGGAAGAAGAAGGAGGAATAGATAGCGAGAGAGAAGACAGAGGAGAAGAAGAAGGAATAGAGAGCTAGGGAGCAGAAGGAGGAATAGGAAGCGAGAGGAGAGGCAGAAGAAAGAGGAGGAGGAATAGGGAGCAAGAGAGGAGAGGGTGGGATGACGGACTAGGAATAGCGAGCTATAGAAGAGAGGAAGGAGGAAAAAGAAAAGGAATACTGGGCGAGAGGAGAGCGGGGAGAAGAAGGAGAAGGAATAAGGGGCGACGGGAGAGGGGGAGAAAAAGGAGGAACGATAGGGAGCAAGAGGAGAGGCAGGAGAAGAAGGAGGAGGGATAGGGAGCGAGAAGAGATGGGAGACGAAGGAGGAGGAATAGGGAGCAAAAAGGGACGGGGAGAAGAAGGAGGAGGAGGAAAAAGGCAGGTAGAGAAAAGAGGGAAAAGGACAAGGAGGAATAGGAAGCGAGAGGAGAGGGAGGATAGGGAGCGAGAAAGAAGAGGGGGGAGAAGAGGGAAGAGGAATAGGAAGCGGGAGAAGAGCAAGGACAAGAAAGAGGAGGAATAGGGAGCGAGAGAGAAGAGGGAAGAGAAGATGGAGGAATAGGAAGCTAGAGACGAGAGGAATGAGAAGGAGGAGGAATAGAGAGCTACAGAGGAGAGGGATAACAAGGAATAGTGAGCGAGAGGCGAGGGAGTAAACCAAGAGGAGGAATAGGAAGCGAGAGAGAAGAACAGGGAGATGAAGGAGGAGGAATAGGTATCAAGAGGAGAGGGAGGCAAAGAAGGATGAGGAATAGGGAGCGAGAGGAGAGGAAAGAGAAAGAGGAGAAAGAATAAGGAGCGAGAGATGAGAGGGTGGGAGGGCAGAAGGAGGAGGATTAGGGAGCTATTGAGGAGAGGAAGGAGAGGAAAGAAGAGGAATACTGAGCGAGAGGGGACGGGTGAAAAGAAGGAGAAGGAATAAGGAGCAAGGGGAGAGGGAGGGAAAGAAGGAGGAGGAATTGGGAGCGGGAGAAGAGAGGAAGGTGAAGAAGGAGGAATACGGAGCTACAGGAGAGATGAGAGAAGTTGGAGGAAGAATAGGGAGCGAGAAAGAAGATGAGGGAGAAGAACGAGGAGGAATAGGGAGCTAGAGGAGAGGGGAAGAAGAAGGATGAATAGATAGCGAGAGAGAAGAGAGAGGAGAAGAAGTAGGAATAGAGAGCTAGGGAGCAGAAGGAGGAATAGGAAGCGCGAGGAGAGGAAGGAGAAAGAGGAGGATGAATAGGGAGCAAGAGAGGAGAGGGTGGGATGAAGGACTAGGAATAGCGAGCTATAGAAAAGAGGAAGGAGGAAAAAGAAAAGGAATACTGGGCGAGAGGAGAGCGGGGAGAAGAAGGAGAAGGAATAAGGGGCGACGGGAGAGGGGGAGAAAAAGGAGGAACGATAGGGAGCAAGAGGAGAGGCAGGAGAAGAAGGAAGAGAGATAGGGAGCGAGAAGAGATGGGAGACGAAGGAGGAGGAATAGGGAGCAAAAAGGGACGGGGAGAAGAAGGAGGAGTAACAGGGAGCTAGAAGATGGGTTGGAGAAGAAGGAGGGGGGATAGTGAGCTAGAGAGGAGAGGGAGGAGAAGAGGAGGAAGAACAGTGAGCTAGAGGAGAGGGGGGAAGAAGGAAGAGGAATAGGGAGCGAGAAGCGAGGGGATTAGAAGGAGGGGGAATAGGAAGCTAGAGGAGAGGTTGGAGAAGGAGGAGGAGGAATAGAGAGATAGAGAAGAGAGGGAGGAGAAGAAGGAGGAGGAATTGGGAGCGGGAGGAGAGGGAGGAGAAGGAGGAGGAACATGGAGCAAGAGGAGGGTTTGGAGAAGAAGGAAGAGGAATAGAGAGCTAGAGAGGAGAGGGGGGGGGGGAGAAGAAGGAGGAGGAATAGGGAGGTAGATGAGAGGGGGAGAAGGAGGAGGAATAGGTAGGTAAAGAGGGGGGAGAAGAAGGAGGAGGAATAGGGAGCGAGAGACGAGACCGGGGAGAAAAACGTATAGGAATAGGGAGCGAGATATGATGGAGGAGAAGAAGGAAATAGAATAGGGAGCGAGATATGATGGAGGAGAAGAAGGAAATAGAATAGGGAGCGAGAGGAGAGGGAGGAGAAGAAGGAGGGGGCATAGGTAGCGAAAGAAGAGGAGGAGAAGAGACAGGAGGAATAGGGAGCGAGAGTAGAGGGAGGAGAAAGAGGAGTAATAGGGAGTGAGAGGAGAGGGAGGAGAAGAAGGGGGAGGAATAGGGAGTGAGAGAAAAGGGGGGAGAAGAACGAGGAGGAATATGGAGCAAGAGGAGAGGAGGAGAAGAAGTAAGAGGAATTGGTAGCGCAAGGAGAGGGATGAGAAGGAGGAGGGAGAATAGGGGGCGAGAGAAGAGGGAGAAGAAGGAAGAAGAATAAGAAGCGAGAAGATAGGGAGGGTAAGAAAGAGGAATACTGAGCGAGATGAGAGAGGGGAGAAGAAGGAGAAGGAATAAGGGGCGACGGGAGAGGGGGAGAAGAAGGAGGAGGAATAGGGAGTGAGAGAGAAGAGGGGGAGAAGAAGGAGGAGGAATAGGTAGCGCGAGGAGAGGGGGGAGAAGAAGTAAGAGGAAATGGTAACGCAAGGATAGGGAGGAGAAGGAGGAGGAAGAATAGGAAGCGAGAGGATATGGAGGATAAAAATAGAATAGGGAGCGAGAGAGAAGAGGGGGGGCGGAAAAGGAAGATCAATAGGGAGTGAGAGAAGAGGGAGGAGAAGGGAAAGGAGGAATAGTGAGCGAGAGGAGAGGGAGACGAAGGGGGAGGAATAGTAAACGAGAGGAGAGGGAGGAGAAGGGAAAGGAGGAATAGTGAGCGAGAGGAGAGGGAGACGAAGGGGGAGGAATAGTAAACGAGAGGAGAGGGAGGAGAAGAAGCGGGAGGAACAGGTAGCGATAGAGGAGAGGTGTGAGAAGAAGGAGGACCAATAGGGAGCGAGAGATGAGAGAGGGAGAGGAAGGAGGAGGAATAGGGAGCAAGAGAGAAGAGGGAGGAAAACAAGGAGGAATAGTGAGCGAGAGGAGAGGTTGAGAAGAAGGAGGAGGAATAGTGAGCTAGAGGAGAGGGAGGAGAAGGAGGAGAAATAGGGAGCGAGAGGAGAGGGGGAGAAGGTGAAGAAAAATAGGGAGCGAGAGGAGAGGGGGAGAAGAGGGAGGAGGAATATGCAGCTAGAGGAGAGGGGGGAGAAGGAGGAGTAATAGGGAGCGAGAGGAGAGGGGAGAAGAGGGAGGAGGAATAGGGAGCTAGAGGAGAGGGAGGAGAAGGAGGAGGAATAGGGAGCTAGAGAGGAGAGGACGGAGAAGAAGGAGGAGGAATATGGAGCTAGAGGAGAGGGGGAGAAGGAGGAGGAGGAATAGTGAGGGAGAGGAGAGTGAGGAGAAGGAAGAGGAGGAATATGGAGCTAGAGGAAAGGGGGGAGAACTAGGAGGAAGAATAGAGAGGGAGAGGAGAGGGGGAGAAGGCGGAGGAGGAATAGGAGCGAGAGGAGAGGGAGGGGAAGGAGGAGGAATAGGGAGCTAGAGGAGAAGGAGGAGGAATAGGGAGCTAGAGGAGAAGGAGGAGAAGGAGGAGGAATAGGGAGCCAGTGGAGAGGACGGAGAAGAGGGAGTCGGAGGACGGGGAGGAGTAGGTGGCTGGTGGGGGGTGTCGGGTGGCAGGGTAATTCATTTGGGATTTGTATGTACCCGCTAATAAAGGAAGGAATGTTGTCGCTGATGGAAAAAAAACTGACTCCGTTCTCCGCACCCGCCCTCCTGCCTTTTGTCATAGCCTTAGCCTTCCACACGATTTGTGACGGCATATGTCATGGAACTAGACCCGGCCCTATTTCTCAAGCTGGGCCCCGTGGTCTGCGGAGACATACACCTCCCGGTGGAATATAGGACGGTCTATTTTAAACACTAAAGACCCTAAACTGGCCATCTACCACCCACTCCTGAAAATACAACAGCATCCCTCTACCCGAAATACACAACCCACCCACCCACCACCATTGGCTTTGTCGTCCCAACCCCGATATTTCCCAAGCTTCCTCAACCGGGAACGACAGCGCGTTCACGGAAACCCACAATTCCCTTTGGAAGACGGTATTTTTATGACGTCACCGCTTGGAGCTTCAGATCCTTCAAAAGTCCTTCGCTCGTATCCTTCACGGCAGCTGGTGACTCACTCCCCCCCCCCCCTTTACCCTACCCCCGATGGGCCACCCACGGCATGGGCGGGGATAGTCAATATGTCGTAGACCATAGAGGGGATGACCGTCGGTCTAATCCAACTTCTTCCTCCTCTCCCCCTCCTCCTCACTCTTCCCCCGCCTCCTCACCCTTCCCCCGCCTCCTCACCCTTCCCCCTCCTCCTCACCCTTCCCCCTCCTCCTCACCCTTCCCCTCCTCCTCATCCCCCTCCTCCTCACCCACCCTCCTCCTCATCCCCCTCCTCCTCACCCCCCCTCCTCCTCACCCTTCCCCCTCCTCCTCACCCTTCCCCCTCCTCCTCACCCTTCCCCCCCTCCTCCTCACCCTTCCCCCTCCTCCTCATCCCCCTCCTCCTCACCCTTCCCCCTCTTCCTCATCCCCCTCCTCCTCACCTTCCCCCTCCTCCTTACCCTTCGCCCTCCTCCTCATCCCCTCCTCCTCACCCTTCCCCCTCCTCCTCACCCCTCCCCCTCCTCTGTTCCCCCACAAAATGCGGCCTGTCCGTGAAGACGGGCGATCGCCAACCCGTGGTCGAACGCAATTTCGGGAATATAGTGGGCGTGCGCATTAGAACGAAACGGGAAGATTACGGTCCAATACGATTCTACCCCCTGCCCACCGTCAAAAACAAGGAAGGTTAGATTGACTTCGCGGAAACAAAAGCTCCCGGGACCTTCGCTTACGAGAAGCCCTTCATAATCACCCCACACTTATCTTGCGGTAAAAACGACGTTGTCGCTCTCTTGCTGACAATGGCGGGTTGGTGGGCTTGGGTTGGGAGTTTCAAGAGGAGGGGGGAGGGGGTGGGGGGGCATGGAGTGGGGCGCCTCAAAGCGGACGAACCAAGCAACTCTTCTTCAATCAGACATCCATACCAGACTAACGTAACTATAGAGTTACCGGAGAGGGATGAAGCCTATCTGCCTCTCTGTCTACCCCAGCCCCACCCAGGTTGTGACCTCCACCCCCCGCCCCCCCCCCCCCCCAGCCGCCTGACATCTACTGTCTCCGTCTCCCTAGCACCCTCGTCCCCTTCCCCGTCTCCATCCCCGTCCCGCTGGGAGCGATAATCTGGCTATCATCCGCCAATCGTTTCTTGTTATCGTCTCGGCACATAACAAGTGTCCCTCAGCTTGACACCAGTTTAACCCCCTCCACGTCCTTCATTCTACTCATGGCCTAAGTCCACCCGCACCACCCCCACCTCAATGTCCCCAGCCCCCATTATTCACCCTCCACCCTCCGGCTCCACCCCCCCCCCCGTCCTCATCTCTCACCCCGCCTCCACCTCCATGCCCCCAGCTCCCATCCCTCACCCCCCTCCACCTCCATGACCCCCAGCCCCCATCCCTCACCCCCTCCACCTCCATGCCCCAGCCCCCATCCCTCATCCCCCTCTACCTCCATGACCCCCAGCCCCCATCCCTCACCCCCTCCACCTCCATGACCCCCAGCCCCCATCCCTAACCCCCTCCACCTCCATGCCCCAGCCCCCATCCCTCATCCCCCTCTACCTTCATGCCCCCAGCCCCCCTCCCTCATCCCCCTCACCACCCACACATTCCCTCTTCCCTTCCCCCTCCTACCCTGCGAGACGTCTTCCCCGTCCATTTACGTCTTCCGCTCGCACCCCCCCCCCACCCCGTCACACCCCTTCCTCCACTCCACACACACATCCCCTCCACTCCAATCCTATTTCTCCCTCCCTCTCCCCTTTCTCCCTCTCCCCTCTCTCCCTCTCCCCTTTCTCCCCCATATCATCGTACAGAGTCTCTCCGCACCGCGCACAAATCATATCATAGCATTAATTCTTCTGGGAGGCGATCTCCGTTGACGTTCCAGTCTCGTTCAGCGGCGTCCCAATCAAATAACAGAACCTCATTTACGGCACGTCAACGTCTCAACCAATCAAATAGCGAGCGAAGGAACAAAAAACTGTACAGGCGGATATCGCTCTGACACTCAATGCCGGAGTCGTGGTCCTTTAAGAAGCCGAAATCGAATGGAATCATCCCTCTTGGGGGATAGGCGTACATGATTGATAGGCGAGATTGTTAGTGTCAATAGTAAAGCTACATAGAAAATACCATGTAGGTTGACCCAAATTGGGAATGGAGAACTTCCGGAAGACTGTCCCGAGAGCCAATCGACAGGTTGCAGAGGCCACCCCGTGGGTGTTTACCGTAGTCATCCACCGTCTGTCAAAGCCTTCTAATTAGCCGAA
Organism: Arenicola marina; assembly: GCA_964019135.1. NCBI lineage: Eukaryota > Metazoa > Annelida > Polychaeta > Arenicolidae > Arenicola > Arenicola marina. The sequence continues at coordinate 19,969,885 of OZ025261.1, forward strand.
TGCTAGACTAGAGGTAGGGCGGCGTCTTGACAAGAATAGAGGCAAGCCAATTTATTCTTTCGCGTATGTGTGATACGGTCTAGGGGTGGGGGGAGGAGGACGGGAAAGCGGGAGTGGCGAACGAGGAGAGTGGATAGGGGAGGGGGTCGGGGGGTTGAGGAGGGGTGAGGGGGGAGGGGCACTGTGACGTAGGAGTCGTTGGATCCGCCATCGCAGCGCTCCCTCGCCGTTGCTCTAGTTAGTTTCATTGTGAGGTCATGAGGCTGACCGGTGATTTAAACTCGTTACGACGTCGCCATCTGCTATGTGGGTGGGACCGGTAGCGTTAGACCTCTAATAACCCTCGTTAGTGTGATGATGTTACAGCTCTTCCCCCATCATGTCTGTTTGATTAAGAGGTTACGTTCAAAGCACTAGTGTATATATAGTATGTATATCATGATATTAGGCTTGTTCACGGTGTATTCCGGGCCACAGGTAAACCATCTATTATCAGGCCAGATATATATATGTACTAAATAAACTTAGTGATTGATCCTTCCAACTTGACTCAATATATTGTATGTTGGCAATGTTAGACGTTTCGCTCATAATCTTCATCAACATTTATGTGGCTTGCCATAACGTTCGGGGTTGGCTATGGTTAACGATATCAAATGTTGCCTGTGGCTGGCATCCGCGCACATGTTGCCTAGTATTAACTTATGGTTAGGTATATTTATTGTATTGAGAGAATACGCCTGTGAGAAAAACACCTACCTCTGTACCAACAAAAACAATAATATGGTGCCAATAAAGTTCATTTATCCAAGCAGACCAATCGTAAAGGTTCAAACGATAATACAAACTATTGTCTTATTGACATAGTAAAGTAGCTATATAGATAACAATATCCCACTGTATGATACCAAAACACACAATTTTATGCAGACTCAAAATAGTCAAATCCTCGTAAATATTGATTTAAAGACCAAAACGGTAGAGGAAGGCTGAACCAAAGGTGTTTTCATCGTTAATATATTGCTTTCATTAATTTGAGTGATGTTGACAAGTCAGAACAAAATTCGAGGAAGACTGGACAGCAACAGTAGTTGTACAACGTCTCATGTCGTTGCTCATAAACTACAGTCGGTCGTTTTAATGAACGTGTGGCAGACAGTGACATGAGCCCCGTAACTCGGGGTGTAATGCCCCCCCCCCCCCACAGACACACCCACACTCATGCAATCGACATAGAACTTTCATCGGGTTATAATTATGCATTAACAATCATAAACGTGATGTGCAGGGAGGAACAGCTGAATGTTTTGCCAGATAAATTTGAAGACGCATAATATTTTTTTGGATACAGGATTTCACCAGTGGAGTAAATTCTTGCTGGGCTTGAGTAGGGATACAATTACTTTTACAGTGAATGGATTTTGGCTGATTTCTTGCTGGTCATTTTGCGCTTTGTGTCTAGTATGGTATCATCCAGGCTATGAAAGAACATATGTCGATGTGCCGACATATCATCAAGTTAATATTGTCAACAGCATTATAATTAGTATCCGTATGTGTTCCTCATTATGTTTAATCCTTAATCTTATCCTTTCGATATTATGCAATCCCTTTATATGGAACATGTTAACATAGACATAGTGTATCTATATCCTTATTCGATCCATGTCTGTGTGGTCGCAGGATAAAGAACCCATGTCTTCCTTCGTAAAGAGTAGGGGGTCACCCCCGGGGACATGGCTCCACTCTCCCTTCCTTCTCCCATTGACGCGATGTGACCAAAACAGGTTAAAGCGTCCTGAATAATAACTGAATAACCCACATTTTTCGATTCACATGTATAAACTAATTAAAATAAATATAAATATATTTCACAACAAATATTGAGCCCTGACATGAAGATATATCTTGTTGTGAAGCTTGGCTCTCGTATCCCCATCAATATTGGGATATCGTCGCCGTTTCTGGATTACCATGAAGACAGGTGTGAGGAGCTTTTAATTTACTCACGTTGTAAAGGGCAGTATAGCGGGGGAGAGGCATGGGTTATTTGTGTTCCTCGGGATTGGGCATTTCATTTCACCGTGAACTGGGAATAATTCTTCGTGAACTGGGAATGGGGTATTAGCCGACCGCCGTGATCAAGGATTTTAATTAATCTGAATTGAACTCTGAATGTTAATATTAAATAACTATGAATAGGGAAATCGTCAATTTAGTATGATAATCGTGTATGATAATGCGGAGAGTTCTGCTTTTGCTTCATCGAGACCTGGAAATAGAGACATTGATTCGTCGTGATCTGGGGACACGACCCCCACCCCCACCCCCCCTTGCCCCGTCCCCCCCCCCCCCACCCCATTATAGACATCCGTCGCCAATTATTCATTATCTATTTTACCATTAGAGACTAAGATGGGATGTCCGGCGCTACTACCGGTCCACCGTGGAGATAAGAGAGAACACCGTGCGACGGAACGCTTCGCTAGCGTGGTGCCATCTATCGGAAACGCCAGACAACAAGCCGCTCGCGTGCTGTGGCGTCCTTTTCTCCCGTAGAACATCAGTTCGGGCTAAACTTTGTGAATAAGTAATGAAGCCCTTTAAGTAGACAATTATGACTATGTCACGAACGATGGGTGGAAACAGCTGACCGGCGGTTGACTATTCAGGAGTCGCACTCGGGCAAGCCATCCCTTTGCGCTGTTGTATTTAAAGCGATTAGCTACTCATTTTACTTTGCTACCACATAAACACTTTCGAGCAGACAGTGGCCGTTCTTCTTGGTGTGTGACCACCATATGGCGTATTGTTAGTGTTTCGTGATGTCTGTGCGTGTGTACTTATACGCCAGCAATTCATCAACATCAGTTATTCAATGTATATATTACAGAACTAAATACATTTATACTGTATCCGTATAATTGATAAATTACCGAGCATTCATTCATGCGAACAAGCACTATTGCTTCCGTGTGACTCACGCGTAGTCTTTACTAAAGTAATCGATTTGGTGGAATATTACATAGAGCCTAACATTGCAGAACATGATGGGTCAATTTTAGAATCACTGTATGAAGCGATTATTCAAGGCGAGTGTTTAAAGTGTTAACGCCATTTCTTTAGTTCAAAGCTATCTTTGGAGTTGAAAAAAACACACTGTCTTTCAATAACAAGTTATGCATTTTATTCCATGAACAGACAGAAAGCGCATGCGTGAAGGTAGCAAAACTGAGATCAGACCTGTTTGTTGGGGTCATTGCATGTGTCTGAATGCAATTGGGAAAGGGTCTCACAGTTATGAAAATAAAAGAAAACGGTTACCATGCATAGTTGCAGGGTTATCGTGGGTTGAAAGAGTTTTTAAGTCGTGGGAATAAAATAAAATTTACCATAAAACAAAATATGTTGAAAATATACAAGCGATGTATAAAATGTATAAAATATAAACTAAAAGAATATAAGCCTACATAAATTTCAAATGCATTGAAATGAAAAGCCCCTTTTTTTTGTCATTAAAGGCACAATAGTCCACCGAAATCGCTACTTCGTTCTAAAACTACATATAGATCTCTCCATACTGTTTTGTCGGTTTCGTTGGCTTGCACTCACAAAACGCTAGTCCACTGTAGACAATGGCGAGCATGTTGGAGTGCCTGTAGCTCAGTAACCACCAGTGACATCCCTCGGCATTACTCTGACACTAACGACTTCCCAACATTAAGTGCTAGCTAACATGTCGGACCTTTTCGAATGAAGAAAACGCAGCAACGCTTTAACACCCGTGCAAAACGTACCCGTGGCAAGTAAATAACACTGCGCCATTTACTTCAAAAGGAACAACAGTCACGAGCACTTTCTACCTCGATACAGAAGTGGGGGACCAGCAACAACTAAAACACGAACATTTAAAAGGTCTTGCGCGCAGGCGTGCGTCATCACAGCTAAGGTTGTTTTGTATTCATTGATTGCACCTCGGGGGATCTGAAACTACACACCGAACTCCTCATTTTGTGACTCTCCCGCAGTCCCGGAGCTATCTCGTTCTTGAGATTTTTTCGTCGTCTCTTTCCCGGGTACCGATATTTGCTAATGAGTTGTAATGTGACAAATAGTGGTGCCGCGGACCTGAAACCAACCTCACGCCATCTACTCGTTGTAGCGGCGAAACTCACACGTCTCATACAACCAACAGCGGCTATAGCCATAGCGCGCGCTGCCCATTTCGCTGCCATTACTGGTGTGAGACCTGAGACGCCCGCGCACGCGACTTGGAGGTTCTTCTTCAGACGACATCGCGCTTGCGCCGCGCTCCGTGCCGTGGCGTTTGTCTTAGTCCACTTCCGTCCGGCCAGCAACGCTCGCGTGACGTTCGTTACGTGTATTAATACGATTGCCATATCTTTTCTCTTTGTGCCTCCATCTCCGCACTGGTTCGCCCGATGCTCATTCTTCGCTTCTCTGTTTCTTCTTTCACTCCTCCGTTCCTTGTTCTCATATTTTGTTCAATTTGTTTCTTCCGCTTCTTTCTTTCTGTAGTTTTTCTTTTTCGCATCATGATCGTTTTTTATCTGTTGGAACCACTTCCTTTTCATCCTGTTGCTTTTTCGGAAGTTGAAGTCCGGCCTTCCATCGCTTTCGCTCTGCCTACGGCTATTTGTCACTCATTCTCTCCAGCGTATCTTCATCTCTCTCTTTTTATCTGTCTCTATGTCTTAGTCTCTTTATCAATCTCTCTATCTCTGTCTCTCTGCCTCCGTTTATCTGTCGCTTGTCCCCCGCAGACATGCTCTGTCTGTTATAGTATCCGTACAATTAATGTATTCATAGTAGTATTAGTAAATTAAATATTACTTTAATAGGAAATGGGCTAAGAAACCTACAGGGATATTTAGCGCTGGGTAGAGTTTTCCCAAAAGATTATTTTGACGACGCCTATACTATATATAGGCCTATATATATATATATATATATATATATATATATATATATATATACGTTCCCATGACGATGCGGCCGCGTTGAAATCAAGAGCCATCTGCTCGCTCGCCCTGTCAAGAAACGAAAAATTCACATGTCACAACCTACACTTACCTGCATTAATTTGCATGGTTGTCTCTCGTGCACCGCCTACGCCTGCAGAATCAGTAGCATTTTGCAGGCGACTATCAAACACAAAAGACGAGACGACGCGTGGAAAAACAGACGGAAATAATTGCAAGTGCGGCGACATGGTGGTTCCCTGGCCAGGTATGGGGACAAAAGGTAAACAGTGGGCCTGAAGGGAGAGAGATGCCGGGCGGGGGAGGGAGGGAGGAAGAGGGGGCGGCGAGAAATGAAAGGACACCTCCTGCGCGTATCGCCTTAAATAACATTTCCACAGCCTGGGATGTCGTATCGAGCGTGCTGCATGCGTGGCACGGTATATGGGAGTACAGGACGAGACGAACCCTGAGACGACAGATAAAGAGGGACGAGAAGAAGGTCCGACGAGTCTACTAATGAAAGCAGCGGGGGGACCAGCAGCTGCTCCGTAAGTCGCTTGGGCTTTAGACTAAGTGAAGGTATTACTGGGGATGGGTGTTGTGGTGTCTCGTTCAGAGTGACGCGAATGTGACGTCTCCGGGTCGTCGACGAGGGGTGACGCGGCCAGGGGCGCGGAGGGGGTGGGGGGGTGTCGGTGCCCGGTGGCCGCTGGCCGGGGGCCGGGGGCCGGGGGCCGGGGGCCGGGGGCAGGGCGCCGGGGGCCGGGGGCCGGGGGCCGGCGTCCGGAGGCCTGGGGGCAGAGGTCACCAGAGGGGCGGTAATTGAATTGTAGGCATCGTCGGCTCGGGTGAGCATGGGGGGAAAAGACATCGGCTTTAAATACATACAGCTGCCATCCCAGGCAGGGCAAGGCGCACTGTACAGGTCCCGTCATTGCCTGGATGGCTAGATGCTCACTTACCGCTGCATCCAATGGTCCTGTACCCACAACGCGTGATCGCAACGAGACCTGTCAGCGGATTCCGTTCTTGTGTATGTAAACGCTCATTATTGGTGCGCCTACTCTATATTCAATATCATTTGCATTCACGAATTAGGCTTACTATCGCACGAATGCATCGGTAGTTACGTTCAAAGTTGGTTTACATAGGCTGAAATACACTTCCCCGGATAAATAATTTCGAGGAAAAAAATTGAGATCATAGATACAAAAGTATGAACTACAGTCTGAGTCATGGATGTACCCACCTCCCCCCTCCTCCCTCGCCACTATGTCGTCTGTAATATTTATGCCATTTAACGTCACCCATCAACGAGGGTTCATCAACGGAGGATTGTATTGAGGAGGCGTGAGTAATATGTGAGCTATAAATCCTCTATTGATCCCTAGTTGTACACATACTGGAAATAGAGTTAGCCGCGTTTCTACGCTATGGGAAATACATGAATATTTTTGTCCTTATGAATCACCCGCTGATAACAAACGCCTATCACTTGTATATTGAATTGTAGCTACTAGCAGTAAAATAGAATTTAGCATATTGCGTAAATTGGAGTAATTCAATGTCAGTATGTCTGCACTATGAATATCGAGCGGGTAACTTGGCCCAATGTTATTACTAGTCCGGTGCACTTCTAAAGCCGTGCAGCGTAGTTCTTTAACATGCACAAAATTCATAATATGATTAATAGATGCAAGTGATAATGGGATTATCAGCAAGACATTGAACGTACGTGCCACATAAAGCATGACTGCGTGTTATACGAACATCGAGCCCGCTTCAGGAGCTTATATGGGAATATTTCTCTCTCATGATGCGACAGCTATCACCGCCCATTGGTTGCACAGGGCGGGCGGTTGCAATGTTTCCCCGCAACTACCAACAACGTCGGGTCGAAATCGATAACATTTTTTACGCTGTGGGTGGAGGGGGTGGGGGCCTTTTTCGGAGGCGTTTGGGTCTGGTACACGGTGTGAAATATCTGTGACAAGTGTCTTCACATCACGTAGCACAACAAAGCCGCATCCCATCCTTAATGGCGCCGCGCGACCTTTTTACGGCAATTTTGCAGCAATGTGTGTGGCCCCACAGGTGAACGCCTCTGCCGTCATATGACGAGAGAGCGAGGGAGATGGGCGACGAAATATAACAAACAAAATTGGTGTAATAAATCTGTCTTTGGTGTTGCCGGTGATGAAACAGTGATGAAAAAGCACGATTTAGGCGAGCATCTGTTGATCACTACACGGTTTAACAGACAGACCGACGTGTGATGAGGCATGAGACAATGGAGAAAGAGGAGTCGGACCCCCCCTCCCCCCCCACCCCCGCCCTCAGCCACCCCCACCCGACGCATTGTTCAAATCAACTCTGAAGGCGGTTGAAATTATAGAAGAAGCCAAGAGGACATCCCAATTTATCAGTTTGGTGGGGCGGGGGTTGTGCGGGCGATGGACGAGATATTGGTGGGACTTGTAACATACCCATGGTTCCCAGCTCGGTTTATTGGAAGCGCAAGGCTAGTTGCAGGTGGGTTTACGGGGGGGGGGCAAGCCTCCCTCCCCATCCGCCCCCTCACATCAATCGACTAGAGGATTCGTTAATACAGTGATCGTGCAAAGGATTATTTCACTGGGATTTCGTAGGCCTTATTCGTAAACTTTAAAAAGCGGAACGAACAATTTTGAATGTATCATCAATATATGTAAATATCGCAGCATAATGCTTAGTTACGTTGTTCGTAAACTTAATGTTTATACTCAGTCGTTAAACGAGGAAGCTCGTATAACTGTTCCCCAGGTCCTGCAGGGTTTCGAGGAATCCATGGTTTCTGCCAATCAACCTGTTTTCGACATGAATTAACTGAAGTGCATTTGTTTACATTGCTTTTGAAGGCTTGAATTATTATTATTGTATTTTATATTTGCTCGTGACAATAGTAATTATCCTATCACGAACCAATAAAAACAATACGGTCATATTATAAATGTCTAAAACACAACCTGTGACAGTCAAACAAAAAATATCTATATATTCCAATTAATGTCTCAACGCTTTAGTTTCGCAGAACTCAACTGGGAATATTGGTTTAAAATAAGATCGGTTAATTATCATGACAACGGGTGAGCGTTGGCGGGTGGATGGGAGTGCCGGAAGAGAAGCGGGGGGGGGGGGTGACTTGGGGACTGATGTAGGGTGCTGGTCGTTGCGGTCGTAGGGTCGTTGGGGAAGGGGTCGGTGACCCGCTTAAGAGGTGGGGGGGGGGGCATTATTGCTGTAGGCTTCGCGTTCATGAGGCACCATTTAAGGCCCCAGACACACACAATATAGTGAAGTGGAACAATGCGAGGCTCGGCTGATTGGGTTTTGTCGCTTCATGCGCGGCTAGATTTAATTTTATTTGCTGATAATGGCAGTCGAGGGTTGGTGGGTGGTGGATAGGGAGCGGTGGGGCGGTGGTTGGGGGTGGGGGCGGGATGGTTGTGCAAAGAAGCAGCGCAGGGCGTAGGGAGTATGGAATAGGGAGTGGGGAATAGGGAGTGGGGAATAGGGGGTGGGGAGTATGAAGTAGGGAGTAGGGATAGTGAGTAGTGAGTAGTGCGTTGTGAGTAGTGAGCAGTGAGTAGTGAGTAGCGAGTAGTGAGTAGTGCGTGGTGAGTAGTGAGTAGTGAGTAGTGAGTAGTGGGTAGTGAATAGTAAGTAGTGATTAGGTTGTAGGGAGTAGGATCGAGGAGTTTCGGAGTGGGGAGTGGGGAGTGGGGAGTGGGGAGTGAGTAGTGGGGAGTGGGGACTGGGAAAAGGGAAGGGGGAATTGGGAGTGGGGTGCATTTGCGAAGGATGAGCGGTGTGCACTTTTCAGGGGTGAGATATCTACTGACGGTGACACTGGAGAAAAATCCGATGAAGAAGATTCAATATCAGCTGAAGGCCATCCGTGTCTCCAAGGCAGTGGTTTGATGGATGAGGGAGAGGGGCGGCAATGCGGGGATGAGAGTAGGAGCGGCGGGGGTAGGGCCAAATGGGGTGAGGTGGCGGAGGAGGAGAGGGGGGAGTGATGCCTAAGGGGAGGATGCAAAATGCCACCCAGATATTTAGCAGGCGGCTTGTCAAACAAATGTGAATTATTGATACGATTCTGTCTATCTGAAAACAAAGCTTGGATTGTGATGGCAGTTTTTCCACAATATCGGCCAGAACCCTTGTTCCACGGGACCGGCACGGCCGCGCTAATGCTTGTATTTACCGGTATGGAGCACAGTTCTCTTTTCTGGTCTCGTCTGCTGCGAGAAAGGCTATCGATGATGCTCTCTATTTACCATTTGGCCCTCCATCCCCCTTCCCTCGCCCCCCCCCCCCCCCCCAAAAAAAAATCCAAAAACATAAACAAATTTTGATGTTGCATAGGCTGGGATTCGGCGGAGCGGCGGGGCGTGGGGGGGTGGGGGGGATAGGGGCGGGGTGACTGCAGTAAATAGGAGAGTCAGGCAGCATCAGGCGCCCGAGGGGGGAGGGGGTGGTGCAGTGGGCTATCAGGTCCAGATCGATCAATAAGGTGCGAAGAGATAGGTCCAATTCTATGTTGTTTTTAGGAGTGAGCGAAACGAAAACGAAACGCGCCCATGGCATCACATTACAGAGAGGCATTACCAGTGCAAGATAACAACCAGACATTCTGAAGACATTAGATGAGCTAGCCCACAGAAGGGCCGTGTCAATCTACTTCCGGTTTAAATTTTTGCGCTGCGCACAATTATTTCCTTTCCTTATACCGAAACAGCCTTGCAAATGGTATCGTTTACCCGCCAACGTGACTGAAACAATTGCGTGTTTCAGTTATACTCTGACATATCTTCCGACAGGCCAACATTTTATTTTTGTATTTTGTCCAGTCATGCAAACTTGTCTCAAATCCTGTAAACAGCAACAATACAAGATCGCCTCGTCATCCCATCATGGAGTAAACCCCCTAGCAATTTAGTTACTGGTTTAATGGATTTTATTGTTATGTTGGAAAAGCAGTAATCTATACTCTAGCAAACGTCATTCAAGGTTTCTGGGTGTGAAGCAAGGCGAGTCCAGAGGGGGTCCAGGGGTCTGGACCCCCCCCCACTTTTCGGAGGAAGAACGCCGTTTTTCAATGCAAAATTTACCCCCCCCCCCGTTGGATCCGCCACTGCGGAATATATTACTACAATTTAATAATAAATACCATATTATACGTACATACGTACATATAGCCCCATAGTGAAGCGGCATACTTTGATCATCCAATACCTCAACATGTAAAGTAACCCAGGCCGACCTCTCCCCCTTTAGACCCCGTGATGTCCCGGGAGACGCCCTTCACCGGGCTGTGAGATAGGGCACAGGGGCCAGTGAAGGGGACTCGAGAGGAACTCACGCCCCAGACACAGGGACCCCTGGCCGGGCTGTCGCGTTCCCATGGCGATCACACTGACCAGCCAGGCTCTTGGTGACCCCTATTGTTCTCATATAAGACGGCAATCTACTCTTTATTTGCGGAAGCCTATTGCAAGCAATGAGGACCATAATATGTCCGAGGATCGATCGCTATCGGTATCGGCGATGAAAGATGTGGACGAAATCCCCAGTTTATCGGATTACCTGCAAACATCGTCAGCCATAGAGACTTAATCCAGAAAGTTCAACGATCGACAGATCAACTGGGTTTATCGAATTAAAAGAAGCTGCATTGCATGTGTTAATGAACATGAAGTTGCATCATTCGCAGTAGGGAATTCACTTGACAGTGTTTCCTGTTGTATTTTTTAGCAAAACATTAATTATTATGCTCCCTTTGAAACGATATTTTATTTTAAGTGCTCGGTGCAACACAAGAACACAACAAAACTGCAGCCTAGCTGTCCATCGCGGACCCAATGAACGTGATGTCGCAACATTAGTTACTCGACAAACTTCCTTTCATTCACGATATATCTTTGATCAAAGACAAACATGGTTCGTTAGTAAACAGATTCAGTCTGCATATCTTCAACGACAAAGCCAAAGTGTTCATCGAAAAATCCTCATCTCTCCCACCACTACCATTACGTCACAACTGTCCCCCCCCTCCCCCCTCCCCCTCCCCATCCCCCGCCCCATCCCCACCCACTCTTGCAACTACCACCGCCTCAGCTCACACATACAACCACTTTGCTCAAGCTACAAACGTTACCCACCACGGTGACAGTCAACCTAAATCTGGCCCGCGAAGGAACGCACCTTACATAAACACGTCCCTTCATCTTAGGTAACAAGAAATGCCAAGACACAACATTACACATTGTAGATGGAATTCAACCAATATATTACTGACAGAAAAAATTACTGTGGCGTTAATGACACTGTCTAATATGATAACAAAGGAACCACAGCTGTCTCCGGTTGATATGGCAGTACCCAAGTCAGTGCTGGAGCCATGCATCACGGGCATTATCACCCCCCCCCCCCGACCCCTGGCGCCCTCCCTCTAGCCGCCCCCACACCCCTAACCCTTCCCCGCCCGACTGGGATGTTTATTGTTCGGGACGCCAGGCGGCGACTTAGCCATTGCACTCGTTCTCCCTTCCTCAGCCCCTCTCCACCCCCAGCCGCCCTCTCTCCTACCATACCCCCCCCCGCTCAACCCACGCTAGGTTCACACGATGCGGGTAAAATAGAGGGTTAGCGTCGGCAACAGGATGGGACTGAATAAGGACTGGGATGAGGTGGTTGGGTGGGCGGGGGCAGGTCGAGAGGGTGGAGGGGAGAAAAGAGGGTGGAAGGGGGTGGGGGTGCCCTGTGGATCCTGCAGGGGTCCTGTCGTGGTCCTGGAGCGGGCCGTAAGTACATCCTTAAGTCGCCCTCGTGGCGCCCTCTCGTGGCTCAAGGACGGACCTGTGGACGGACCGGTGGCGCCCCAGGTGCCGGGGGGGGGGTGACAGGCCCGGGACACCCCCCCCCCTCCCATCCGCCACCCCCCCCCCACCCTATACCACACACCCCACCTCAGCAGGCAGACACAGACGTCGCGACACTAACAGGCCCCGGGAACACCCCCACCCCACCAGCCCCCCCCCCACCGCCCCCCCCTCCCCGCCACTAGCAGGCCGCCCATGGCGGGGGGGGGGGGGGGAGGGGGAGGGACGGTAACCGGATGGGGGTAGGGTGGGGCGATCTGGGGGTGTATTCAAGGTCACAGGGTCACCTACTCTCAGCGCGTCGATTTCGGCTTCCTGAAAGAAAGGCTTTGTGGGATTCTGACGTCAGAGTGAAGTGGAATGGGGGCTGCGGGTTGTTGGTCTGTCTCCGGAAATATCTCTTAAACTCCTTAAACGTCTTATACAGTGAACGGGAAGGAACTGTCGGCGCAACCCCAAATAATTGATGGCAGTGACAAAATACATATTATGTACTAGCATCCTTAGTCGCCTTACTAGTTGTATGTCATTCATATTACATGTGACTGACTTTATGAACAAAGTACAGAAGCTAAGCAAAAAAGAAAGAACACGTGTATTGCAAAAATCCATTATTTGCGGTATACTTGGGTCACATAACTATTGCAGCATTGATTACCGGCGCCCTCTTATATTTTGTATAGTGGAGCTTATTATACTTTGTAGTCGTAAGGTGTGTGGGTGGGGGGGGGGGGGGTAAGTTGAGGCGGGATGGTAGTGGTGCTGATATTTGCTCGTGAGATATGTCGTAAGAAGATGGAAACGGGGTGGTTCTATTTTGGTGCCATGGCATTTGTCTTTCAGTTTTGTCGATGAAAACCTGGGACTGGTGGTTTGCCATTGCAGTTCTTCATACGAACGTTTTAGTGCTGAACTATATTTGTCTTCGATAAATAGAATATGTCAGTTGACATTTAAGTTTTGTGGATGTATAGATCTATATATAGCGGATGAAAAATGCATTCAATTGTCGCTGCGCAATTCGAGCTTTTAGGGTAATTAATAATTAGAACATACATGTTTCATCCAAAATGTGGAGCCCGGTTGACATGTGGTATTTGTCCAGGATTCATAAAGGGCTCCTGAGCCAAATAAATACTTGGCACGATATCACTGCAACATCGGCGTTCCAATTCAACATTGAAACGGTCTATGTCTATCCCATATATCTGTGAAAGTGTTATCGTTTTATCGCCATGCCCGAATATCCCTACGGACCTCCATGCCATACGGCAAAAATACTGCGGCGTGGCGATGAAGAATGAGTAGATAAAGCGCTTTTCGGTGATTGGAATATATCCCGGCGCGCCTCATTAGTTGGAAAGGTCATAAAAAGCCGACAATTGCCAGTTAGCGCTGTCTGTGATTAGATACTTAAGTCGTAAAGCGCGGCGTAATCAACTGCTATTTAAACCACAATGCCACAGCCCCCAATGGAAATCAACCAGCGACCCGAACAGGTTTTGTTTTTGTCTCGAGCAGTGCCCCACATCCAGATCTCGCACACGACGAGATGTTGTCATTCGCCACGGGATTATCCTGTAAGGCTATTTTACCGACGCCATGGGTTATTGCCGACCGTACGTGACCTTTCATTGTTAAGGTGTGATGGCTGGGCTCGCTGTTCTGTTCAGCTACCTTCATCGCCTGCTAAAACATCATGACTCAATAACAAATGTCGGCTCCGTCCGCGTTCAAATGACCCAATTGGCAAATTAGTTAGCTGTGCTACTGAGTGTAGCTTGAACATGTGGGATGTAATTGTACGCTAGCGGGCGTTAACACCTTGTGGGCTTGCTTGGGCCCGCAACCCCCCACCCACATCACCCCCCCCCCCCTTCCCCCCATAGTTTTATATTATAAGTCAGTACTGAGTAAAGGTGTCAAGTTTGTAAAGAATTACGGAGATAAGGTCGTATGGTTTAAGTTAAAGACAGTTGTTGGGCTCGACAAGAGACATCATGCTCTGTTTGTGTTACTGTAATTCTTCGAGACAGGAAGTGACTGATTTTTATATCTTTACGGAGCTTAGTTGTCATACAGAGCGTTTTGAATCCGAATATGACACATATGATATGACGATGAGTATGTCCCAGTATACGAGGGATGCACAACTGATGAAGAGTTCCCTCCTGGATATTCGAGGGATAAAAAGGTAACCACGAATCGGTCTAATCTTCTAGATTTTCGCCGACGTACGCATGGTCAACGGGCGAGTTGGTGCAGATACAGGTATTGGACAGTTTACATATCATTGTAGTCGTGGAAGTAGCGTTGTTGATTATGTTTTGTGTTCTTCACGTTTGTTTCGTAAGTTAACAAATTTTATTGTTCAGGATGTAGCACAAATTATATCGGACCATAATATTTTGTCATGTTCACTTGGGATATCGTGTGACCACAGTCATGCCAGTCAAAGCAGACACTTAGGTAGACAACACAAATGCACGGAAACAATTTGAAAAGACTGTAATCACCGCGGGTCAGTGTGATGATGCAGCCTCTATAGATAACTATATACGCAAGTTTACAGTTATAGCTCCTATAGCTGAACCCCCTCGTAGGGCTAGTACTGTCTTGCTTAGGCGGCACACGCCGGGCTTCTATAGTGGGGAAGTAGAACAGAAACGTGTTGTCTTCTTAAGTTGTCTAAACGCGATTCGGAAAAGTGGATCCGACGGCGATAGTCAGAGTCTATAATAGCAGCAAGGAAGCTGTTTAAGCAGGCAGTGACGTCATCGAAGCGAGACCAAGAGAAGCGGGATACCAATAAGCTGCTTCAAGCAGCATGTAAAGACGCAAAACTTTATGGGAAGCTCTTAAAGGGTGCTCAGGCGAAAGGGGATATCAGCAGTAGTATTTCCTCAGAGGAATTTTTTGAGTATTTCCGTAATCTGCATAGTTCAGATTACGATGTAAATGAAACTGACGGCTATATATATCATATCTTATAGATAGACACAACGAAGAAGTATACGCGGAGTTAAATTACTCGGAAGAATTCGATTGCTTCCTTGGGATTCGCCAAAGTGAGAGTCCTTTTTGCAATGTATATTAATGACATGGAGGAATATATTTTTAATTATGGCGTCAAGGGTATTACGTTCGGTCGATTAAAAATGTTTCTGTTAGTTTACGCGGATGATACTTTCTTATTAGGGGAAACAGAAGGGGATCTGTAAGCCGCACTTGATGCCCTCCAGCAATATTGCACTGAATGGAAGCTCGCGGTTAATACGGAAAAAAGTAAAGCGATGGTGTTTCATCAAGGAAATATTAAGAAGAAGCCAATGTTCTGTTACAACGGCCAGAATCTTGAATTGCGTACTGAAGTTGCGTACTTTTAACGCAACCCAGCGTCAGCTAGCTGATCAAGCATCAAAGGCATTTTTCCAAATGAATAAATATTTGCAGGTTCGGTGCAGGTTCGGTGCTCTCAGGCTCCAACACTGTCTAGAGGTATATGACAAACAAATCTCGCCGATATCTGGCTATGGTGCTGAAGTATGGCGCTTTCATAAATGTGAAGCTATTGAACGCATCCACACTAAGTTATATTATTATATTAAGTTAAATAAAAGGAATTTTCCATGTAAAGCGTAGTACGCCAAATGATGTTGCAAGGGGCGAGTTGGGGCGAGTCGATGCCAGAACAACGCGTTTAGTACAGAGTCAAGGCATGTCAGAATGATATATCTCCTATTACTTGAAGATGCTGAAAATGGCAAAACCAACTGGGTTTCCATGGTCCGTGACACGCTATTTCGCTTGGCTTCAGGGACGCATGGCTCTGGCAGAGTGTAGCTGATCCCATTTGCTTTATTTCAATTGCCAAGCAACGTAATTATGACTGTATCGTGCTATATACAAATCGTTTTATTTATGCAATTTGTGCACAAGTGGTCTGAATTATTAAGATCAAGATATAACTGAATAAGATTGTATTGTGTGCCATGTATGTTATCTGTCAACACGTGGGCCTCAGGTCTATTGTTGAACTGAAATAAACCACTCCTCGTCAATCCACACAAACTTACACTGGGACAAATATAAGAGTATAGGGGCCTCTTAAATAACCCCACTTCATTCACCCTTCCCAACGAAAATCGACAAAGAGGGTAGAGGATTGCTGAAAGAAAAAGGGTGATGTAGGATGGCTTTCGCCCCTTTCCACCCCTCTCGCTCTCGCTCCTTTTTAGCACACTCTGTCAAACCCAAAACCACCCACTCTCATATTCCTTACCCACACACACAGACCATCCCAGTTGCCACCGGTTCGTCTCCCTCTCTCTCATACTCAACTCGTATCGTTCTTTCTCCTGCCACCAGTCCGTCTCCCTCTCTCTCGTACCCAAATCGTATCGTTCTTCCTCCTGCCACCAGTCCGTCTCCCTCTCCCTCATACCCAACTCGTATCGTTCTTTCTCCTGCCACCAGTCCGTCTCCCTCTCCCTCGTACCCAACTCGTATCGTTCTTTCTCCTGCCACCAGTCCGTCTCCCTCTCCCTCGTACCCAACTCGTATCGTTCTTTCTCCTGCCACCAGTCCGTCTCCCTCTCCCTCGTACCCAACTCGTCTCGTTCTTTCTCCTGCCACCAGTCCGTCTCCCTCTCCCTCGTACCCAACTCGTATCGTTCTTCCTCCTGCCACCGGTCCGTCTCCCTCTCTCTCGCACCCAACTCGTATCGTTCTTCCTCCTGCCACCAGTCCGTCTCCCTCTCTCTCGCACCCAACTCGTATCGTTCTTCCTCCTGCAACCAGTCCGCCTCCCTCTCCCTCGTACCCAACTCGTATCGTTCTTCCTCCTGCCACCAGTCCGTCTCCCTCTCCCTCGTACCCAACTCGTATCGTTCTTTCTCCTGCCACCAGTCCGTCTCCCCCTCTCTCGTACCCAACTCGTACCGTTCTTTCTCCTGCCACCAGTCCGTCTCCCTTTCTCTCGTACCCAACTCTTATCGTTCTTCCTCGTGCCACCAGTCCGTCGCCCTCTTACCCGTACCAAACCCGTACCGTTCTTCCTCCTGCCACCAGTCCGTCTCCCTCTCTCTCGTACCCAACTCGTATCGTTCTTCCTCCTGCCACCAGTCCGTCTTCCTCTCCCTCGTACCCAACTCGTATCGTTCTTCCTCCTGCCACCAGTCCGTCTCCCTCTCCCTCGTACCCAACTCGTATCGTTCTTTCTCCTGCCACCAGTCCGTCTCCCTCTCTCTCGTACCCAACTCGTATCGTTCTTTCTCCTGCCACCAGTCCGTCTCCCTCTCTCTCGTACCCAACTCGTATCGTTCTTTCTCCTGCCACCAGTCCGTCTTCCTCTCTCTCGTACCCAACTCGTATCGTTCTTTCTCCTGCCACCAGTCCGTCTCCCTCTCTCTCGTACCCAACTCGTATCGTTCTTTCTCCTGCCACCAGTCCGTCTCCCTCTCTCTCGTACCCAACTCGTATCGTTCTTTCTCCTGCCACCAGTCCGTCTCCCTCTCCCTCGTACCCAACTCGTCTCGTTCTTTCTCCTGCCACCAGTCCGTCTCCCTCTCTCTCGTACCCAACTCGTATCGTTCTTTCTCCTGCCACCAGTCCGTCTCCCTCTCTCTCGTACCCAACTCGTATCGTTCTTTCTCCTGCCACCTGTCCGTCTCCCTCTCTCTCGTACCCAACTCGTATCGTTCTTTCTCCTGCCACCAGTCCGTCTCCCTCTCTCTCGTACCCAACTCGTATCGTTCTTTTTCCTGCCACCAGTCCGTCTCCCTCTCTCTCGTACCCAACTCGTATCGTTCTTTCTCCTGCCACCAGTCCGTCTCCCTCTCTCTCGTACCCAACTCGTATCGTTCTTTCTCCTGCCACCAGTCCGTCTCCCTCTCTCTCGTACCCAACTCGTATCGTTCTTTCTCCTGCCACCAGTCCGTCTCCCTCTCTCTCGTACCCAACTCGTATCGTTCTTTCTCCTGCCACCAGTCCGTCTCCCTCTCTCTCGTACCCAACTCGTATCGTTCTTTCTCCTGCCACCAGTCCGTCTCCCTCTCTCTCGTACCCAACTCGTATCGTTCTTTCTCCTGCCACCAGTCCGTCTCCCTCTCTCTCGTACCCAACTCGTATCGTTCTTTCTCCTGCCACCAGTGCGTCTCCCTCTCCCTCGTACCCAACTCGTCTCGTTCTTTCTCCTGCCACCAGTCCGTCTCCGTCTCTCTCATACCCAACTCGTATCGTTCTTTCTCCTGCCACCAGTCCGTCTTCCTCTCTCTCGTACCCAACTCGTATCGTTCTTTCTCCTGCCACCAGTCCGTCTCCCTCTCTCTCGTACCCAACTCGTATCGTTCTTCCTCTTGCCACCAGTCCGTCTTCCTCTCTCTCGTACCCAACTCGTATCGTTCTTCCTCCTGCCACCAGTCAGTCTCCCTCTCTCTCGTACCCAACTCGTATCGTTCTTTCTCCTGCCACCAGTCCGTCTCCCTCTCTCTCGTACCCAACTCGTATCGTTCTTTCTCCTGCCACCAGTCCGTCTCCCTCTCTCTCGTACCCAACTCGTATCGTTCTTTCTCCTGCCACCGGTCCGTCTCCCTCTCTCTCGTACCCAACTCGTATCGTTCTTTCTCCTGCCAC
Source organism: Arenicola marina (assembly GCA_964019135.1). NCBI lineage: Eukaryota > Metazoa > Annelida > Polychaeta > Arenicolidae > Arenicola > Arenicola marina. The sequence continues at coordinate 19,988,426 of OZ025261.1, forward strand.
CAGTCCGTCTCCCTCTCTCTCGTACCCAACTCGTATCGTTCTTCCTCCTGCCACCAGTCCGTCTCCCTCTCTCTCGTACCCAACTCGTATCGTTCTTCCTCCTGCCACCAGTCCGTCTCCCTCTCTCTCGTACCCAACTCGTATCGTTCTTTCTCCTGCCACCAGTCCGTCTCCCTCTCTCTCGTACCCAACTCGTATCGTTCTTCCTCCTGCCACCAGTCCGTCTCCCTCTCTCTCGTACCCAACTCGTATCGTTCTTCCCCCTGCCACCAGTCCGTCTCCCTCTCTCTCGTACCCAACTCGTATCGTTCTTCCTCTTGCCACCAGTCCGTCTTCCTCTCTCTCGTACCCAACTCGTATCGTTCTTCCTCCTGCCACCAGTCCGTCTTCCTCTCTCTCGTACCCAACTCGTATCGTTCTTCCTCCTGCCACCAGTCCGTCTCCCTCTCTCTCGTACCCAACTCGTATCGTTCTTTCTCCTGCCACCAGTCCGTCACCCTCTCTCTCGTACCCAACTCGTATCGTTCTTCCTCCTGCCACCAGTCCGTCTTCCTCTCTCTCGTACCCAACTCGTATCGTTCTTTCTCCTGCCACCAGTCCGTCTCCCTCTCTCTCGTACCCAACTCGTATCGTTCTTTCTCCTGCCACCAGTCCGTCTCCCTCTCTCTCGTACCCAACTCGTATCGTTCTTTCTCCTGCCACCAGTCCGTCTCCCTCTCCCTCGTACCCAACTCGTCTCGTTCTTTCTCCTGCCACCAGTCCGTCTCCCTCTCTCTCGTACCCAACTCGTATCGTTCTTTCTCCTGCCACCAGTCCGTCTCCCTCTCTCTCGTACCCAACTCGTATCGTTCTTTCTCCTGCCACCTGTCCGTCTCCCTCTCTCTCGTACCCAACTCGTATCGTTCTTTCTCCTGCCACCAGTCCGTCTCCCTCTCTCTCGTACCCAACTCGTATCGTTCTTTTTCCTGCCACCAGTCCGTCTCCCTCTCTCTCGTACCCAACTCGTATCGTTCTTTCTCCTGCCACCAGTCCGTCTCCCTCTCTCTCGTACCCAACTCGTATCGTTCTTTCTCCTGCCACCAGTCCGTCTCCCTCTCTCTCGTACCCAACTCGTATCGTTCTTTCTCCTGCCACCAGTCCGTCTCCCTCTCTCTCGTACCCAACTCGTATCGTTCTTTCTCCTGCCACCAGTCCGTCTCCCTCTCTCTCGTACCCAACTCGTATCGTTCTTTCTCCTGCCACCAGTCCGTCTCCCTCTCTCTCGTACCCAACTCGTATCGTTCTTTCTCCTGCCACCAGTCCGTCTCCCTCTCTCTCGTACCCAACTCGTATCGTTCTTTCTCCTGCCACCAGTGCGTCTCCCTCTCCCTCGTACCCAACTCGTCTCGTTCTTTCTCCTGCCACCAGTCCGTCTCCGTCTCTCTCATACCCAACTCGTATCGTTCTTTCTCCTGCCACCAGTCCGTCTTCCTCTCTCTCGTACCCAACTCGTATCGTTCTTTCTCCTGCCACCAGTCCGTCTCCCTCTCTCTCGTACCCAACTCGTATCGTTCTTCCTCTTGCCACCAGTCCGTCTTCCTCTCTCTCGTACCCAACTCGTATCGTTCTTCCTCCTGCCACCAGTCAGTCTCCCTCTCTCTCGTACCCAACTCGTATCGTTCTTTCTCCTGCCACCAGTCCGTCTCCCTCTCTCTCGTACCCAACTCGTATCGTTCTTTCTCCTGCCACCAGTCCGTCTCCCTCTCTCTCGTACCCAACTCGTATCGTTCTTTCTCCTGCCACCGGTCCGTCTCCCTCTCTCTCGTACCCAACTCGTATCGTTCTTTCTCCTGCCACCAGTCCGTCTCCCTCTCTCTCGTACCCAACTCGTATCGTTCTTCCTCCTGCCACCAGTCCGTCTCCCTCTCTCTCGTACCCAACTCGTATCGTTCTTCCTCCTGCCACCAGTCCGTCTCCCTCTCTCTCGTACCCAACTCGTATCGTTCTTTCTCCTGCCACCAGTCCGTCTCCCTCTCTCTCGTACCCAACTCGTATCGTTCTTCCTCCTGCCACCAGTCCGTCTCCCTCTCTCTCGTACCCAACTCGTATCGTTCTTCCCCCTGCCACCAGTCCGTCTCCCTCTCTCTCGTACCCAACTCGTATCGTTCTTCCTCTTGCCACCAGTCCGTCTTCCTCTCTCTCGTACCCAACTCGTATCGTTCTTCCTCCTGCCACCAGTCCGTCTTCCTCTCTCTCGTACCCAACTCGTATCGTTCTTCCTCCTGCCACCAGTCCGTCTCCCTCTCTCTCGTACCCAACTCGTATCGTTCTTTCTCCTGCCACCAGTCCGTCACCCTCTCTCTCGTACCCAACTCGTATCGTTCTTCCTCCTGCCACCAGTCCGTCTCCCTCTCTCTCGTACCCAACTCGTATCGTTCTTCCTCCTGCCACCAGTCCGTCTCCCTCTCTCTCGTACCCAACTCGTATCGTTCTTCCTCTTGCCACCAGTCCGTCTTCCTCTCTCTCGTACCCAACTCGTATCGTTCTTCCTCCTGCCACCAGTCCGTCTTCCTCTCTCTCGTACCCAACTCGTATCGTTCTTCCTCTTGCCACCAGTCCGTCTCCCTCTCTCTCGTACGCAACTCGTATCGTTCTTCCTCCTGCCACCAGTCCGTCTCCCTCTCTCTCGTACCCAACTCGTATCGTTCTTTCTCCTGCCACCAGTCCGTCTCCCTCTCTCTCGTACCCAACTCGTATCGTTCTTCCTCCTGCCACCAGTCCGTCTCCCTCTCTCTCGTACCCAACTCGTATCGTTCTTCCTCCTGCCACCAGTCCGTCTCCCTCTCTCTCGTACCCAACTCGTATCGTTCTTTCTCCTGCCACCAGTCCGTCTCCCTCTCTCTCGTACCCAACTCGTATCGTTCTTCCTCCTGCCACCAGTCCGTCTCCCTCTCTCTCGTACCCAACTCGTATCGTTCTTTCTCCTGCCACCAGTCCGTCTCCCTCTCTCTCGTACCCAACTCGTATCGTTCTTCCTCCTGCCACCAGTCCGTCTCCCTCTCTCTCGTACCCAACTCGTATCGTTCTTTCTCCTGCCACCAGTCCGTCTCCCTCTCTCTCGTACCCAACTCGTATCGTTCTTTCTCCTGCCACCAGTCCGTCTTCCTCTCTCTCGTACCCAACTCGTATCGTTCTTTCTCCTGCCACCAGTCCGTCTCCCTCTCTCTCGTACCCAACTCGTATCGTTCTTCCTCCTGCCACCAGTCCGTCTCCCTCTCTCTCGTACCCAACTCGTATCGTTCTTTCTCCTGCCACCAGTCCGTCTCCCTCTCTCTCGTACCCAACTCGTATCGTTCTTTCTCCTGCCACCAGTCAGTCTCCGTCTCTCTCGTACCCACTTGTATCGTTCTTCCTCCTGCCACCAGTCCGTCTCCCTCTCGCTCGTACCCAACTCGTATCGTTCTTCCTCCTGCCACCAGTCCGTCTCCCTCTCTCTCGTACCCAACTCGTATCGTTCTCATCTCCTGCCACCAGTCCGTCTCCCTCTCTCTCGCACCCAACTCGTATCGTTCTTCCTCCTGCCACCAGTCCGTCTCCCTCTCTCTCATACCCAACTCGTATCGTTCTTTCTCCTGCCACCAGTCCGTCTCCCTCTCTCTCGCACCCAACTCGTATCGTTCTTTCTCCTGCCACCAGTCCGTCTCCCTCTCTCTCGTACCCAACTCGTATCGTTCTTTCTCCTGCCACCAGTCCGTCTCCCTCTCTCTCGTACCCAACTCGTATCGTTCTTTCTCCTGCCACCAGTCCGTCTCCCTCTCTCTCGTACCCAACTCGTATCGTTCTTCCTCCTGCCACCAGTCCGTCTCCCTCTCTCTCGTACCCAACTCGTATCGTTCTTCCTCCTGCCACCAGTCCGTCTCCCTCTCTCTCATACCCAACTCGTATCGTTCTTCCTCCTGCCACCAGTCCGTCTCCCTCTCTCTCGCACCCAACTCGTATCGTTCTTTCTCCTGCCACCAGTCCGTCTCCCTCTCTCTCGTACCCAACTCGTATCGTTCTCATCTCCTGCCACCAGTCCGTCTCCCTCTCTCTCGTACCCAACTCGTATCGTTCTTCCTCCTGCCACCAGTCCGTCTCCCTCTCTCTCATACCCAACTCGTATCGTTCTTTCTCCTGCCACCAGTCCGTCTCCCTCTCTCTCGCACCCAACTCGTATCGTTCTTTCTCCTGCCACCAGTCCGTCTCCCTCTCTCTCGTACCCAACTCGTATCGTTCTTTCTCCTGCCACCAGTCCGTCTCCCTCTCTCTCGTACCCAACTCGTATCGTTCTTTCTCCTGCCACCAGTCCGTCTCCCTCTCTCTCGTACCCAACTCGTATCGTTCTTCCTCCTGCCACCAGTCCGTCTCCCTCTCTCTCGTACCCAACTCGTATCGTTCTTCCTCCTGCCACCAGTCCGTCTCCCTCTCTCTCATACCCAACTCGTATCGTTCTTCCTCCTGCCACCAGTCCGTCTCCCTCTCTCTCGCACCCAACTCGTATCGTTCTTTCTCCTGCCACCAGTCCGTCTCCCTCTCTCTCGTACCCAACTCGTATCGTTCTTTCTCCTGCCACCAGTCCGTCTCCCTCTCTCTCGTACCCAACTCGTATCGTTCTTCCTCCTGCCACCAGTCCGTCTCTCTCTCTCTCATACCCAACTCGTATCGTTCTTTCTCCTGCCACCAGTCCGTCGCCCTCTCTCTCGTACCCAACTCGTATCGTTCTTTCTCCTGCCACCAGTCCGTCTCCCTCTCTCTCATACCCAACTCGTATCGTTCTTCCTCCTGCCACCAGTCCGTCTCCCTCTCTCTCGTACCCAACTCGTATCGTTCTTTCTCCTGCCACCTGTCCGTCTCCCTCTCTCTCGTACCCAACTCGTATCGTTCTTTCTCCTGCCACCAGTCAGTCTCCCTCTCTCTCGTACCCACTTGTATCGTTCTTCCTCCTGCCACCAGTCCGTCTCCCTCTCTCTCGTACCCACTTGTATCGTTCTTCCTCCTGCCACCAGTCCGTCGCCCTCTCTCTCGTACCCAACTCGTATCGTTCTTTCTCCTGCCACCAGTCCGTCTCCCTCTCTCTCATACCCAACTCGTATCGTTCTTCCTCCTGCCACCAGTCCGTCTCCCTCTCTCTCGTACCCAACTCGTATCGTTCTTCCTCCTGCCACCAGTCCGTCTCCCTCTCTCTCGTACCCAACTCGTATCGTTCTTCCTCCTGCCACCTGTCCGTCTCCCTCTCTCTCGTAGCAAACTCGTATCGTTCTTCCTCCTGCCACCAGTGCGTCTCCCTCTCTCTCGTACCCAACTCGTATCGTTCTTCCTCCTGCCACCAGTCCCTCTCCCTCTCTCTCGTACCCAACTCGTATCGTTCTTCCTCCTGCCACCAGTCCGTCTCCCTCTCTCTCGTACCCAACTCGTATCGTTCTTCCTCCTGCCACCAGTCCGTCTCCCTCTCTCTCGTACCCAACTCGTATCGTTCTTTCTCCTGCCACCAGTCCGTCTCCCTCTCTCTCGTACCCAACTCGTATCGTTCTTTCTCCTGCCACCAGTCCGTCTCCCTCTCTCTCATACCCAACTCGTATCGTTCTTTCTCCTGCCACCAGTCCGTCTCCCTCTCTCTCGTACCCAACTCGTATCGTTCTTTCTCCTGCCACCAGTCCGTCTCCCTCTCTCTCGTACCCAACTCGTATCGTTCTTTCTCCTGCCACCAGTCCGTCTCCCTCTCTCTCGTACCCAACTCGTATCGTTCTTTCTCCTGCCACCAGTCCGTCTCCCTCTCTCTCGTACCCAACTCGTATCGTTCTTTCTCCTGCCACCAGTCCGTCTCCCTCTCTCTCGTACCCAACTCGTATCGTTCTTTCTCCTGCCACCAGTCCGTCTCCCTCTCTCTCGTACCCAACTCGTATCGTTCTTTCTCCTGCCACCAGTCCGTCTCCCTCTCTCTCGTACCCAACTCGTATCGTTCTTTCTCCTGCCACCTGTCCGTCTCCCTCTCTCTCGTACCCAACTCGTATCGTTCTTTCTCCTGCCACCAGTCCGTCTCCCTCTCTCTCGTACCCAACTCGTATCGTTCTTTCTCCTGCCACCAGTCCGTCTCCCTCTCTCTCGTACCCAACTCGTATCGTTCTTTCTCCTGCCACCAGTCCGTGTCCCTCTCCCTCGTACTCAATTCGTATCATTCTTCCTCCTGCCACCAGTCCGTCTCCCTCTCTCTCGTACCCAACTCGTATCGTTCTTTCTCCTGCCACCTGTCCGTCTCCCTCTCTCTCGTACCCAACTCGTATCGTTCTTTCTCCTGCCACCAGTCAGTCTCCCTCTCTCTCGTACCCACTTGTATCGTTCTTCCTCCTGCCACCAGTCCGTCTCCCTCTCTCTCGTACCCACTTGTATCGTTCTTCCTCCTGCCACCAGTCCGTCGCCCTCTCTCTCGTACCCAACTCGTATCGTTCTTTCTCCTGCCACCAGTCCGTCTCCCTCTCTCTCATACCCAACTCGTATCGTTCTTCCTCCTGCCACCAGTCCGTCTCCCTCTCTCTCGTACCCAACTCGTATCGTTCTTCCTCCTGCCACCAGTCCGTCTCCCTCTCTCTCGTACCCAACTCGTATCGTTCTTCCTCCTGCCACCTGTCCGTCTCCCTCTCTCTCGTAGCAAACTCGTATCGTTCTTCCTCCTGCCACCAGTGCGTCTCCCTCTCTCTCGTACCCAACTCGTATCGTTCTTCCTCCTGCCACCAGTCCCTCTCCCTCTCTCTCGTACCCAACTCGTATCGCTCTTCCTCCTGCCACCAGTCCGTCTCCCTCTCTCTCGTACCCAACTCGTATCGTTCTTCCTCCTGCCACCAGTCCGTCTCCCTCTCTCTCGTACCCAACTCGTATCGTTCTTTCTCCTGCCACCAGTCCGTCTCCCTCTCTCTCGTACCCAACTCGTATCGTTCTTTCTCCTGCCACCAGTCCGTCTCCCTCTCTCTCGTACCCAACTCGTATCGTTCTTTCTCCTGCCACCAGTCCGTCTCCCTCTCTCTCATACCCAACTCGTATCGTTCTTTCTCCTGCCACCAGTCCGTCTCCCTCTCTCTCGTACCCAACTCGTATCGTTCTTTCTCCTGCCACCAGTCCGTCTCCCTCTCTCTCGTACCCAACTCGTATCGTTCTTTCTCCTGCCACCAGTCCGTCTCCCTCTCTCTCGTACCCAACTCGTATCGTTCTTTCTCCTGCCACCAGTCCGTCTCCCTCTCTCTCGTACCCAACTCGTATCGTTCTTTCTCCTGCCACCAGTCCGTCTCCCTCTCTCTCGTACCCAACTCGTATCGTTCTTTCTCCTGCCACCAGTCCGTCTCCCTCTCTCTCGTACCCAACTCGTATCGTTCTTTCTCCTGCCACCAGTCCGTCTCCCTCTCTCTCGTACCCAACTCGTATCGTTCTTTCTCCTGCCACCTGTCCGTCTCCCTCTCTCTCGTACCCAACTCGTATCGTTCTTTCTCCTGCCACCAGTCCGTCTCCCTCTCTCTCGTACCCAACTCGTATCGTTCTTTCTCCTGCCACCAGTCCGTCTCCCTCTCTCTCATACCCAACTCGTATCGTTCTTTCTCCTGCCACCAGTCCGTCTCCCTCTCTCTCGTACCCAACTCGTATCGTTCTTTCTCCTGTCACCAGTCCGTCTCCCTCTCTCTCGTACCCAACTCGTATCGTTCTTTCTCCTGCCACCAGTCCGTCTCCCTCTCTCTCGTACCCAACTCGTATCGTTCTTTCTCCTGCCACCAGTCCGTCTCCCTCTCTCTCGTACCCAACTCGTATCGTTCTTTCTCCTGCCACCAGTCCGTCTCCCTCTCTCTCGTACCCAACTCGTATCGTTCTTTCTCCTGCCACCAGTCCGTCTCCCTCTCTCTCGTACCCAACTCGTATCGTTCTTTCTCCTGCCACCAGTCCGTCTCCCTCTCTCTCGTACCCAACTCGTATCGTTCTTTCTCCTGCCACCTGTCCGTCTCCCTCTCTCTCGTACCCAACTCGTATCGTTCTTTCTCCTGCCACCAGTCCGTCTCCCTCTCTCTCGTACCCAACTCGTATCGTTCTTTCTCCTGCCACCAGTCCGTCTCCCTCTCTCTCGTACCCAACTCGTATCGTTCTTTCTCCTGCCACCAGTCCGTGTCCCTCTCCCTCGTACTCAATTCGTATCATTCTTCCTCCTGCCACCAGTCCGTCTCCCTCTCTCTCGTACCCAACTCGTATCGTTCTTTCTCCTGCCACCTGTCCGTCTCCCTCTCTCTCGTACCCAACTCGTATCGTTCTTTCTCCTGCCACCAGTCAGTCTCCCTCTCTCTCGTACCCACTTGTATCGTTCTTCCTCCTGCCACCAGTCCGTCTCCCTCTCTCTCGTACCCACTTGTATCGTTCTTCCTCCTGCCACCAGTCCGTCGCCCTCTCTCTCGTACCCAACTCGTATCGTTCTTTCTCCTGCCACCAGTCCGTCTCCCTCTCTCTCATACCCAACTCGTATCGTTCTTCCTCCTGCCACCAGTCCGTCTCCCTCTCTCTCGTACCCAACTCGTATCGTTCTTCCTCCTGCCACCAGTCCGTCTCCCTCTCTCTCGTACCCAACTCGTATCGTTCTTCCTCCTGCCACCTGTCCGTCTCCCTCTCTCTCGTAGCAAACTCGTATCGTTCTTCCTCCTGCCACCAGTGCGTCTCCCTCTCTCTCGTACCCAACTCGTATCGTTCTTCCTCCTGCCACCAGTCCCTCTCCCTCTCTCTCGTACCCAACTCGTATCGTTCTTCCTCCTGCCACCAGTCCGTCTCCCTCTCTCTCGTACCCAACTCGTATCGTTCTTCCTCCTGCCACCAGTCCGTCTCCCTCTCTCTCGTACCCAACTCGTATCGTTCTTTCTCCTGCCACCAGTCCGTCTCCCTCTCTCTCGTACCCAACTCGTATCGTTCTTTCTCCTGCCACCAGTCCGTCTCCCTCTCTCTCGTACCCAACTCGTATCGTTCTTTCTCCTGCCACCAGTCCGTCTCCCTCTCTCTCATACCCAACTCGTATCGTTCTTTCTCCTGCCACCAGTCCGTCTCCCTCTCTCTCGTACCCAACTCGTATCGTTCTTTCTCCTGCCACCAGTCCGTCTCCCTCTCTCTCGTACCCAACTCGTATCGTTCTTTCTCCTGCCACCAGTCCGTCTCCCTCTCTCTCGTACCCAACTCGTATCGTTCTTTCTCCTGCCACCAGTCCGTCTCCCTCTCTCTCGTACCCAACTCGTATCGTTCTTCCTCCTGCCACCAGTCCGTCTCCCTCTCTCTCGTACCCAACTCGTATCGTTCTTTCTCCTGCCACCAGTCCGTCTCCCTCTCTCTCGTACCCAACTCGTATCGTTCTTTCTCCTGCCACCAGTCCGTCTCCCTCTCTCTCGTACCCAACTCGTATCGTTCTTTCTCCTGCCACCTGTCCGTCTCCCTCTCTCTCGTACCCAACTCGTATCGTTCTTTCTCCTGCCACCAGTCCGTCTCCCTCTCTCTCGTACCCAACTCGTATCGTTCTTTCTCCTGCCACCAGTCCGTCTCCCTCTCTCTCGTACCCAACTCGTATCGTTCTTTCTCCTGCCACCAGTCCGTGTCCCTCTCCCTCGTACTCAATTCGTATCATTCTTTCTCCTGCCACCAGTCCGTGTCCCTCTCCCTCGTACTCAATTCGTATCATTCTTCCTCCTGCCACCAGTCCGTCTCCCTCTTTCTCGTGCCCAACTCGTATCGTTATTTCTCCTGCCACCAGTCCGTCTCCCTCTCTCTCGTACCCAACTCGTATCGTTCTTCCTCCTGCCACCAGTCCGTCTCCCTCTCTCGTACCCAACTCGTATCGTTCTTTCTCCTGCCACCAGTCCGTCTCCCTCTCCCTAGTACCCAACTCGTCTCGTTCTTTCTCCTGCCACCGGTCCGTCGCCCTCTCTCTCGTACCCAACTCGTATCGTTCTTTCGCTTGCCACCAGTCCGTCTCCCTCTCTCTCGTACCCAACTCGTATCGTTATTTCTCCTGCCACCGGTCCGTCTCCCTCTCTCTCGTACCCAACTCGTCTCGTTCTTTCTCCTGCCACCGGTCCGTCGCCCTCTCTCTCGTACCCATCTCGTATCGTTCTTCCTCCTGCCACCAGTCCGTCTCCCTCTCTCTCGTACCCAACTCGTATCGTTCTTTCGTATGCCACCAGTCCCTCTCCCTCTCTCTCGTACCCAACTCGTATCGTTATTTCTCCTGCCACCGGTCCGTCGCCCTCTCTCTCGTACCCAACTCGTATCGTTCTTCCTCCTGCCACCGGTCCGTCTCCCTCTCTCTCGTACCCAACTCGTATCGTTCTTCCTCCTGCCACCAGTCCCTCTCCCTCTCTCTCGTACCCAACTCGTCTCGTTCTTTCTCCTGCCACCGGTCCGTCGCCCTCTCTCTCGTACCCAACTCGTATCGTTCTTCCTCCTGCCACCGGTCCGTCTCCCTCTCTCTCGTACCCAACTCGTATCGTTCTTTCTCCTGCCACCGGTCCGTCTCCCTCTCTCTCGTACCCAACTCGTATCGTTCTTTCTCCTGCCACCGGTCCGTCTCCCTCTCTCTCGTACCCAACTCGTATCGTTCTTTCTCCTGCCACCAGTCCGTCTCCCTCTCTCTCGTACCCAACTCGTATCGTTCTTTCTCCTGCCACCAGTCAGTCTCCCTCTTTCTCGTGCCCAACTCGTATCGTTATTTCTCCTGCCACCAGTCCGTCTCCCTCTCTCTCGTACCCAACTCGTATCGTTCTTCCTCTTGCCACCAGTCCGTCTCCCTCTCTCTCGTACCCAACTCGTATCGTTCTTTCTTCTGCCACCGGTCCGTCTCCCTCTCCCTCGTACCCAACTCGTATCGTTCTTTCTCCTGCCACCAGTCAGTCTCCCTCTTTCTCGTGCCCAACTCGTATCGTTATTTCTCCTGCCACCAGTCCGTCTCCCTCTCTCTCGTACCCAACTCGTATCGTTCTTCCTCTTGCCACCAGTCCGTCTCCCTCTCTCTCGTACCCACCTCGTCTCGTTCTTTCTCCTGCCACCAGTCAGTCTCCCTCTCGTACCCAACTCGTATAGTTCTTTCTGCGTGCGCATAATTTGATTTGTCCAGCTTAAAAGGCCAAGTCTCGCGAGGATCTCGCTGTGGGGCGCATGGCCTGATCTGCATCGCCGCCTTTGTCATGGATACGGTGCCAGTATATGCAGTGACACATATTTAGTCCTCTAGTCGGCATATGTAGTTGTTTATGGACAGTGGTCATATGGTGTCATGTCAGCGTTGTTGTTATGAGTTATGTTAGGATAACGTGCTTATCAGCCGGTCGTGGGTTTGAACCATGGCACCTGCATCAGGGTTTCGTCTGCACTGAGACGTTTTTGATCCACTTCAGTCTTCATGTACAAAAACATACCTCTGTCAATGACGGGCCACATGAGGTGGGTTTCTGGGGTTTACCCCCCCCCCCCTCCCCCCCCCCCCTGCGCAAGCAAGCGAATGTTCAAGTCGTTCCGAGTCCGAGGTGTGGACGCTTCCCCCTTCTAGCAGGCCGTAAACGAATTTGTATCACCCATTCCTCCCGCCCGGTTCTCAAGCTTTCATGGACCCACCACCCCCCCCCCCGCCCTCCGCCAACCTTTTTTCTAAATTCAGAGATCTGCCCCTATCAGTTTATCTTCGAACCCTTGATGACGAAAGCCTTGATACTGTAAAGGTCTCGCTCGGGCCTCTCTCCGACCTCGCCTTTATTTTGTGGTATTTTCTTATTCATTTATTAATCAATTTGTAATCGATTCATATTTACGCAATTATGAGTTTGGGCATGGTCTGTGTTAATGACCATAGCACATTAATATTTACGCACTATGTTAGACGGCTGGCAATGTTTATTACGCAGTTATGAAAGCAGTACTCACCGTGTGGTAGCCAGATCCGGAAGACTGGTCTTACCCCTACCACAGCCTAGCGTCCCCGTTCGTTCACACCACCCCCAGCCCACACTCCGTCGGGATCCCGCATGATGTTTTTCTGCCACGTAATAGGTGCCTGGGGATATCTAATCCTGACGCCGGTCCAAAGTCTGGATCCCGTAAACAGGTGGCGTGAGGGGAGGGTGGTGAGGCAGGGCGTATAGCGTGTGATAGCCAGTGCCAGGCACAGGCGACCGCGCCCTATCGCCCCGGACGGATTAAGCTCTTCCCTAAACTTGGGATAGAGGAACAGTTTTTGGCGTCGTGCCGACAGGCGGTACAGGGTGTGTGGGGGTAGTCCGACCAGCCGCCTTCCCGATGGGAGGAGCCTAAAATCTGGAGTGACATCCGGATCCCCCATAAAAACCCCGCCGCCCGACGCACGGGAGGAGAGAACAGTTTTACAGCAGAGTGAGAGGAAGTAATGTAACAAGTTGGTTTAAGCGAAATGATACGAGCAAAACTTGGAAAGTATTTTATATTTTATATTGTGGGAACGCTACTCTTAGCGGTCCGAGAGGAGAGCTAGTTGGTTTCACACTTTGGAATATCACCTGGATTATTGGCGTGGATTATTGTTAGTTGTGTTATTCACTTGGAATATCGTTTAGTTTTATTCATCTGGATTACTTCGGATTACTTTTCACTTTGGATTATTTTGGATTACTTCGGATTATTTTTCACTTTGGATTAATTTGGATTACATCGGATTATTATTCACTTTGGATTACTTTGGATTATTTAGTATTAATTTACCCGGATTATCGCAAATTACAGAAATGTGCAATCAGTTCACCATGGAATACCTCCATTATTTAGATGACGACATTTATATTTTAACCATTGGAAACGAGAAGTACTATTTTGTCTTTTGATCTGTATTTATTAAATTGTTGGAATATCACAATAAAGCCATAGAATCTGATTCAGTTCCGACTCTGCCTATTGTTTATTCGAAGATAAGGCCCAAGCCCAGGAGACCGTACACGCCCTGGCCGGACCGACCTATCCAGTCGCAACTGTCCCTGTAGTTCACTCCCTTTGTAATTGGCGGTCGATAAGTTGATTAATTAATAATAATTAATTGACACCAAAGGGGTGGACTTCACACAATTGGTGCCGTGACCAGGATAGGTTCAAAATCTTCGAATAAGCTGGTAAATGGGATGTCGGCTGATGAGAATAATGGCTTTATAAAAGTCCAGTGTGAATCTCGTTCCACGCAAACTGAGGGCTGTACACCGCGTCCACTGGTGATAGCCTTTTCGGTGGATCGAGTACAAGGTGACATCGATTGGCAAGTACGAAACAAGATACTTGCTATATAAATTTGATAAGGGACTTTGAAACAAAATCATCATGGCCGGAGATGAGGATATGAGCCCTGAGCAGGCTCAGCAGGCTCAGCAGGATCTGCAGGCTCAACAGGCTCTGCAGGCTCAGCAGGCTCTGCAGGCTCTGCAGGCGCAGCAGGCTCAGCAGCCGCCAGGAATACAGGCAGCAGAGATGTTGGACTTAACGTACAAGGCGAACCAACAACAGCTCCATGAGTTATTAAACCGCTGGACAGTGGTGCAGCTCTCGTCCGAAGAAAGGCAGGGTATCCTGCATTCTATGACGCCATGTGACGGGAGCACGCGCGACGCGGTCCGAAAATGGATAACCGACATGGATGTCGTGGCCGGTGACAATCCATCAAATGTGACCCCAATTATGAAACGGACGGCCACTGGGCCACTCCGGCGTGAATTGGATACATTCATAACGACTGTGTCCAATGAAAGACAGATAAGGAAGGAAGAGGTTGTTTGGAATGACATCAAAAATGAGGTCATCGCCATCTTCCTTGGGGGTGAAGAGACTGCGCGCAAACGTGCGGAAATTGATATGGTGCGACAAGAATCGTATGAGCCGGAGGAACATTACATTGTGCGGTTCCGGAGTTTGGCCGCTGACGCCTACCCGGCATATCTGAACAATGTAGATCAGCAGCGTATTCTGCTACAGGCCTTTTTGCGAGGGCTCCGGAACGCTGATCTATGTCGTCGAGTGGTCAGCCGACCAGACGTTACGACTGTCGATCAAGCCATCAAATGGGTTCGAACATTTATCAACGCAACCGACCGTTATCAACGATTGGGCCGCCCGGATGTATCACGGACTGAGGTACCCATGGAGGTGGATGCTCTTGGTGCCGTTCCTGGAGTGTTGGACCGTCTTGAAATGCGGCTTGGTGAAATCAAACACCAACTGAATCAGGTCGAAAAGAAGACCCAAGCCAACACCCGAGCGCTCGAGACAGTCACCTACCCATCCGTAAGTGCCCTTGCTAGCGCCCAGAACGACCGACCTCCACCCCGTTGTTATAATTGCGGACAATTAGGACACATGATCCGTGAGTGCTCTCGTCCGAAATGTTTTAATTGCGGGCAGGTAGGCCATGTAATTCGAGACTGCAGAAGCCCGAAACAAGCTTCCCGAGATACCAATCGCAGTAATTTCGGCACAAACAATTCGGCGCCGCGAAAACAAGATACCGCGGGCAGAAATGAGCGTCGAAATGCAGTAAATAGTCCTTCCGTGAGAAAGGGACAGACAGGTCCGGTGCATCAGAACCGGACTAATAAGCACTCCGGTGCGCAAAAAAACTAGTGTGCGCTACAACGGGTCGTCTATCGGTGGCCCTTACCATTGGCGGTGTTCGGGTAAATGCGCTTTTAGACACGGGAGCAAGTTGTAGCGTGCTCAGGTATGGGAAATTCCGCCAATATCTTCAAGCCAAACACCGGCCTACCATAATGAAGCGAACGAACTCGATCAAAACAGTATCAGGCGAAATTATTAAACCAGTTGGAAAGGCCAGCATTAAATTTGACAAAATTTCAGTACCTCAGGAAGTCATTCTTGTTCATGATGAGCATATAAATCGAGAAATGATCCTGGGACAGGATATGTTAGAAACAGGAGATGCTAAAATTGATATCAGGAAGAGACAATTAGACTGGTTCGGAAAATTATATCCGTTAAAAACTGATGTGGAAGTACCGGCCATTTATGGATTTGATGAGGCCATGCCACCGATCGGTGACTCTCAAATTGGCCATGTAGTCTCCCACAATGCGGATATCTTTTCATCAAAATGCGAAAAGGCAGGGACGTGCCATCTCATACCCATGGAAATCAATACCCAAGGTCCCCCAATCACCCAAAAAGCATACAGGATGCCATTAACAAAAAGACAGATAATCGAGGAAGAACTTGATAAAATGCTTAAAGACGGAGTCATTCGACCTTCATCCTCACCCTGGAGTTCCCCTATCACTCTAGTTCCAAAGAAAGACGGAACCACCCGGTTTTGTGTGGATTATAGAAAATTAAATAACGTAACGATTAAAGATCAATACCCTCTTCCACAAATCCAAGACATTTTTGACCAAATGGGAGGGAGTACTAGATTTTCAACTCTTGATTTGAAAACAGGTTATTGGCAGATTCCTGTGTCAACAAAGGACATTCCAAAAACAGCTTTCAGGTGTCACAAAGGTCACTATGAGTTCATCAAAATGCCATTTGGCCTAGTTAACGCTCCATCCGCGTTCCAGAGAATTATGGATCAAGTCTTGAACGATTTGATTGGCGTGTGTGTCTTTGTATATTTAGATGACATTGTGGTTTTCTCAAAGACTCCAGAAGACCACCCAAAACACCTACAAATGGTATTTGACCGTCTACGTCAAGCAGGTTTGACCCTAAAACCATCAAAATGCGCTTTTGGATTACAAGAAATTAAATTACTAGGGTATATAATCAACAAAAATGGCTTCACTAGTGACCCTGATAAAGTCGTGGCAATCAAAAACCTGAAACCCCCTCGTACAGTAAAACAGGTACGATCATTCTTGGGAATGTCAGGCTATTACAGACAATGTGTCCCTGATTATGCCTTTCATGCCGAACCTTTGATAAAACTAACACGAAAAGATCAAAAATGGAAGTGGGAAGAGGAACAAGACAAAGCGTTTCAGAAATTGAAAGATCTTCTGTGTTCACAGAATGTACTTGCTTTTCCGGAAGTAAACAAACCATATAAGCTTTTTACAGATGCTAGTGGCTATGCTATTGGTGGTATTTTGGTTCAGGAACAAAATGGTCAAGAAAAAGTTGTCCAATACATTAGCCATTAACTATCGGGCCCTCAGTTACGCTGGGCTACTATTGAAAAAGAAGCTTTTGCTGTAGTGTATGCACTCACCAAGCTTCGCCCGTATTTATACGGTGCAGAATTCACGGTATACACTGACCACAAACCCTTGCTGTCCCTCTTTACGAAAAACATGGACAATACTAAAATTCAAAGATGGGCCGTCCTTCTAGCGGAATATGGTGCTAAAATTCAATACCGGAAAGGTAAAAACAACATTCGAGCTGATATGTTATCGCGGATAACGCCCGAATGTAGTCATGAATCTGAAATTGCTTTGATAGACACGGAAGAATGGTTAGACCCCGCAGCTTTTAATGATGAAGAGAGCGATGAGCGACTTCCGTTAGAACTTGATAACCTCGATAAACTCGAGCTACAAACCTCTCAAGAGTTAGAGTTCCAGGACTTATTTGAACAAGTTGATGACGATGCGAGTCAATACATGAAGTTAGGGAATCTTTTGTACAGTATTTATCGTCCTACGCCGACCGCAGAAGTGTATCCTAGATTAGTCTTACCCACAATATTTAGAAATAGAGTTATTGATAGAGCTCATCAGGAAATTGGCCATATGTCAACTGCAAAAACACTTGACCGAG
This sequence comes from Arenicola marina, assembly GCA_964019135.1. Classification (NCBI taxonomy): domain Eukaryota; kingdom Metazoa; phylum Annelida; class Polychaeta; family Arenicolidae; genus Arenicola; species Arenicola marina. The sequence continues at coordinate 20,005,217 of OZ025261.1, forward strand.
TTCGTGACGCCTATGTATGGCCAGGCATGAAGAAAAGTGTAACTGAAAGGTTATCAAAGTGTGCGACGTGCCGCGTGCACAGTCATCAGAGAGATAGGGTAGCTATGGGAGAAATGCCTATTGCTAGCTACCCGATGCAAATCATTGCGATGGACTTGATAGGGCCCATGACTGAAAGCAAGGAAGGTAGAAAATACTGCCTTAATATCATCGATCATTGTTCGGGATGGGCAGAATCTTTTCCCTTGAAAAACAAATCCAACTTTGAAGTCTGGAATGCGTTCGCGCAATGGTATTTGCCGCGACATGGGGTGCCGGAAATCTTAATAACTGACAATGGTTCTGAGTTTTGTGCTGGGGAATTTATGCGATATCTGGGTCAACTAGGTATCAAGCACGTCAGAACAACCCCTTACCATCCAGAGAGCAACGGGAAAATTGAGCGTTTTAACCAGACGCTCAAACGCATGATTGCTAAGTTAGTTAATAATAGATTACCTGATTGGGAGGAGAAATTAGCGGATGCTTTGCTAAGCTATCGCATTGCAACTAGTTCAGTAACCGGGTATAGTCCGTACTTCCTAATGTATGGCCGACAGCCGCGCATTCCGTTGTCGCGTTGCCTGACCAGTGGCGATCATGCGTTTCGCAATAGATTAGACAATCTATCCAACGCGCTAAAACAGACGCGAGAGCACACGCGTGAGAGCCGTAAATACAATAGGGAGAGGTTGGCCCAAAAGGCCAATGCGAAGGACTTTCAGGTGGGTAACACTGTCATAGTGCTGAACGGCGCCAGGCAGCCCCTGACATCCCGATGGGATCCAAGGTACGTGATTACGCGAATTAGCGGCACAACCCATTGGTTACGTAATCAACAGTCTGGCAAAACCAGAGTTATCCATCGTGGACGACTCCAGCTGGTTGACCCTGACATATGCTGGGACCACATTCCGCCGAGGCCTCGAAGAAGGAATCGTCCCGCAGGAAGAGAGCAGGAAGAGGAATTGTTTGATGACGTGCGAATTGCCGTGGCACAGGGCCAAGGAACCGACATTCGCACCGCAGGTGATCCCTGTGGTAGTCATCTGGAGTCAGGTCCAGCGGGCCATGAAGACTCAGAAGAGGAGGAGCTTAGCATAGCCAATGAGGAGCACGGACGGACAGCCAATCCCGTGAGACATGGGACGTCCAATCAGATGCGAGGTGGATGGAGTGACGACCCCACCCCCTCCGCTGATGCTGCCGACCAAAAGACTGAACAGTCTTATAGCCCCTCAGTCGTACGTCCAGGCCCCGACCAGTTCACTACAGCTGAACTTCAACCAAATTCGTTGCGAATTCGTTTTACGCGAGGACGAGATACGCGACAAGCATTTAAAAGGAAGTTACTTCGTGTTGACACGGGTGAGACCACAGAAGAACCCAAAAAGCCACGATGGAGCGATACGGAAACACCATCCGACGAGATGCAGGTCGATGCATAATCCTCCTATTCTGCATCAGTGGAGTGTTCAGCGTACAACCGGTCATCGAAACCCTCTCCGACGGAGTGTTAATCTCTGACGCGACGCCTGTACGCCACCAAGCTGGCGAATGGACGGTGCTGATGGGTTTTGACGCTCCTTCGGGTGGTGAAGAGATCAACAATCTACTGCTGGGATTGCGAGACCAGATACGTGCCTATCGCAACCATCCAGCTATGGACAACAGCACCCTTCTCACCATGTGGTTGAGACGTCTTGAAGACTTGACCGTCTTCACCCAACCGTATGCGTTGCATCGCAATAAACGCGGAATACTCAATTTCGGCGGCGATGTCCTAAACTTCCTCTTCGGCACCGCCACCGCCGACCAGGTCGCCCAGATGAATGAGATGCTGCAGCACACGGTTGAACAACAACGCGCCGTCATTCATGTTGTGGATAATTTGGTGACAGTTGTGAACAAAACACAGGTTGACTTGCTGGCCCACCGCCACCAAATTGACCGCCTGACGCGTTACGTGACGAAAGTCGCGAAATACATGAATGATTATATCGGACGAAACCTCCGAGAACTCGAAGAGCAAGTGCTCCGGCTGGAAGCTGACCTAGCCATCGAGGTAATCTTCGGCGTTATTGAAGAGATTGCGCTCGTGAGCGAGAAGCGCAACAATGACTTTGCACGACTGCGAACCACAGTCGAAATGGGTCGGTTGACTGACGCCAACCTACCGCCCAATGAACTCCAAATGATCGCTCAGGCCGTACAGCGGTACGACCTCGAAATGTTGCCTCGCATGTGGTACTATTCAAATGTTATTGTGTATCCTGTCTATGTAGGTAAAGATCGCGTGTTATTTCGTGCTTCCTTACCCCTCGTCAGTACGGAACGCTTTCGTCAGTATCAACTGCACACGTGGCCGGTACCGTATGAAGGTCGATCTAATGTCACGATTGAGCTGAAAGTGCCGCGCTCGTTTGTAGTCAATACAGGGACGGGAGATGTTATTCTCCCCACACAATGCATGGGAAGTCGCCCTATTGTCTGCCATAATACGCCCGTGTTTCAGACGCCCATAACATCCTGTCTCCGCGGTCTACTCAACCAAAACCCAGTAGAGTCCGGCCACTGTCCGTTTGAACTAGGCCCTCATTCTACTCAGACCCTGATAGAAACTGTTGGACCCAACCGTTACGCTGTGCTGACCAACGGTGAGGCTACGCGATACCACTGTCCTGGCCAGACGGAGCGTATGGTGATGCTCACCCGCGGAACCCACATCGTCACCCTAGACACCCCCTGTGTCCTTCGCGGCAGCGATTGGTTAATTCATTCCATTTTCTATGCCTCGTCCAACGGATCCTACCACTACCCTGCCCGTCCCCTTAACCTGAACCTAACTATTCGCGTGCCTCCTGCCACTGCCATTCAACTTCTGGATGACATTGAGTCCGGCATCCTTCCTGACTCCACGTACATGCCGCTGAACAAGGTAGAGGTCATTCCCCCCTATGCCTTCAGTCGTAATAAGACAACCTACACGATCAGCATCGTTGTCGTGGTACTGTCGGCAATCCTCGTGACCGCCTACTGCGTCTATCAGAAGTGCCTCCGGGACTGCATTGCGAAGGTTTGTGCCACTCACGGTGCTTCACGGCGTCCTGTAATCTCGGACCCCGTCACGTACGACCCCAAGGCCTCCCAGCCTATCGGTCTTCCCCTTCACTTCGGTCATCCCTTTCGCATGTCCGGACTCAGTAAACGATCTGCTTCTGTCCCTGGCGACGTTATCGCTTGCAAACGCCCATGCATGCCCCATGACGTGGTGGTTCCCAATGACGCACCTATGGAATGTGATTCCCCCGCGTAAATGGTACACGTAGCTCTATATTGTGTGTACATCGCTGCGTTTTATTTCTGTGTTTATGATATTACTCCGATGTTGTGATTTACGCGCGATGAGCCTTCGGTTGCTCTATAGTGCACTGCGCTGCACTGGTGTAGTTGTACAGGTATTCATGCGAAAATACATTATTAAAACCATGTAGTTTTAATTTAAGGGAGGGAGGTGTGTAAAGGTCTCGCTCGGGCCTCTCTCCGACCTCGCCTTTATTTTGTGGTATTTTCTTATTCATTTATTAATCAATTTGTAATCGATTCATATTTACGCAATTATGAGTTTGGGCATGGTCTGTGTTAATGACCATAGCACATTAATATTTACGCACTATGTTAGACGGCTGGCAATGTTTATTACGCAGTTATGAAAGCAGTACTCACCGTGTGGTAGCCAGATCCGGAAGACTGGTCTTACCCCTACCACAGCCTAGCGTCCCCGTTCGTTCACACCACCCCCAGCCCACACTCCGTCGGGATCCCGCATGATGTTTTTCTGCCACGTAATAGGTGCCTGGGGATATCTAATCCTGACGCCGGTCCAAAGTCTGGATCCCGTAAACAGGTGGCGTGAGGGGAGGGTGGTGAGGCAGGGCGTATAGCGTGTGATAGCCAGTGCCAGGCACAGGCGACCGCGCCCTATCGCCCCGGACGGATTAAGCTCTTCCCTAAACTTGGGATAGAGGAACAGTTTTTGGCGTCGTGCCGACAGGCGGTACAGGGTGTGTGGGGGTAGTCCGACCAGCCGCCTTCCCGATGGGAGGAGCCTAAAATCTGGAGTGACATCCGGATCCCCCATAAAAACCCCGCCGCCCGACGCACGGGAGGAGAGAACAGTTTTACAGCAGAGTGAGAGGAAGTAATGTAACAAGTTGGTTTAAGCGAAATGATACGAGCAAAACTTGGAAAGTATTTTATATTTTATATTGTGGGAACGCTACTCTTAGCGGTCCGAGAGGAGAGCTAGTTGGTTTCACACTTTGGAATATCACCTGGATTATTGGCGTGGATTATTGTTAGTTGTGTTATTCACTTGGAATATCGTTTAGTTTTATTCATCTGGATTACTTCGGATTACTTTTCACTTTGGATTATTTTGGATTACTTCGGATTATTTTTCACTTTGGATTAATTTGGATTACATCGGATTATTATTCACTTTGGATTACTTTGGATTATTTAGTATTAATTTACCCGGATTATCGCAAATTACAGAAATGTGCAATCAGTTCACCATGGAATACCTCCATTATTTAGATGACGACATTTATATTTTAACCATTGGAAACGAGAAGTACTATTTTGTCTTTTGATCTGTATTTATTAAATTGTTGGAATATCACAATAAAGCCATAGAATCTGATTCAGTTCCGACTCTGCCTATTGTTTATTCGAAGATAAGGCCCAAGCCCAGGAGACCGTACACGCCCTGGCCGGACCGACCTATCCAGTCGCAACTGTCCCTGTAGTTCACTCCCTTTGTAATTGGCGGTCGATAAGTTGATTAATTAATAATAATTAATTGACACCAAAGGGGTGGACTTCACAATACCAATCGAATTCTACTGTTACATAATTACTCCGTAAGGTATGGCTCAATGACGTATATTTAAGTTAGATTGCAGCTGTACAAAGCCATTTTCGCATGCCTATTTTTGGTGCGGTGACATATTTGGCTGACATGGTATCCAATTTTTAAATAACTACCCCAGTCTCACTGTGTTATGAAATGTTTGTCACCTTAGGATTGACATCAAGGCGAAATATGGCCACGAAACCCACTAAAAGAATGAAATGTGATTGGACGAAGCGGACAACGGCTGCATATACCAGGGAGCAAACACACCAGCCGATGTTCTCGTTATACCACCACAGCTCAGGTGCCCCCCCCCCCCCCCGCCCTCCTCCAACCCCCCCTTGCCCCCTCCTTCGCTGGCAACATGAATAATATTTGCTGAATAAAAATGGGTAAAGTAGACAAGGTGTACACCATGCAATCGTCGCAACCAACCCCGACTTTTGTCGGTAAACGACGTTGCCTTGTATCGTCCGCCGTCTGTTTTAAGACCATACGGGGCACGGCATGTTAGCTTGGACGATACCACAACAGTACAAAAGATCGCAAACAAATATGAAAGCGTTGGGTGTATGCATCCTTGGCCATGTGACAAAGTAAAAGAAAGAAAGGCGTGGGGTTTGTTTAATCACCTTGTCCACGCAGGTGTATTGGCGTATACACGGCGTGGTCATTCATGTGCCGTTTGGGGACATGTATGGCACTACGTGTATAGGTTATGTGTAGTCAGCCACTGTCAATATTTACCATGATTCACCTGGTGGTTGTGCTCACTGCTGTGTTTGTAATAAACATGGCGGTTGCAATGGCAGCGGCAGAGCGAGGAAGTTACCAATAATGACCAGATGTATTGTTTGTACCTACAGTATGGCATATGTTTATATGGTTAATTTTATCTTATTATAATATGAAACTCTGACATATCCATATATATACTTAACTATAGTGATGACATGAAGGCAACGTATTATTTAATAAATTATATTTCACGTTGCCTGAACACCATATATATTTCGCGTTGCTGTGTTCCGTACATGTTTCGAGTTGCGTTAATAGGAGGGGTCAAGGGGTATTTCCGTTCCTCCGGAATCGACTTTTTTTATTTCACCGTGATCGAACTGGGAATGAGGAAAATAATTATTCATGAATAGGGAAAGGGGTCATGTATCCGCTCTTCCTTTGTATCCGGGAAGTGCTCCTTTTAATTCGTTGGGAAAATTACATTTATTTTTCGTGATCGGGGAACACGACCCTCCCCCCCCCCCGTGTTAAAAACTGTTAAGATCATCTTGTAAGTTAGAATGTACGTCAGAAATATGTAAGAGACTGTAAGCGACTGTAAGATAATCTCTCCCTTTATATATGTATTTATCAACATATATATATATATATTACCATCAATCGGGGTTGTATCTTACACTGGCATACCGGTATATGGCCGTTCATTTCTTAATATATCGGATTTTGGATTGGTTGCAGGGGACACCTTCACAATTGGCGCCACGTGTGCTCCGTACACTGGCGAAACTGTATTTGACTATCAAGAGGCAAGTCAAAACATCACATTAACTTCGACCGCCGAACGTCACGTGGAAGGTTGTCACTCGACTAGTCAACAGAGGCATGCTTCGTTTTGTTCTGTTTGCCACAGGAATGGGAATGGTGGTCGCTGTATGTCGTGCAACAGACACATTTCTCCGGTTCATAAAGTGTTAGTTAGATGGCATTGTATAATCCCGGTCTCCACAAGCATTGTCATTCGTTCATTTCATACGGCGCTGCTTCCCGCCCAACCCTGGGCAGCAGGGCTGCAGGGCTGCACAGGCAGACCGACCCAAAGGCGGGGTGATTATTGAATATGTCCGCAAAGACGAATGGTGGACTAGGGAATTACCTATTGAAAGTTGGCGGAGGCAGTTCCCTGACTGCGGCCGTGATTTACACCACCTCAACCCTCCCACCCTACCCCGCCCCCCTCTCTCCGCACCCCTGCGCCCTCCTTCCCCTCAGGGGTGTAAATCAACGCATTTTCAAAAAAACAAAACAATCGCCATATTCCCTACAGCATTACCTGACGCGAGACTAGGCATGACGTCAACAAGGTCATTTCCACCTGATGGCCTTCCCAGTTAGTGGGCGGGTCTATGAGGCTCATGGAAGGCCATTGTGCCATGAAATGCTCCCAATAATGATAAACGCGACATTTCGCTCTCGGCGGGCTGTTCTATTTTAGCCGTTTGCCGGCATTCTCCATGTTGTTCAGGGCTGTCGCCAACGGCACGTGGCCGACAAACATCACCACAGGTCAGGTGGTCTATGTATTCTTGTAATTGTTATTATCAGGGTCGTTATTATTATTATTATTATTATTGTAATTACCAGGTGGCGCATGTTGAATTGCCACGTGAATTGGCTGGACTCACTTGCAGATAGAAGTGGCGATAGAGGAGAGGTAGTTGTGTGGAGGAGAGGTGTGGGGGGGCGGGGGTGGAGGAAAGGTAGGAGGAAGGGGAAGAGGGGGTTTGGAGCGAACTAATTTCTAACAATTTTAGGTGACCAGGCACACTCATTGATTCACTTAATATAACGTCTCTCAAATACAAAGATATATAGACTGGGGGTAGGGTAGAACAGTATTCACCCGATGAATTTCCAAGACCCACGTTCCAATAGGAGTATTCGGGGGCCTCCCTGGTGTAGTGGTTAGCGCACTAGACCGCAGATCAATAGGTCCTGGGTTCGAATCCGGGCTCGGGCACCTAATCTGGGGCATGTTTCATTCCTTCATCCTTCATCGTCTCGGGAGGTTCCTTGGCCCAATTTAGCCTGTATGTGCACAAAAGTGGCCTAAAACACCAACATTCCATTCCAATAGGAGTATTCAGAGTGGTATTATTAACTTTGCACTCGCTTAATATCATGTTCCCTATATCCAGATAAATCATTCCAGTGTGCTGTGCAACATTAGTGTTATTTTGTTGTTGTTTGTGTGAGAAAGCCAATTAGTATAATTGTTCTTCAACGCTAAGCCATAAAGATATCGACGGGACAGCGATCGAATTTCCTGTCGCAAGGAGCCTTGGCGGTATGAGAAGTTGGGATGAGATGGGTGGGGGGGGTGAGGGGTGGGACCCGGATAGGGGGAGGGGTGCGGCCGGTGGGATTGAAGGGGTGTGAGGAGCTAGCTGGAGTGTGCGGGACACAAGCCCTGTACACGTGAGTGATCTATGACGTACCTCAGGGGTTCCGCCAGGCCCGTTCCGCTCGCCCGTTCCGCTCGCCCGTTCCGCTGCGCGGAGCACGGAGGGTTGACTTGACAGTCTTCATTATGGCGGCCTGTCTGATGGATGGAGGAGTTTGACCCAATGGTACCCGGCAAGAGCCGCCTAACGACCAATCTACCTGCGCACCATTACAGGTGATTGGGAAGTGGTCATAGTTGGGCTGTGGGGGAGGAGGGGTGGGGGGGAGAAAGCTAAAGCTGGCGGGCCGGATGGAGGGTGGAGGCGATGGGCGTGAGATGGGGGTGGGGTGAGTGTGTGTGTGTGGGGGGGGGGGTAATAATTTCACCGCTTCATTAGGCGTTCTCACGAATGATGGCTCAGGGACGTCACATCCGGTCGTATTGCTGATGGAGGTTGACGGTGAAAGAGGGGGTGGGGGGGGGGGTGAATCCCGGTAGCAACAGGACACATCCGGTTTACAGTGCGACGCCACTCAATATGTTCACACATCCGTGCGAACCATGAAGACATAGATCTATTTCTTTCTCTTTCTCTATATATAACGAAAATCGATCACTACACTCCGGAATGAGTTACTGTGATGGGGTGAGCTTACAGCGGTCAATACTACCAAATCAATTCAGAATCCTCTTGTTGAGATTGATACGAGGACAGAAATCCGGAATCCCGAAACTGAAGATTAGGTTACTTACATGAAACTCAGTTCTTCTGTTTACGGCAAGCCCAGTGACGCATCCGCGGGGTGGGGGCGGAGGTGGGGCGGGGGCAGGCCCCGGGGGTGACGTTTCGCCTGGTGGAGCTGTTATCACCCCCGCTTTTTCAAGCTACGTCACCCTCACGCGGTTTAGTTTAGTTAGTTGTGAATGCTTTCAGTGCAATAACATCTGCAGTTGTTTGGCGTCGGTTGTATGGGGTAAAAAAAACACGTAATATTTACCCTCAAATGATTCTTTGTCCAGTAGTGTGCGTGGCCTATCCATAGCGGCTTCAAACTGCAATTGTGCCACAGGGACATGCTTTACACTGCTAGTGTGGTACCAGGAAATGCTACGTTGCTAGTGTGGTACCAGGAAATGCTACATTGCTAGTGTGGTACCAGGACATGCTTTACACTGCTAGTGTGGTACCAGGAAATGCTACATTGCTAGTGTGGTACCAGGAAATGCTGCATTGCTAGTGTGGTACCAGGAAATGCGACATTGCTAGTGTGGTACCAGTATAAATGCTACATTGCTAGTGTGGTACCAGGAAATGCTACATTGCTAGTGTGGTACCAGGAAATGCTACATTGCTAGTGTGGTACCAGGAAATGCTACACAATAAACAGTTTTCGTGACTATGGATGATTACAAACAATACATTCTCTATCCGATTCTAACGTTGCAGTACTCACCCTAGGCAATGCCACCTCAGCACCAATGTTCTCCTACAGATCTATGGGATTAGTAGGCATCATGGGTGAGTCTGGGCTAGAATATGCACAGCGTCTGTTACGGATCACTTCGGTCCAAGTGCACAGTCATATATATATATATATATGTACGTCCATCCTTCTGACCTCAGCCTTGACGTCAGCATGGGACAGGGTGCTTATAAGTTGGAACCTGCTTCCCTGGCCAATTCCCAGTTCGCCTGCTATCAAACCTGGGTAAGAGAAGTTGACCATAGAATCCCTGTACGTCACATATAGTGCTCTCCCTCCTCTCCCCGTCTCTCTCTCTCTCTCTCTCCCACCACCACCACCCCCACCACTCCCCTCTTCTCCCTCTTCACGTCTGACGAGACTATCACCAGAATCAACAGACAGGTCCCTCGAGCGATCCCGCAACTCATCACGTCGGAAGTTGCCGCGGTACACTCGGATGACCACATGGTCCCAGCAAACAGGCGGCGCGTGAACTGTAACGGCCCACCCGAGATCTCGCTCTCGTTGCCGAGAACCGTCGCATCGGGTCCCCGGGTGAGGCCCGTGGAAATTCGCCCCGGTAGCTAAGTCTTTACTTTTCATTATACTACATCACGATTTCTGCCATTTGCAGTCCATTCCCGGGAGGTTATATCATGACCATATCATGACGTACTTCCGGTTTGCTTCATCAGAACTGAGCGTCACTTCAGTAGCCGCCTCGACCCCCTGCTCCCTCCCCTAATATCGCCCACCTCCCACCGCTGCAAACCGAAAGTTCATGGTTTATATATGTTTCTGTGCATTGTGCATCGTGTAGCGACCTTTGGCCCCCTTAGCTGAGATACCAGCGCCCTGGATATTTGAGCCACGCCAGGTTTACGTTTATATACGGCATTATGTGTCATCGATGTGTATAAATATGTTCATAGTCTTCACAAAATAATGTGGAAAAACGTAGGATTGACAAATACAATACTGTGCAATATTTCGATGCGAAATACAGTGAACCACAGATAAGTTCCACCACATGCATGCTGATGGGTAGGATTTCGATGCCTATATGTGATAAATATATTGCACAGATGTATGGCATTTGTGTAGTAAGGAATTGAACATATTTTCTTTAATACCTTTACGACATGCTATGTACGTTCAGACAACTAAAGTAAGATTTGTGGTCATTCTTCGCACATTAATGTTTTAACACCGTGTGCAATCAACTTAATGACAGTGCTGCGTAGAATAGAACGTTCTTTAAGCCAATGTACAGCTCAATCAATAGCATGTTCAAACGTTGTACTGCGAGTTTTAATATCGACGTTCGAGCCCAACACAGGCAAATTTAGGGTAGTTGCAGCACAATTAGACCGATCCAGGATCCGACCCTAAGCTCCGCCCACGCTTGAGCCCTTTTTCCTCATGCAAGAGTATGAAATTGACAATCATAGCTGATGGTAGGTACATGTGAGAAGTACTCATCTCTGAAAGTGACAAGAAAGTAACATACTGCTTTGTTTGTCCGACTTGTTTGCCCGACATAACGCACGTGAAAGACCTTTTCTCGTTACCTGATTGGAAAAAAAACAACAGTGAATGATTGACAGCCTGGATCGGTCTAATACCACATTGAGGGTATCCCCATATTTTGGTTGCGAAATCCTCCCTTTTGGTTGCGAAATGCTCCCACCAAGTTAGTGCAAATCCGCCAGGGGAATTCAAAACAATGCTGTCAATCTCAGATGTGTCCGCATTTAATGCATTTATCCAGCCGGCCCCTCCCCCCCCCCCCCCGCCCCCTCGCACTCTACCCGCCCACCTCCCGTGATGAGCGATGTAAGTTGACCCATCGCAAATAAAATGAAGCAATGCACATACTTCATTAATGAGGAACATCTATACCCGTCACACCGAAAAAAATGCGAAAATAACTGCCGATGACAGAAACTGGACATTTAAATTATTTTCAATTATTGGTGATGAATCGAGCTTGCTGGTAGCCGGAGCGCGTTTGGTGGTGTGAGACCTGCTGACCCGCTCTGTCCGGCCCGCCTAGGAGGTGCAGATTGCCTGTCAGCGCTCCCTAGCAGGAGATCGCTCTCGACCCAACAAATGTCCTTCATTCCCGGAATTGCGCCTCTCAGTCTATTCTCTGAAGTGGGAGGAGCGAAGGGGCGGGGGCTGGATGATACCCCCCCCCCCCCCACCCCCACGGTAAGTGTGAAGTGCGGGTTAATCCAGAAATTTAACTTCGTTGTCCTGCGGGAACTATTGTGTCATTCTTAGCATCTCTAAATCTAACATCGCTTTATAATATTATCAGTTATTGATATGATAAAGATATTGAATGGCATTTATCGGGAAAAACAATTTTGGTATAACAATAAAAAGAGAAACTCGTAAATAATTCTGAACTGTTCAAACCAATCTTTGTCAGTTAATTTTATTATTAGGTGTTGACGTAATATATAAAGATCGTTAATGACTTTGATCGGAAAAAAATAATTCTGCCTATATATGTATCAATAAAAAAGCCACCTGTTTAATTGATTAACTGTTTAATAATGATCTATAGCAAAAGAGACTGCGGTGTTTGATGGCGGTAAATCGGTCTGATGGAGGTGGCAATGACAAGGATAAGACCGTACTTATCTCCACGGTGAACTACAATCAGCCCGGGAATGAACTGGACTGTATGCACGAAGGCCTGAAGTCCTTCCTGCTTCCCGACCCAGGGCATGGCCATCCGAGAATCTAATAAGGTGACATTTCCTCGTGGGTACTAAACGGGTTACAAATGATCCTATTTCTCCCGGGACAGTGCCAGCCCGTTGCGATGGTGCACGGGGTGAACGATAGAGAAATGGGGGAAAATAGGATTGAGAAGAGAGAGAAGGAGAGAGATAGAGGGGGCAGGGGCAGGTATGGGGGTGGAGGGGGTTGGGAGTAAACTGTGGATGAAGGGAAAGAGGTACAGAAAGGCCGTTCCGGTCGCGATGGTGGGGACGAAAAAGAGGAAGAGGGTTGGAGGAAGGGACAGGAACAGGGACAGGGACAGGGACAGGGGCGGGGACAGGGACAGGGACAGACGACAGCGACAGCGACAGGGGCAGCGACAGGGACAGCGACAGGTCCTGGGAATGGAACTGGAACAGGGACTGAAAATGGGACTGGAATTGGGACACAGGACGATTACGGTAGAATCAATTGTTAGAAAGCCACTACTCCAGTAACTGATGATTTCCGTTCGGTACAGTATGTACAGCAAGTTAATCGCCCACCATCCGAACCCCAGCCCCAGATTGCTTAAGACTGTAAAGACGAAGCTTTCAGAGTTGTACCGCACAGCTCCCAAACTCATCGCCCATTCCACCCCTCTTTCTCCTCCCCCCCCCCCCGATTTCTCTCCACCTCCTACCGACCTCAATTGTCCTTTAATAGAGGCTGACTAGGTAACTAAGGAAGTCGGGAAGGTTGTTAGAAACGATAAAACCACGGAGCGACTTCTTCCGGTGCATGCTCCGCGGCAACCGCCTGGCTATCGTCACCAGTGGCTGCCCAAGTGACGCCATTATGACCCTACAAAAAGACGTATATGTCCTTGACACGGCCTTGGGAACCTTTTACGACCTACTCTATATCACCGATACGATAGCATGCGATTGCTTCCCGCTTTTTATGGTTTCAAGGAACCTTGATGTATTCCTCCCATTTAAGTCTCCATTTAAGATCAATTACTTTTTCGGTTTTTTCTTGTTCTTTGCATCGCTGGGCAAAACGTACGTACTTGGATAAAATATTGCCTGGGTGAGTGCAAACCCGTATAATATCAGCTTTGTCGCATAGGTGAGATGGCACAGCCCCCCCCCCCCCCCCCGCCCCCTCTCGTCATCATCTCCCTTTCTCCGCTCTCTCTCTCTCTCTCTCTCCCTCTCCCTCTCTCTCTCTCTCTCTCTCTCCCTCTCTCTCTCACTCTCTCTTCCCGACCTCACGTCGCCTTGACCCAAACTCACTCACTCTCTCTCCCCTCCTCTTCCCACCATCGCTCTCCCTTTATGTCCCCATTCCCACTTCCTCCCCCTCCACTCTTTTGTCTCATATCCCCTCTTTCCTCCCTCACTCTCTCGCTCACCCTCCCACTCACTCCTTCTCGCCCTCCATGTGCCCCCACCCCTCCGCCCCCCGCCCAGCGCCCTCTGATCTATCTCTCGGTACGAACCGTTGTCCTGGTCCCCAGCGGTCCCCACCCATTTTGTTACAGCATGAGCTGTCCCCTGAAGAGAATCTGCATCGTGGAATAACCAGTCGTATAGGGTTACCCGTACAGGCCCCGAACAATACCAACCGCAAAGCCATTTAGGACTCCATAGACCTGACAGCTGAGCCAGGGAACAGGACACCAGCATGTGCAGTACTCGTCACGTGCTCATCGACTGGGTGGCCACACCGGGGCAAAAATGGCTTTCACTCTGTGAAAATTGAAGTTTTTCTACCACGCATGCGCGCCGCTAATTGCGAGAGCCTCCAGGCGCAAAGAACAAGGGAGTGCAACTCGACTCAATTTCATTCTATTGCGATTACCGTAGCTCTGACAGCAGGCATCTCTCTTACAGGTGCTAAAATAATATGATTACCATTCGGTTCTATATCGGGAAAATAATTGCTGTAATTTGTATAATGCATAATGCATACTGCATATGAAAGGTGCATATAGTCGTCGCTATCCTCACGTGCAGCGCTGTTTGTTTCCTCCCAAGTGACGGCGTGGAGAGAAAAGTTCATACACCAGATATAGTCTTACGTGAGAGGGTGAGCGGAAGGGACACAACGGGAAAGGTAAAAACGCGGCCACAATATAAAACGTTGTGTGTGTAGGTTACCGGGTGATTTCGACAGAACTAATAAAATGCTAAACAAACATATTGGCCATTTTCACGTCTGTAATTCCAAAGAGACGTATGTTAAGACCCAAAAGGCCATACTGACGAAAACGTCATACGACACGGCCTGCGCCATCTAGGAGCAAATGTACAGTTTCACATTGTGCCTCGATCACCGTATCTATTGACGGCGGATATTAATATATAAGGCCGTAATTCTTCAGTTTCAGATATATATAAGTGCTTTCATTAATGATGGAATATATGGGGTATCGACCCTCCCCCCTCTCCCCCCCCCCCGCCCGGGTCTATTCCTTGGAACCTTCTATTCCTTAGACTTCCTTATTTTCCTACGCCGTATACGCATTATTCGGCTTCCAAGAAGTCATTAATTGTCAGTCAATCACTTCTTTGGCCCCAAGTGGCCCTGCCCCCATTTCATTCAGAAACGTGACGCAGGTTTGTGGGGGCAATAATCGGGATGATTGAAGTTGAACTTAAAACTGTGTGTTTCATTCTACCAAGGTATGACATCACTATGGCGTCTTGTGTTCTAACAGACGTATCTTATTAATGAGTGATTGTTGTATTTCTGAAATGGGAGCATGGGAACATTGGTCTAAGGCAATGACATTCAACGCTACAAAACGAGATGCAAAATTCCCTCACATTTTCAATGTGGCCTAAACATGATCTAAAGGGCAAATCAGGCTGCTGGGACCCCCCACAGTACTACTGCGAAAGGGTCGACCTGCCATGTATGCATCCAAGGCCTTAATTGACCGAAGCCGAAAAATCATGTGTCAAATATCGAGCAGTAACGTTTGGCCGTGTGCGCGTTTTCATATATTCCTGTAAGGCATGGATCTCACGATGGAGAGTGACCATCGTCTACTCAGTATGCACGTGAAGAATCTCACCTCGGCTCCCCCTGGGCTACAGCGCATGGTGTTGCGCGTGCCAGGAGGCAACCTCACACTGCAATGGAATGACAGCATAATGACGTGTCGCGTCTTTCCCGGGGTAGATCGTCATCAAACCCAACTGGACATACGTGTCGACTTGCTCCAGTTCAGCCATAAGAAAATCAGGAAAGTTTGCTGCGAAACCCGCGAAAAGAGGATCACATCCTCTGTCACTGTCTAAAATGTCAAGAGCGGGGACGATCAACCGCCCGTCCCCCCTCCCCCCACCCCCCTGTAGCTCCATCTATGAGGTGCACCCCCCTCCCTGTCCCACCCACCTCCGTCTCTTTCATTTATTAAACGTGTTTCAGCCTGTTGTTTTGTCAACACGCACCCCTTATTCCCAATGGCCTCTTTCCCTGCGGCATTAAAACGGGAACTTTTCTTCCCCAACTCCTCGATTTTAGAACAATTATATGTTTCGTCATCTTCTCCCAAATTTGGCCAGCCAAGACAAGATTTCCAGGGACATTGCGGGCCGAATCGTGAGCGGTCATTTTTCTCACCTCCGAACCTCTGGCCCCTAGGTGCGATGCACTTATCCAAAATCCCGTCTCACCCTGTTCATTTTCACCCGACCACTGTATCGGAATATTTAAGCCCCAACATCCCTCATCTCTCTCTCTTATGGTATCCCTAATCCTGACCGGCTGCTAGGCGATAAAAGGGGGCCTCCCTGGCGTAGTGATTAGCGTACTACATCGCAGACCAGTCCCGGGTTCGAATCCGGAAATGAAACATACATGGCACCAAGGCGGGCGGGAGGAAGGGGCAAGGGGAAAAGCATATTGGAGGAAGTGGGACGTAGGAGGCAAGAAGCGAAACATACCGAACCATGTCCTTCCGAATTGAGTATTGGAAAAAGGGGGCGAGAGGGCGGGGGGCGGGGAGGGGGTGGCTAGGGCCGATTTATTTGTGATTAACAAAAATTAGAATTGTTAGCCAAATGTATCTCAGTAACGATGATTATTTGTTATTATTCGCTGACTCAGCACAACGTTAACCCGAAGAATTGGGAGCACGGTGGTTCGTAGACAGTAAACCTCCTTCTTTGATACACAACTGCAAGTCCAACAGTATCTCACTATAAATATTCTCTTTTACATTCTAGCATAGCAAAGTACATGTCTTCGTTCACATTGCGCATTGATAATTAATTATATAATTTTATTTACACTGTTAGTTATTCAGTCAGCATTTGTTGTAATTTTTAGGCCAATTATTTTGCATTTGATCTCCTATAATTCGGGTCTAATCCTGCCTAGATTTGTCCATTTGGCTTTTAAGAGGACTAGGCCTGGTATGTAATCTAACTACGACAGAGCGAGGCCTACAATCTCGTTTTGCGTTATCGTTTATAATTTTGCACGTACCGACGTAATTGTGCTAAAAATAATTCAAGCCAAACCTGGAATTATATCATGGGGATATTCTGTTTTTGGCATGCACTATAAAGCTGGTTAGCACATTATTAAATCTAGTGTAGGGCTGCTGTGAAGGCGTAGCTTTGCTTTGCTTTTTATCCAGGTATTCAATTTGTCTCTGGACTTTAATGCCCGATTGACAAAACTAAACGTTCTCTACTTAACGATTGGCGTGCGAGCGCGCTCGCTGCCTATTCAGGGCCACATTAACACCCTGAAGAAATGAAAACTTGGTATTTTTGGCTCTCTGTACGGCTTGGGAGACCCACAGAAGACGTGAAGACTGCTGGTCCCTCCTACTTTCCAGTCACGGCGTCGTCCCCGCTAAAGCTGCCGTGATGCATTGTGGATGAGTGTCGCCTAGTATGACGTCATTTCCGTCTGTGCGACCGCTTGCCTTTTGGTCAGAGCTTCCTTCGCAATTAAGGAACTCTTTCGGCGACCCCCGGGGGCGGCGGGGGTGGCGGGGGGTAGGGGGGTAAACGGGTAGGGGGGGGGAGGGTAGAGTGAAGGGATGTGGGGCCAGGGCGGGGAGAAGGGAGGGAAAGGGGCAGGGAGCAGGTGCTGGGGAAGGTAAAGGGAGGCATTGGGGAGGGCAGTGTGGGGGTAGCGGGGGAGGTATCACGAGGGGGGGGGGGAGGCGCGGGGGGGGGGGGGGTGCCGGAATGGAGCCACCTGCTCAACGACTGTCAACTTTAGAAGACTAACACCCCCGATTTGGGAGACAGGGAGGGGGATTAAATGGGCTGAGCGGCCATTCAAGAGGTCGGCCGCTGTGTTCCCTCGCTGCCCGAGGCTTTCTCTCGCCGCCAGTCGTTGCTTGTTCAAGCATGAAGAGTTCCGATATGTCTTCCCATGCTCATGTGACGTTAACGGCGTCGAGAGCGCCACCTGGCGAACAATGGGGCGGGGCTTTCAAGGCATAGGAAGAAAACCAAAAAAAAAAAAGGGGGGGGAGGGGTGAGGCGGCGGTGGGGGTGAGTTAGGTGGAGGGCCCTGGCGTCTTGTAAACAGACTTCTGGGTGATGACGTCCGAGTGGTCTCAGCGGGGGACAGACAAGGCAGTCCACCGGCAGTGTCAATGGGCAGCTAGCTCACCCAGTCAAGGGCCGGAATCACATATCAAGGGTCGCCAGGCAAATATGGAGCGCAGTCGCCATATACACGAGGTCAAGAATCCTCCGAGAGCCATGTGCCGGAGGCTGGTGTTGGAGGGGGGGGGGCTGTGGGTCCATCCGGTTCTTTCGTTAACCATTAGACACATGGGGCATTCAGTGAAATAAATGCATGATATGGAGGTCATTCGCGACTTCCTCGCAGCAGAATGTCGCACAGCCAGGAAAGCCAAGAAACCTGCGTTGATGCAAGTTTGACTACACATGGGTTCCTATGGCATATGGGGATAAGGGGGTGTCATTCCCCACCGTGTGGCCGTCTCTCATAGGGACATATAGGTCTCACATACATAAAGGACATCTAGCATTGGACCGGTTACCTTATGTCTATATATATATATATGTCTATATATGTCATCATCATTCGCCCTCATAATGCATTCAAGCACTACGGGATGTCCTATTTTTCAATAAGCATATAACCGGCATCTCATGCGACAGTTCAACCACCTAGATGTCGGATTGTGGAGGTGGGACACCTGTCCTGATGCCTGTTAATGCAGCCCGCCAGCCAGCCAGCCAGCCAGCCAGCCAGCCAGCCAGCCAGCCAGCCAGCCAGCCAGCCAGTCAGCCACACCCATAGCATTCGGCTCATTGCAATGGGGCCACCTGAACTTCTTTCACCGCTATTATGGAGTTGGCTTAGCATTTGCGGTCTTAAATCAAATCTCCACCACTCCACCACCCCCCCCCCTCCAAAAAAAAACCCAACCCGACTCACACACGCACACCCCCCCCCCCCACCCCCGCCCCCTTACTGGCGGCGGGGCCTTGTAACTGCAGCGGACCCCACACGGAGCCCAGGGGGCATAGGACGGACTATTGTCTCTGATGGCTCCCGACTCCTGCATGACAGTTCTCATCATGCTTACTCCCTTTTTGGCCGCGGCCTGAAGCTCCAGATCAATACGGATAGAGGCTTTTAGGAGAACATTTCATTGTCTCGTCGCTACCTGGGTTTTTATGACAGGCGGTCAGACAACGGTTTAGCTTTCGACTATTTTTGGCTACACCCCCCTCCCCGCCCCCCACCTTTGCCTCCCCCCCCCCCCTTGTCCTACTCTCTTCTCTTTTTCCTTAATTTAGGTCGTCATTTCCTACTCCCACTCATTTACCTCCCACGCCGGCTCCCCTCCCCATTGGCGGATTAACCCCTCCACCCCCGCACTACCCACGGTCCAACCCACTCATCCTCGCCCCCCCCCCCCCCCACAGCCACCACCACCTCCGCCTCCAGCTTGGACCCCTTACCGGTGATCGTGTGGCTCGGCCCATCTATCAATCTGCCGACAGCCCTACCACCCACCCCCCGTTTTTCCCGCCCCGACCACCCACCCCTACTACCCACACCCCTGTTCTCCCACCGCTACCACCCACCCCCTATTCTCCCACCCCTACCACCCACACCCCTGTTCTCTCACCCCGACCACCCACACCCCTGTTTCCGCACCCCTACCACCCACCCCTACCACCCACCCACTGTTCTCCCACCCCTACCACCCACCACCCCCTGTTTTCCCACCCCTACCACCCACCCCCTATTCTCCCACCCCTACCACCCACGCCGCTACCGCTACCACCTGTATCCCTAACGTATCCGCCCATTACGCCCCCCTATATCCACCATCTATGCCCCTTACAGCGCCGATCTCATTGTGGCGACGAGCTGACGAGCCAGTGTAGTTTTCAGCTGCTGAACAAGTTGCGGACGTGTTGTAACGAATAATTGGCATGCAACAATTCCTGGCCAGTCATTTGTCATCATAGATGTATGTACTCCATCTTAAGTGTGTACACATTAGCCGATATGGGGCAGACGGGTTCATCGACGTCGTAAAGAGACAACGAGTAGATGGAATATTTATCGGCAAAATCGATTGTCCAATATCACGACATCATTAGGAAAAATCAATTGTTCGATATCACGACATGTATCCCCCCATATTCGGATGCAGACCTGTGCTAGTGTGGATTTGGAACTGGCCTTTCGTGGCAAATACGCACTGAATTGCAATCCTAGTATGGACGAGAGAGAGTTTAGTATTAGGCCTATCATGCCGATTTAACTTGCGAATAATGATTTGCGTCAGGGGATGTGGGTGGGGGGGGGGGGGGGCAACAACGCATATGCAGCTGATTTGATGTCTTTCCACCACTTCGATTGATTAAAATATCACATCGGGCGACCCGTGTCATCTCGTCGACACATATTCATTAAGTTCCGTTAGACAAATAAACGCCCTGGCTTCCTAGTCATTCATATTGTCAAACGTATGGCATTGTTCGTGCCAGACCATATTTTTTCGTTTAATTAAATTAGACGTAACCGTGACGTCACATGACGCATCATACATTGATTCAAGACATAACTTTATAAAACTTGACATTATAGAACTTGACACTATAGAACTTGGCATTATAGAACTTGGCATTATAGAACTTGGCATTATAGAACTTGACACTATAGAACTTGGCATTATAGAACTTGGCATTATAGAACTTGGCATTATAGAACTTGGCATTATGGAACTTAATATTATAGACTTTAACCTTATACAGCTTAACATTACGGAACTTAACATTATAAAACTTAACATTTTGAAATTTATCATTATATAACTCAACGTTATGGAACTTAATAGTATAGACCATAACATTATAGAATTAACATCATGGAACTTTTAATATTTCGCTTTGTTTTCACTCAACGATATGTAAGCAAATTGTGTTTGGAGTAGGTATTTGCCAAATTAATGTAGGTATTAGATGTGCCAGAGAGGGGAAATATTCATCAAGTGGCGAGGTGGGAAGGGGGAGGGACTAGAGACAAGAGACATCTCGCTCTTAGATTTTTATCTTTCGTCCCTACACCCAAAGTACAGTCCACGCCCATCTTGCAAGCCGTGCATAGTTTCAGTAGGAGGCTCAAACTTTTTCGAGAAGCTGCCGTGGAAATGTAGACCGCGAGATAAACTGGCCTTTACGGATTACGACCATTTAGATTGAAAGTAAAAAGGCTGCCAAGTACCAGATGGCCGGCTCTGGACATACGCGAAGTCGTTAATGCCAGCTGGCTGGTACGGCCAGCTGATCTTAAATCGCGACCACATTTAATGTCGCATCACCCGCCCCCATGACTCTCCGACCGACCGCTGGTGGAGCGAGAGTTAAAACCTAATCCAACAGGTAGGAGTCTGGAAGGGGGGGGGTCCTGTGTCCAGTGTCAATTTTTTTTTTAATTCTCAGTGTCGAAAGTCGATTTTTCATGACGTTTTGTGTCGCTTTTTGGCTAAGTTCAGTGTTGTGTTTTTCAAAAATCTGTTTCGATGTCGCTTTTGTAGATCCTCAGTGTCGGCATTTGGAGGTCCATGTCGAATGTCGGTTTTTCAAATACATGTATGCATGTGTCGCGTGTCGCCATTAAACCCTTCCAGACCCTTACAGGTAGCAAGATCTTGTAAAATTGAAATCCTAAATCTCTCTTTTTTAACCGCTCCAACGGGATGGTTAATTTCACTTGCTCAAGCCTCGCTCTTCATTGACATGCAAATACATATCCATATTTTAGCTTCAGTTGGTACAGTCCTGAAATATCAGCTATTATCAAATATTATTTTCAAGCTGAACTTTGTTCAGATAGCTGATAAAACCACCCCGGAACAGAAGAGGCGCGCTGCGTGAAATTAATCTACTGTAATGCCTCAGTAACCTAAGTGTAGACTGATCCTATTGTCAACAATAAGACATCTTTTGGTCACCCTAACTACAAGCATTGCCTCCGCCTCAGCCAAATAGACATCACAGATCAACGATTCACTGAGCAAAAACTGATACAGATTGTATGAACTTGGTCGTGTAGTGTCTCCGTGCACTGACAATATGTCATCGACAACGAATTGTTTTCATGGCTTATCTCCCAGAAGTACCCGCATTTTCTTCCTCGAGATTCTAGTAAGATTTGTGAGACTTGTTGTGCTTCAACTGTCGATAAAATTGTGTTGGCATTTGTCGCCGCTTCGGCCGCATGGTGTTAGATCGTATTCGATGTATTTGAGTAAGGCGACTGCAGTAAGTTTAAGCGTGAAACCTTCATTCATATTCCGCAAAATGGTTCCCAGTTCTTTCGTAACTGCCATGGTTGGCGAAGCGATTTGCTGGAAAAACAAGAGAAACAACTTTTGCTGGATTTTCGCGATATGCCAGCACTCCTATTAACTGATTTTGCTGTTGGCTGGGAATTAAGTCCCAGCGCTGCTCTGTGTAAAAAACGGCCCCGAAAGACAATAAAGGGTCAGAAATGACGTAAGACTTGAAAACCACCAAAACATATCACAAAAAGCCTTCAGTAAAAGAAATTGAAAGACAAAATGTTATAACCCTTATTGTATTCAATACTGCGTTGGCATGATGTTGTTTTTTGTAAAATGTGCATGTGAGTTTTTAAACCGGTCGCAAATTCCCAAAAATTTATCACGAATGTTTTATTTGAAAAACCTGATAGAAATATTTGCCGAAAAAAAATTTCCGACGTATCCGTGGATTAGCCAGGCCAGTAGCGACCTTCATGCTTGACGATGTATCCAACAATAATCTTCGCTAGGTGGCGCTTCATCTCCAGCGCAGAGACGACGTTCAGTAAGAGTTATATTCACATTCACCCATGATTGTCTCCCGCATGAATATGGGTTAACGCACTCTACACAAAACTCGCTCACGCCGGATATAACCTCGGTCAGGCACCGCGACTCCCGACACCCTGTCCATTTCATAACCCGCTTCACCCATGTGATAACGACCTGTTTTGCCGAGATCTGCAGTGACATAAACCAGCCGTGAAGTCCGTCCCCCGAATGGACGGCACAGAAACACTTCTTTCACTTTAAGAGCTTCAAAGCGCATGTCAGATGCTGTAGAGGAAACCGTTGTCAGATAAACCAGCCTATTCAGAGGTTGAAGGTCGACAAATCAACTGCACATTCGGAGTCCATTAGTCACGGAAAGTTGCGAGAAAGGCATCATCATTAAGTCTTTCAAACTGCGCCAGGGCTGCCACTGGCTACTACTTGGGATGTCAGCTTTCATTGCTTGAGACTAAATGCCGAGCAATTTTTTTTTACGAAAGACCCCGGGTTGTAATTGAATTTCCGGCGAGAGAGTAGGGGTGGTACCCATAGGGACCAGGAACCAAGTCTGGGTCGCTGGATGGTTGAGGATGGGACCGTGTGGGTCTGTGTGCGTGGGTGGTCGATGGCGGGCGGTGAAAGAGGTTAGGGGGAGGGAGTGTCCATCGGGATAGGGTGACCACGGGGTACTTAATGGACGGTGTGGTATGGAGGTGGGTGACGAGGTGCGACCTGAGGGTGATAGGGGCCGGGGGTATGTAGGTTAAGCCGGAGAATGCTCCTGTCTGACAAGACGAGGCGAAGCGAGGCGAGTAGAAGACAAGAAGCCGTTGATAACAACCCTGCCATGCGGCGGCAGGCAGGTAACGTTTTTCAGACATGCTAATTCGCTCTCCGACTCCGGCGACTTCCGCCACGGCGCTGCGCCAAAGACTCCGGTATGAGAATGAACCTGCAGAGCGCCACCACGCGGGAAGGCTGCGTTCTCACCTCGTGTGTTGTGTGCGGGAAACCTTAACATGGGAAAGAAACGAGTTTTCTTCTTTGCCTGATTAAATGATAATAATCGCCACTTTTCCACCATCGCACACCCAGTATTTACCAACAACTGTTCTGTGATTGTCTCTCATTAATTGTTTTTCTATCTATCTTGGGCTTATAGCGCATAGTTTGCGTTTTCTAGACTAGTTATTACTATGTGGCGTCAAAAAGACCAGTAAAAAAGAGTATTTTGTTTTTGGCGAAAGGCAAACTGTTCATACAGTCAAATGAGTTGACACAGAAAGTCATATCATTGATATATTCCATTCGAACATGTGTCATTCATATTGTACCCAAAGAGAAACCCAAGAGGTAATTGGAGTCTTTGATGATAAACTTCAATAAGCAGTGCATTTGTATTGTGGATTGTCAACCTGGTTATCGAATCTGCTCATCAAGCTTTGCCCTAGTCCCGTTACGAGCCAGTGTTAACAGGCGTCCAGTCGTACCTCCCTCCTTGCCTGACAACAGTCACGTCTCCTTACGTTGGTTGGCCCTGTTGGACGCATTCTCACGACGGGGACATATTTGTTATTTATGGAGAGGAGTATTTGGCTAATGCATTTCGGAGCTT
The DNA here is from genome assembly GCA_964019135.1 of Arenicola marina. NCBI lineage: Eukaryota > Metazoa > Annelida > Polychaeta > Arenicolidae > Arenicola > Arenicola marina. Next base: position 20,029,505 of record OZ025261.1, read on the forward strand.
GAATGGCAGTAAAACTATTTGCACCAAAGAATAGCAAATTTCTGCTTGTAAATTAACTATTTCGTCTAAAACTTTTAGTTGACTGGGGACCTTTGTAAATCCCTGCCGCCATGTTCTGTGCCCACCAACCAAATACCGAAAATTTGAGAAGCCGCCCCCCATGTTAAACTGAAGCAAAAAAATGGCGCCAATCACGGAATATAACCCTTAAGTTGTTTATTGTGTTGTCATCTGCTTCCAAACATGAAGTGTATAAAATGCATAAATGTTTTCTTTGCATTTTAAATCGAGGTATACGGATTCGTATAGCCTTAAAGGGCCACAAGCTACCCCACTAGTCTCGCACTAAAGTATCGGCGTTTTCCCGGCTGCAAAAAAAGTCGGTAACAAATTATTTTTCGGTATTCAGCATATGAAACTTCGGCCATCTCCGGAAAACTTCACGGACTTCCAACTGCAATGGCGACTTTTCGAATGCGCTCTCAGTCAGCTCAGTGCCCAAAATGCCCATAACATATATATGCAGTGCGATTTAGACCTAACTGTCATTGTACGTTTGTAAAATCTTTTCCCCAACTTTGCCACTAAAACTGAAACTCTCCCCAACTTTTTATTTTTTAATCCAACCCAAAAGTAAACGGTAGGACTTGTGGCGTTGTTCTCGGCAACAACGCCACAAGGTTGGGGCTAGCTTTGCCCATAATTTCAATATTACTTATTTGAACACCTGTCTTTTTTATTGCCTGGCCACAAACATGACGTGGACAAATATTTATACCAGAAATCAGAAAAAAATTGCGAAAAACGGAACCAAATGTATGTGAATTACAAGCAATATAAATACTTTTAAATGTAAAAGTGGCGATTTTTTATTGCTTCCTTTTGAGTTTGAACATCAGTAAAGCAACAGAAGGCATCAAACGTTTTTTAGAAATACGTTCTTGCATTACAAACTTGTATAGTTTTTCACATGTACTTAGCTGCAAGGAGTCGACATATCCACTAAGAAAAATAGGCATGTAAAGTAAATACGATCAACAGTAACGTCAAGTAACTATGCATCATTGTGGTATATGCACATCCCCATGAAATAAGGATGTTTTCCGGTCATCCCTCTTCTAGCATGATCCCTCTCTTGCACAGTTGTATATTCTTAACAATATAACATATATTCTGTCTGCCTGATGTCACAACTTGCTGTACGATTATGGAAATAAAAAAAAAAAAAAAAAAAAAAAGGATGTTTTCATTTTGCAACATTATTTGAATATTATTTAACGAAATAAAATTAAAACATATATGGTCGACGAGAATTAGTCAGTGAGCACGGAAACAATCGCTCTATGATGGCTGCACCATTCCCTCGCCACGAGAGTGACAATGTCCAGAATATGGCGTGGCACAGATAAACTCTGTGTAATCTATGAAGTGTAAATAACTTGCCCACTTTGAGTACTTCGTTCGTTACCTATTTAGTGTAGATAATTTTATAATTTTATTATTAATATTAAAGACTTGCCCTAACACATTTCGACTATTTTTTGGTTAATAATGTTTTTTTGTGCCGCTAAAATTTACTAAAAGGTGACGCACAACAAAAGTTCTGAGCAATGTATACATGCAGGTTAACTTAAAGGCTACCTTGCGCTCGCTATTATTAGTGGTGTGAAAATTCTATTGCACGTCAGCGAGTTGTACTATAAGCTTACTATAACAAGCGAGAGCGTCTTATGCCACGGTGCTTATGCGCGATGTCTTGCCATTATGAAGGCCTATATCGGGAGGGCCTAAGGGGGGGGGGGGGCGCTGAGGGATTTGGAATTTGGCTGGTCTGTCATAATTATTGTCTGCTAACGCCGCGGTAATTGAGGCGTCTATTACTACAATTGCCATATCTAATTGGAATATCAGTAAAATGGCGACCTGCATGCAAGTACAGTTCAATCGTCCTTAGCAAATACGATGCGTAAGATACGGCCGGATTACTTGTGTGTCCAAAGGGATACACGCACCACAGTAATCACCTTCAAACATCCTGGTAACGGGACACTGGCTTCACCCGTCACTGACCTTGACCTCGACCTTGACACATCTTGAGCAGGTGGCCTTGGTCTGATAAGACCCCAGCAAGGTTGCCATGGAGCTCATCGCCTTAATCCTCGAGCGAGGTTTACCGCGTAGTCGCTAGCGACACCAGACGACAGGGCTCGACACTACACCAAGCCAGCCGACGGGTCTGCGCTGTGTATGACCTTGTGGCGGATAATATCGGGCACTGGGCGATATCAAACTTCACCATCTTCGGCCTACACATGAGGCGACAACAGGCAACGGTAAAAAGCAAAGAAAAGTCCATAAAACACGGCCAGAAAGGGTGAGAAAACCAACCCAACAGAGCGAAGTTATTGTTATGTTAGTTTAGTGTGCTCGAGGGCTAAATTATCCCCAAAGCGCCGAGAACAATGTATGGTTTAGCTTGCAATATTTCTTAGATTAAATCGCCCTTAGATCGGGTTTTGAACCGCGGACCTTTTGATCTGCTATCGAGTGCCACGGAGACTCTCCCATCCCAACCATTATAACCACCAGTCTGTTTCAGCCATACATACTGACCCACCAAGCTACAAGACGCCAGAAGATGTTACTGGGAGAGGGCCACCCCTGCACGTCAACAACCACTCATCCCTCCACCTCCATAACCAGCACCAACCACACCCGCCGCCCTGCCTACTAAAACAACTCCCACACGTCCTTCTCCATGTCAGGTTGGGATTGAGCGGTGCCCCGATTAACTTAAACCCCCTCGCAAGGAAGGGGGGTGGTGTCTGGGGGGTGGGGGCTATTGTCGAGTAATTGAACTGTCATTCAATAAATCTCATTTGCGAATGATGCTGTCCGATTTGAGTAACTGCGGATCGGTCCAATGTTCTTTTTTCGGAACAGATTCGTTTCAATATTGCTGGATCACGACATCCAACTGACAACCGTTTAATGTATGCGGAAGATTAGATCGCAGCGGCTGTGACCAGTGATTGACGGCCGCTGGCGTCCTGTCGACAAGCAGACGGGACAGACAGGGTCTAGCGTGTAAATTGTCATGAGATTCGCTGCGTCAGGAACCGTTTCCCGAATCTTCGTTGCTTTTGGCAACGTTTTGTGCCGCTAATGTGCACACAATGGTTAAAATGGGCCAAGGAAACTCTCGCGACGGTGAGACAAGCCTCGGATTAGGCGCCCACGGCAGGATTCGATCCCAGGACGCATTGTGCGAAACCAGCGAAACAGGGTGGTCCTCCAACCAGCAGAACAGCAAAGTCAATATATTTAAGAAAGTGTTTATTTCAATTTGCCAAGTAGGAAATGAAGATAACGGGTAATAGTAGTCCCCTCACCAAAGGAGAGTCCCTCACTGCCCAATTTGTGCAAGGCTATCATTGGCTGCGGGCCGAGATCAGAGACCCCGCCGTATCGCGCATTCCCATCGGTTGAGCTATATTTACCGGGGAAGACCTTACGAAACAGGCGTGCAGACGAAAAGTAAACACTGACACTGGCACTGGAGAACAAATGAAAGACACTCTTTGAGATTACACTCAGAATTGACAGAATTGTCTTACACATGTCCATCTATCGAGTCAAGAATGCATTTTATGTATTTAAAACGAAATGGCAGAGTTTATGTGCGTCGATACGTTGAAAGAAAGCCACTGGCACTGTTTTGACCAAAGCTGACGGCAAAGGAGAATTCAAACTGATCAGTAGATCATATTAATCTGTTAACTAAACTGTAACAGGCATACCGGGCGTGGGGGGAGGGGCGAGGGGCACTGTTATACGAATCTGGTGGGGGCTGTTATACGAATCCGCCCCCCAGAAAATGTCCGCGGGTGCCCCTGGATGCCTGAGGAAGCGGACATTTAGGATGAAAAAAATACCCCTATAGAGCGGATATTTGAAAACTTACGACCGGGCGGAGGCGGAAGGGGACTCTGAAAATGTGCGTTCATAGAGCGGGTTGCCGCGAAAAAATACCCCTTCCGAGTGGATTTTGGCCGTAAAGCGCCTCGACCAAGCGGACTTTGGCGGTAAAGCGCTCCGACCGAGCGGATTTTGGCGGTGAAAAGGGGGGGGGGGGCTTCACCGCCCACCCGCCCCCCCCCCCGTCCACACCGATGTATTGAGTACCCCTTCCCCAGGGGTTGGCATTAACGGCCACGTTTATACTTTTTAATAATTTGATAGAATGTGTTGGTTCTAATCTTTGATTCATATTTAGCAAAACAAAAACAGCAGTATGACCTTATCAGAATACAGAAATCAATCTTATTATTAAGAAATGTATAGTCAAATTTAACTTATTAATTATAAGTTGTATTCTAGTAAGCTATATAATAGTCTACCAGGTTCATTGACAAAATAATATCTTTTGGTTCTAACTCATGACCAGCATGGCGAGGGGTGTAAGTTACTTGGATGAAATGACCCCTCTGTGTCTATAAAAAAAATGCATTTTTCTCTTACTTATAAAATTATTATTATTGGCTTCTTCCATCAAATACTTTCACTTTAAGACTTACATAGTCTACATGTAACCAGGTGTAACATAATAAGAAATAAAATTACCATCATTAATTATGTTTATATTTACCTTTTTCTTACAGATGAGGAAACCATGCAATTGGATTAAATAAATCAGTCTGCATATAGATTCAGACAATATGGACAAGATACAGTTACATGAGAGACAATAAAAACCCTAGAGATATGAATTCTACATGGGTTTCTCAACAATCTGTATCAAGGACAGTTTTGCACATGATTTAAAAACAAGAGAAAAGAAGCAGATTCTTGGATATACCAATGGACTGCTTGTAAATTTTGTCAGCATCCAAGAGCTGTTTGCTATGTTGAGCAGTCACAAAGGAAGACAATGCAAACAGAAATAATATGTTGCAAAACTGTTATTTACTGTGGATTTGCAAATGAATTTAAAAAGTAAATTAGCTCGGTTTTACCATATTTTTATTTTGCAATTGGAAATCAGGCAAGTCTTATAAGAAATTTGTCTTGCTAAAATGAGCTTGCCTTATTAGTTGTGTTCAGTCAAAATTGGTAAAGGGTCAGATTAAAGATTCAGTAAAGTATGCATTTATATCCACATGTTGATTAAATATTGCAAAAAGTGCAACCTCCATCCTATAGTTAGCCTGGTAAGAATCCATTCCCATGCGTCCCACACCCCATCACTATCTCAATCAAGTGTGTTATAAATGAAGACATAACTGGAGTAATGCTAATGTTAATGGCATTGGTTGTCTGTGATAGTAAATAAATAATGGCAGCAATATGTATTTATAATGCACAAAAAACTTTAATAAAATAAACCTTGGTCAAATTGAATCATTTATTTTAATTATTTTACATTTATAATGCATCACAAACATAAACATTGATAATACACATAACAATGATGGATAGAACCCACTTTGCATTCATGTGATTTATGCACATGACTTCATTCAATATAATTCTGCAGTGGTGGTGTTTTCTGTCACTTCTTTAATCTATATACATTAAATTGCAATGAGCAATACAATTAACATAAAAGCAAGGCTACTTTTTCATGTGAAAACAAAGTACCGATACTTCATTCATTATGAATACAGGTAGTACAGAATATATTCCATTAATCTAGGATATCTCACATACCAATTAGTAGTGATACATTTCAAAAGTTACAACTTATATAATATTAGAAATGTTTCAATTCTTAAATTAAGTCAATAAATGCAAGTCCATTAATTGGACATGAACCTCACTATTCAACAATGGCAAGCACCTACAATATTTAAATAATTTAGGCTGGCATATATATTTTCTATGCAACTTATTGCAGACTATAAACTTATTTGATCTGTTCCAAGCAGTACAATCGCTACCTTGAAGCTCGAAAATTGTTGCATATTTCTTATCTGAAAAGCAACTTTTCCTTCTTTATAAAATGAAGTCACCAAAAATAATTTAAATACATTTATATATCTAGACTGGAATTTTTTGGTTATATTTATTCGAAATTAATCTAATTGCTCTTCCAAATGGGCACATCTTGACTCCCCTCGAGCAGCGTATATCCCTCCAACAACCCAAAACCACCACATGCCCCCCCCCCCCTTTGCAAAAGTAAATTAACTTTCCTTTTTAATATTCTATTGAAATCTAAAGTGACCACCCTCTTCACCCTCATTCCTCGATCGAAAGTACCGGTTATTTCTCTAGCAACCCATCCCCCCGCACGTCGCACGCCCCCCCCCCTACCACACGTCACTCGCCGCCCCCCCCAACCCCCCACCCCCCCGAAAGTCGCACGCCCCCCCCACCCAACCACGTCGCACGCCCCCCCCCACCCACCTCCTCCTTTCCTCTGCTCTGGTAGCCGAAACCGCCTACCGCTGCCTTGCCTGTGACTAATTCTGCAGTTCTGGCTAAATTTCGACAGTGACAACGTTAAATTTCGACATAATACATGTGTGCACGTTACCATATTTAATTAACTTAATCGCAATCTTAACTAGCATTTTACTCACATTTGTGACACGACTGGCTGGTTGAGGCATATCCATCTTCCGCCATTGTTTACCCCCCTGATGGAAAGGGGGCTATGACGCGTATGACGTAGTTGTACGGAATTCCTTACAGAAAATGGTTGACAGTTACAGACTGTACGCGGTGCCGCGGTAGCGCGGCGCAGCGGCAGTCTGCGGAAGAGACTACGGGACAAATATATTAGCATTTGTTACGGAGCATCTCATTTAGCGTATGACTCCCTGGCGGCATGGGAGCTTTCTTCCACGCCCCCTCCCCCCACCACTAATAAACACCGATGTATTTATGATTTGGGCCATAGGACTCTTTTCTGTTATTTTGTGGGAAGGATGTGGAATTGTTTCCGAGGGGTGGGGTAGGGGGGATCTCGGATCTTTAGAGGAGGTGCAGCTCAGTCTAGGCCTTGGGGGAATGGGAGCAACCAACAACAGGTAGACAGAAAATTGAAGTACATGTAATATAATATAATCATTGTTATAGAAAAAATATGCCTCACGTAAAGTCAAAGTCATAAATGCCGTAGACACGTTTCGGCCCATATTTTCCGCGAATTTGCCTCGACGTGAAAAAGCAACACTAGACCATTTTAATGAGACTAAACTTACGTTTGTACTGCAATGTTATCCTATTTTATGACACAAAGAATATTTCTCCATGCTGAGACGCCATTGGCAGAAAACGCTCTGTCGCCAAAAGACTAAAACACGCGTCATAAAATGATGGTTGCCATGGCGCCGAACGTGCTTTGAACAATACATGCTCTATATTTATACCAGGCACGAGGATGCCATGGCAAGTATAGAGCCTTTCATTGTCTGTGACTTGGTCTATTTGCGAAAGTGCGTCTGCTGCCAATGGCGTGTCAGCATGGAGAAATATTGTTTGTGTCTTAAAAAAGAATAACATCCCAGTACAAACGTAAGTTTAGTCTCATTAAAATGGTCTAGTGTCGCTTTCTCACATCAGTGATTTTGAGAGTGATCGAGGTAAATTCGCGGAAAATATGGGCCGAAACGTGTGTCTACGGCATTTATGACTGACTTTTTTTTTCTTTTTTTTTTTATCTCCTGCCGACGGTTTGTTAGGTGACAAGGAACTCCCCTGATATATAATATCCAATTTATATATTGGCACTAGAGTGCTACACTCTCTTCAGCTGGTGACGTATCTTTTTTAGACGCCCCATATTTATTTGGTAACCAGTAATAATGCAATACAACAAGAACACATTTCGCTATGCAACGCGCAATATGCCCCCAACAGTTGAGAATATGTTGTACTTTGTGACGTCCTACAGAAGCACGAGGCGAACAGGTGACGAAAGTACATTTTAGGGTGTGCAAGGACGCAGGCACATCTAAATGCAGTCAATCCCTATACAGTGATCTTATTGCATTTCATTAAATGGCTTGACCCAGCAGCGGGACACGGGGACGCATGTGTCGAAAGTTTTTAAGGGACATTTGCTTTATTAGGGGGACAGTGGCGCAAGGCCGCGCTCTGCGGCGAACACTGGAGGAGCTGATTCCTACTAGACAAAATTATGTACACATATTAAGATTTTTGATTTTTATGCCAAGAGAAATACATGGATTTTTTTTGTGTTCTAAGTTAAAATTGCCAACTGACGAACTTGTCAACCACATACTGGTAGCCAAAGCTTCCCACTAATACCCGTGAGGGACAGGCTTTGAGGGATGTGGGTAGTTGTCTAGGAGACATGCACTCGTCACTGACATACTGTATGTGCGAGGAAATCTTTGGTTCATCTGTGCTTCAAGATAATTCCCTTTCGTAATATGGTGGGCTGATAATTATGTTTACCTGTTGGTAATTGGCCGTAGTTATGGCCGCGATGATAATTATCAGTGTGCCTTCAGTGCTATTTCAAAGCCTCGCGACATCATGGCACGCGCACATGGGACGTGAGCCCATGTGACCGTGTTATGCAATTATATCACGTGGTATGTCCTCGCCTCGCCTTGTCCCATTATGGCTTGTTCTCAGGGGGAAACTATTGGCTGATCCATGTAAGGCATGAATTGATGGCGCCTCTAGAATGTTCTTGAAAAGAGCAAAAAGGCGCAAAATGTTGATGAATGCCGGGAGGATAACGATATTGTTTGGCGGCTGGCGATGATAGGTAATTACAGGTGGGCGGCTGCTGTTATCGGACTTACATAACGTCTACGTCTATTTACAGAGCAACTACCCTTCACCCCCCCCCCTCCCCACCGCACCACCCCGACCCTACCCCGGCCGCTTCGCCCCCTCCCCCCAACGCCTCTTACACCCATCGCGTCATACGCCGGACACTTCCTCACCCCACCCACCCACATGGCGGCCGCCGCCCTACCCCCACCCCCTCCCCCACCGCCTTAACCACCCCCCGCGCTTCTCTCATCGTGTGTATTATGTCGCATTGGTCACGCGGCGGGAAGGAAGTTCCACCCCATGCAATACCTGTGCGTCTGTGCGTCTGTACAGGCACATAACTACTGGCGTCGGTTCACTACCCCCCCACCCCCACACACCCACACACTCTCCTACCCACTCCCTGGTCCCTGAGTCCACCGCCTGCCCACCTGCCCGCCTACCAAGCCGATGGCGTGGCAAGAGTTGAGAAGGGACACACTTGACCTAATTAGTTTTAATGAGCGCGCGCCGGCAGACGAAGTAATTTGAGGAACGAGGAGGATTGTCCACCCAGCTCAGCTGCCACCCACCCATCCACCCCATCGCCCTCCAGCCCAGCCCATCCCAGCCCAGCTCGGTGGGGTGGTCAGGCTTTCGCAGACCCACGACAAAGCAACGGTATACATGTAACCCGAAGCCAGGCATGGGGAATGGAGAGGTTACCGGCGGGCATACGAGGGTCCTGGCCCAACTAGAGTCCCCCCACCCCCTTCCCATCCCCCACCACCCTTCCCTCCTCGCATTTTCCACTCTGACCCTATTCGCCACCTTCCCGCCCACAACCCTTTACCTCCCCCAGGTCTTACTACCCTCCCCCCCCCCCCCCCGCCACCTATGGCATGCCAGACATCGGCCGGTGGTCACCCTCTTGTCTCGTCCGCCAACCCTAGGTAAGGAAGGACGCATCGGCTTTCAAAAGGACATTCAAAAGGGCGTCATCGGCTGCAGCTGTCAGGCTCTGCGGGTCTTCCCACGCCAGGGACCGCCACCGTCGCCCGTCGTCGTCGCCGCCGCCACCACCGCTGAGGGTCGCCACCGTCACCACCGTCGTCTAGGATCACACCCCGTCTTACCTGCGTCAGTGGTGATTACCCAAACGAGATCTCCCTTTTTCTCTTGACACTGTTCGCTATAGCTATTTTAGTTACCACACGTATCTACCACAGTTATGAACACCCCCCCCCCCCACCCCACCCCCACACACATTAACCCAGTTATTGTACCTGACCTCCACCCCCCCCCCCCAAACCCCGCCGCACACACAGATGTCATAAAAAAACATGCTAGGTTATGGACGAACATTGGGAGTTCACTGACATATTGGAGGAGAGAATTGTGGCTGCCAGAAGGGAATAAATCTGAGATATGTGAACAAACTTACATGACACGTACCGGTACTAATGTGCTCGAGGGAGAAGTGTACTGTGATACCCACATACCCTAATCAGACCAGTGATTACACGATGAGTAAAACATGGTGAAATTATCTGCAGATCAAAATATGCATCAAAGTAGTTGTCACACATCAAGGCATCTGTCTGGCAAAAGTATAGGTCCAAATCATATGAGGAAAATGAGTAACAGCGAATCACTGTTCCACCTGCTATAGATATATATATGCGCAGATATATTGTATATATATTAAGCGCATGTGGTTTGATTAACATACATCTATCTTAGCCCCGATGTTTGCAGCACCCGTGTGTTACGGTCATGGCTTGGTGGACTACGGTCACTTCCATCCTTCTACCAACCTTGATCCCTCCGCTGAAGAAATAGTCCATGCCTCTTGGAATAATAAGCATAGCCCCGCTGGTGTAGTCGTCTATCTCGGAAGAAGCAAACCCTTTTCTTGGTGAGGGACTACGCAATCCCTAAAACGCTGCCCTGACCCCACCCCACATCATTCAATAGCAGGGGCCTCTTATTTGGGAACTTGTTCACATACTGTCGCAAATCTGCGAAATGGCCATCCTTCTTTCCCGGGGCAGACGAAGCCAGTTAGACAGCATTGTGATGCAGTCTACCATGTATAATGCTACCCGGGGGAGACCAGATCGCATCGGACATTATAAAACTGATCGCTGGCTGGCAGGCGTCTTCAAGCCGAAGCCATGTCATGGGCGACCAGTTGACAGTTGAACATTCCTTGCCTTGGTCGGTTCGTTACCATGACGTAAAGACATCATCTGTTCTAGTTGCTCATGTAGCACTCTCCCGCCTCATTTGTCATGATGGTACAAATGTTTCTTAAGGAAATGTATGGCTCAAGCTCTTTCAAACATTGATGCGTTGTCGTATTTAGCTTTATTTAAAGCTATTGAAAACAGTTGTATTCCACCAAAGTAATGTCAGGATCTAAAAATGCAACATTGACGTAGTACTATATGGCCTGATTAGTGTGCGAATGATCTATTCTTGCCAATAATATGAATTGCAAGAAAACAGTGTACACGTAAATCTGTGACATGCGGCATGATACGCTTGCAAAATACGAAAGATACGCGCTCTACCATATGTACCAGGGAAGCGAATCTTACAGTTATGCTAAATGAGAATCCTAATCTGTCGTTGCATCGTGATCCATGCGCAATCCATGTTCGTTGCAACGCTCCCAAGGAAAAAAAAACAAGATGACACATTAAATCACGTATCAGGATTAAGGTTTTGTTTATTCCAAACACAGATTTAAATTGGCTTCGAGGATGCGGATCTGAATCGTAATGTTCCAGTCCCATGGCTTCACCCCGGGGACTCATGTCATCAGACTATCAGCTTGTTGCGCATATTTAAGCCAATTACTTGGTATCGTTAGTGTGTCTCACATCTTCTCATCTGTGAATTTGTGATTGGTGATTTATTCAAAAAGCAATATAAATATATAGCATTTCGTACTCAGAACAGATTTGGAACTCAGGTTACCAAAAAATCTCATACCATACCAAATGTGTTGCTGTATGTCTCCACAGGACAGCTCAACGCAACCCATGCAGATGGGGCAAATAATCATGCCCCCCTCCCCCCTAGCACCTCACCTCCCTTAAATACATGGCATTATGAATTCACGGAGCCACGCAGGTAATGCAGATGCGAATATTCCGGATAGATTATCGCAGCATGTACCCACCCGGCAGATGCGTATCCCGCAATTCGTACCGCATACTTTATGTCTATATTTTTAAGTATGGAGAAGGCATCCCGTTAATCTAGTTCTATGGCACGCCATGTAGGCATCATCCCCGTTTGCCCAGGTTCCGGCTTCCGACCACCTGTCCAGTGAATGCAGGAGACCTTAACATCTAGCGGGTCTCCACAACGACTAGTCAGCGAACGGCCGCTCTCTGCAACGTTTTGCTCGTCGGTTACTTGTCGTATTCGTCCCACGACTTCGCAACCGAGTTTCTTGAAAGCAGGTTTTTCGGGGAAGATCGTCGCGGACGTAAACCGTGGCACGGTCGCAAGGATTAAAGGCAAAGCTTGTCGAGCAAGACAACTCATCGACAACGCACTGTAACTGTAGGTTTCCCCCCATCAAATCAGATCATTTGTTTCAATACTTTGCCTTTTACCTATCTATTGGCCTTTCCCGCCGCGGCCGCTCATGCAGAAACAAGGGTAGCATCAACCATTTCAGGCTGTGTTAAATATATATATTATTTTAAGAACACAGAACATATGATGGCATAAAAACGGCGCAGGTTAAAATTCCATATCGAGAGGTGGAAAGGCTTTAGCTGAGCAGAGAGCAACCCCGTCTGTGTATGTGCTTTCTGTGTACGTGCTTTCTGTGTACGTGTTTTTTTTTGTTTTCTTGCTGTCTTTGTGACGTCATGACTGTGCTCCGTGCACGTGGCGGGGGGGGGGGGGGGCGCTGCTGGACCAGGGGTGTATTAAGTGCAACTGCGGTCAACCGGTTCAGCCTATAAACGAGATTCCAGATATACGTCACTAAGTTCATAAACTCGCAGCACTGGAACCGGTCGCGTGCACTAAAGTACGGAATACGACAGGCAGTGAAGCAGCAAGTCCAATTTATCTGGTACGTATACTTGGGTGGACGGACTGCTTGCTAAAAGGCGCAGAAGTGGCTAACAGTGACTGGTGTCTTACCGAAAGTGTGATTTAAGTCGACGTGGCCATCAGCGCACTGGCTGGCGGTGACTTCCAAGTCACGCGATTCATAAAGTGTCACTTCTGATGACGATCTAACGGCCAATAAGTTAAGCTTACCACCCGGGCTCTCCTGACGTCAACTATGCCATGAATCAGTCACCGTTCTGTGCCGCAAGGGGCCGAAACCGGAGAGGGTACTATGAAGAGTTTAGGGCCACGTTTAAGCATCAGTTTGACCATCGGGTGCCGCCGACGATGTCCCAGCCATTATGGAAAGACGGATAAAAAGACTGCTGCAGCCAGACGAGTTAAAAAGACAATGCGCCTGGATAGAATGTATTGTAGCCAATTAACTCTCAGCATATGACGCTCAAGCGAATCAACCGGTTGAGGAATATATTATTAAGCTATTCAACTTTAAAAACCAACTTGGGCTTCCTAAATTCTAAACGCCCCATTGGGGCTGTGCGCTTCTGTTTATTTCATTGCTGCGTTCCGTATAGCATATCGTAAGTACAGTGCTGCCATCTTGTGGTCAAACCACCCAGTGATCCATCCATGAATCCTCCCCATGTAATAGGGTTGGATGAAACTTGACCCAGATGCTGGTGCCAGGGTTCGAACCCACGACCTGTTGATCCGCTGCGCAACCTGCTTACTGACTGAGCTAGTTAGACCCAGTGATAGAATGCGTCGACTTGTGTGCACCTGTTATGCTGGGACGATCCTATAGATTATTTCTCTGATGAGATTATTGCATGCAAGTTGTGTCGATAATCTTACCGTGTGAACGGCGCCTAAGACACGATTTAACGACCCAAACGATGTCGTTCAGAAATAGAACATACTCTGTTTCCATGCGACAAGATCAAAAATACCGCAGCCGGGTCTGGTTTCGAATCTGGTTGATGTCAAAGTCATGCGTGCTGGGGAGTCACTGACGCGGGTTCCCTAATGCCAGATAGAGGTCGTGGCTTTGGGGTACACATGCGCACGCTGAGAATACTCCAGAACACATGGCCGATTTCAAGGTCAAGGTAAAACCCTACAAGACAAATCGTACCGTCTGAAAGGAAAATCTCAGCAGACGAATTTTCGCAAGATATGTCCCACAAGAAGAATCGCATGAGATAATCTCGTCGTGGGAACCGGGCTTAAAACAACCTTTAACGTCACCACTGATAAAATTAAAGCTGCTCATGCACCAACCTCCTAGATACATGAAAGCCACAATTATCGCATGAGATGCACCAGTTTGGCCAACACATGGGACAAAATGCCATGGTATTTATTGCCCACAATATGTGTTCTTGTGCACCATGAATTAATCGACCGTTAGCAGGCTTCAAAGCAATAATGCATTGGTTTATTTTGTGAACATCGTACTTTTTTTACAGAGAAATATAATATTTTTTGCGACAATAAATAATAATAATAATGATAATCTTTATTGTTATGAAGAGTACAATAAAAACAGGACTAGTGGAAACAGGAACAGTAATACAACAATATAGTATATCGATTCGGCCGAATCGTTGCGCTATTATAATAATAATCCCTTCCTGCTATTAACATATATGGTTATACTGAGATAGCTAATTACATATCAAATTAACATTAACATTGCTTTAATTACTTGTTTTGCCTTTAACAAAGTATCCTTAGTATGTCTCTTAAAAAGGTGAAGCGATAATTGAGAGCTTACAGTACCAAACCATTTATTAAATATATATATCCCATTATCTCTCATAGATATTTTCGTCAATTTACATTTATGTTTAGGAAAATTTAACAGTGGCGACCTTATTGTGTTATTATACCTATGGATTTCAGCATTTCTTACAAAAAAATCTTTCATAATAAGAGGTAATCCATTGCTGAAAAAAGAATAGAAAGGTATAAACTCGTATAAGGATGTGAGCGGAAGGATGATCAATTATTATAACAGGCGTTGTTCTCTGTCGATCATAGGCACTCGATGAAGTATATATGGATAAATGACGACATTGTCTGCGAGGACGGTAAACCTGCCTGTACGAGTTTACTCCCATATACAGCGGTGAGTCATGCTAGTTTAATATGGATTGCCTAACAGATAATAAATAGTGCTGGGAGCGACGTCTGATAAGAAGCCCGGAAATTATTTTGCAAGGCGGATTTTCACCTTTTTTGGGGGTCATTTTTGCATCTTAACAATGGCTTGAAGATAATTAACTTCATATGAAGACAATCGCGGCAGCTAATCTAGGAACTTGTCTGACTCTCTTGTCTTGATGGATGGCGTAGCGAGTGTTTGTTCAGTGAGTCCATGTTTATCCCTACCACATCAGCGCCCAACCACATTCTGAAGAGATCCTACAGTAAATAGCGTTATTATAAATCACCCCAGATTTATTACTGCTCACGGTGATAGATTTATCAATTGACTTTGAGTAGGACAGGGAGGGTCGGGGATGAACGAATTTGATGAGAGAAAGGAAACGGTTACAAGAAGAAAAACAAAGGTGGCGTATGGTCTTTATCCTTAGGGTAAAATTGTCGGAAATTATAGCGTGGCTTGGGGCTGAGAAACACTGCTAGTAGCAGGAGTGACATAGAGAAAGAGATGGGGGGAGGGGGGTTGGATGGGAATGGCGGGGGGGGGGGCATAGGGAGGAGCATAGGAAGGGGTGCAATTGGGTGTAATGTGGGACGATAATAGAAGCAGGTTCAAGAACGCTAAATCGTCGGGCAAGGTAGAGGGGTGGGGTGTGGATAAGTGTAGCTGTGTGGGCGAGCAACACGTGAAAGAAGGGAGGGAGCAGGGGAGAGGGAGGTGGTGTCGGGAAACAGACGCCAAGGGAAGGGCGTGGGGGTGAGGGCGGACGGAGGAGGGAGGGGCTGGAGGGGAGGGGGTGTACGCGTGATGAGCGCGAGCATGGTCAGGTCTGATAGGTGGTAGCTGTAGTGATCGGCTGGGAGCCCAGCTAGGCCGCCCATATAGCTAGCTCTGCCAATAACTAGCCGGGGACCGCCTGATGAACGTCAGTCACTGCAGGGGGACCAACCAACCAACAGGAAGCAAAGCACCCGGCAAGGCCAGTCAGGCAGGGAAGAAGGCACCCACACCGCGCTATTGGTGGCCCAGGCGACAGAGTTTAGTGGTAGAGCGAGTGGGCGGCCGGTGTGAACTAAAAGACGGAGGAAGACTCCAAACAGACGCAAAAGGGACTTTAGCGGTAACAAGGCTAGTAGTTATTATAACGGAACAACGCTTGGTTAGGGAGGATTAACAACGCCTGGAAGAGCGCATGGTGGAAAACCACGTGATCAACTTAGGTGGAGGAAGGTTCCAGAACCGTGCGGTGGATTAAGACACCGACAGACACACTACAGGCAGCCAAACAAACTTAAGGTGGGAAGAAATTGCCTTCATTTATATCATTAAAACATACTCCATCAGTGTAATACCAAATATATATATATAAAATTAATCCGTTAAACTCTTAGTATTCGAGGCGCGTCGCAAAAAAAATCAGCTTTGACCTACAGCGGCGGTTTCGGATATTTGCCCATGGCGTATGGTGCAAAAATGTATAACCGGAAATAAGAATCCGCAACATTATTCAAGGCGCAAAATTGCTAAAACTGTGTTAAGCGCTTTCGGCCTTTCTGTACAGCGGATGGTTTGTCGCATTGATTAATTGCGCCTGTGTCATCCTTGCCCAAAGGCGGTTTATGCCGAGTGAATGGTTGTGTCGCTTTAATCGTGTGACAAATATTCCACAGTTACCTCATAACTATATAGACACTGTTTCAGTTAAAAGTGGTATCCATCCGCGGGCCACCTCTAAAGAAAGTAAAGCCATATATAAAGATTATGGGTTCAACCATGGCACAAAACCTGTCGTTGTTACCTGGACGCAGGCTATGGCGGTGTTCATTCCATGGTGGCTCTAATAGGAGGCTGATGCCATCGCTTTCCGTCTGTCAGTTATTCAACAAAGCGGATTGAATGGCCGAAAGCCACGGACGATCGGGCAAAGGGATCCAATTAAATATATGAAAACGTCTGTAAAATGTGTTTGGTTTGAGCACAAAGACCCTACAATGGTTTAGGCGAATTCAGATACAATGGATGCTACTGTATGGACAGAGTCGTATGACAATACGCCTTTCGGTAAGTGAAATAAGATATGGAACATTGGTCTTAATTCAAATAATTGAATAGAAATATCAAATGGATGCGTCAGTGGCAATTGTGCCACAGGAGTCAGTGTGGGACTGTTCCCCAACTGTTTTGCCCTTACCGTGCAAAGTGTCAGCGGCAGGAAGTAAAAACAGTCCCATGCTTCGCGAAAAAAGATCCATACATGTACACCTATGGCCGTCCAACTAATTAAATGAGATCGTGAATTATGTCAGTCGCTATGCAGTCGTAGTAATCTTGCACACTATCGCCAAGTTTAGCGTCTCCTTTCTTCTACCTTTCTTTCACGTTGGTATTGTTATTAATGGCGCTCTCGTTGGAATCCACACTGCGTACAGGTGGGTCTCTTTGCGTTCCGAAACGTGGGCTCACAATGTCTGCCGGTCAGTGGGCACATTCCTTTGGTAACCCGGATGGACCGAATACGCACATCGGTATACCGCCCGACACTTCTGTCACCCGGGTCGGGCGCTCGCGCATCCATTCAGTATTCCGATGTTCCCCGTATAAAACATCGGGCGCATTTCTTTGGGTCAGGTTCGGTATCCCGCTCCGGGCCCGCAACACGTGACAGGGAACATCCGAGTATGCCAATAGGGATATGCCTATTCCAATGAAATGCACAGACCGTTCACATCCGGTGCACATTAAGGCACTGGAACCAACCTACTCTTCATCACCTTTCAATCAGCCGCCATCTTCTCCCGAATGTCCCGTGCTGTTTAGAACGGGGCACATCGGCATACCGAATGCATGCGCGCGCATCCATACCCGGGTGAAAGAAGTGTCGGGCGGTGAACCGATGCGTAATGTGCGTATTCGGTCCACCGTAGGGATACACCCCGGGTACTAAAGAAATGCGCCCATTATGGGACATTTGGGAGAAGATGGCGGCTTATTGAAAAATGACTGTCTAGGCTGGTTCCATGGCCCCCTAAATGAACCAGACATGACCGGTGTGAAGATTCATTGACATTCGGAGTAGGCCTACGGGCAGGTCGGTGAGAGGTTGAGTATACCGGGCGGCCTACCGGTCCTGGCACAAAGCATTGCGCCCAGTGTTGTACTGGGTTACCGGGATCTGACCACAGAGCGTCCCATGGGAAGTCTATCACTGTACAGTCGTGCTCATTCCGGCTCTCAATGATAAGTGATGGAGATTGAATGCGATGGCCACTTTGATCAACCGTTCAGAGCCCCGAAAATACGCCATCAGGCCTGTTTCGATGCAATCACTCACGCAAACAAGGGAGGGTACATGTCGGGTGGTGGGACGGAGGGGGATGTCAACACTATCAACGCTGTTTGAAACGAAACATGCGATCGGGAACTTTGATTCCGCATTTATAGCTCACACAAGACTCAAGGCTACCAATTAGTCCAATAATAGATTTTAAGGTCTCTAACATGGCAGATAGAGCTTTGATACAGCGTAGCTCACGTATAACTCACGATTGTCCTTTAGTACACAGTGGGCTCTTACACGACAGGTGAGCATTAAAAGGTTAAAAAGGAACTGAAGCTATAATTCCCCATTAGTCGTCAGTGCGCAATCACTCACGACTACACTAAACGAGTGTTCTAACCTGGAAAATAGACCGGAAGTTGAACGAACGCTGTGCCGATGTTCGTCAGGTGGCGCTCCGATAGCTTCGTTTAGCCTCCTCCTTTCGACAGGAAGACCGCTAATTAAACGGCAACAATTGGCGTCAAAGCAAGGTCATCTCGTCTCCTGCTGAAGGTGGTCATGTGGGATTGCCGCAGTCTCGCGCACATGGGCGACCGGTGGCGGAACAAAGCACGTGCTGCCGCGCAGCACAGCCAAGCTAATTGTCGTTTGGTGAGCTTTCCATGAGTCACTCGCAGTCTACGGTGAGTGACGCATGCGTCATTCACTGTCCACGGTGAGCTTTCCATGCGTCACTCGCAGTCCACGGTGAGCTTTCCATGCGTCACTCGCAGTCCACGGTGAGCTTTCCATGCGTCACTCGCAGTTCACGGTGAGCTTTCCATGCATCACTCACCATCCATGGTGCGTACTCAAAAATATATGTTTCCCACGAATGTGTTTTAGATTTGGTTGATTTGAGAACAAACATGGCGTCGATTGGTCTATGCTTTTCCAAAGAGGACATGGTGTCGATTGGTCTATTTATTTCCAAAGAGAAATTGAGGTGTCTTTATCCTAAGCGGGCACGATTTGCCGTAAACGTCCGGATGAAAACCCCCCGCATCTGAGCCGGGCATCTGAGTCGATCATTAAGGATGGTGTTCCACTAAAAGCTGACATGATTACTACAATTGTGAGTATTATTATGGAAGTCTAACATCGGGGAGCAGGGTATGGAGTTAAATATCAATCTACGCCAATCGCAGAAACATAGGCAGGTGATGAGAGAACAATTATGCTCCCTCATCATCGCGAGGACATACACCCAACATAAGAATACATAATAGTTCAAGGCTCATGTTAACACAGAAGCAACTTGCTCCCTCCTTGCCTGAATGCTTAGTTGATTCACGAAGAAGCTATATGCACCACAAAATGGTCATCATATTCCGCCATTTGAAAAATGCTGAAATAGCGTGAAATATTAAAATCTATAATGTCACGTACATTGACAGCATTTCTCTGGTTCGGTTTTGATGCTCTCCGTGTGGACCCATTGCATCATGCATAGAATAGTGGCTCTTGCAGCAAGAGCAATATATAGATACAACAAAAATATAGATGCAGAAAAATATATACATCCGTGTCCCCAACCCCCTCGCCCGCATATCCTTTGCCTACCTTTCAGCTAGACTATCCATCCACTTACCAACGACAGCTCGGAAACACGTCTGTATCACTTTCTTAGACATAACCAGACTAATAAGTGGAACCATATAGCATTACAGGATGCTTGCCTAAGAAAACGCCACAGACGAAATCTGGCTGAAACCGGCTGTAATGTCGATTCTTACTGGCCGAGAGCAGCAAAGATTGACCCTCTTGATCCTGGCAAAATTGCCATTATTACCGGCAGGAAGGCTCGTGTATGAAAGTCATCGGCTAGAGATGCATTTTTGTTGGCCCTTTTGATATGCATAACCCTGAAGATACGTGTATGATGGAGGCAACAATTGGAACTGCAATCGACAAGACTTTTTTAATTTCGTTATTGTTACATTGGCAGAAATAGGATAAATTTAGTGAACTGTAAGTTTTCGGACACCAAACGCAGATAATTTTTCAAGTGTATGTATATTTTCGGACACTATCGGACCTAAATTAACAATGCGTCTAGGCTCCTTTGTTATTGCGTAGTGCCGGCCCCCATGATTGCACTTCACTGCTTGTGATTGCCGGCTTTCGGCGAGAGGGGCAAGTCGCTGTCTAGGGGGTTATTTGTGCCGTATTTCAGGTGTGAAAGAGCAACACCTTGGTTGCTAAGTAATGAGCTGGGCTTTGGTCTCCATTGTGCTGGCTGGCGGACGAGTCAGTCGGCGGATGAGTTGTTTATAAACCGCGAAAGTAAACAAGCCTTAAATCACGGAATGCGTGAAAGTATTTGATTAATTTATGTTACCGAAGACTGCAGCGCGTCGGCTGCAGAATCAAAGTTTCTCAAGAATTGATCCATGCTCTATATCGTTTTCCGAACAGCTGTCACAGGATCGAATGCGCAGCTATATATATGGCATCTCTCGGATGGGAATTAATCCCCTTTGTTCTTGCACTGTGTTTTTTCTCTCAGAAGTTACCGTTATATTTGGCACAATGATTGCAGTTCATTGTCACTGATTGCAATTCATAACCACTATTTGCCTAAAGCCATATCTTCATTGACATTAAAGTTATCGAGTATATTTTATCTCCTGTAACTGATGAGAGATCTAACGCTAGCAGATTGCACTCCGAGTATCTTCAAAGCAATATTATACTCTTGATCACCTTACCCGCTGTTAAGGTGTGAAGCAGCAACACCTGGGTGCTAAGTGATATAATCGGCATCAGTCGACTCGCAATGTCGTAATTCTTAATCGATATTTTGTTATGTATGTATGTTTTCGGACAGCGGATGCGGGAGTCCATTTTATTGACTGTAAATATTCGGACAGCCAGAAAAACAATTATTTTTAAGTGTCCGAAAACATACGTGAAATACGGTAATAAACCAACGTGAGGACAACGGTGTATATATACATTTGCCATTGGTAAAGTGAGTGCAAAGGTTAAATGAAGATATATATGCATATAGATGTGGGCGGGCGGGCGGGGGTGGAGACGGACTGGGCGGTGGAGGACCGGTGAGATGACATTGAGCCTCAGCAGGTGTCGGAAAGAGGGCCCTAGTAACAGGTGCAGACCGTACCCGGCAGGTGATTTGATGTAGCAAACACATTGTCTTCCTTGCTTGCTATAAGCCACACACACTGATAGACAGAACCCAAGGTCGTCATGCGCTCACAAAAGGCGACAATAACGCCCGAACTTTGACCCTCCAACTATCCGATATGAAGGGTAGACATACCGTTTTTGCGGACTCGATTTTGGTCATAATACTTTAACTTCGAGAGTGGGTGGCGGTCAAAAAAGAGTGTGTTTCTTTTTCTCTAAATACGTATTGTTTACGGATCTACTTGGAAACGTAATGAAAAATATATGGTACTTCACTAAAATAAGTTCCGGCCATTTTGGTCAAATTGGCTTTAATTGGTCAATAGAAAAATGCTTTATCAAATAGGTTTTACTTATCAAGTAGCTTTATCAAGTATATTGTGAAGCCATCTAAAAATCTGGTCAACAGAATTTCCCTCCAAAATGCCTCCTGAAGTTTAGTGTCATGGTGAATGTGTAAATAGCAAAAGATATCTTACTGAACTAACGCATTTTCACAATTTTGTCTATCGGTGCGTATACGCAATCACCGAACAAGGGCAGGATCCATGAGCATGTCCAGGGGGTCCCCCCCCCCCCTCCCCCCCCCCCCCCGCCTGTTTTTTTTCAGGAAGAATACCGTTTTTCAATGCAAATTGTAGGCCCTCTGATGCGTGGATGCCCCCCCTCCCCCTCTCCCCGGCCCGGTCGCAACTTTTCATTGGACTCAGCCCCTGGTCGTCAAAAATTGGGTACATTTCCCTCGGTCTCAATTTTGTATCGCAAGTTTGGACCCGCCCCCTTTCAAATCATGGATCCGCCCCTGTTGAACATTTTGTGTATTTACTTTTAATACATCAAATGCAAGAACATTTGGCGGAGGAACTAATATTTGATTTGACATGGACTGATATTGATTGTCATTGAAACCTGTACATGAAAACAGAAAGAATTTAGTTCTGAAAAAAGCCGCCAGGCGCGACCCGCTCTTCACCTTAAGTAAGCATGTCTTGCCCATATAGCAAAACTTAAAATCTATATTGATTTGGCTCAAAAACTGACACGGATCTAAATATTTCATATTGCAAGGGCCACATTATATCCATAGCGAAGATGATAGACATGGGTACCCACTGCTGTCCACATCCCGCCCCCCTCCCCACTCCTTATCCCACCATCAGACTCTCCAACCTAATCCTACCACACGACATATTCAGTATTGTTGTATAACCTTTCCGAGAACATAAAACACGGAAGGCGTTATAAGGTGGGAGTGCTATAGGCTAGCCAGTTTCCTAAGTGGCTGGGTCTAGTCATGGCTCGTAATGGGAAGGAAGACGGAAGCTAGTTACCATAAATGAATTGTCCAATAAGGCGCTTAGAATCAATGACGGGTGGCAGCGTGGCTTGCCGATTGGTCAGGCCTCCCAGGGGAGAAGTGAAGTACCAGTGTATAATCAGCAGCCCAGTAACCTCAAAGGAGAACTACAGGGTTAAGCTAGATGGCCAGTCCGTGAAAGTTTTAAACCACCTTTGATGATTCCGACGACCATCTTGTACTTTTGAGGCAAATGGTAGTAAAACCAGCATTTAACCCCTTCCCAAGTGAAATGGTGCGAAGCTGATAAGCGCGCGGGTGACGTCACTGAGGAGCTTTATACCCATCTAGCGCCAATGGAATACATGGAGTGCCCTCACTGAACTTACGTCACGGGCTTGTCTCTGGTTGGCTCGGTGCAGGCACGTGAGCGGAGCCTTTTGGGAGGTCATGTGCGATGATAGCAAGCTTTGATGAATATTTTCTCGGCGATTTGGTAGCCAAAAATTTGAGCTTCACTCGCAAATATTTTTTCAGACTGTGTTATTTTCTCGTATCAGTACTTAGTGCCAAAGACAGTTTCCTATAAGTACAATGACCTTGTCGCGGTAATCGACTCAAAGTGGCGATGCCACTTTTATAAACTGAAATAAATTAATTGATTTGTTTTTAGATACAACCAACGCTATTGCGCTTAGAATAAAATGATGAATTGTGCTACGACTGAAATAAAATCGAATGCATTGCTGTAAGATTGAAAGAAAGTGATCACATTGTGTTAAGCCTTACATAAATGGCTTAAATTGTCCTAAGCATTCTTTATATATATTAGTTGAGGAGATGATTGCATAATAATAAAGCAAATCGAAAAAATAAATACGAGACAGTGGAGCTTTACATAATGCATTACAAGATGTAGCCTATGCGTCTGCATTTCTATATTTCCTCCCGCTGTTGCCTGTCACTACTGTTGCTATAAGGCATGGTGGGCAGGCCAGACAATGTTGAGAAAACGGACGGTGTAGATTAGAACTTGGTACTAAACGACCATTGTAGTCGGTGTCCTTTGATGTCATCTACAGAAACAACCCTCTTTATCGACGACTGACTAAATTGATTTTACGTCCAGCATCTTACAAATGTGTAGATGGGTCCCACTGGGCAATCGATAGTCGCGCGGACGTTCTGTTTCTTACCTTGTGGAAGACCAGCAACCTACTGCTTGGTGTAAAATATGTACAGAACACTGTGTGCATTGTACGTGACATTATCACACATCACAGTTGACATTTCAGACAAGTGGACGAGATACTAGACACGTGACATTCCTACACGTGACACTAGACACGTGGCATCCATACACGTGACACTAGACACGTGGCATCCATACACGTGACGCTAGGCACGTGGCATTGCTACACGTGACATTAGACACGTGACACCAGTACACGTGACACTACCATACGTGAAACCATCACACGTGACGCTAGACACGTGACACCATCACACGTGACACTAGACACGTGACACCATCACACGTGAAACTAGACACGTGACACCATCACACGTGACAGCAGGACGCCGCCTCGTTACAACATTTAATGTTATGATTAAAATGTATCGTAAAGTGTTGCTCATGTTGCGTCTCATGTGAATGCAGACATGTATGCATCGATATATACAGTAAAGACTCGGATAGCACATGTAAATACATTGTACGGGACATACGTACGTGTTTGTTAGTACGTGTTGTCCGTTGCGGTTGATAATAGTGAGACCCTGCAGTAAGTACAGTTCGACAGATGGATCCTTTATTATAACGTCTGCCGCATGTCTGATATTGAATGGGATACTCTATCGGGTTACAGGAGAATATGACCGCCAATAATATCTGCCCCCCCAGGCCTACAGATACAATGCCAGCAAGACAAACCAATCTCCTTCAAACTCCCAGTCAACACGTGTTCGGAGATTTGATTTTTGTTTTTAAGCCAATCCCATTCATAGCTTAAAATTTGCGCGAGCAATGCGAACATTTTATTCATGGTGTCGCAGTTGGTGCCCATCTCATCACATTTAATCACTTTCTTCTCATGCCTCAGTATCTTAGCGGCGATTCTACTTGCTTATACAGGACGCTCTTAGCCGGAGAGCTCACCATTCGTATGCATTGGACAACACTCCCATCATGGGCCATGGGTTTCGATATATAGTCCCAGGGAATATTCCGACCAGTCACATCTTTATGATGCTTGCGATTGTGGGCGGTGGAAAGTGCACGCGTCACCGGGTTTAATAGCGCATTTAAGAGTCGTTTTATTTTTTATATTCCGTACGCATAAAACCCCCATGTTTCTATTCGTTCTTCCGTCTTCGTTATTTTTATTTCGCAATTTTAAAGCTATTAGTTTCCTTACATTATGCGCCCATCCATGCTCTGACCTTCTGGGATGCAAAACGACCGGAAACGGGTACGAAAGATGCCAGTACGCCAGTACGAGTTGTCTTAGTTATCCTCCGGAAAGAAAGACCGGAGATCGGAGAATAGAGGGCCGCCATTGGTCACCTCGCATTGTAACGCAGTCTGCGATGAAACAGGCTCCTTAATTGGAGAATTACCTCGCTCGGTTTGGGACGCATGTCATTTCCCCACCATCAGAAGGCCTGTCCAATCCCCAGGGAGGCCGTCCAAATTGAGTCTCCTCCCAAGCTTGGACGCACGCGATACTGGACATTTCTTTAGCCTTGTCCCCGCGTCCTGTGGCCACGCCGTGGTCTCTTGTAGCCTGCACCCTCCGTGTATACATACTGCCCATGCCTTGTTTACCTGTTTAGTCCCTAGAGCTAGCTTCCTCCCAGACGTCGCCCACGTTTTTGAAGGTCCCGCCTTACCAGCCTTTATAGTACGCAACGCCATTGGGTTTGCTTGCACACTGTCGCAATACGCCATATTATCATGTGTTGATTGGTATATATAACGAGAGATATATTGTGGGATCTGAAGTCTCGGCTGCTTGAGGTTGATACCGCTCGTTCGTCCAACAATTCTTTTCGTAGCTACCAACGATTGATATGTTAAGCGGGTATAGATTTTAAACTGTTTTTATTAAATCTCGATGATGAGTACATCCTTATATTCGTGCGATATGCATGTGTATTTTGTGCGAAAGCACGAATCAACAAAATTAACATAATTGACCGAATTAATGCATGGCCTTATTTAGTTGTTAGATTTGAGAATGACACTTTAGTCTTTGACGATCATCCTGCCGCAATAGGAAAGTGATCATTTATGAATCCGTGGATATTTTGCTAAAGGGGAGGGCATACAGTTTTATTCTATCTGGTGACACATCAATACGAAAGTTCTCTCAATGAACACAACATCTCGCACTTTTCTCTGGCTCTCCATATGCTCTTCATGGCCTGGGCGCCCCTCCCCCATCCGCCCCCCCCCCCCCACCAGTGCAATAATGTAGTACCCCGCCCCCGCCTCCCTGGCCTGGGAGATCGTTCAATCTTAGATATATGATCATGTAACAGCATCGGGCTTTATGATTGAGCTTCGATTTTACAGCACGTTTTCATTATTAGTCATAGTCCCTGCTTTATATTTACAAAAAAAAACAATCAGACATGCGAAACGTCTCAAACACCTTGTATCCTCAGTGCAGGTGACAATAGGCACAGTTTGGGACGTCACAAAGGATTAACCCCGGACCTTTCCTTGCAACATATATCAAATTTCTCGTATCCTCAGTACAGCTTTTACACAAATAGGCACCCTATGAGACGCCCCAAAGGGTATTTCTGGCGGAAAAGGACGCTCATACGCTCATAGGCTTTTGGCCCCGTCTCCTGGCTACAAAATGAATGATATTTCAAACGCTTGGACGAAATAACTGGGTAACCCACCAGCGTTATATGCTGCGAGACGTGTGAGGTTGACGTGTGCGGCTGACCTGCGCTCGTGTTTGATGTGTCAGCAACCTGAGAGTTAGCCATCACCAAGGTTATTGCCACGTGGCAACGTCTGATTGGCTCAATTTACTTGCCGCCCACAATCGTGTTTCCACGTGGCCGGGCAGCGTCTTGGGGGTCGTACGTGACAACGCGTGGTGCCTGTCATCAAGGACCCCATGGTCGATTTATCGATCATATATATATATGTGTGTATAGGATAATTATCATCGTTGGGCGCAGACAACGCGTAATTTTTGCGCTTCGTGATTGAGAAAATGTTAGACCAAAGAAAATCTGTAGATTCTTATACAGACCCATTTAAAAAAACATACGAACATGTTATGTACGTGTGAAGGTCGTCTAAAATGTCATAAGACGTTCGAGCCCCCCCCCCCCTCCACCCTCCTCCTACCAACTGGGACACGCTAGTGTCTGGCCACGGTTTATTGGATGATAAATCACCCAATAATTAACATTTGCCCGCTCCCACACGCTACGCTTTCGATTTTCTTGTGTTGCAAAATTATATACGATTCAAAGATATGCTTCTAGAAATATTTCTTTGCTATCAATACAATATGACGTGATGGTTGATGGAGTTATGCAAGGGATATTTATGTTCCTCGAGAATTTGCTTTTCATTTTTCCGTGAACTGGGCATTAGGAGAATAATTCATCGTTAACTGGGAGTGAGGTATTACCCAACTATCGCGATTAAGGACTTTCATTTATCGGGGACTGGGAATTTTAATATGAAATAACCGTGAATTGGAAAATCGTGAATCTACTGACGTCCGCGGTCTAGGCCTACTGTCACAGATCTATTTATCAACCGAGAAAGAATGGTTCAGTGGAGGCTTTTTGCATTTTCCATCGTGACTCGCGCACGTCCTCGCTTTCCACTTGCATCAGTTCGTCGGATGCAGCGGCTGATCCAGGGGCCAGGAGGATGGGGTCTATGTGTTTTAGAGCCTTCCCCCTTCTATTCCATCACTCAATTCATCGTGAACCGGGAATTTATCTTTCAGTTCTTCGTGGACTGGAAAGACAGCGATATTTTTGCCTCTCCCCCGTTTTTGTCATCATGTCAATGATACACTGATAGTGGTATAGGGATATTCGATTTAGATCGGTTAGCATAACACGTGGCAGGCACATCAATAGGCGTTCAACCAACGGCCTGGCGTAGGTGATTATATATCATTCTGATTAAAATATGTAAATGCATTAAATAGTCATTCTAAAAGGTGGAAACTGCCTCATGAAGAGCCTTAAGCAATGATCATTCTCAAGACAAAGCGGTCGCAAAGCGGTCGCAAAGCGCAACACCTATGAAGATGAGCCATGGGCCCGAATTTACGGGAAGACTTATGGGTAATCATGAGGAGTACGTTCAGCGCCCCACACTAATAAGAGAGCGAGAAGTCACAAAAATATGACGTTTGTATTTGACTAATCCTGTTTATGGGTCGTTAATTTCCTAACGCTGCTTTTAGGTTTTGGACAGCAAAACGAGTCGTAACAGGTTAAAACATCCGTTACACGGTTTGGGGAGTTTTGTCGGGGAATGAGGAGTCTCTTGATTGGATTTCGACGTTCGGAGGGAAGTTGGTTCCGCAGGGTAATTTAAGTCTCCCCGCACTCCAGGTAATTCTAATAAGACGAGGGGAGTCGATCGCCTAGTCACCCTCCTGCCAGTAGGAGATTCTCCACCCACCCACCCACCCTACCAAGCCCGCCCACCCACGATGTCCCGTTCACCGTGTCCACCCACCAGACCGACACTGTGGGTTATCAACCACCGGAAGCGGTGGCGGTAGAGATAGAGGTGATCTGCATTAAGCTGGACGTTCTAAGGTTAATGCCGGAAGGCCGGCGACAGTTCAGGAATTATTAATGATAGCTTCATGGGGAAGTCAATCGGGTTAATTACTCGGATGCTCTGTACCATGCCTTTTAATTACCGGCTTCTTTGGGGCGGGAGCCCATCGCGCCCTCAATTGCTTTGATACTGATCACGATGGGACGACCGCCTAGGTCAAAGATAAACACAAGCCGCGTGAGTTGTGATTATAGTAGTGGGTTCTAATTGTAACCCTCGCAACGCGCATGCGCGACAGCTGCCTATGGCTAAAAATCTTTAATGTCCATGGAGAGGTCCATTCAGCAGAAGAATGGCACCCAATTGACCATTACTGGACTGGTCGATACCCCCATTACAGTTGATTATCGGGCTTGTCGTGGATCGGCTAATGTATAGGAACATGAGGGGGGAGGGGGGGAGTGTTATGGGTATCGTCTTGACCCCTCAATGCATGTTCTCCCCATCCACATTCGTGAGTGGCCTCACCCCGCCTACCCCCCCCCCCCTTCCCCCCCTGCCTCAACAGTTTGGAGCCGTCTTGCCCTTGTGTCTTACTATCCTTAACCGCCGTTGACCCCCCAAAGCCAAGCAACGGCTTTTACAAACCTTTAAAACGATCCTTTTGATCGCGCCAGGAATTCTCTTTGCAAGTAGTGTCTCCTTTCTCGTGTGAAGCCCCCATGATTGGTGGCGGCCTTCGTGCGGAGTCATCAATATCATTATTCGATTGGTTTATAACTCCCAATGCTGGTTACTATTGTTTTCTGAATGAAGGTCATTTCTGCTGATCGTTCCTATTTCTCGTGCAACCCGTTCTCATTTCTCACCCAATTCGTGCTGATATAGTAACAACGCAAGGATCCCCCCCCACCATCCTCACCATGCCACCGCCGATGCCACCGGAAATTACATCAAATTCGACTGTAATTCGAATGGACTCCTCATCACATGTGGTGCCGGGTTTAAGTGTCCACAGCCGAAGAGAACAAGTGGAGCATCTGGCAGTGGCGCCATCTCTCGTCGCCAATTCCCCCTACTTTCTTCTGTCTCAGTTTTCTTTAC
>OZ025261.1:20059372-20106825 GCA_964019135.1 Arenicola marina
CAAACCCTATCGCTCCCCCAAAGTGGCTTCAGCCTGGCGTCGAGGGCGCAAAAATAGTGTAACGCCCCCCACCCCCCCCCCCCCCCCCCCCCCCCACCTGTCCCAGCCTTCCCCAAACCAAAATCATGCATCCGCTCCTGATAATGTAGACAAAATCAAAAGAACATGTATTCCATTAACAATAATTACCGAGGCCTACCAACTATGTCACAAATACAAACATGTTAAAGGCTAAATTCTAACGAACTCCAATTAGTTCTCCCACAGTTAATTATACTCCATAAAAACTGAGAGAAGAACATGTGCGTCATCCTCATTATTCAGTTTGGGATGATTCGAAACCAAGAAGAATAGTTCTAAATCTTTGCTTCAGCTGCTCTTACTTTCCAACGTGTTGCGCAATTAATATCGTTGGGGTTTAAGCGCCAGCAACATGAGAGCAAAAATGGGACTAAACCCCGAAAATAATGGTCCATTTATTACTAGCGTGGTGTCATGGTGGCTGCGTAGAGAACGAGGATTAACCCTGGAGACTGTTGGTGTCTGACTGGTTGGAGTGGCGTGGAGCCGCTGTCTCCATTGTCACCATTGTGGTGCCTCTAGCAGACGTCGCCGGAGAGATCCCGCAGTGAATGGCTGCGTTCCTGCCACACTTCCGCTCCACGCATGGCCCTCACGAGCAACAGGCCTCTCCGCATTATCCCTCCGCGTGAGCGCCCCCAATCCAAGGTACTTTCACACTACTTATACAATCCGCCCACAAGCCCTCTGTTTTATAGCCACTCCGTATCAACAGTCTGTGGCTGTGCCCAGACGGATAGTTGTCATTGGCCGATCCACCCTTTGGGGCTATAAGACTTCAGCGAGATGGCTTTCTCGTTGACTACTCTCGTCGCGAGATTCTCTCATGGAAGTCATTCATTTTGCTTGTGTCGTTGTACTCCGGCCCCAGAGCTATTTGTCCGCCCACATAATTATCAGAACCTGCTATCATACATATATAAATATATAGTAATATATATATAAATACATATACATGTACTGCACATAAATACATATTATGTGAATACCATTGTATCGCACCTTATTTATTGTCTTGAGCGTAGTATTATATCCCTTGTGTATTCCTGTATTGAAAGGACACGCAATCGTGGTTCACCTTTCAATAACTCCCGTGACTGTTTTATTACCACGTAATACGTCTCTGCTGTAGAACTCCAAGTTTTGTCGCACCGGTTGCAACAATTCGCATCAAAATGACAAGCTTTATAATTCATAAGCGGGCCATCGCGTTGGGCCATTTCCAGGGGAAAGAGTCACCGTAGCCCGCATCAGGCTTTTAATAACGTGATATTTATTGCTATAATAATTGGTCTAACAGCTTCGCTCCCAAAGGCCTGTACGTACGGCGTGCATGATTTGAATGGAATGAATATGAATGATTTGAATGATTCATCAACGGTCCCATCTGTCTAAACACCGCAAATTGCATTCCCGAGACTTTGCCGCACACCGTGGTTTCAACGGCAATAATCGTTTCATTCAAATGTGTTTTTCTTTCATTCATCAAAGCCGTGCCGCTGGACGTCACGTCTATAGCTTGCCGGCTTCAAACTGACCTGACATATGAGACAGTCGAGAACATAATCGTTATCTTTCTGCATTGATTGACATTCGGAGCAAAAGCTATTCACACATGTCTCTGTGGCAAGGCGTTTGTCATTAACAGGCGGCTAATGAAAGCCATTCGTGAAATGTTACCATTATAATCACGAGTGTCACAGAATAAAAACATACAAATAGAATGAAATGTCAACTTAATATAATTCTCATCGTGAAATGGCTTTACCATGAAAGACTGCTTCATCAAAGTCGAATTCGAATTCGACACCCTTTCCATAAGCCGTGATGTGGTATCCCAAATATACCTATATTTATAACATACATTGCTGTATTTATAATAATGTATTATCTCATATGATAGACAATAGTTATGATTAATTATGTAGGGTGTTGGTACGTCGTAGTGTGCGACAGCACCACCCTCTTAAATTAAAAACGACACATTTATGGAGCGACACATTTATGGAGCGACACATTTATGGAGTGACACATTTATAAATACAGGAGTTAATTTACATCTGGGTTGTCTTCCTGTGGTGCTTGGGACAGGAAAAGCACATCGCGACCCCCTGTGCCTATCCCATGTGGTCGATACTAGCGAATGTAAAATTATTTTTGAACATCAAAGCATTGGGTGAGGAGGGGGATGGGGTGATGGGGGATCGGTAATGTGACCCATTTATTTTGTTAGTAACAACCCTTTCCATAGCATTCTATACGACCCTAGATATTGTCTCGCGCATATTCAAACAAACCCCTCGTCAATAGGTTTGGGAACTGGCTTACAACGTATTTGTCCCCTTTGCAATGTTATAAAACTGGAATCATAATTAACGCCAGCTCCGGTATTTTACCACGCTGACCGGCGCCACTCTGTCAATTGACGAGGGCGGGGGGGGGGGGTAATTTCTTAGCCCTTCATGAAACAAAGACGAACATACATGTAACCATGGAATTATCACTGTACTGTCACTGTACAAAAATGGGAGAGTGGAGTGGAATATCGCGAGAAATCGGCTTAGGCGTTGCACTTGTCTAGGTCACTCAAGGTTGAAAATGTGTATGACGCGACGAGACAGGGGTGCACCGATGTGGATGGTGGGAGGGGGCCAAAGGCGAAAGAGGTAGGACATGTCTGAGGAGAGAGAAAGCGAGAGAGAGAGGGTGGGGGGCAGCTCTGGGGGTGGGGCGTGGGACTTGGGTACGGAGGGAGGGGTGCATTGTAGGACCAAAGGACGGCGGTTTTTTCCTTTTTGGACCATTCTGCCGGCGGTTTCCCTCTGCTAGGCAGGAGACAGTAAGGCGGGCGCCCCGTGCATGGGTCGCTAGGCTGTGGTGGGCCAGCAAACGTTGTGTTTAGGCAAATGGTTGGATGATGGCATTGGACAGGGAACGGCCGGCCTGACCGGGCCTTGCTGAGCCGCCATGAAAAGGCTGTCTATGGGGGTTGGGGAGGGGGGCGGTTAGGGGGTGGAGAGGCCAGCGGAGCGAGGTTGGGAAGGGGGCAGGGGGGTCGAGTGGTCGGGGTTCACCGCTGGAGTGGAGTAAATAGCGGAAAACTGCATCCAACTCGCCGGGGGGGAGGGGGGGGGGGCTGAGGGTGAACGTGGTGGGGGGGACAGGGACATCTAGAATTCGTCTTACGGGTGGAGGGAATCAATGGAAGAATAGTTGTCGTGGGTGGGATCGGAGGGGTGGAGGAGGAGTAGGGGGTGGGTAGACATTGGCATGGCGTACATAAGGTCCATTATTATTATTATTAGGACGACGCTCGTGGTGAATAGACTTCGGGTCAAGAAGTAGTTGCCCAGGGAGCAGCCTTGGGTGTATTAGTCTGTATTGCCTCCCCCCTCCCCCCTTCCCCACCATCGAAATGGCTGCATTTTCTACACCGAGGCGCCATGGCAAACGAGGAAGCATTCACAAGTCCTCGGTGGCGCCCGAGGTGACTTTTAGCAAACCAATTACATCTCTGTACATCTCATGGGGCATCCCTCTCCCATACCCCCCCCCCTCCTCCACCCCCCCCCCCCACCTCCGCCGACACCCTTTCCCGACTCCCCTCCGCCCCTAGGAGACGCTGACCCTGGCCACCCACCAGCGTCGCATTGTGGGACAAGGCCGCCGCGTTCTCCGTATGACAACTGTCGGCCCACGACGCCAATCACCTTATGGCGTCTCTGACGTCACGTCACGTCATCAGAGGTGACGTGCGGGGGAGGGGATACGTAATTATTGTGGTGCTATTGTTATTATTGTTATTGTTATTATGGAGGAATTGTGGTGGTGGTGTATAATTGTGCGACTGCCCTCCCCTCCCCCGCCCATAACCCCCTTCCTACCCTCCCCTCCCCTTCATTCCCCTCCTCACCGCCTCAAAACACTCACCCCTCCCCAGGACTATCCATCCTTGCGTTGACGCTGGGACTCGCAGAATTGCAAATGTGGCCAGGGGCTTCGTCTATGGAACAATTATCATAGGAACTAATTGGAAGGATGAAAATTACAGGTGGGCATCCGATCTACATTGTGAAATACTCCAATAGGAGAAAATATGAAACACGTGAAGAAATTGGATCAAAGATAAAATTGACGAAAGCGCCATTTTTTCAATCAACAATTCGAAAATTTAGACATCATTATGTCACGAAACATGACGTGCCGCCTCCACGTCTGTGCTGCCCCCATCCCTGTCAACTCTTACACCAGCTTAACCCCAGTACCCCCACCCCATCTCCCCCTCCTGCGCAGTCACTACTTCCCCGACACAAGCCATTACCAGCCATGCACCGCTGCCTTGCGCCCGTCTTTGTCACGATCTCGACATGAAATGCCCTCAGTGCAAACCCCAACACGACCTATTACAATTCCCGCGCGCCTCAGAAATGCCGTGTGTCCCTTTCAAGCGTCTGGCAGTGTCTTTCTTATGCGTGCCATACATACATAGGAAGGAGAGCGAGCGGCGGAATGGGGCTGGGTGGTGGGAATGGGGTGCGGCGAGTGGGGGGTGGGGTGGTGGTTCAGGTGAGCGGTAAAAGTCTCCACTTCCGGAGAAAAGGCGAGGATGCCCCCAATGCCGGGTAAATTGGTCAGTAGTTTGGCCCGGCCACCCCGGGAGTTGTTTGTAAGCGTAGGCTGCCGCCCCCCCCCCCCCGCCACCACTGCTACCCCCGCCCCCTTCCCAACCCCCGTCCCCCCGCCGCCAATCCCAATGGCAGCACACGACATTCCGTGCGCAGCGCCACCTGGTTGGAGAATGCAACCTCTTACACAAATGATCAGCGCTAGGCGGTGCTTTTTCCGCCGCTGTTACAGGGGGACGAGGACCCGCGGCAGGTGCCATGTCCCGCCCATATGGCTGAGCCGGCGTCTGCGTCAGGGTGGGTGGGTGGATGGGTGGGGGTGGCAGAGGGTGAACAATACCCAAAGTGTCCCGACTGTTTGCTTATCCTAATAGACCTCCTTCCCACCCCCGCCCGCTGCTCCTTTCTCCCACTCCCCTCCTTCCCTTCCAATTTGTCTCACTGTTTGCATTTAAGTCTCTTTCCCTGTCCTGCCATGGCGTGGCAGGATGCTGGAGTCAATGTCAATGAAGGTGAAATACGTGCTGCATCTTCCATTGTCAGTCAACTGATATTGCCATGCTGGTAATAATAACGACTATTGTAAAATAAGTATCATTTGTCATAGTTGAATTAAGTTTCGTTGTTGAATCCCGATAGCCGCAAAACCATCTGCAAACCGTTATTGCTTTAATGTCACGTTTCTTTTGCATTCTGTCATTTCAAACTATCATTACAATAATCACACTTATATTCGTAGCTCGACCCGCCTGTCTCCCCTCCCATACTTGGGTCAGACTGCCTCAGTCACCAGGCATGTCTGTTAGGGGCGGTATGTGTTTTCTTAGCTTGAGCTTAGATATATGATTCGTTGAAATTAAAGTAAGATTGATTGTTCCGTTGATAGGAGGATAGGATTTTTACCCTGTAAAGTTCAAAGTCAAATATTTGTGTGAAACAATTCGCCCTCCAGCCCCCGCACTTTAGGCGACGGTGTGATTGCTTGCCACCAGGGGCCGTGCGGGTCAAGTTACACGCCATGCCGGATAAACCAACCCGCAGGGGGATTGTGTTACAAGCTTTAGATGCTATAAATAATGAGTATATGGTATATGTGATATTTCCTCGCAGACACCCATGGTGTATGCCACAATGCCGGAATAAATCAGTAGCTGAATAACTCACAGACAACATCTGATTCACGGGAAAATTTGATATCGACACTCCCAGCCTTCATTACAGCGGGATATGCTTGCAAAGATGCCATCATCCTCTGTAAATGGATATTTATATTTAGATATAAACATATATATATATAAATGAGTTATTTGGGTTTCTAGTTATTTTTAATGCCACTTTGGAATGTTGATATGTACATATGTTTAAACATTTTATGTTTATATATATTTTTCCAACAATAGATCATTTTACTTGTTATGAGTAAATTGTGTTTTCGCACGCAAATATGAGGCGACATCTAAGAAACGATATGCACTTCATTATGTCGGTATCGTCACCTATAAAACTCCTAATACCAACAATAATTAACTGCCGACTTTGAACGTATCAACCAAAAAAGGAATTGGGCGTAGATGGCATAGAGTGAAATTGCCTGATACATGTGGACATGTTTAAACTCACATGCCGGGGTTGTGGTTCTAACGCTGTAGCAGCCAGACGGACTATTTCTTAAGAGTATATCACCCACGCTGAACTCAACTCACGAGGGAGCCACGGTTTTCGTACTGGAAGACTTGCCTTATTTTAGTGCCCCGGTATTTCGCATGGAAACTTGATCGTTGGTGTCGTGGTGGGCTGATCCTTTTTCGGTATGTGGGCGATAATTACTTAGGTGCATGGCCACGTGTGCATTACTTCTGACACCAGACAGACATGTGATCTACCACGTGGGGCTCTTTGTGGCATATTTCTGTAATCGTAAGGAATTCAATATAATAATATGTATAGGTGTCACCTAAATTGCGAGCGAAGTTAGATCATCAGATGTCAGAAAATATTTTTAATATTACATAATATATTTATCAGAATGCATTTATGCCCATGCTATGGTATATGTTATACTGAGTTTAAAGTTACTATAAATCAACAATACCCATTGGATAAGCGGGGTTAAGCAAATTTGGCAGTAGAGTGTATTTATTAAAAGCACCTATCTTGACTTTAGTTAGGCTGACAAATGTGGTGCCCCCCCTGTGTATATTCAGTTATTTTAAGATTAATCTGAATATATAGTTTATAACTGACAGGTTAAAGTGGCCCACCGATTCCCTTTTTGCATTAGCTGAAATAGCAACTTTAATAACAGCTATGTGATACTTTTCATTACATAGTCAAGCAAATTATAATATGTAATTCATAAAGATAACAGATTTTATGCAGTGAAGTAGTTTCAAAAAAGGAAAAGGAAACTTACCTCAGTTGTTGTAAGCCAATTCTTTCGTACATTTCTTCTTATATATTACCCAATAGTTGATCATGACAAATTACGAGTGGTATCCTTTTTTTAAGCTGTATATATCATAAATATATCAGTTTCTTGTAGTAATAGATGCACGCCCTGCCCTATTAGTTAACATTGGTTTGAAAACAATATATTGAAGCAAGAAAACCCCAATTAATTAGGAAAAAGTCGATAAAAACAAACAATTACATTTGCAGAATTTATTTGCCTAAACACATGCATGTTGATAAAATATTGAATTCTTTACCAACGCTTTTTTCCAAGTCAGGGGCCATGCATACTTTCGTGTATTTTTTGCATTGACCATGCAGTTACTCTTTGTAGTTACAGAAACAAAAAAACTGATAGACTAATGAAACAAATAAGCTTCTGCAAATGTAATTGTTTGTTTTTATCGACTTTTCCCTAATTATTGGGGTTTTTCTTGCTTCAATATCCTGTTTGTGTACTTTTTTGGTTTCAACTGTTCGATGGTTTGTTTCTTCACACTTTTTGTTTCATTCATTTTTGGAAAAAAAAATTGTTTAACTATGGCTAGACGTACTCTGAGTCTTAATATTTTTCTTAAACAAAGATTTGATTTTTAAAATGTGCAAAATGACCGCAATCATGGAAATAAATTCTAGTCCAACAAAGCAGAATATTCTGCAAATGCAATCATTTTTGCCTAGACTTTTCCTCAATTGATGGCGGTTGTCTTGTTTCATTGCGCTTTTTTTGGTAATTAGTCTTACCCAATGAATGGCCCTTTTCTGTTTTTTTGGTTTCATGAATTGGCTTGTTTTCTTCTCATTTAGTGTTTTTATAACAAAAAAAGACTCAGTGTCTCTCTATATATTGGGTAGGTTTTTGTGAATGACCTCTTCAGTTATATTTTTTTCTTTAGTTTCTCATGTTTCAAAAAAACAGCAAAAGGCTAACCAACCAAAGAACAACAATTCTAGTCTACGCTAACTGGGTTTTAAAATGAAGTGAACCGACCAAAGAAAAACAATCTAACAGGTATTCTTGATTAAGAAATCAGAAAGAAGGTTTTGACACCACCATTTTTGTTTAAAAACTTACATTTTAGGTTGGGACTATTTTTGTTCTTGCCATACACAGAATTTGAAATGGGGGGTGGTGTCCAAACTTGTCACTGCATGTGGGGGGTCCATGCCAACTCATATAGCATTCTTCTCCAGAAAGGGGGCGAGGGGGGTCCATACCTCAGATGAAAAAAATTTACATAAAAAAATGGCATTCATCCTCAAAAAGGGGGAGGGGGGGATGGACCCCCTAAAACCCACCCTCCCTAGCTCTATCAGTGTATTCTTCGACAAATTTGTTAATTTTTTCGTAACATGTAAATTGAAGAACTTTTCATGCGCGTATGTCTATAAGTCATATACATTTTTTTCAAATAACATACTTTACATAGTCATAGACACAAGCTTTCCATACTTGAAGCTTAAAACATTGACAGTGAGTTGTACCTTGGCAGATCTATCATCTGGTGCTTGTGTAACAGGGATGTGTGCTGAGATGACTGTCAAAAGGTACTAGTGAAAAATAATGTGTTATTTAATGTTAACCTACTTATTTCGCCTTTGGAGCTGAAGCCGATCCATCATTCGTTAGGCCAATTTAAACGCTCGAAGTGTCAGTGACACTTAGCGCTAGCTGTTGACTGACAAGTCAATTGTTCATTCTACTACTTTGTTCAATAAGGCTACTCATGCTACCCGGACCAGACAATGTAAATATACAAAGCCTGGTAATCGAACCAGCAGGTAATTTGTCAAGGAAAATTTAGTTCGGAAAATCTGGGAAAGTTTGGACAAAAGCACAGAACTTTGTCTACAAAACTTCAAAACTTAACACTGTCACTGCAAGGTGGGCGATAATACCCCACGATGCCAATCGAAAAGCGGACGGTACTTTTCATTGAAGAATGCTTTTGTGCTATTCGTATCTTAGGCAGTTTTCTGAAGATGACATGGTTTAATCACGTAGTCGTTGAAACATTCGCCCAATCGGTTGTTTCTCACAGTCATCTAAGTCGGATTCGAAGTGTCCCAATAATTGTGCGGATGAAGCGTTACGTCCCACCCGGCAGTTCGAATTGACGCGCCGCCTACCTGCGAGAGTGTTTAGGCCTAATTCAGGGTAAATTTAAGCCAATCATAGTTGGCCAAAACAATGAGTCCGGCACAGTCCGAAAAATCGTCCTGAGGGACCGGTATTATCGATATGCATGTGTGTTGCTATAGAAGCTCGCTTCGCTCGCTATAATGGCGTTCGTCAGTCTCAAGGATACACTCAAATATTTTGTACAGATGTGTTCTCAGATATATCTCATGTCAGGTCTCCTAACATTGATCATCCAGAAACGTTTTGCTGATGTGTATAAGAAGCCATTAGAAAAGTGCGCTGTAGCATCAGTGAACATGAAACATGGCACTGGTGTGGTGTCGCTATGTACAAACTATATGTATGTAGGCTTATTTAGTTTTTGTATGTCTAATATTAATAGTTGCTGTTCACATAGACATCAGACATATTAAAAGAAATAGATTGTGTACATATGAACTCAATTCTGTTGCATTGTACTTTCTTAGAGGTATATATTACTTATATTATATAATAAGTAGGTTGTTGACGGTCTCATACGAGAATGTTACATGTAGATTTTACAAAACCTACAAGGCGACAGAATAGTGTTACATAGTGCTTACGCTGATCGTGATTTGTATATGCTTTATCTCGTTACAGATAATTGAGTGGCAAGACGCTGGGATTTAGCGTTTCGTCTCCTGTGCGACTGGTGCGAGTGCGAGACCAGGCGCGAGAAAAAGTAAGCTACTCTAGACAAGAGAGACGAAGAGGACTGCGCACGCAGCCAGACAAGACCGGGGAGGGAGCGAGCGAGAAGGGAGAGAAAGGCGCTATGGCAACATGGCACAGAGGTCGGGGTGGACTGTTCCTGCTTTGTGTACTGTCACTGCACACCGTGCATCTTCTGGATGCCACCGAGCTTGGCGGCGACCAGGGCGCCACGCAGCTGGCCGAGAGTGACTCGTTAGACGTTCACAACGCAATAGAGGCGGCCGAGGAGGCAGCGGCGGCGGCGGCGGCGGCGGGCGACCTGCCGTGGGAGGGAAATGACGCTCTATTGGCTGACGGAGTTCTGGGGGATTCGCTCCTTCGCAAAGAGGCGGAATCGAAGAGGCGCTGGGGCGATAACTCGATGCGTGTCTGGGGTAAGCGCACTGCGGACGGCGATCGCTTGTCCGTCGCGGAGCAACTCCAGCACGAAGACGAGAAGAGGGCGTGGCAGAATAATATGCGGGTATGGGGCAAGCGCGGAGGGGACCCGGCCAAGAAGAAATGGGGCAACACCATGCGGGTGTGGGGCAAACGCGATTCACCGCAGCCGGTCGACGCCGACAAGCGCAAATGGACCAAAACCATGAAGGTATGGGGTAAGCGCGTAGCCGGCGGGGCGCCGGGCGAGCAAGGCGGCAGCTTCCCCCTCAGCGGTCCTGCCGAGGACAACATGGACGACATGGAAAAACGCAAGTGGACCAAGGCAGCGAAGGTCTGGGGTAAGCGCGGACGGGCTGATGACCTGAAGAAGCGGCCGTGGCAAAACAACATGCGCGTCTGGGGCAAGCGAAGCGAGGGCGAAGGCGAAGACGTCGAGTCGCTCAACGAAAACGATCCTGCGACGTCCTTCATTGGCGGGCCGGACGGCCTGGAGAAAAAAGCCTGGGACAAAAACATGCGCGTCTGGGGCAAGCGCTCCGTCATCAGCAAGCGCAGCGTGGACCTGGATAGCCTCGAGAAGCGCGCTTGGAACTCCAACACGATGCGCGTCTGGGGCAAGCGGCGTAACCGTGATGGATACGGTGGGCCCAAGCGCAGCTGGAAGACCAACGTCATGCGCGTGTGGGGCAAACGAGACTGGCAGAACCCCCTGGCGGTCAGCGATGGCTTGGAAGATTCCGACGGTGAGGATGACGACGACAACGCATTGGCAGCTGAGAAGCGAGGCTGGGACAGCAATACGATGCGAACGTGGGGCAAGCGATCGACGGGGCTTACCGAGGACGAACTGGCCGCCATACTGGCGCGGTATATCTGATGCGGACAACCACCACCCCACCACCTACACACATGTTGCCACGTGGCAGCAACTATCCGGCGTGTACTACTACGATATATAGCAAGCAACAACAGAGTGGACTCATATGCTGAACAAGACGTGACCAAAGCACATAATTAACCAATATGGTCTGACAGACATACTGTATTTCACCCCGTAGCGCTTCGAGTCTATCGGGTTATCCCGCCAGCGCAACTACGCTATTCTTTTCTTTAACAGGACCCGTACTCTCTGGTAATATGCGACATTGCTGTTACGTATGTAATTGCAGGCAGCGAGAACCAATGAATGAAAATGAATTTATGTTAAATAACGGCTACATTCCACAGCAACAACAAATACACCGTTCATTCTCGTCGGTAATATTTAATGAGTCGGACGTAAATTCTTTGAGGGTCTTCTCCCTCATGATGCAACATAGTCACGAATATTATTCACAAATGGCGAGAATTTCCGGGTATCGGGCATTTCTGGTACTCTGCGCTGGTCAGATGTGAGAATTGTAACGACTGGACTATTGATACATATATACATAATACTTCTATATATATATGTATGTTCACAATATATATTGATATATATTGATATATATCTACACCACAGTGTTAAACTTTATGTTTTCATTTGTTATGTGCAATACGTATATATAATATATTATACATATATATATATATATATTTCCCATGTTAGTGCGTCTTGTTTTGATTTCAGTGAGTCGT
The DNA here is from genome assembly GCA_964019135.1 of Arenicola marina. Classification (NCBI taxonomy): domain Eukaryota; kingdom Metazoa; phylum Annelida; class Polychaeta; family Arenicolidae; genus Arenicola; species Arenicola marina. The sequence goes on from OZ025261.1 coordinate 20,071,406, forward strand.
TAATCCTGGTCGGTCATATAGTAAAAACAAATCGCCCACACATTTATACCGCTGCATTTTTGTTCTAGATACTACCTACCATGTTTGCACTCCTCAATACTCCCATATGTTCATAATGGCAATGGGACTATTGTCAGAACACTGTATCACCCTAATGCTCACTTGAACAAAATATATCTGACATAGTTCGGGAGAAGAAATCGGCTGTGGTGGACGTATACTCGCTGAATAAAAACCGTAGCATGTTTGGCACTGCGCATGATTCCATTCTTTCCACTATGAAATGAAAAACAAACAGCTGAAGATTAATTATGAAAGAAACAGAAACTGGGAAATCCCGCGTTAATATCATCACTATTTTGCTGATATATAGCGGATAATACATCGAAACTGGGCAATTCCGCGTTAAAATCAACGTTATTGAACTGACGGGTATCCATGGAGGGCTTACGCCTCACAACAGGGAGTACAAGTATGAAATATGGATGGTGATTTGAAATTTTCATTTCAAGCCTTAATAAAAGGATACGAATGGGGCGGGGTGTATTTCTTACGTTACAAATGCAAGACAATGTTGGGATGGGTGGGTGGGGGGGGGGGGTAATCGCCATGGGGCGGAACAGGGACAGATACTGGTGTATTGACCTTGCCGCGAATCCTTTGTGCAATCACAAACGGCGGTATAAGAGCGACGGAAAGACAACTAGCGAAAGTAGGAGATTAGAACGCAATAAAGGATTTATGCGGGAAAGTTTGTCCTCGTTACTTTAGCAATTAACAAGACTTGTAATTAACACGGTCAGGATTTGACAGGTACCTTTATGTATCACTACTGCTACCATTCCCAACGAACACGCGTTTTTTTCTTCGTTACTTTACAAGATATCGAAATGACCATTTTTTAGGATCATTACAATTCCCGTTGTCAAATGTAGATCTCCGAGGACTGTGTTTGCTCGACCGTTTTTTCATCTAAAATCTGAACAAATACCGTGCCACCAATCGTTTGACTAACGTTACAATCGTCACAAATGACACAGTTGCTGAATAGCAAAATACTAATAGAATAAAAAAAAACAGCGGCAGACGGAATGAATCTTGAGATACATACACGCGCTGGGGCTCAAACGATCAAAATACCGAAATGTTGGTGCTTCAGGCCACTGGTATGAGACCTGTGAACCCACAGGTCGAATTGGGTTACGAATCAGCTTGGGACAGTGAAATGGGGTTAGAGGAAACCTGCACCACAAGTAGGGTGCCACGGTTCGAACCCACGACCTGTTGATCTGCTTATCAGCTTGCTTGCCAACTGAGCTAGGGTGGTTTGCTACATAGCATCATGATCCAACGATCAGTGGTTTACCCCTACCCAAACTTGAAGCACCGCCCCTACTTGGGGTGTCTCGCGACCCCTATATTGGGGCATTTCCCCTCTCCTAACTTGGAGTACCACCCCAATTTGGGTTGCCTCCCCTTTCCTAATTTGTGGTGCCTCCCCTCCCCTAATATTGGAGTGTCTCTCCTTCCCTAATTTGTGGTGCCTCCCCTCCCCTAATATCGGAGTGTCTCCCCTTCCCTAAGTTGGAGTGTCTCCCCTCCCCAAACTCGGGGTAGTACCCGAACTTGGGGTTTCCCCCCCTCCCTTAACTTCAGTTATCTCCCCTCCCCTAACTTGAGGTCTCCCCCATTTTGGGGCACCATCCCAAATTGGGGTGTGTTTCCTCCCTTAACCTAGGGTGTCTCCCCTCTCCTAACTTGGAGGAACTTGACAGAACTTGGCTTGTGCACCACCCTTCCCGAACGTGTCGGCCTACGACCCTCCCCCCCTAACAGATCTCTTTTCAGTAGTAGGGGCGGATCTAGGAATTTGAAAAGGGTGGTTGGGTGTTCATGGGACACAACCCCTAACTTAGGGGGTGTCCCCTCCCCTAAATTGGGGCGTCTCCCCTCCCCTATCTTGGGGTAACATTCGAAAATGTAATCTCTCCCTACCCCCTAAGTTAGGCTACCACCCCAACTTTAAGTGTCTTCCCTCCCCTAATTCGAGGTGTCTAACCTTCCATAACTTGGGGTGTCTCCCGTTTCCTGGCTTGGGGTAGAGCTCCAATTTGAAGTGTCTCCGCTCCCGTATGTTAGGGAATCCCCCGAATGTTGAATGTCTTCCCTCCCCTAACTTGGGGTACCGCCCCGACTTGGGGTGTCTTCCCTCCAATGACACCGGGATTACCATCCAAACTTGTAGTGTGTCCCCTATACTTACTCCTTAAACTCCTTACTCCACCCCCCCCCCCCATTCCCCCTTGAAATTTCAGATTTGATAGAGATGAAATATACTTTGCTGGTCGCGGAGGAAGAAAGATTGTCATTTCTTAACCCCCCCCCCTCCACCCCTTCCCCTCCCACATAAGTATTTTATTCATGTGATCAGGATAAAACGCGTCAATAATCGATTAAATTGTGAATATCGGACCATGAATCGAAAAGTCTGTCAAACCGGAGGCCCATCCGGCTCGCCATGCAAATACACTGCATCGATCGACAGCCGGAAAGCATGAAAAGAGGTTCCTACTTTAAAATGTCCTAAAAACTTTAATATAAAAGACATTTTATCTATGTTCGTTGCATTTTGTAGATTAAATAACACACTGGAAATATGGGTATGCAAGTCACAATTCTTGTGGGGTTAGTAAGGTAAAGTAATTAAGCCACCCCCTTAAAAATATGTTCCACTACTAGATACATATCAAATAAGAAAAAAACATGTTCGATTACTATTGCAATTTGTTTTTGGGTATATCTCTAGGTTGCCCGGACTATTATGTGAAAGGATACATGAAAGTAATTCTCTCTTCCTAGATTTATTACGCGAATCATGGCATTAAGTTTATCAGACATCATTACACCCCGTAGGCAAATATCTTACAGGATTTCACCAAAAACAATTTTAAAAGTCTCTATCGATTTTTCTACGGAAATTCTAAACGTTTTCCTATAGAATTTTCATACAGTTGTCATAGAATTTCTATGGAGTTTCCATAGTCTCCATCGAGTTTGAATAGTTTCCATACCGGACTTACAACTGACGGCAGGCACAACAACGAGCTCTGGATGTAACACAAGCAGGCTACGTTCTCTGCGACAAGCGAACGAGTGGTTTGACGAATTCTGGAATATATTGGGTAAGAAGACTTCTGCAAGCGATATATGAAGGGATACCGACGGCACGGCATTATATAAGGTGATATTCGAAGATTTAAAACTTCGCATTTAAGGAACGTTGGAAGCCTTGCCGGCATAGTGACTTTCGCACCGGTTGCCTGCTGCGAAGTGAGAGTAGCGGCGGAGCCAATCCTTTGAACAATAACATCAGCAGCATGAGATGTCAAGCTCTGCCCAACGGCCGTGCCCGTGCAGCCGAGACCGAGCTGATGTTGGACTCACCTAGGGCGACCTTGAACTCTGTACCATGCACTGCCGCGACGTGCGCTTTCTTTGGAAACTCTATGGAAATTCTATGAAATGTTGGTGGTTAAGGCCACTTTTGTGCACATGAAGGCTAATATGGGCCATGGAACATTCGGGACGATGAAGGATGAAGGAATGAAACATGCCCCAGATTATGTGCCCGAGCCCGGATTTGAACCCAGGACCTATTGATCTGCGGTCGAGTACGCTAATCACTACAATAGGGAAGCCCCCGGAAGCTCTATGAAGACTCGATGGAAATTCTATGAAAACTCTATGGAAATTCTATGAAAACTCTATGGAAATTCTATGAAGACTCTATGGAAATTCTATGAAAACTCTATGAAAATTCTATGAAGACTCAATGGAAATTCTATGAAAACTCTATGGAAATTCTTTGAAAACTTTATGGAAATTCTATGAAGACTCTATGGAAATTCTATGGAAATTCTATGGAAATTCTATGAAAACTCTTTGGAAATTCTATGAAGACTATAGAAATTTTATGGAAATCCTATGAAGACTATGAAAATTCTATGGAAAGTCTATAAAAACTCTATGGAAATTCTATGAAGACTCTATGGAAATTCTATGAAAACTCTATGAAAATTCTATGAAGACTCTATGAAAACTCTATTGAAATTCTATGAAAACTCTATGGAAATTCTATGAAGACTCTATGGAAATTCTATGAAAACTCTATGAAAATTCTATGAAGACTCAATGGAAATTCTATAAAAAACTCTATGGAAATTCTGTGAAAACTTTATGGAAATTCTATGAAGACTCTATGGAAATTCTATGGAAATTCTATGGACATTCTATGAAAACTCTTTGGAAATTCTATGAAGACTATAGAAATTCTATGGAAATTCTATGAAGACTATGGAAATTCTATGGAAAGTCTATGAAAACTCTATGGAAATTCTATGAAGACTCTAGGGAAATTCTATGAAAACTCTATGAAAATTCTATGAAGACTCTATGAAAACTCTATTGAAATTCTATGGAAACTCTAAAGGAAAACGTTTATAATTTGAAAAGAAAAATCGATGGAAACCTTTTTTTTTTTTTTCATAGAATTTCTATATGATATTTTGGTACGGGCAGCCCACAAATGACGTTTGGCGTGATACAGGTGCAATGCGCAGATCGATGAACAAAATGTGATGGGCCACACCTTCCTCAATTACAAGTTGTATGCGGCATAGCGCAGTTGGTTATTGCAGAACACCGATTGAATCCACAGCCAACAGTGGTGGCATCACACGGAAGAAGACTGACATATTATATATAGCATATGTTGTAAGTAACGCTTCAGAAACGTGTGTGTCTTGTCATATGTAAATGTTGATGGCTGCGGGTAATCTTTGTCAAGTCGACCATGACCCAGCCATCATGCAACCTTCATCCCCTCACCCACCATCAAGCCTATATCATATCAACCCTCATCATGGTTGCATCATATCAACCATCATCATGGTCACATCATATCAACCATCATCATGCTTACATCATATCAACCATCATCCTGCTTTCATCATATCAACCATCATCCTGCTTACATCATATCAACCATCATCATGCTTGCATCATATCAACCATCATCCAGCCTCCATCACTCAACTTCAACCATGTCGAACCTCAACCCTCAAAAAGGGCCACCATGCCAATCATCATCCAGCCGTCACCATGTCAGCCATCATCCAGCCGTCACCATGTCAGCCATCATCGAACCGTCATCATGTCAACGCTCATCCAGCTTCTTGAAAATTATGAAACCCATGATCAGTGGCCTATTTCATTTACATGGTTTAGCCGGTTAAGGAGCTTGGTCCGAGACTGCTAAACCGCGTTCGTAACATCCGCCACAAGTCCTAATATAAGGCTAAAACACAATTAACAAATTCAGTTGGAAGTTCGGGCGAGGACCTTCGAATATCACTTGTCTTGCAAGTGCATAACTACATGCATGCCAACTGCGCGTCCTTCAGCAGTTTGCGTTCGGGTTGTTCCTGCTCGCCTGCCCCCCCCCCCACCCCCGCTTCCTCCCACACCACCACGCCATGTAGTTCACCTGCCGCCAGGGCCCCTTTATGTCTCCATACCCGCCGTGTTCATGTTTCCTCTTGTGCCCTGCTGAACCCAAGGGGGATTTCTTGACCTTTGTCCTTCACGCTCTCAAGTCAACATTAATTGATTTACGCTGGCTGCAAATCACGCGGCAGTCAGTAGTAAAGCGTCACCACAATACGCCACGAGACATATAGCCCGAGTCCTGCCAATAAATGGAACACAGGGCATTAAGACATATCTATCGCTGGACTTTCTAACATACGTCTTACAATGCCATGCCCTCCTTTGTGATTTTCTTCCACCCTCACCTGCCTCCCCGGCGACCCATGTCTTCTGTCTTCCCAATGCATGGTCATCATATGTTTGTTGAGCAATTTTCCGTGATATATATAAGAGGACAACATCCTGGTCCGTGTAAAGCTTCTTTCTTCGATCTCGAAGTGCTTGTCACCCCGAGGCCTAGTGGGCAGCGCGTCCGGCTATTATCGAGTATGCTATGCTAGATCGGTTCAACCGGGCGGTGCGTCGTTCGAGCCACACCAGTACAAATGTCCTTTATTTCGCAGGATAAAGATACAGAAGGCGCTTACTTCCGGGGACTATGGCTCCTCTCTACGTTCACCCATATCCATCCACGACGAATCCGTATGAACAGAATCTCCGTATGTCTACACTGCTACGTCATACAGCGGTTTTAAGAAGCATATGACGAATAGGAAGAGGAAAAACCTCCGAGGGGAATCATTCACCAGGTGAGTCAGGGAATGTAAGAGGGATGATCCACGTGGGTATTTCACACATGCGCACTCACACTTTTCGGGCGTACGCGGATGAAGGCAAGCCTATTATAGCCTGACCCTATGTCCCGCGCGAATGCTGTTGTACTTGACATCATGGACTTCGTTATTTAGCGATAAAAGTGCAGCGCAGATAAAACATAATGTCATTTTACGATATACACACCCTGCTAAAAACAAGTTCTATCGGGACAGGTAGAAAAGATATAGCATCAAGCGATCGCTACTCCATACGGGATAACAGGCTACAACAATTCCTGTTAACCCACCCCTAGAGGCACCCTTGGCTGAACACCGCATAAAATCAGTTATCATCGTGTGATAACTTTCATTTTCAGAGATGTTAATATATATATCATTCATTCATATTTTATCATTTTAGTACTTTGTTATTTGACCCCGTTCTGTTATCTACACAGGGATAAACGGTCTCCGTCTAACGTATAGGCTTTAAACTTCTGCTCTTACCCAATTTTCCTGTAAGTTATTTAATGGACCGCGGTTTACGGGTACGTGACAACACATTGATATATAAATTGATAGTCAGAGATGAAAAAAAATAGTATGGTAGAGAGAAACAGATACAATACAAAAATTAAAGACGACATGAAGGTGGAATGGAAGTGAAAACTTAACTGGCCACTATAACGAGGACGTGGTGAGATTCATTGTACGCCCCCTCAGCAGGGGAAACACCCCTCTCAACAGGCTCGGGTACCTGCCCGGGCAATGGCGTGGGAGTTTCAGCTTTAACCCGTGGCCGATGTGTGGTAATTTCAGCTTTAACTGCGGCAAATGTGTACTTTGTAAGTCACTGGTTAAGCACTAAAAGGACGAGATGCCAGATATGATAGTCTACCATTTCCTTTTAACACTGTCCTTGCTAATATCGAAACATCTTGCATGAGAATCATAAATTGTTAGCTGTGTGATACGTGTAACTCCCCACAATGCACGTTGGAACCCGAACTCCAATTCCCACCAACCCAACGCCATCCGATTGTGTGACTACGACTCAAGAAAGCTTTTATTGGGACTGGATCCTCTCACGTGGCCTGTATTAACCGCGGTCCACATGCACTAAAGCGACATTAGGTCAGCCCACTGTGGGTTATTCCTTATTTTATTTTACCCCAAAGACTTCTATATATAGTAATTTCTCTTTGTATGTGTCTTTCTTACTAGGGATATGTCTTACAGAAATCATCCCGCTGGACCTTTCTATTAACTTTTCTATTAATCTTAGTAGACCATCATCAACCGTCAACCCTCCACCGTCCAACATCCACCCTAGGGTGGAGGCTACACCCACCACCCTGCACCCTGCCCCCTGCACCCTACACCCACCACCATTCACCCTGCAACATCCACCCTGCACCCACTACCCTTCACCCCCCAGCCACCACCCTCCACCTCCCAGCGCCCCCCGTCCACCCACCACCCTGCACCCTACACCCACCACCATTCACCCTCCAACCTCCACCCTGCACCCACTACCCTTCACCCTCCAACCTCCTCCCTCCACACCCTACCCTTAACTGTCCACCCACCAACTTGCACCCTGCACTCTGCACCCTACACCCACCACCCTCCACCCTACGCTCACCACCCTACAAACTTCACCCTCCACCCTCCACCCTCCAGCCTCCAGCCTCCAGCCTCCTCCCATCAGCCTCCGTCTCGGGACTTCACTTGCGAGCTACTCGGTTCACGGACGTATATTGCACATATATCTCCTTTTTCGTCCGCACAACCCTCCCTCCTGCCTCTCCACCCCCGCCTAGCCATCCTCCCCTGACCACCTCCACCACTCCCCGCCATACTCTCCTGACCACCTTCACCCACAGGCACAGTAAATCAGTGGAGGGGGGAGGCCAGGGGGGGGGGGGGTAGGGGGCCCCACAACGCATACTAAAGACACAAGGTGTCCAACTCCCGCTCGAAGTGAGCGACAGGCACCCGCTTCAAATCCCAATATCGTACCTTTACCGCGCTTGACGGGCCCCATAGATGCCTAAGTCCGATATCTAAGTAAATTATTTATTTCTTCAGTAAGTAAACGAGACCTGTACTGCCGTGTAGTCGCGACAAATAAAGAATTATGCAAAGGCAACAACCAACTCCGGAACAGATTGAGCAAAAATGGCTGACATCAGTCAGCGAGATGAATCTGATTGGTTGGCAGTCGAAAAATGTGTCACGTGACACAGGGGATGCAACTTCAAAATTTGTTGAATCGGGACGAACATTAGAATAGCATCTTCCTATGATGTGATTAATCAAAATGACAGATTTTAGGAGTACCTCCCCACATGAGCGTCATGTGAAAGCTGACCAATCGTCATATGTGCACTGTGCCTGAGATCTCGCAGGCGAATTCTCGCGATGTCAGCCATTTTTGCTCAATCTGTTCCGGAGTTGGTTGTTGTCGTTGCATAATTCTTTATTTGTCGCGGCTAGACGGCAGTACATGTCTCATTTACTTTTTGATGAAATAAATAAATTACTTAGAAATCGGACTTAGGCATTTACGGGGCCCGTCAAGCGCGATAAAGGTGCGATATTGGGGGTTGAAGCGGGTGCCTGTCGCTCAGTTCCAGCGGGAGTTGGACACCTTGTGTGTTTGGTATGCGTTGTGGGGCCCCCTACCCCCCCCCCCCCCGGCCTCCCCCCTCTACTGATTTACTGTGCCTGTGCCTTCACCCCTCCCCGCCGCCCTCCCCTGACCACCTTCACCCCTCCCCGCCATTCTCTCCTGACCACCTTCACCCCTCCCAGCCATCCTCCTCTGACCACCCTCACCCCTCCCAGCCATCCTTCTCTGACCACCTTCACCCCTCCCCGCCATCCTCCCCTGACCACCTTCACCCCTCCCAGCCATCCTCCTCCGACCACCTTCACCAATCCCCGCCATTCTCCCTGGTCCCAGCTTCTCCCCTCCCCGCCATCCTCCCCTCACCACCTTCACCCCTCCCCGCCATCCTCCCCTGACCACCTTCACCCCTCCCAGCCATCCTCCTCTGACCACCTTCACCCCTCCCCGCCATTCTCCTTGGTCCCAGCTTCTCCCCTCCCCGCCATCCTCCCCTGACCACCTTCTCCCCTCCCCGCCATCCTCCTGTGAGCACCTTCACCCCTCCCCGCCATTCTCCCTGGTCCCAGCTTCTCCCCTCCCCGCCATCCTCCCCACACCACCTTCACCCCTCCCCGCCATTCTCTCCTGACCACCTTCACCCCTCCCAGCCATCCTCCTCTGACCACCTTCACCCCTCCCCGCCATCCTCCCCTGACCACCTTCACCCCTCCCCGCCATTCTCTCTTGACCACCTTCACCCCTCCCAGCCATCCTCCCCTGACCACCTTCACCCCTCCCCACCATCCTCCGCTGACAACCTTCACCCCTCCCAGCCATCCTCCTCTGACCACCTTCACCCCTCCCCGCCATCTTCCCTGACCACCTTCACCCCTCCCCGCCATTCTCCCTGTTCCCAGCTTCTCCCCTCCCCGCCATCCTCCCCTGACCACCTTCACCCCTCCCCGCCTTTTTCCCTGACCACCTTCACCCCTCCCCGCCATTCTCCCTGGTCCCAGCTTCTCCCCTCCACGCCATCCTTCTCTGACCACCTTCACCCCTCCCCGCCATCCTCCCCTGAACACCTTCACCCCTCCCCGTCATCCTCCCCTAACCACCTTCTCCCCTCCCAGCCATCCTCCCCTGACCACCTTCACCCCTCCCCGCCATCCTCCTCTGACCACCTTCACCCCTCCCAGCCATCCTCCTCTGACCACCTTCCCCCCTCCCCGCCATCCTCCCCTGATCACCTTCGCCCCTCCCGGCCATCCTCCCCGGACCACCTTCACCACTCCCCGCCATCCTCCCCTGACCACCTTCACCTCTGCCCGCCGCCCTCCCCTGAACACCTTCACCCCTCCCCGCCATCCTCCCCTGACCACCTTCACCCCTCCCCGCCATTCTCCCTGGTCCCAGCTTCTTCCCTCCCCGCCATCCTCCCCTGACCACCTTCACCCCTCCCCGCCATTCTCTCCTGATCACCTTCACCCCTCCCAGCCATCCTCCTCTGACCACCTTCACCCCTCCCTGCCATCCTCCCCTGACCAACTTCACCACTCCCCGCCATCCTCCCCTGACCACCTTCACCCCTCCCCGCTATCTTCCCTGACCACCTTCACCCCTCCCCGCCATCCTCCCCTGACCACCTTCACCCCTCCCCGCCATTCTCCCTGGTCCCAGCTTCTCCCCTCCCCGCCATCCTCCCCTGACCACCTTCACCCCTCCCCGCCATTCTCCCTGGTCCCAGCTTCTCCCCTCCCCGCCATCCTCCCCTGACCACCTTCACCCCTCCCCGCCATTCTCCCTGGTCCCAGCTTCTCCCCTCCCCGCCATCCTCCCCTGACCACCTTCACCCCTCCCCGCCATTCTCCCTGGTCCCAGCTTCTCCCCTCCCCGCCATCCTCCCCTCACCACCGTCACCCCTCCCCGCCATTCTCTCCTGATCCACCATTCACCCTCCAACCTCCACCCTGCACCCACTACCCTTAACCATCCAACCTCCTCCCTCCACACCCTACCCTTAACCGTCCACCCACCAACTTGCACCCTGCACTCTGCACCCTACACCCAAAACCCTCCACCCTACGCTCACCACCCTACAAACTTCACCCTCCACCCTCCACCCTCCAGCCTCCAGCCTCCAGCCTCCTCCCATCAGCCTCCGTCTCGGGACTTCACTTGCGAGCTACTCGGTTCACGGACGTATATTGCACATATATCTCCTTTTTCGTCCTCACAACCCTCCCTCCTGCCTCTCCACCCCCGCCTAGCCATCCTCCCCTGACCACCTCCACCACTCCCCGCCATACTCCCCTGACCACCTTCACCCCTCCCCGCCGCCCTCCCCTGACCACCTTCACCCCTCCCCGCCACCCTCCCCTGACCACCTTCACCCCTCCCCGCCATTCTCCTTGGTCCCAGCTTCTCCCCTCCTCGCCATCCTCCCCTAACCACCTTCTCCCCTCCCCGCCATCCTCCTCTGACCACCTTCGCCCCTCCCCGCCATTCTCCCTGGTCCCAGCTTCTCCCCTCCCCGCCATCCTCCCCTCACCACCTTCACCCCTCCCCGCCATTCTCTCCTGACCACCTTCACCCCTCCCAGCCATCCTCCTCTGACCACCTTCACCCCTCCCCGCCATCCTCCCTGACCACCTTCACCCCTCCCCGCCATTCTCTCTTGACCACCTTCACCCCTCCCAGCCATCCTCCTTTGACCACCTTCACCCCTCCCCGCCATCCTCCCCTGACCACATTCACCCCTCCCCGCCATTCTCCCTGGTCCCAGCTTCTCCCCTCCCCGCCATCCTCCCCTGACCACCTTCACCCCGCCCCACCATCCTCCCCTGACCACCTTCACCCCTCCCAGCCATCCTCCTCTGACCACCTTCACCCCTCCCCGCTATCTTCCCTGACCACCTTCACCCCTCCCCGCCATTCTCCCTGGTCCCAGCTTCTCCCCTCCACGCCATCCTTCTCTGACCACCTTCACCCCTCCCCGCCATTCTCCCCTAACCACCTTCTCCCCTCCCCGCCATTCCTTCCTGATCAACTTCACCCCTCCCAGCCATCCTCCCCTGACCACCTTCACCCCTCCCCGCCATCCTCCCCTGACCACCTTCTCCCCTCCCCGCCATTCTCTCCTGATCACCTTCGCCCCTCCCAGCCATCCTCCTCTGACCACCTTCACCCCTCCCCGCCATCCTCCCCTGACCACCTTCACCCCTCCCCGCCATCCTCCCCTAACCACCTTCTCCCCTCCCAGCCATCCTCCCCTGACCACCTTCACCCCTCCCCGCCATCCTCCTCTGACCACCTTCACCCCTCCCAGCCATCCTCCTCTGACCACCTTCACCCCTCCCCGCCATCCTCCCCTGATCACCTTCGCCCCTCCCCGCCATCCTCCCCTGACCACCTTCACCCCTGCCCGCCGCCCTCCCCTGACCACCTTCACCCCTCCCCGCCATCCTCCCCTGACCACCTTCACCCCTCCCCGCCATTCTCCCTGATCCCAGCTTCTCCCCTCCCCGCCATCCTCCCCTGACCACCTTCACCCCTCCCCGCCATTCTCTCCTGATCACCTTCACCCCTCCCAGCCATCCTCCTCTGACCACCTTCACCCCTCCCTGCCATCCTCCCCTGACCAACTTCACCACTCCCCGCCATCCTCCCCTGACCACCTTCACCCCTCCCCGCCGCCCTCCCCTGACCACCTTCACCCCTCCCCGCCATCCTCCCCTGACCACCTTCACCCCTCCCCGCCATTCTCCCTGGTCCCAGCTTCTCCCCTCCCCGCCATCCTCCCCTGACCACCTTCACCCCTCCCCGCCATTCTCCCTGGTCCCAGCTTCTCCCCTCCCCGCCATCCTCCCCTGACCACCTTCACCCCTCCCCGCCATTCTCCCTGGTCCCAGCTTCTCCCCTCCCCGCCATCCTCCCCTGATCACCTTCACCCCTCCCCGCCATTCTCTCTTGACCACCTTCACCCCTCCCAGCCATCCTCCCCTGACCACCTTCACCCCTCCCTGCCATCCTCCCCTGACCAACTTCACCACTCCCCGCCATCCTCCCCTGACCACCTTCACCCCTCCCCGCCGCCCTCCCCTGACCACCTTCACCCCTCCCCGCCATCCTCCCCTGACCACCTTCACCCCTCCTCGCCATTCTCCCTGGTCCCAGCTTCTGCCCTCCCCGCCATCCTCCCCTGACCACCTTCACTCCTCCCCGCCATTCTCCCTGGTCCCAGCTTCTCCCCTCCCCGCCATCATCCCCTGACCACCTTCACCCCTCCCCGCCATTCTCCCTGGTCCCAGCTTCTCCCCTCCCCGCCATCCTCCCCTGACCACCTTCACCCCTCCCCGCCATTCTCCCTGGTCCCAGCTTCTCCCCTCCCCGCCATCCTCCCCTCACCACCTTCACCCCTCCCCGCCATTCTCTCCTGATCCACCATTCACCCTCCAACCTCCACCCTGCACCCACTACCCTTCACCCTCCAACCTCCTCCCTCTACACCCTACCCTTAACCGTCCACCCACCAACTTGCACCCTGCACTCTGCACCCTACACCCAACACCCTCCACCCTACGCTCATCACCCTACAAACTTCACCCTCCACCCTCCACCCTCCAGCCTCCAGCCTCCAGCCTCCTCCCATCAGCCTCCGTCTCGGGACTTCACTTGCGAGCTACTCGGTTCACGGACGTATATTGCACATATATCTCCTTTTTCGTCCTCACAACCCTCCCTCCTGCCTCTCCACCCCCGCCTAGCCATCCTCCCCTGACCACCTCCACCACTCCCCGCCATACTCCCCTGACCACCTTCACCTCTCCCCGCCGCCCTCCCCTGACCACCTTCACCCCTCCCCGCCACCCTCCCCTGACCACCTTCACCCCTCCCCGCCATTCTCCTTGGTCCCAGCTTCTCCCCTCCCCGCCATCCTCCCCTGACCACCTTCTCCCCTCCCCGCCATCCTCCTCTGACCACCTTCACCCCTCCCCGCCATTCTCTCCTGACCACCTTCACCCCTCCCCGCCATCCTCCCCTAACCACCTTCTCCCCTCCCCGCCATTCTCTCCTGATCACCTTCACCCCTCCCAGCCATCCTCCTCTGACCACCTTCACCCCTCCCTGCCTTCCTCCCCTGACCAACTTCACCACTCCCGGCCATCCTCCCCTGACCACCTTCACCCCTCCCCGCCGCCCTCCCCTGACCACCTTCACCCCTCCCCGCCATCATCCCCTGACCACCTTCACCCCTCCCCGCCATTCTCCCTGGTCCCAGCTTCTCCCCTCCCCGCCATCCTCCCCTGACCACCTTCACCCCTCCCCGCCATTCTCCCTGGTCCCAGCTTCTCCCCTCCCCGCCATCCTCCCCTGACCACCTTCACCCCTCCCTGCCATTCTCCCTGGTCCCAGCTTCTCCCCTCCCCGCCATCCTCCCTTGACCACCTTCACCCCTCCCCGCCATTCTCTCTTGACCACCTTCACCCCTCCCAGCCATCCTCCCCTGACCACCTTCACCCCTCCCCACCATCCTCCCCTGACCACCTTCGCCCCTCCCGGGCATCCTCCCCGGACCACCTTCACTACTCCCCGCCATCCTCCCCTGACCACCTTCACCCCTCCCCGCCATTCTCCCTGGTCCCAGCTTCTCCCCTCCCCGCCATCCTCCCCTGACCACCTTCACCCCTCTCCGCCATTCTCTCCTGATCACCTTCACCCCTCCCAGCCATCCTCCTCTGACCACCTTCACCCCTCCCTGCCATCCTCCCCTGACCAACTTCACCACTCCCCGCCATCCTCCCCTGACCACCTTCACCCCTCCCCGCCGCCCTCCCCTGACCACCTTCACCCCTCCCCGCCATCCTCCCCTGACCACCTTCACCCCTCCCCGCCATTCTCCCTGGTCCCAGCTTCTCCCCTCCCCGCCATCCTCCCCTGACCACCTTCACCCCTCTCCGCCATTCTCTCCTGATCACCTTCACCCCTCCCAGCCATCCTCCTCTGACCACCTTCACCCCTCCCTGCCATCCTCCCCTGACCACCTCCACCACTCCCCGCCATACTCCCCTGACCACCTTCACCTCTCCCCGCCGCCCTCCCCTGACCACCTTCACCCCTCCCCGCCACCCTCCCCTGACCACCTTCACCCCTCCCCGCCATTCTCCTTGGTCCCAGCTTCTCCCCTCCCCGCCATCCTCCCCTGACCACCTTCTCCCCTCCCCGCCATCCTCCTCTGACCACCTTCACCCCTCCCCGCCATTCTCCCTGGTCCCAGCTTCTCCCCTCCCCGCCATCCTCCCCTGACCACCTTCACCCCTCCCCGCCATTCTCTCCTGACCACCTTCACCCCTCCCAGCCATCCTCCTCTGACCACCTTCACCCCTCCCCGCCATTCTTTCCTGATCACCTTCACCCCTCCCAGCCATCCTCCTCTGACCACCTTCACCCCTCCCCGCCATCCTCCCCTGACCACCTTCACCCCTCCCCGCCATTCTCTCCTGACCACCTTCACCCCTCCCCACCATCCTCCCCTGACCACCTTCACCCCTACCAGCCATTCTTCTCTGACCACCTTCACCCCTCCCAGCCATCTTCCCTGACCACCTTCACCCCTCCCCGCCATTCTCCCCTGACCACCTTCACCCCTCCCCGCCTTTTTCCATGACCACCTTCACCCCGCCCCGCCATTCTCCCTGGTCCCAGCTTCTCCCCTCCCCGCCATCCTCCCCTGACCACCTTCACCCCTCCCCGCCATTCTCTCTTGACCACCTTCACCCCTCCCCGCCATTCTTTCCTGATCACCTTCACCCCTCCCAGCCATCCTCCCCTGACCACCTTCACCCCTCCCCGCCATCCTCCCCTGACCACCTTCACCCCTCCCCGCCATTCTCTCCTGACCACCTTCACCCCTCCCCGCCATCCTCCCCTAACCACCTTCTCCCCTCCCCGCCATTCTCTCCTGATCACCTTCACCCCTCCCAGCCATCCTCCTCTGACCACCTTCACCCCTCCCTGCCTTCCTCCCCTGACCAACTTCACCACTCCCGGCCATCCTCCCCTGACCACCTTCACCCCTCCCCGCCGCCCTCCCCTGACCACCTTCACCCCTCCCCGCCATCCTCCCCTGACCACCTTCACCCCTCCCCGCCATTCTCCCTGGTCCCAGCTTCTCCCCTCCCCGCCATCCTCCCCTGACCACCTTCACCCCTCCCCGCCATTCTCCCTGGTCCCAGCTTCTCCCCTCCCCGCCATCCTCCCCTGACCACCTTCACCCCTCCCTGCCATTCTCCCTGGTCCCAGCTTCTCCCCTCCCCGCCATCCTCCCTTGACCACCTTCACCCCTCCCCGCCATTCTCTCTTGACCACCTTCACCCCTCCCAGCCATCCTCCCCTGACCACCTTCACCCCTCCCCACCATCCTCCCCTGACCACCTTCGCCCCTCCCGGGCATCCTCCCCGGACCACCTTCACTACTCCCCGCCATCCTCCCCTGACCACCTTCACCCCTCCCCGCCATTCTCCCTGGTCCCAGCTTCTCCCCTCCCCGCCATCCTCCCCTGACCACCTTCACCCCTCTCCGCCATTCTCTCCTGATCACCTTCACCCCTCCCAGCCATCCTCCTCTGACCACCTTCACCCCTCCCTGCCATCCTCCCCTGACCAACTTCACCACTCCCCGCCATCCTCCCCTGACCACCTTCACCCCTCCCCGCCGCCCTCCCCTGACCACCTTCACCCCTCCCCGCCATCCTCCCCTGACCACCTTCACCCCTCCCCGCCATTCTCCCTGGTCCCAGCTTCTCCCCTCCCCGCCATCCTCCCCTGACCACCTTCACCCCTCCCCGCCATTCTCCCTGGTCCCAGCTTCTCCCCTCCCCGCCATCCTCCCCTGACCACCTTCACCCCTCCCCGCCATTCTCCCTGGTCCCAGCTTCTCCCCTCCCCGCCATCCTCCCCTGACCGCCTTCACCCCTCCCCGCCATTCTCCCTGGTCTCAGCTTCTCCCCTCCCCGCCATCCTCCCCTCCCCACCTTCACCCCTCCCCGCCATTCTCTCCTAATCACCTTCACCCCTCCCAGCCATCCTCCTCTGACCACCTTCACCCCTCCCCGCCATCCTTCCCTGACCACCTTCACCCCTCCCTGCCATCCTCCCCTGACCACCTTCACCCCTCCCCGCCGCCCTCCCCTGACCACCTTCACCCCTCCCCGCCATCCTCCCCTGACCACCTTCACCCCTCCCCGCCATTCTCCCCTCACCACCTTCACCCCTCCCCGCCATTCTCCCTGGTCCCAGCTTCTCCCCTCCCCGCCATCCTCCCCTCACCACCTTCACCCCTCCCCGCCATTCTTTCCTGATCACCTTCACTCCTCCCAGCCATCCTCCTCTGACCAGCTTCACCCCTCCCCGCCATCCTCCCCTGACCACCTTCACCCCTCCCCGCCATTCTCTCCTGACCGCCTTCACCCCTCCCCACCATCCTCCCCTGACCACCTTCACCCCTCCCAGCCATCCTTCTCTAACCACCTTCACCCCTCCCCGCCATCTTCCCTGACCACCTTCACCCCTCCCCGCCATTCTCCCTGGTCCCAGCTTCTCCCCTCCCCGCCATCCTCCCCTGACCACCTTCACCCCTCCCCGCCATCTTCTCTGACCACCTTCACCCCTCCCCGCCATCCTCCCCTGACCACCTTCACCCTTCCCCGCCATTCTCTCCTGACCACCTTCACCCCTCCCCGCCATTCTTTCCTGATCACCTTCACCCCTCCCAGCCATCCTCCTCTGACCACCTTCACCCCGCCCCGCCATTCTCTCCTGACCACCTTCACCCCTCCCCACCATCCTCCCCTGACCATCTTCACCCCTCCCAGCCATCCTTCTCTGACCACCTTCACCCCTCCCCGCCATCTTCCCTGACCACCTTCACCCCTCCCCGCCATCCTTCTCTGACCACCTACACCCCTCCCCGACATCCTCCCCTGACCACCTTCACCCCTCCCCGCCCTCCTCTCCTGACCACCTTCACCCCTCCCCACCATCCTCCCCTGAACACCTTCACCCCTTCTCGCCATCTTCCCTGACCACCTTCACCCCTCCCCGCCTTCCTCCCCTGAACACCTTGACCCCTCCCCGCTATCCTCCCTGGTCCCAGCTTCTCCCCTCCCCGCCATCCTCCCCTGACCACCTTCGCCCCTCCCCGCCATTCTCTCCTGACCGCCTTCACCCCTCCCCACCATCCTCCCCTGACCACCTGCACCCCTCCCAGCCATCCTTCTCTGACCACCTTCACCCCTCCCCGCCATCTTCCCTGACCACCTTCACCCCTCCCCGCCATTCTCCCTGGTCCCAGCTTCTCCCCTCCCCGCCATCCTCCCCTGACCACCTTCACCCCTCCCCGCCATTCTCTCCTGACCACCTTCACCCCTCCCCGCCATTCTTTCCTGATCACCTTCACCCCTCCCAGCCATCCTCCTCTGACCACCTTCACCCCTCCCCGCCATTCTCTCCTGACCACCTTCACCCCTCCCCACCATCCTCCCCTGACCACCTTCACCCCTCCCAGCCATCCTTCTCTGACCACCTTCACCCCTCCCCGCCATCTTTCCTGACCACCTTCACCCCTCCCCGCCATCCTTCTCTGACCACCTACACCCCTCCCCGACATCCTCCCCTGACCACCTTCACCCCTCCCCGCCCTCCTCTCCTGACCACCTTCACCCCTCCCCACCATCCTCCCCTGAACACCTTCACCCCTTCTCGCCATCTTCCCTGACCACCTTCACCCCTCCCCGCCTTCCTCCCCTGAACACCTTGACCCCTCCCCGCCATCCTTCTCTGACCACCTACACCCCTCCCCGCCATCCTCCCCTGACCACCTTCACCCCTCCCCGCCCTCCTCTCCTGACCACCTTCACCCCTCCCAGCCATCCTCCTCTGACCACCTTCACCCCTCCCCGCCATCTTCCCTGACCACCTTCACCCCTCCCCGCCATTCTCCCTGGTCCCAGCTTCTCCCCTCCCCGCCATCCTCCCCTGACCACCTTCACCCCTCCCCGCCATCTTCTCTGACCATCTTCACCCCTCCCCGCCATCCTCCCCTGACCACCTTCACCCCTCCCCGCCATTCTCTCCTGACCACCTTCACCCCTCCCCGCCATTCTTTCCTGATCACCTTCACCCCTCCCAGCCATCCTCCTCTGACCACTTCACCCCTCCCCGCCATTCTCTCCTGACCACCTTCACCCCTCCCCACCATCCTCCCCTGACCACCTTCACCCCTCCCAGCCATCCTTCTCTGACCACCTTCACCCCTCCCCGCCATCTTCCCTGACCACCTTCACCCCTCCCCGCCATCCTTCTCTGACCACCTACACCCCTCCCCGACATCCTCCCCTGACCACCTTCACCCCTCCCCGCCCTCCTCTCCTGACCACCTTCACCCCTCCCCACCATCCTCCCCTGAACACCTTCACCCCTTCTCGCCATAATCCCTGACCACCTTCACCCCTCCCCGCCTTCCTCCCCTGAACACCTTGACCCCTCCCCGCTATCCTCCCTGGTCCCAGCTTCTCCCCTCCCCGCCATCATCCCCTGACCACCTTCGCCCCTCCCCGCCATTCTCTCCTGACCACCTTCACCCCGCCGCGCCATCCTCCCCTGACCACCTTCACCCCTCCCCGCCATCCTCCTCTGACCACCTTCACCCCTTCCCGCCATCCTCCTCTGACCACCTTCACCCCTCCCCGCCATTCTCCCCGTGATCACCTTCACCCCTCCCAGCCATCCTCCTCTGACCACCTTCACCCCTCCCCGCCATCCTCCCCTGACCACCTTCACCCCTCCCCGCCATTCTCTCCTGACCACCTTCACCCCTCCCCACCATCCTCCCTGACCACCTTCACCCTACCAGCCATTCTTCTCTGACCACCTTCACCCCTCCCAGCCATCTTCCCTGACCCACCTTCACCCCTCCCCGCCATTCTCCCCTGACCACCTTCACCCCTCCCCGCCTTTTTCCATGACCACCTTCACCCCTCCCCGCCTTCCTCCCCTGAACACCTTTACCCCTCCCCGCTATCCTCCCTGGTCCCAGCTTCTCCCCTCCCCGCCATCCTCCCCTGACCACCTTCGCCCCTCCCCGCCATTCTCTCCTGACCACCTTCACCCCTCCGCGCCATCCTCCCCTGACCACCTTCACCCCTCCCCGCCATCCTCCCCTGACCACCTTCACCCCTCCCCGCCATCCTTCCTGGTCCCAGCTTCTCCCTCCCCGCCATCTTCCCCTGACCACCCTCACCCCTCCGCGCCATCCTCCCCTGACCACCTTCTCCCCTCCCCGCCATTCTCTCCTGATCACCTTCACCCCTCCCAGCTATCCTCCCCTGACCACTTTCACCCCTCCCCGCCATCCCCCCTGGACACCTTCTCCCCTCCCCGCCGTCCTCCCGTTACCATGTAGAACGAAGACGCGGGACACATAGCCTCCTACCCTCGTTGGTCTTGCCGATCGCCACTGTGTCAACACACTGGCTGATGAGGTGCGGCCCAATCACTGTTTGACGTTGCAGTCTCCTGACACCCAAGGGGTATAGACACCCCTAAATTGGACGCACGGACCTCCACACACGAGACAGGCAAGACCCCCACAGCCTTTTTTATTAGTACACCCCCTCCCCCCCCCCCATCCGCCATTCACGCACAACATACACGCTATACACCCAAAAACACCCTACGTTAATCAACCGCATAATTTATATATACCCCCCCCCCCTCCACCCTTCCCCCCGCTCGGCCCACCCGCTCTCTCACGCAAAAAGTTATTCCCTTGTCAAATCGCCAACTTTGTTGGCCCCACCGCGTCCCCCAACACACTCATACAAACACCCCTACCTTATCCAATCACCAACATTATATCCCACCCTCGACCACCCACACTCCTATGCACAGAAGCCCACCGACAAGACCCAACGCTCTTCCTTTATCCAACTGTGAACCCTAATACCCCCCCCCCCCTCCCCACCTCCCAATCCTCACATCTACAAACTCCCTTCCTTTGTCCAATCGCCCCGGCCCAACCCACCTCACACAAACAGCCCAGCTTTGAACTGTCCTCCCCAATGCCCCCCCACCCCCTCTCACACAAACACCTCTTTCATCCAACTAAAGTCCCTAATACTCACATGAAGCCCCCCGCCTTACATAAAATACCCCCTTTTTCCAACTATCAACTCTTATAAGCCACCTCACACAAACACACCTCCTTTATCAAACTGTCGACTCTAATACCGATTCACATTACTCACATGCATCCTCATTTATTCACTCGGCAGCCCTAATAACCCCGGCACCTCTTACTCCGCTTCTCATACACAGTCATCCATCTCTTATCCAACCACAAACTATCTCTGCCTCCCTTCACCACACCTCTGACAAAACCACAGAACTTCATACAGGCCGCCAATACCCACACTGATATCACCACCCCCTTCCTCTGCCTCCCTTCACCACACCTCTGCCAGACCCACAGGGCTTCAGATAGACCGCCAACACCCACCCTGATACCCTCACCCCCTTCCTCTGCCTCCCTTCACCACACCTCTGCCAGACCCACAGGGCTTCAGATAGACCGCCAACACCCACCCTGATACCCCCACCCCCTTCCTCTGCCTCCCTTCACCACACCTCTGCCAGACCCACAGGGCTTCAGATAGACCGCCAACACCCATCCAGATACCCCCCCGCCCTCCTCTGCCTCCCCTCACCACACTACTTCCAGATCCACAGGGCATCAGATATACCGCCAACACCCACCTGATATACCCCCCCCCCACCCCCTTCCTCTGCCCCCTTCACCACACCCCTGCCAGACCCACAGAGCTTCAGATAGACCGCCAACACCCATCCAGATACCCCCCCACCTCCTCTGCCTCCCCTCACCACACTTCTTCCAGATCCACAGGGCATCAGATATACCGCCAACACCCTCCCTGATATCCCCCCACCCCCTTCCTCTGCCTCCCTTCACCACACCCCTGCCAGACCCACAGAGCTTCAGATAGACCGCCAACACCCACCCTGATACCCCCACCCCATTCCTCTGCCTCCCTTCACCACACCTCTGCCAGACTCACAGAGCTTCAGATAGACCGCCCACACCCACCCTGACACCCCCCACCCCCTTCCCCTGCCCCTCTTTGCCAAATCTCTGCCAGACCCACAGGGCTTCAGATAGACCGCCAACACCCACCCTCATACCCCCACCCTCTTCTTCTGCCTCCCTTAACCACACCTCTGCACGACCCACAGAGCTTCAGATAGATCGCCAACACCCACCCTTATATCCCCCCACCCCCTTCTTCTGCCTCCCTTTACCACACCTCTGTCAGACCCACAGAGCTTCAGATATACCGCCAACACCCACCCTGATACCCCACACACCCTTCCTCTGCCTCCCTTCACCACACCCCTGCCAGACCCACAGAGCTTCAGATAGACCGCCAACACCCACCCTGATACCCCCACCCCATTCCTCTGTCTCCCTTCACCACACCTCTGCCAGACTCACAGAGCTTCAGATAGACCGCCCACACCCACCCTGATACCCCCAGCCCCTTCCCCTGCCCCCCTTTACCAAATCTCTGCCAGACCCACAGGGCTTCAGATAGACCGCCCACACCCACCCTGATACCCCCACCCCCTTCCCCTGCCCCCCTTTACCAAATCTCTGCACGACCCACAGATCTTCAGATAGACCGCCAACACCCACCCTGATATCCCCCACCCCCTTCTTCTGCCTCCCTTTACCACACCTCTGCCAGACACACAGAGCTTCAGATAGACAGCCAACACCCACCCTGATACCCCCACCCCCTTCCTCTGCCTCCCTTCACCAAGCCTCTGCCAGACCCACAGAGCTTCAGATAGACCGCCCACACCCACCCTGATACCCCCCACACCCTTCCTCTGCCTCCCTTCACCATACCTCAGCCAGACCCACAGAGCTTCAGATAGACCGCCAACACCCACCCTCCTCTGCCAGACCCACAGAGCTTCAGATAGACCGCCAACACCCACCCATATACCCCCACCCCCTTCCCCTGCCCCCCTTCACCACACCTCTGCCAGACACACAGAGCTTCAGATAGACAGCCAACCCCCGCACCTTCCTCTGCCTGCCTTCAGCACACCTCTGCCAGACCCACAGAGCTTCAGATAGACCGCCCACACCCACCCTGATACCCCCACACCCTTCCTCTGCCTCCCTTCACCATACCTCAGCCAGACCCACAGAGTTTTAGATAGACCGCAAACACCCACCCTGATATACCACCCCCCACCCCCTTCCTCTGCCCACCCTTCACCACACCTCTGCCACACCCACAGAGCTTCAGATAGACCGCCAACACCCACCCTGATACCGTCCCACCCCCTTCCTCTGTCTCCCCTCACCACACCTCTGCCAGCTTCAGATAGACCGCCAACACCAACCCTGATACCCCCGCACCCCCCTTCCTCTGCCTCCTTCACCACACCTCTGCAACGACCCACAGAGCTTCAGAGAGACCGCCAACACCCACCCTGAAACCCCCCACCCCCCTTCCTCTGCCCACCCTTCACCACACCTCTGCCACACCCACAGAGCTTCAGATAGACCGCCAACACCCACCCTGATACCGTCCCACCCCCTTCCTCTGCCTCCCTTCACAACACCTCTGCCAGACCCACAGAGCGTCAGATTGACCGCCAACAACCACCCTGATACCCCACCCCCACCCCAGCGCCTCCATCTGCCTCCCTTCACCACACCTCTGCCAGACCCACAGAGCTTCAGATAGACGACCAACACCAACCCTGATACCCCCCCCCACCCCCTTCCGCTGCCTCCCTTCACCCCACCTCTGCCAGACCCATAGAGCTTCAGATAGATGGCCAACACCCACCCTGATACACCCCCCCCCCCCCGGCTCACCCCTTCCTCTGCCTCCCTTCACCACACCTCTGCCAGACTCACAGAGCTTCAGATAGACGACCAACACCCACCCCTGATACCCCCACCCCCCTTCCTCTGCCTCCCTTCACCACATCTCTGCCAGACCCACAGAGCTTCAGATAGACCGCCAACACCCACCCAGATACCCCCCCCCCCCACCCCTTCCCCTGCCTTCCTTCACCACACCTCTGCCAGACCCACAGAGCTTCAGGTAGACCGCCAACACCCCACCCTGATAACGCCCCACCCCCTTCCTCTGCCTCTCTTCACCACACCTTGCCAGACCCACAGAGCTTCAGATAGACCGCCCACACCCACCCTGATACCCCCACCCCCTTCCTCTGCCTCCCTTCACCACACCTCTGCCAGACCCACAGGGCTTCAGATAGACCGCCAACACCCACCCTGATACCCCCCCGCCCTCCTCTGCCTCCCCTCACCACACTTCTTCCAGATCCACACGGCATCAGATATACCGCCAACACCCACCTGATATACGCCCCCCGACCCCCTTCCTCTGCCCCCTTCACCACACCCCTGCCAGACCCACAGAGCTTCAGATAGACCGCCAACACCCATCCTGATACCCCCCCCCCCTCCTCTGCCTCCCCTCACCACACTTCTTCCAGATCCACAGGGCATCAGATATACCGCCAACACCCCCCCTGATATCCCCCCACCCCCTTCTTCTGCCTCCCTTCACCACAACCCTGCCAGACCCACAGAGCTTCAGATAGACCGCCAACACCCACCCTGATACCCCAACCCCATTCCTCTGCCTCCCTTCACCACACCTCTGCCAGACTCACAGAGCTTCAGATAGACCACCCACACCCACCCTGATACCCCCCACCCCCTTCCCCTGCCCCTCTTTACCAAATCTCTGCCAGACCCACAGGGCTTCAGATAGACCGCCAACACCCACCCTGATACCCCCACCCTCTTCTTCTGCCTCCCTTAACCACACCTCTGCACGACCCACAGAGCTTCAGATAGATCGCCAACACCCACCCTGATATCCCCCTACCCCCTTCTTCTGCCTCCCTTTACCGCACCTCTGCCAGACCCACAGAGCTTCAGATATACCGCCAACACCCACCCTGATACCCCACACACCCTTCCTCTGCCTCCCTTCACCACACCCCTGCCAGACCCACAGAGCTTCAGATAGACCGCCAACACCTACCCTGATACCCCCACCCCATTCCTCTGTCTCCCTTCACCACGTCTCTGCCAGACTCACAGAGCTTCAGATAGACCGCCCACACCCACCCTGATACCTAACCACCCCCTTCCCCTGCCCCCCTTTACCAAATCTCTGCCAGACCCACAGGGCTTCAGATAGACCGCCAACACCCACCCTGATACCCCCACCCCCTTCTTCTGCCTTCCTTTACCACACCTCTGCACGACCCACAGATCTTCAGATAGACCGCCAACACCCACCCTGATACCCCCACCCCCTTCCTCTGCCTCCCTTCACCAAGCCTCTGCCAGACACACAGAGCTTCAGATAGACCGCCCACACCCACCCTGATACCCCCCACACCCTTCCTCTGCCTCCCTTCACCATACCTCAGCCAGACCCACAGAGCTTCAGATAGACCGCCAACACCCACCCTCCTCTGCCAGACCCACAGAGCTTCAGATAGACCGCCAACACCCACCCATATACCCCCACCCCCTTCCCCTGCCCCCCTTCACCACACCTCTGCCAGACACACAGAGCTTCAGATAGACAGCCAACCCCCGCACCTTCCTCTGCCTGCCTTCAGCACACCTCTGCCAGACCCACAGAGCTTCAGATAGACCGCCCACACCCACCCTGATACCCCCACACCCTTCCTCTGCCTCCCTTCACCATACCTCAGCCAGACCCACAGAGTTTTAGATAGACCGCAAACACCCACCCTGATATACCACCCCCCCACCCCCTTCCTCTGCCCACCCTTCACCACACCTCTGCCACACCCACAGAGCTTCAGATAGACCGCCAACACCCACCCTGATACCGTCCCACCCCCTTCCTCTGTCTCCCCTCACCACACCTCTGCCAGCTTCAGATAGACCGCCAACACCAACCCTGATACCCCCGCACCCCCTTCCTCTGCCTCCCTTCACCACACCTCTGCACGACCCACAGAGCTTCAGAGAGACCGCCAACACCCACCCTGAAACCCCCCACCCCCTTCCTCTGCCCACCCTTCACCACACCTCTGCCACACCCACAGAGCTTCAGATAGACCGCCAACACCCACCCTGATACCGTCCCACCCCCTTCCTCTGCCTCCCTTCACAACACCTCTGCCAGACCCACAGAGCGTCAGATTGACCGCCAACAACCACCCTGATACCCCACCCCCACCCCAGCGCCTCCATCTGCCTCCCTTCACCACACCTCTGCCAGACCCACAGAGCTTCAGATAGACGACCAACACCAACCCTGATACCCCCCCCACCCCCTTCCGCTGCCTCCCTTCACCCCACCTCTGCCAGACCCATAGAGCTTCAGATAGATGGCCAACACCCACCCTGATACACCCCCCCCCCCCGGCTCACCCCTTCCTCTGCCTCCCTTCACCACACCTCTGCCAGACTCACAGAGCTTCAGATAGACGACCAACACCCACCCTGATACCCCCACCCCCTTCCTCTGCCTCCCTTCACCACATCTCTGCCAGACCCACAGAGCTTCAGATAGACCGCCAACACCCACCCAGATACCCCCCCCCCCACCCCTTCCCCTGCCTTCCTTCACCACACCTCTGCCAGACCCACAGAGCTTCAGGTAGACCGCCAACACCCACCCTGATAACGCCCCACCCCCTTCCTCTGCCTCTCTTCACCACACCTTGCCAGACCCACAGAGCTTCAGATAGACCGCCCACACCCACCCTGATACCCCCACCCCCTTCCTCTGCCTCCCTTCACCACACCTCTGCCAGACCCACAGGGCTTCAGATAGACCGCCAACACCCACCCTGATACCCCCCCGCCCTCCTCTGCCTCCCCTCACCACACTTCTTCCAGATCCACACGGCATCAGATATACCGCCAACACCCACCTGATATACGCCCCCCGACCCCCTTCCTCTGCCCCCTTCACCACACCCCTGCCAGACCCACAGAGCTTCAGATAGACCGCCAACACCCATCCTGATACCCCCCCCCCTCCTCTGCCTCCCCTCACCACACTTCTTCCAGATCCACAGGGCATCAGATATACCGCCAACACCCCCCCTGATATCCCCCCACCCCCTTCTTCTGCCTCCCTTCACCACAACCCTGCCAGACCCACAGAGCTTCAGATAGACCGCCAACACCCACCCTGATACCCCAACCCCATTCCTCTGCCTCCCTTCACCACACCTCTGCCAGACTCACAGAGCTTCAGATAGACCACCCACACCCACCCTGATACCCCCCACCCCCTTCCCCTGCCCCTCTTTACCAAATCTCTGCCAGACCCACAGGGCTTCAGATAGACCGCCAACACCCACCCTGATACCCCCACCCTCTTCTTCTGCCTCCCTTAACCACACCTCTGCACGACCCACAGAGCTTCAGATAGATCGCCAACACCCACCCTGATATCCCCCTACCCCCTTCTTCTGCCTCCCTTTACCGCACCTCTGCCAGACCCACAGAGCTTCAGATATACCGCCAACACCCACCCTGATACCCCACACACCCTTCCTCTGCCTCCCTTCACCACACCCCTGCCAGACCCACAGAGCTTCAGATAGACCGCCAACACCTACCCTGATACCCCCACCCCATTCCTCTGTCTCCCTTCACCACGCCTCTGCCAGACTCACAGAGCTTCAGATAGACCGCCCACACCCACCCTGATACCTAACCACCCCCTTCCCCTGCCCCCCTTTACCAAATCTCTGCCAGACCCACAGGGCTTCAGATAGACCGCCAACACCCACCCTGATACCCCCACCCCCTTCTTCTGCCTTCCTTTACCACACCTCTGCACGACCCACAGATCTTCAGATAGACCGCCAACACCCACCCTGATACCCCCACCCCCTTCCTCTGCCTCCCTTCACCAAGCCTCTGCCAGACACACAGAGCTTCAGATAGACAGCCAACACCCACCCTGATACCCCCACCCCCTTCCTCTGCCTCCCTTCACCAAGCCTCTGCCAGACCCACAGAGCTTCAGATAGACCGCCCACACCCACCCTGATACCCCCCACACCCTTCCTCTGCCTCCCTTCACCATACCTCAGCCAGACCCACAGAGCTTCAGATAGACCGCCAACACCCACCCTCCTCTGCCAGACCCACAGAGCTTCAGATAGACCGCCAACACCCACCCATATACCCCCACCCCCTTCCCCTGCCCCCTTCACCACACCTCTGCCAGACACACCGAGCTTCAGATAGACAGCCAACCCCCGCACCTTCCTCTGCCTGCCTTCACCACACCTCTGCCAGACCCACAGAGCTTCAGATAGACCGCCCACACCCACCCTGATACCCCCCACACCCTTCCTCTGCCTCCCTTCACCATACCTCATACCTCAGCCAGACCCACAGAGTTTTAGATAGACCGCAAATACCCACCCTGATATACCACCCGCCACCCCCTTCCTCTGCCCACCCTTCACCACACCTCTGCCACACCCACAGAGCTTCAGATAGACCGCCAACACCCACCCTGATACCG
This sequence comes from Arenicola marina, assembly GCA_964019135.1. Taxonomy (NCBI): domain Eukaryota; kingdom Metazoa; phylum Annelida; class Polychaeta; family Arenicolidae; genus Arenicola; species Arenicola marina. The sequence goes on from OZ025261.1 coordinate 20,099,992, forward strand.
TCCCACCCCCTTCCTCTGTCTCCCCTCACCACACCTCTGCCAGCTTCAGATAGACCGCCAACACCAACCATGATACCCCCGCAGCCCCTTCCTCTGCCTCCCTTCACCACACCTCTGCACGACCCACAGAGCTTCAGAGAGACCGCCAAAACCCACCCTGAAACCCCCCACCCCCTTCCTCTGCCCACCCTTCACCACACCTCTGCCACACCCACAGAGCTTCAGATAGACCGCCAACACCCACCCTGATACCGTCCCACCCCCTTCCTCTGTCTCCCCTCACCACACCTCTGCCAGCTTCAGATAGACCGCCAACACCAACCCTGATACCCCCGCACCCCCTTCCTCTGCCTCCCTTCACAACACCTCTGCCAGACCCACAGAGCGTCAGATTGACCGCCAACAACCACCCTGATACCCCACCCCCACCCCAGCGCCTCCATCTGCTTCCCTTCACCACACCTCTGCCAGACCCACAGAGCTTCAGATAGACGACCAACACCAACCCTGATACCCCCACCCCCCCCCACCCCCTTCCGCTGCCTCCCTTCACCCCACCTCTGCCAGACCCATAGAGCTTCAGATAGACCGCCCACACCGACACTGATACCCCCCCCCACCCCCTTCCTCTGCCTCCTCTCTCCACACCTCAGCCAGACCCACAGAGCTTCAGATAGACTGCCAACACCCACCCTGATAACGCCCCACCCCCTTCCTCTGCCTCCCTTCACCACACCTTGCCAGACCCACAGAGCTTCAGATAGACCGCCCACACCCACCCTGATACCCCCACCGCCTTCCTCTACCTCCCTTCACCACACCTCTGCCAGACCCACAGAGCTTCAGACAGACGACCAACACCCACCCTGATACCCCCCACACCCTTCCTCTGCCTCCCTTTACCACACCTTTGCCAGACCCACAGAGCTTCAGATAGACCGCCAACACCCACCCTGATGCCCCCCCCCGCCCCCCCTTCCTCTGCCCCCCTTCACCACCCCCCTGCCAGACAAACAGAGCTTTAGATAGACCGCCCACGCCCACCCTGATACCCCCACCCCCCTCCTCTGCCTCCCATCACCACACCTCTGCCAGACCCACAGAGCTTCAGATAGACCGCCCACGCCCACCCTGATACCCCCACCCCCCTCCTCTGCCTCCCTTCACCACACCTCTACCAGACCCACAGAGCTTCAGATAGACTGCCAACACCCACCCGGATACACCCCCCCCCCCCCAGCCCACCCCTTCCTCTGCCTCCCTTCACCACACCTCTGCCAGACCCACAGAGCTTCTGATAAACCGCCAACACCCACCCTGATACCCCACACACACTTCCTCTGCCTCCCTTCATCACACCTCTGCCAGACCCACAGAGTTTCAGATAGACCGCCCACACCCACCCTTTCCAAGGCGTGTTCGCAACCCACATCTCTCGACTCCTGTGTCAGCCTTTCTGCCCACTACACTGACAGCCTTTAATAAAAGCGTCATAATTATATCAAATATTGTGTGTCTGAGTGCCGGCATGAAATAGCCAACGCCGTATTAGTCCATCGCTGCCCCCCCGCCCCCGCATTCCCTGCCCATCTCGCCGCCCCCCCCTCCCCCCTCCCTCCACCTTCCCTACCCATCTCGCCCACACCACCCCTCTCCCTGAGCCACCGCTTCCCATTTACCCCCTCGACGGCCGTCTCCAAGACCACAACCGTCACCCCCTACCACAGCGCCACCCGCCGGTCACCACCATCACCCCCCCCCCGCCCCCCCCCCACCCCACCATACCGCCACCCGCCCATCTGACTCATCCAGACTCAATACACCGACAGCCACGGAGCTAGGTATTGACATTTCCCCCCAGTGAAATGATGTTCATGTACATATTTATCCTGCCTTCCCATACACCTCCCACGTATCTGTCAACCTTAGCGTACATACTTTCGGTTCCCTTTGAAATAAACCGCAAAGACATGTTACACCCATCATATACATAGGTTGCTTGGTGTATGACACCTTAATAGACGACGATGGGAATGGTCAAGATAGAGAGAAACACTAACCATCTACTCTGTTCGAAGGATGACATGGGGGTTACTATCCCACGCGAACAGGCGATTGCACGGGTCAGATTCGACCCAGATACATGCATTTGGTTTGGTCGACCCAGATATATGCATTTGGGAATCTAAGCTAGCAACTTTACCCTAGTCACACAACAGTTTTCACGCAAGACGAGTAACAGCAGTGACATGCCAGTAATGATCGCAAATACTTATTTTTTCGGCTTAGATATTTGCGTCAGCAATTTTATCAGGGATATGCATGGTCAATAATACGTCATCATACACAACAGCGTGTTGGTGTTCTACAACATCAACATCCGGGTATCGCTCCTTATGTTCGTCTTATTTATGATAACATATACATTTCATGCAGCTATAAGTGTATCACATCGAGTGTATCACATCGAGTGTATCACATTGAGTGTATCACATTGGGTTTATCACATCGAGTGTATCACATCGAGTGTATCACATCGAGTGTATCACATCGAATGTATCACATCGAGTGTATCACATCGAGTGTATCATATCGAGTATATCACATCGAGTGTATCACATTGAGTGTATCACATTGAGTGTATCACATCGAGTGTATCACATCGAGTGTATCACATCGAGTATATCACATTGAGTGTATCACATTGAGTGTATCACATTGAGTGTATCACATCGAGTGTATCACATTTAGTGTATCACATTTAGTGTATCACATTAAGTGTATCACATTGAGTGTATCACATTAGGTGTATCACATTGAGTGTATCATATCGAGTGTATTACATCGAGTGTATCACATTGAGTGTATCACACTGAGTGTATCACATCGAGTGTGTCACATTGAGTGTATCACATTGAGTGTCTCACATTGAGTGTATCATATCGAGTGAATCACATCGAGCGTATCACATCGAGCGTATCACATTGAGTAAATCACATTGAGTGTATCACATCGAGTGTATCACATTGAGTGTATCACATTGAGTGTATCACATCGAGTGTATCACATTTAGTGTGTCACATTAAGTGTATCACATTAAGTGTATCACATTTAGTGTATCACATTAAGTGTATCACATTAAGTGTATCACATTGAATGTATCACATTGAGTATATCATATCGAGTGTATTACATCGAGTGTATCACATTGAGTGTATCACATTGAGTGTATCACATCGAGTGTATCACATTTAGTGTATCACATTAAGTGTATCACATTGAGTGTATCACATCGAGTGTATCACATTGAGTGTATCATATCGAGTGTATTACATCGAGTGTATCCCATTGAGTGTATCACACTGAGTTTACCACATCGAGTGTATCACATTGAGTGTATCACACTGAGTTTATCACATCGAGTGTGTCACATTGAGTGTATCATATCGAGTGTATTACATCGAGTGTATTACATCGAGTGTATCCCATTGAGTGTATCACACTGAGTTTACCACATCGAGTGTATCACATTGAGTGTATCACACTGAGTTTATCACATCGAGTGTGTCACATTGAGTGTATAACATTGAGTGTATCACATTGAGTGTATCACATTGAGTGTATCACATCGAGTGTATCACATTTAGTGTATCACATTTAGTGTATCACATTAAGTGTATCACATTGAGTGTATCACATTAGGTGTATCACATTGAGTGTATCATATTGAGTGTATCACATTGAGTGTATCACATCGAGTGTATCACATTTAGTGTATCACATTTAGTGTATCACATTAAGTGTATCACATTGAGTGTATCACATTGAGTGTATCACATTGAGTGTATCACATCGAGTGTATCACATTTAGTGTATCACATTGAGTGTATCACATTAAGTGTATCACATTGAGTGTATCACATTAGGTGTATCACATTGAGTGTATCATATCGAGTGTATTACATCGAGTGTATCACATTGAGTGTATCACACTGAGTATATCACATCGAGTGTGTCACATCGAGTGTATCACATTGAGTGTATCACACTGAGTTTATCACATCGAGTGTGTCACATCGAGTGTATCACATTGAGTGTATCACACTGAGTTTATCACATCGAGTGTGTCACATTGAGTGTATAACATTGAGTGTATAACATTGTATAACAAAACCGGCCCTTCTGGATATCACTAGCAAATGACGCGATTTTGTGTTGCTCAGAAATTCGTCAATTGTCCTGGGACATTGGACAATCATCGAAGTTTATGCTGTACCGTGGGACACACTTTCATTAATGTAATTAACAACCTACTCAAGCACGCATTATTGTTTCTGTTTATGGTGTTTTTTGTGCTATTGTCTGACAACTAGAATGTACTTTGTCGGTTCTGAAATACTAAATTAGACTATGGAAACGTCCGTCGCACTGCTGGCGTCCTAAATACAGGACGCTAGGAGCGAGAGGCCACGTGTATTTCCCTTAATGGCCTATCATTAATGAGTGCTAGTGTGGAGGAGTTATTTTTGTTACACGCTTTCTGTTTGACTAATTTGTGCAAAATATTGCTTAGGGAGTGGGGGAGTTGATCTGCTTGGAGGGAAGGGTACGGGTATGAACGAAAGGGGTGCTTTGCTGCCACCCACGATTTTTTTATCAAATGGTACCATATCCATATTGAACTTGCTATCCAATAGAGCCATAACCCGCCGAACAGGGCCATAGTCCAATGCACGGAGCCATAGCATGCGCCAGGAGCCATAACCCGGAGCCATAGTCTGTGCTCGGAGCCATAACCCGAAGCCATAGTCCGTGCCCGGACCATAGCCCGGAGCCATAGTCCGTGCCCGGACCATAGCCCGGAGCCATAGTCCGTGCTCGGACCATAGCCCGGAGCCATAACCCAGAGCCACAGGCCGGCGACAGGAGACACAATTAACCTTCGACCGGAACCAGTGCAGCGCACGGAGCCATAGTCCATCGCAGACAGCCATAGTCCGCGCCCGAAGCCATAAGCCAGCGCAGACAGCCATAGTCCGCACCCGAAGCCATAAGCCAGAGCCATAGCCCGCGCCCTAAGCCAAAGCCCGGAGCCATAACCCGCGGTCGGAGCCATCGCCCGCGCCCCGAGCCATAACCTGGAGCCCGGAGCACAAGTCCAGTATACGGAGCCATAACCATAACCCATACGGATCCACAACCATAACCCATACGGAGCCATAACCATAACCCATACGGAGCCATAACCATAACCCATACGGAGCCATAACCATAACCCATACGGATCCACAACCATAACCCATACGGAGCCATAACCATAACCCATACGGAGCCATAACCATAACCCATGCGGAGCCATAACCATAGCCCATACGGAGCCATAACCATAACCCATACGGAGCCATAACCATAACCCATACGGAGCCATAACCATAACCCATACGGAGCCATAACCATAACCCATACGGAGCCATAACCATAACCCATAATGAGCCATAACCATAACCCATACGGAGCCATAACCATAACCCATGCGGAGCCATAACCATAACCCATACGGAGCCATAACCATAACCCGTACGGAGCCATAACCATAACCCGCAGCCATAGTCCAGCGCACGGGGGCGTTCTGTGTCATAATGGCCCTCCCCCTCCCTCAATCCCACACTCTCTTCCGCCCTCTCTCTCTTCCTGGATGCAACCTTCCATGCATCTCACACCCACACCACCCGCGTCCGGAGCCTTGACCCGCAGCCATAGCCCGCGTCCGGAGCCATAGCACAGAGCCATAGACCGGCGACCGAAAGCCTGGAGCCATAGTAGTCCAGCGCTGGGAGCCATAGTCCAGTGCATGGAGCCATAGTCGAGCGCATGGAGCCATAGTCTAGCATGGAGCCATAGTCCAGCATGGAGCCATAGTCCAGCATGGAGCCATAGTCCAGCATAGAGCCATAGTCCAGCATGGAGCCATAGTCCGGCATGGAGCCATAGTCCAGCATGGAGCCATAGTCCAGCATGGAGCCATACTCCAGCATGGAGCCATAGACCGCGCCCGGAGCCATTGCTCGCAGCCATAGACTGGCGACCGGAGCCTGGAGCGCCAGTCCGACATAGTCCACGCAGAGATCCCTAACCCGCGCTCGGAGCCATAGTCCGGAGCCGTAGCCCACACCGGAGCAATAGGCCAGCGCATGGAGTCATAGCCCAGAACCATAGCCCACATTGGAGCAATAGTGCAGCGCATGGAGCCATAGCCCGGAGCCATAGCCCACACTGGAGCAATAGTACAGCGCATGGAGCCATAGCCCGGAGCTATAGCCAGGCGACCGGAGCCATAGCCCGGAGCCTGGAGCACTAGTCTGGCATACATAGCCATAAGCCAGCCGGAGCCATAGCCCACACTGGCGAAATAGTCCAGCGCTTGGAGTCATAGCCCAGAACCATAGCCCACATTGGAGCAATAGTGCAGCGCATGGAGCCATAGCCCGGAGCCATAGCCCACACTGGAGCAATAGTACAGCGCATGGAGCCATAGCCCGGAGCTATAGCCAGGCGACCGGAGCCATAACCCGGAGCCTGGGGCACTAGTCTGGCATACGGAGCCATAAGCCCGCCGAAGCCATAGCCCGCGCCTTGAACTACAAGACATGTGTCTACAATTAACCGTAGAGTGATTTACCTCTGTAAATGTTACCTGTACCCTGCCGTGCCTAGCGTCCTAGATACAGGACGCACAAAATGTTCCATGTTCAAATAAAAAAAAGCGTTCAGATTGCAGCCATGTTTTAAAAAATAAAAATAATAAAAGGCAAAAACATTTAAACGTTGTTGACG
>OZ025261.1:20107025-20158693 GCA_964019135.1 Arenicola marina
GGAGCCATAACCATAACCCATACGGAGCCATAACCATAACCGATACGGAGCCATAACCATAACCCGCAGCCATAGTCCAGCGCACGGGGGGCGTTCTGTGTCATAATGGCCCTCCCCCCTCCCTCAATCCCACACTCTCTTCCGCCCTCTCTCTCTTCCTGGATGCAACCTTCCATGCATCTCACACCCACACCACCCTCGTCCGGAGCCTTGACCCGCAGCCATAGCCCGCATCCGGAGCCATAGCACAGAGCCATAGACCGGCGACCGAAAGCCTGGAGCCATAGTAGTCCAGCGCTGGGAGCCATAGTCCAGTGCATGGAGCCATAGTCGAGCGCATGGAGCCATAGTCTAGCATGGAGCCATAGTCCAGCATGGAGCCATAGTCCAGCATGGAGCCATAGTCCAGCATAGAGCCATAGTCCAGCATGGAGCCATAGTCCAGCATGGAGCCATAGTCCAGCATGGAGCCATAGTCCAGCATGGAGCCATAGTCCGCGCCCGGAGCCATTGCCCGCAGCCATAGGCTGGCGACCGGAGCCTGGAGCGCCACTCCGACATAGTCCACGCAGAGATCCCTAACCCGCGCTCGGAGCCATAGTCCGGAGCCGTAGCCCACACCGGAGCAATAGGCCAGCGCATGGAGCCATAGCCCGGAGCCTGGAGCACTAGTCTGGCATACATAGCCATAAGCCAGCCGGAGCCATAGCCCACACTGGCGAAATAGTCCAGCGCTTGGAGTCATAGCCAGAACCATAGCCCACATTGGAGCAATAGTGCAGCGCATGGAGCCATAGCCCGGAGCCATAGCCCACACTGGAGCAATAGTACAGCGCATGGAGCCATAGCCCGGAGCTATAGCCAGGCGACCGGAGCCATAACCCGGAGCCTGGAGCACTAGTCTGGCATACGGAGCCATAAGCCCGCCGAAGCCATAGCCCGCGCCTTGAACTACAAGACATGTGTCTACAATAAACCGTAGAGTGATTTACCTGTAAATGTTACCTGTACCCTGCCGTGCCTAGCGTCCTAGATACAGGACGCACAAAATGTTCCATGTTCAAATAAAAAAAAAGCGTTCAGATTGCAGCCATGTTTTAAAAAATAAAAATAATAAAAGGCAAAAACATTTAAACGTTGTTGACGCTTTCTGCAAGTGTTTGGACATTAATGAGTTGAAGGTATTTATGTACTGCGTAGCACAGCCCATTTATCATCCCCTCTAGACCTCTTTAACTTTATTGGAGGGTGTCCTGTTTTTTGTTTCTAATGATGTTCAGAGTTTCTTTTTGCTATAAATGTCATGTCAATCCTGTACTGAGAACGAATAACGTTATATATATATATATATTATATATATATATATATATATTTATATATATATATCTGTTTTCCCAGACATGAACATGTGGCCACAAGATGGGATGATATTTGGAGATGTGTGAGGGCGGGGGGGGGGGGGGAGGGGGGTCGAGGATTGGTAGTTGGAGGCGTGGGGGGCGAGGGAGCACATTGGCATATTACAATGGGGTTCTTTTCGTCCTTAATTTGGACGGCGTCAGCATCACCCATGCCGTTAACGTTGATAAAGAGCGGCTGTCTCGGCGCTGCGAAGGCCAAGGAACGGTGAACGCGGGTCCTAATGCTATTAACCACGGCTCGTCGAACCGCTAAACGGTCCACGCCAACCAAATACGGTGGGAACCAAGGGGAGCCAGGGGGGAGGGGAACCAGGGGGGAGGGGAGCCGGGGGGGAGGGGAGCCAGGGGGGGGGGGAGCCGGGGAGTGGAAGGGAGCCAGTGTAAAAGGAAGCCAGGGGGGTGGGGGCATGGGGGAGGGTTACCAGGTGGAGGGGAGCCAGGGTGAAAGGAAGCCAGGGGGGTGGGGGCATGGGGGAGGGTTACCAGGTGGAGGGGAGCCTGGGTAAAAGGTGAGCCAAGTAGTGGGGGGCTAGGGTAGAGGGGAGCCAGAGTGGATGAGACCCTATTGGGGGGAGCATGGGTGGACGGGAGGGGGGTGGGGGAATAAGAGCCAGGCGCGGGGGGAGGGGGGAGGGCAGTGTGGGGGAAGGAGAGCCAAGGGGGAAGATGAGCCAGGGGGAGGGGGAGCCAGGGTAGAGGGAAGCCAGGGGGAAGGGGAGCCAGGGGAGGGGAGCCAGGGGGGAAGGGAGCCAAAGGGGGAGGGGAGCCAGGGGGAGGAGAGCCAAAGGGAGGGGGGAGGGGAGCCAGGGGGGAGGGGGAGCCAGATGGGGGCGGGAAGCTAGGGGGGAGGGGAGCCAGGGGGGAGGGAAGCCAGAGCGAGGGCAGCCAGGGGGGAGGGGAGCCAAAGGGGGAGGGGAGCCAGGGGGGAGCAGAGCCAGGGGGAAGGGAAGCCATAACCATAACCCATACGGAGCCATAACCTTAACCCATACGGAGCCATAACCATAACCCATACGGAGCCATAACCCTAACCCATACGGAGCCATAACCCTAACCCATACGGAGCCATAACCATAGCCCATACGGAGCCATAACCCTAGCCCATAGGGAGCCATAACCATAACCCATACGGAGCCATAACCATATCCCATACGGAGCAATAACCATAGCCCATACGGAGCCATAACCATAACCCATACGGAGCCATAACCATAGCCCATACGGAGCCATAACCATAACCCATACGGAGCCATAACCATAAGCCATACGGAGCCATAACCATAACTCATACGGAGCCATAACCATAACCCACACGGAGCCATAACCATAACCCATACGGAGCCATAACCATATCCCATACGGAGCCATAACCATAGCCCATACGGAGCCATAACCATATCCCATACGAAGCCATAACCATAGCCCATACGGAGCCATAACCATAACCCATACGGAGCCATAACCATAACCCATACGGAGCCATAACCATAACACCTACGGAGCCATAACCATAACTCATACGGAGCCATAACCATAACCCATACGGAGCCATAACCATAACCCATACGGAGCCATAACCTAACCCCTACGGAGCCATAACCATAACCCCTACGGAGCCATAACCATAACCCATACGGAGCCATAACCATATCCCATACGGAGCCATAACCATAACCCATACAGAGCCATAACCATAACCCATACGGAGCCATGACCATAACCCATACGGAGCCATAACCATAACCCATACGGAGCCATAACCATAACCCATACGAAGCCATAACCATAACCCATAAGGAGCCATAACCATAGCCCATACGGCTGTCTATAGCGGCTGTCTCGGCGCTGCGAAGGCCAAGGAACGGTGAACGCGGTCCTAATGCTATTAACCACGGCTCGTCGAACCGCTAAACGGTCCACGCCAACCAAATACGGTGGGAACCAAGGGGAGCCAGGGGGGAGGGGAACCAGGGGGAGGGGAGCCGGGGGGAGGGGAGCCAGGGGGGGGGGAGCCGGGGAGTGGAAGGGAGCCAGTGTAAAAGGAAGCCAGGGGGGTGGGGGCATGGGGGAGGGTTACCAGGTGGAGGGGAGCCAGGGTGAAAGGAAGCCAGGGGGTGGGGGCATGGGGGAGGGTTACCAGGTGGAGGGGAGCCTGGGTAAAAGGTGAGCCAAGTAGTGGGGGGCTAGGGTAGAGGGGAGCCAGAGTGGATGAGACCCTATGTGGGGGAGCATGGGGTGGACGGGAGGGGGGTGGGGGAATAAGAGCCAGGCGCGGGGGGAGGGGGGAGGGCAGTGTGGGGAAGGAGAGCCAAGGGGGAAGATGAGCCAGGGGGAGGGGAGCCAGGGTAGAGGGAAGCCAGGGGGAAGGGGAGCCAGGGGGAGGGGAGCCAGGGGGGAAGGGAGCCAAAGGGGGAGGGGAGCCAGGGGGAGGAGAGCCAAAGGGAGGGGGGAGGGGAGCCAGGGGGGAGGGGAGCCAGATGGGGGCGGGAAGCTAGGGGGGAGGAGAGCCAGGGGGGAGGGAAGCCAGAGCGAGGGCAGCAGGGGGAGGGGAGCCAAAGGGGGGAGGGGAGCCAGGGGGGAGCAGAGCCAGGGGGAAGGGAAGCCATAACCATAACCCATACGGAGCCATAACCTTAACCCATACGGAGCCATAACCATAACCCTTACGGAGCCATAACCCTAACCCATACGGAGCCATAACCCTAACCCATACGGAGCCATAACCATAGCCCATACGGAGCCATAACCTAGCCCATAGGGAGCCATAACCATAACCCATACGGAGCCATAACCATATCCCATACGGAGCAATAACCATAGCCCATACGGAGCCATAACCATAACCCATACGGAGCCATAACCATAGCCCATACGGAGCCATAACCATAACCCATACGGAGCCATAACCATAAGCCATACGGAGCCATAACCATAACTCATACGGAGCCATAACCATAACCCACACGGAGCCATAACCATAACCCATACGGAGCCATAACCATATCCCATACGGAGCCATAACCATAGCCCATACGGAGCCATAACCATATCCCATACGAAGCCATAACCATAGCCCATACGGAGCCATAACCATAACCCATACGGAGCCATAACCATAACCCATACGGAGCCATAACCATAACACCTACGGAGCCATAACCATAACCCATACGGAGCCATAACCATAACCCATACGGAGCCATAACCATAACCCATACGGAGCCATAACCATAACCCCTACGGAGCCATAACCATAACCCCTACGGAGCCATAACCATAACCCATACGGAGCCATAACCATATCCCATACGGAGCCATAACCATAACCCATACAGAGCCATAACCATAACCCATACGGAGCCATGACCATAACCCATACGGAGCCATAACCATAACCCATACGGAGCCATAACCATAACCCATACGAAGCCATAACCATAACCCATAAGGAGCCATAACCATAGCCCATACGGAGCCATAACCATAACCCATACGGAGCCATAACCATAACCCATACGGAGCCATAGCCATAACCCATACTGAGCCATAACCATAACCCATACGGAACCATAACCCATACGGAGCCATAACCCTAGCCCATACGGAGCCATAACCATATCCTATACGAAGCCATAACCATAGCCCATACGGAGCCATAACCATAACCCATACGGAGCCATAACCATAACCCATACGGAGCCATAACCATAACCCATACGGAGCCATAACCATAACCCATATGGAGCCATAACCATAACCCATACGGAGCGATAACCATAACCCATACGGAGCCATAACCATAACCAATACGGAGCCATAACCCTAGCCCATACGGAGCCATAACCATAACCCATACGCAGCCATAACCAAAGCCCATACGGAGCCATAACCATAACCCATACGGAGCCATAACCATAGCCCATACGGAGCCATAACCATAACCCATACGGAGCCATTACCATAACCCATACGGAGCCATAACCATAACCCGTACAGAGCCATAACCATAACCCATACGGAGCCATAACCATAACTCATACGTAGCCATAACCATAACCCACATGGAGCCATAACCATAACCCATACGGAGCCATATCCATAACCCATACGGAGCCATAACCATAACCCATACGGAGCCATAACCATAACCCATACGGAGCCATGACCATAACCCATACGGAGCCATAACCATAACCCATACGGAGCCATAACCATAACCCCTACGGAGCCATAACCATAACCCATACGGAGCCATAACCATAACCCCTACGGAGCCATAACCATAACCCCTACGGAGCCATAACCATAACCCATACGGAGCCATAACCATAACCCATACGGAGCCATAACCATAAACCATACGGAGCCATAACCATAACCCATACGGAGCCATAACCATAACCCATACGGAGCCATAACCATAACCCATACGGAGCCATAACCATGGCCCATACGGAGCCATAACCATAACCCATACGGAGCCATAACCATAACCCATACGGAGCCATAGCCATAACCCATACTGAGCCATAACCATAACCCATACGGAACCATAACCCCTACGGAGCCATAACCATAACCCATACGGAGCCATAACCATAACCCATACGGAGCCATAACCATAACCCCTACGGAGCCATAACCATAACCCATACGGAGCCATAACCATAACCCATACGGAGCCATAACCATAACCCATACGGAGCCATAACCATAACCCATACGGAGCCATAACCATTACCCATACGGAGCCATAACCATAACCCATACGGAGCCATAACCATGGCCCATACGGAGCCATAACCATAACCCATACGGAGCCATAACCATAACCCATACGGAGCCATAGCCATAACCCATACTGAGCCATAACCATAACCCATACGGAACCATAACCCATACGGAGCCATAACCATAACCCATACGGAGCCATAACCATGGCCCATACGGAGCCATAACCATAACCCATACGGAGCCATAACCATAACCCATACGGAGCCATAGCCATAACCCATACTGAGCCATAACCATAACCCATACGGAACCCTAACCCATACGGAGCCATAACCCTAACCCATACGGAGCCATAACCATAGCCCATACGGAGCCATAACCCTAGCCCATAGGGAGCCATAACCATAACCCATACGGAGCCATAACCATATCCCATACGGAGCAATAACCATAGCCCATACGGAGCCATAACCATAACCCATACGGAGCCATAACCATAGCCCATACGGAGCCATAACCATAACCCATACGGAGCCATAACCATAAGCCATACGGAGCCATAACCATAACTCATACGGAGCCATAACCATAACCCACACGGAGCCATAACCATAACCCATACGGAGCCATAACCATATCCCATACGGAGCCATAACCATAGCCCATACGGAGCCATAACCATATCCCATACGAAGCCATAACCATAGCCCATACGGAGCCATAACCATAACCCATACGGAGCCATAACCATAACCCATACGGAGCCATAACCATAACCCCTACGGAGCCATAACCATAACCCATACGGAGCCATAACCATAACCCATACGGAGCCATAACCATAACCCATACGGAGCCATAACCATAACCCCTACGGAGCCATAACCATAACCCATACGGAGCCATAACCATAACCCATACGGAGCCATAACCATATCCCATACGGAGCCATAACCATAACCCATACGGAGCCATAACCATAACCCATACGGAGCCATAACCATAACCCATACGGAGCCATAACCATAACCCATACGGAGCCATAACCATAACCCATACGGAGCCATAACCATAACCCATACGAAGCCATAACCATAACCCATAAGGAGCCATAACCATAGCCCATACGGAGCCATAACCATAACCCATACGGAGCCATAACCATAACCCATACGGAGCCATAGCCATAACCCATACTGAGCCATAACCATAACCCATACGGAACCATAACCCATACGGAGCCATAACCCTAGCCCATACGGAGCCATAACCATATCATATACGAAGCCATAACCATAGCCCATACGGAGCCATAACCATAACCAATAGGGAGCCATAACCATAACCCATACGGAGCCATAACCATAACCCATACGGAGCCATAACCATAACCCATATGGAGCCATAACCATAACCCATACGGAGCCATAACCATAACCCATACGGAGCCATAACCATAACCAATACGGAGCCATAACCCTAGCCCATACGGAGCCATAACCATAACCCATACGGAGCCATAACCAAAGCCCATACGGAGCCATAACCATAACCCATACGGAGCCATAACCATAGCCCATACGGAGCCATAACCATAACCCATACGGAGCCATTACCATAACCCATACGGAGCCATAACCATAACCCATACAGAGCCATAACCATAACCCATACGGAGCCATAACCATAACTCATACGTAGCCATAACCATAACCCACATGGAGCCATAACCATAACCCATACGGAGCCATAACCATAACCCATACGGAGCCATAACCATAACCCATACGGAGCCATAACCATAACCCATACGGAGCCATGACCATAACCCATACGGAGCCATAACCATAACCCATACGGAGCCATAACCATAACCCCTACGGAGCCATAACCATAACCCATACGGAGCCATAACCATAACCCCTACGGAGCCATAACCATAACCCCTACGGAGCCATAACCATAACCCATACGGAGCCATAACCATAACCCATACGGAGCCATAACCATAAACCATACGGAGCCATAACCATAACCCATACGGAGCCATAACCATAACCCATACGGAGCCATAACCATAACCCATACGGAGCCATAACCATGGCCCATACGGAGCCATAACCATAACCCATACGGAGCCATAACCATAACCCATACGGAGCCATAGCCATAACCCATACTGAGCCATAACCATAACCCATACGGAACCATAACCCATACGGAGCCATAACCATAACCCATACGGAGCCATAACCATAACCCATACGGAGCCATAACCATAACCCCTACGGAGCCATAACCATAACCCATACGGAGCCATAACCATAACCCATACGGAGCCATAACCATAACCCATACGGAGCCATAACCATAACCCATACGGAGCCATAACCATTACCCATACGGAGCCATAACCATAACCCATACGGAGCCATAACCATGGCCCATACGGAGCCATAACCATAACCCATACGGAGCCATAACCATAACCCATACGGAGCCATAGCCATAACCCATACTGAGCCATAACCATAACCCATACGGAACCATAACCCATACGGAGCCATAACCATGGCCCATACGGAGCCATAACCATGGCCCATACGGAGCCATAACCATAACCCATACGGAGCCATAACCATAACCCATACGGAGCCATAGCCATAACCCATACTGAGCCATAACCATAACCCATACGGAACCATAACCCATACGGAGCCATAACCATAACCCCTACGGAGCCATAACCATAACCCATACGGAGCCATAACCATAACCCATACGGAGCCATAACCATAGCCCATACGGAGCCATAACCATAGCCCATACGGAGCCATAACCATAACCCATACGGAGCCATAGCCATAACCCATACGGAGCCATAACCATAACCCATACGGAGTCATAACCATAACCCATACGGAGCCATAACCATAACCCCTACGGAGCCATAACCATAACCCATTAGGAGCCATAACCATAACCCATACGGAGCCATAACCATAATCCGCAGCCATAGTCCAGCGCACGGGGGCGTTCTGTGTCATAATCGCCCTCTCCCTCCCTCAATCCCACACTCTCTTCCGCGCTTTCTCTCTTCCTGGGTGCCACCCTCCACGCATCTCACACCCACACCACCCGCGTCCGGAGCCTTGACCCGCAGCCATAGCCCGCATCCGGAGCCATAGCCCAGAGCCATAGACAGGCGACCGAAAGCCTGGAGCCATAGTAGTCCAGCGCTGGGAGCCATAGTCCAGTGCATGGAGCCATAGTCCAGCGCATGGAGCCATAGTCTAGCATGGAGCCATAGCATGGAGGCAGTGTGTGGGAGGGAGAGGGAGGCAGTGCGTGGGGGGGCGAGGGAGGCAGTGTGTTGAAGGGCGAGGGAGGCAGTGTGTGTGGGGGAGGGGGGCGAGAGAGGCAGTGTGTTGGAGGGCGAGGGAGGCAGTGTGTGGGAGGGGGAGGAAGGCAGTGTGTGGGAGGGCCAGGGAGGCAGTGTGTGGGAGGGCGAGGGAGGCAGTGTGTGGGGGGGCGAGGGAGGCAGTGTGGTGGAGGGCGAGGGAGGGTGTGTGTGGGAGGGCGAGGACGGCAGTGTGAAGGAGGGAGAGGGAGGCAGTGTGTTGGAGGGAGAGGGAGGCAGTGTGTTGGAGGGCGAGGGAGGCCGTGTGTGGGAGGGAGAGGGAGGCAGTGTGTTGCAGGGCGAGGGAGCCATTGTGTTGGAGTGCGAGGGAGGCCGTGTGTGGGAGGGAGAGGGAGGCAGTGTGTTGGAGGGCGAGGGAGCCAGTGTGTGGGAGGGGGAGGGAGGCAGTGTGTTGGAGGGCCAGAGAGGCAGTGTGTGGGAGGGCGAGAGAGGCAGTGTGTGGGAGGGAGAGGGAGGCAGTGTGTGGGAGGGGGAGGGAGGCGGTGTGTTGGAGGGCCAGGGAGGCAGAGTGAAGAAGGGAGAGGGAGGCAGTGTGTTGGAGGGCGAGAGAGAGAGTGTGTGGGAGGGCCAGGGAGGCAGTGCATGGGAGGGCGAGAGAGGCAGTGTGTGGGAGGGAGAGGGAGGCAGTGTGTTAGAGGGCCAGGGAGGCAGTGTGTGGGAGGGCGAGGGAGGCAGTGTGTGGGAGGGAGAGTGAGGCAGCGTGTTGGAGGGCGAGGGAGGCAGTGTGGGAGGGCGAAGGAGGCAGTGTGTGGGAGGGCGAGGGAGGCAGTGTGTTGGAGGGCGACGGAGACAGTGTGTGGGAGGGCGAGGGAGGCAGTGTGTGGGAGGGCGGGGGAGGCAGTGTGTCAGAGGGCGAGGGAGGCAGTGTGGGAGGGCGAGGGAGGCAGTGTGTGGGAGGGAGAGGGAGGCAGTGTGTGGGGGGGCGAGGGAGGCAGAGTGTGGGAGGGCGAGGGAGGCAGTGTGTGGGAGGGCGAGGGAGGCAGTGTGAAGGAGGGAGAGGGAGGCAGTGTGTGAGAGGGCCACGGAGGCAGTGTGTGGGAGGGCTAGGGAGACAGTGTGTGGGAGGGAGAGGGAGGCAGTGCGTGAGCGGCCGAGGGAGACAGTGTGTGGGAGGGCGAGGGAGGCAGTGTGTGGGAGGGCGAAGGGGGGCAGTGTGTGGGAGGGCGAGGGAGGCAGTGTGTGGGAGGGAGAGGGAGGCAGTGGGTGGGAGGGCGACGGAGGCAGTGTGTTGGAGGGCGAGAGAGGCAGTGTGTGGGAGGGAGAGGCAGGCAGTGTGTGGGAGGGGGAGGGAGGCAGTGTGTGGGAGAGGTAGGGAGACAGTGCGTTGGAGGGCGAGGGAGGCAATGTGAAGGAGGGAGAGGGAGGCAGTGTGTGGGAGTGCGAGGGAGGTAGTGTGTGGGGGGCGAGGGAGGCAGTGTGTGGGAGGGCGAGGGGGGCAGTGTGTGGGAGGGCGAGGGAGGCAGTGTGTGGGAGGGCGAGGGAGGCAGTGTGTGGGAGGGCGACGGAGACAGTGTGTGGGAGGGCGAGGGAGGCAGTGTGTAGGAGGGCGAGGGAGGCAGTGTGTGGGAGGGCGAGGGAGGCAGTGTGTGGGAGGGAGAGGGAGGCAATGTGTGGGATGGGGAGGGAGGCAGTGTGTTGGAGGGCCAGGAAGGCAGTGTGAAGAAGGGAGAGGGAGGCATTGTGTTGAAGGGCGAGGGAGACAGTGTGTGGGAGGGAGAGGGAGGCAGTGTGTGAGCGGGCGAGGGAGGCAGTGTGTGGAAGGGCGAGGAAGGCAGTGTGTGGGAGGGCGAGGGAGGCAGTGTGTGGGAGGGCGAGGGAGGCAGTGTGTGGGAGGGCGAGGGAGACAGTGTGTTGGAGGGCGAGGGAGGCAGTTTGTTGGAGGGCGAGGGAGGCCGTTTGTGGGAGGGCGAGGGAGGCAGTGTGTTGGAGGGCGAGGGGGGCAGTGTGTGGGAGGGCGAGGGAGGCAGTGTGTGGGAGGGAGAGGGAAGCAGTGTGTGGGAGGACGACGGAGGCAGTGTGTTGGAGGGCGAGGGAGGCAGTGTATGGGAGGGAGGGGCAGGCAGTGTGTGGGAGGGGGATTGAGGCAGTGTGTGGGAGAGGTAGGGAGACAGTGCGTTGGAGGGCAAGGGAGGCAATGTGAAGGAGGGAGAGGGAGGCAGTGTGAAGGAGGGAGAAGGAGGCAGTGTGTTGGAGGGCCAGGGAGACAGGGTGTTGGAGGGCGACGGAGGCAGTGTGTTGGAAGGCGAGGGAGGCAGTGTGTGGGAGGGAGAGGGAGGCAGTAGGTGGGAGGGCGACAGAGGCAGTGTGTTGGAGGGCGAGAGAGGCAGTGTGTGGGAGGGCGAGGGAGGCAGTGTGTGGGAGGGAGAGGGAAGCAGTGTGTGGGAGGACGACGGAGGCAGTGTGTTGGAGGGCGATGGAGGCAGTGTGTGGGAGGGAGAGACAGGCAGTGTGTGGGAGGGAGAGGGAGGCAGTAGGTGGGAGGGCGACAGAGGCAGTGTGTTGGAGGGCGAGAGAGGCAGTGTGTGCGAGGGAGAGGCAGGCAGTGTGTGGGAGGGAGAGGGAGGCAGTAGGTTGGAGGGCGACAGAGGCAGTGTGTTGGAGGGCGAGAGAGGCAGTGTGTGGGGGGGCGAGGGAGGCAGTGTGCGGGAGGGCGAGGGGGGCAGTGTGTGGGAGGGCGAGGGAGGCAGTGTGTGGGAGGGCGAGGGAGGCAGTGTGCGGGAGGGCGACGGAGACAGTGTGTGGGAGGGCGAGGGAGGCAGTGTTTGGGAGGGCGAGGGAGGCAGTGTGTGGGAGGGCGAGGGAAGCACTGTGTGGGAGGGAGAGGGAGGCAGTGTGTGGGAGGGGGAGGGAGGTAGTGTGTTGCAGGGCCAGGAAGGCAGTGTGAAGAAGGGAGAGGGAGGCATTGTGTCGAAGGGCGAGGGTGACAGTGTGTGGGAGGGAGAGGAAGGCAGTGTGTGGGAGGGCGAGGGAGACAGTGTGTTGGAGGGCGAGGGAGGCAGTGTGTGGGAAGGAGAGGGAGGCAGTTTGTTGGAGGGCGAGCGAGGCAGTGTGTGGGAGGGCGAGGGAGACAGTGTGTTGGAGGGCGAGGGAGGCAGTGTGTGGGAAGGAGAGGGAGGCAGTGTGTGGGAGGGGGAGGGAGGTAGTGTGTTGCAGGGCCAGGAAGGCAGTGTGAAGAAGGGAGAGGGAGGCATTGTGTCGAAGGGCGAGGGTGACAGTGTGTGGGAGGGAGAGGAAGGCAGTGTGTGGGAGGGCGAGGGAGACAGTGTGTTGGAGGGCGAGGGAGGCAGTGTGTGGGAAGGAGAGGGAGGCAGTTTGTTGGAGGGCGAGCGAGGCAGTGTGTGGGAGGGCGAGGGAGGCAGTGTGTGGGAGGGCGAGGGAAGCACTGTGTGGGAGGGAGAGGGAGGCAGTGTGTGGGAGGGGGAGGGAGGTAGTGTGTTGCAGGGCCAGGAAGGCAGTGTGAAGAAGGGAGAGGGAGGCATTGTGTCGAAGGGCGAGGGTGACAGTGTGTGGGAGGGAGAGGAAGGCAGTGTGTGGGAGGGCGAGGGAGGCAGTTTGTTGGAGGGCGAGGGAAGCAGTATGTGGGAGGGAGAGGGAGGCAGTGTGTTGGAGGGTGAGGGAGGAAGTGTGTGGGAGGGCGAGGGAAGCAGTGTGTGGGAGGGAAAGGGAGGCAGTGTGTGGGAGGGGGAGGGAGGCAGTGTGTTGCAGGGCCAGGAAGGCAGTGTGAAGAAGGGAGAGGGAGGCATTGTGTTGAAGGGCGAGGGAGACAGTGTGTGGGAGGGAGAGGGAGGCAGTGTGTGAGAGGGCGAGGGAGGCAGTGTGTGGGAGGGCGAAGAGGGCAGTGTGTGGGAGGGCGAGGGAGGCAGTGTGTGGGAGGGCGAGGGAGGCAGTGTGTTGGAGGGCGAGGGGGGCAGTGTGTGGGAGGGAGAGGGAGGCAGTGTGTTGGAGGGCGAGGGGGGCAGTGTGTGGGAGGGAGAGGGAGGCAGTGTGTTGGAGGGCGAGGGGGGCAGTGTGTGGGAGGGCGAGGGAGGCAGTGTGTGGGAGGGAGAGGGAAGCAGTGTGTGGGAGGGAGACGGAGGCAGTGTGTTGGAGGGCCAGGGAGGCAGGGTGTTGGAGGGCGACGGAGGCAGTGTGTTGGAGGGCAAGGGAGGCAGTGTGTGGGAGGGAGAGGCAGGCAGTGTGTGGGAAGGGGAGGGAGGCAGTGTGTGGGAGAGGGAGGGAGACAGTGCGTTGGAGGGCGATGGAGGCAATGTGAAGGAGGGCGAGGGAGGCAATGTGTGGGAGGGCGAGGGAGGCAGTGTGTTGGAGGGCGAGGGAGACAGTGTGTTGGAGGGCCAGAGAGGCACTGTGAAGGAGGGCGAGGGAGGCAGTGTGTTGGAGGGCGAGGGGGGCAGTGTGTGAGAGGGCGAGGGAGACAGTGTGTGGGAGGGCGAGGGAGGCAGTGTGTGGGTGGGAGGGAGAGGCAGTGTGTTGGAGGGCGAGGGAGACAGTGTGTTGGAGGGCCAGAGAGGCACTGTGAAGGAGGGCGAGGGAGGCAGTGGGTTGGAGGGCCAGGGAGGCAGTGTGTGGGAGGGCGAGGGAGACAGTGTGTGGGAGGGCGAGGGAGGCAGTGTGTGGGAGGGGGAGGGAGGCAGTGTGTTGGAGGGCGAGGGAGACAGTGTGTTGGAGGGCCAGAGAGGCACTGTGAAGGAGGGCGAGGGAGGCAGTGTGTGGGAGGGCGAGGGAGGCAGTGTGTGGGAGGGCGAGGGAGGCAGTGTGTGGGAGGGCGAGGGAGGCAGTGTGTGGGAGGGAGAGGGAGGCAGTGTGTGGGAGGGCGAGGGGGGCAGTGTGTGGGAGGGAGAGGGAGGCAGTAGGTGGGAGGGCGACAGAGGCAGTGTGTTGGAGGGCGAGAGAGGCAGTGTGTGGTAGGGAGAGGCAGGCAGTGTGTGGGAGGGAGAGGGAGGCAGTAGCTGGGAGGGCGACAGAGGCAGTGTGTTGGAGGGCGAGAGAGGCAGTGTGTGGGGGGGCGAGGGAGGCAGTGTGTGGGAGGGCGAGGGGGGCAGTGCGTGGGAGGGCGAGGGAGACAATGTGTGGGAGGGCGAGGGAGGCAGTGTGTGGGAGGGCGACGGAGACAGTGTGTGGGAGGGAGAGGGAGGCAGTGTGTGGGAGGGGGAGGGAGGCAGTGTGTGGGAGGGCGAGGGGGGCAGTGTGTGGGAGGGCGAGGGAGGCAGTGTGTGGGAGGGCGAGGGAGGCAGTGTGTGGGAGGGCGAGGGAGGCAGTGTGTGGGAGGGAGAGGGAGGCAGTGTGTGGGAGGGCGAGGGGGGCAGTGTGTGGGAGGGAGAGGGAGGCAGTAGGTGGGAGGGCGACAGAGGCAGTGTGTTGGAGGGCGAGAGAGGCAGTGTGTGGTAGGGAGAGGCAGGCAGTGTGTGGGAGGGAGAGGGAGGCAGTAGCTGGGAGGGCGACAGAGGCAGTGTGTTGGAGGGCGAGAGAGGCAGTGTGTGGGGGGGCGAGGGAGGCAGTGTGTGGGAGGGCGAGGGGGGCAGTGCGTGGGAGGGCGAGGGAGACAATGTGTGGGAGGGCGAGGGAGGCAGTGTGTGGGAGGGCGACGGAGACAGTGTGTGGGAGGGAGAGGGAGGCAGTGTGTGGGAGGGGGAGGGAGGCAGTGTGTTGGAGGGCCAGGAAGGCAGTGTGAAGAAGGGAGAGGGAGGCATTGTGTTGAAGGGCGAGGGAGACAGTGTGTGGGAGGGAGAGGGAGGCAGTGTGTGAGCGGGCGAGGGAGGCAGTGTGTGGGAGGGCGAGGAGGGCAGTGTGTGGGAGGGCGAGGGAGGCAGTGTGTGGGAGGGCGAGAGAGGCAGTGTGGGAGGGCGAGGGAGGCAGTGTGTGGGAGGGCGAGGTAGACAGTGTGTTGAAGGGCGAGGGAGGCAGTGTGTGGGAAGGAGAGGGAGGCAGTTTTTTGGAGGGCGAGGGAGGCAGTATGTGGGAGGGAGAGGGAGGCAGTGTGTTGGAGGGTGAGGGAGGAAGTGTGTGGGAGGGGGAGGGAGGCAGTGTGTTGGAGGGCCAGGGAGGCAGTGTGTGGGAGGGAGAGGGAGGCAGTGTGTGGGAGGGCGAGGGAGGCAGTTTGTGAGAGGGCGAGGGAGGCAGTGTGTGGGAGGGCGAGGGGGGCAGTGTGTGGGAGGGCGAGGGAGGCAGTGTTTGGGAGGGCGAGGGAGGCAGTGTGTGGGAGGGCGAGGGAAGCAGTGTGTGGGAGGGAGAGGGAGGCAGTGTGTGGGAGGGGGAGGGAGGCAGTGTGTTGGAGGGCCAGGAAGGCAGTGTGAAGAAGGGAGAGGGAGGCATTGTGTTGAAGGGCGAGGGAGACAGTGTGTGCGAGAGAGAGATGGAGGCAGTGTGTGAGAGGGCGAGGGAGGCAGTGTGTGGGAGGGAGAGGGAGGCAGTGTGTGAGCGGGCGAGGGAGGCAGTGTGTGGGAGGGAGAGGGAGGCAGTGTGTTGGAGGGCGAGCGAGACAGTCTGTGGGAGGGAGAGGAAGGCAGTGTGTGAGCGGGCGAGGGAGGCAGTGTGTGGGAGGGCGAGGAGGGCAGTGTGTGGGAGGGCGAGGGAGGCAGTGTGTGTGAGGGCGAGAGAGGCAGTGTGGGAGGGCGAGGGAGGCAGTGTGTGGGAGGGCGAGGGAGACAGTGTGTTGGAGGGCGAGGGAGGCAGTGTGTGGGAAGGAGAGGGAGGCAGTTTGTTGGAGGGCGAGGGAGGCAGTATGTGGGAGGGAGAGGAAGGCAGTGTGTTGATATGGTGAGGGAGCAAGTGTGTGGGAGGGGGAGGGAGGCAGTGTGTTGGAGGGCCAGGGAGGCAGTGTGTGGGAGGAAGAGGGAGGCAGTGTGTGGGAGGGCGAGGGAGGCAGTTTGTGAGAGGGCCTGGGAGGCAGTGTGTGGGAGGGCGAGGGGGGCAGTGTGTGGGAGGGCGAGGGAGGCAGTGTGTTGGAGGGCGAGGGGGGCAGTGTGTGGGAGGGAGAGGGAGGCAGTGTGTTGGAGGGCGAGGGGGGCAGTGTGTGGGAGGGCGAGGGAGGCAGTGTGTTGGAGGGCGAGGGAGACAGTGTGTTGGAGGGCCAGAGAGGCACTGTGAAGGAGGGCGAGGGAGGCAGTGTGTTGGAGGGCGAGGGGGGCAGTGTGTGAGAGGGCGAGGGAGACAGTGTGTGGGAGGGCGAGGGAGGCAGTGTGTGGGTGGGAGGGGGAGGCAGTGTGTTGGAGGGCGAGGGAGACAGTGTGTTGGAGGGCCAGAGAGGCACTGTGAAGGAGGGCGAGGGAGGCAGTGGGTTGGAGGGCCAGGGAGGCAGTGTGTGGGAGGGCGAGGGAGGCAGTGTGTGGTAGGGCGAGGGAGGCAGTGTGTGGGTGGGAGGGGGAGGCAGAGTTTGGGAGGGAGAGGGGGGCAGTGTGTGGGAGGGCCGGGGAGGCAGTGTGTGGGAGGTTAAGCGAGAATGTTTAGGAGAGAGGACTGTTTGGAGTATGTTTTGGTAGCAAAGTTACTTCAGTAGGCGCTGTAAAAAATTCTCACGATGTAAGGTTAGTTTATTTGAAAAGACACTAAAAATGTCCATATTTTGGTGGATTCACGCTTGGTTGATGCGCGAGGCGGGTCGAAGTGGGAAGTGGGTAGGCCGGTGAGTAGCGGCGAGTTGCTTACCCCTGGGTATATTATACATAGCCATAGGGCCGCCATGTGCTTAGTGATTTTGACCAATGGAAGTGGAGCGTACGTGGTATAATATGCAAGCTGCTACAACAGCTGATAACGTTAAGATAATGAATCTGAACTATTGGCTAAAACACCTTGTCAGTTTCTCGACATGGAACAGGATAATTCTGGGTCGGCTCCCGATATGCTGGAAATGGGTGGGGGGGGGGCGGTTTCCAGTAACTATTTGACCTAGTCTTGGGTTTTTATTTGTTAAATGGTATAAATTTCGGCCCTAAAAGGGGGGGACGTGGCCAGGTGCCCCGCCACCCAGCTCCCCCCCCCCGCGCCCTGGAACCGCGCCTCCAATCGGGAGTAACGTCCGTCACTCGGGAGAAAAACCTCCTTCCCCAAGACCGTGATGAAATTATTGATGAGATAGTTGATCACGTCGCCAGTTGCGGTCTGTCACTGTAACATGTCTGCATCTGTGTTGATGAGATGTAGTCCATCAAATGCACTGACGGGCTGAATTACGCCTTATCGTCTCTGGAATTGGAAACCAGTGAGATAACAAGACGAGTTGCCAACGGTCATGCACACCCAGGATAGGTTGCCATATGAAAAGGGAAATCTACCGAGCGGCGCAAAAATGACCGACAAGCTTGAAGATGGACATGGTCTCTAGGTAAGCTGCGACAAGGTCGTATAAGTGGGTGCTGTGGGGGTACACACCGCGACAGCACCTGGCCATGCTATACACTTTTCTTCAATTTGCGTCATGCTGTGAGAGGCATCGAATCCTCATAACATTAGGCTCTAACACAGTCGTCATTTGTTAATTACGTACAACGCGTGAACCTCTGCGGGTTATATAAGCGACAATTGGAAAGGTCAGGGCAGAGAGGACAAGTCATCTGCACAAGTTGGGCACGCACTGACACCCACTGGCGTGTGCCTTGAGCACCTTCATTCTTCATTCGACAACAAACACGCTGTCGTATAGACCATCGGGTGAACCATCTTACCGAGGAAGGATGAAGACGCATCAACTACATTACTAGTCCAAATCAGTCAGCACTTGCTTGTTGATTATCCATTAGGAATAATTAACAATCAAACAGGAGGTGGAAAATTGAGTTAACTCATAATATCAGAATGCTTGACTCTAGGTTGCGTTGGAGGACATTCACATGCACATCCTCCCATGTTCGATATGTCTATAGATCTGCATCTTTAGCTTACGCATATTCTACATTCCTTTGCTCTATTTAATATATTAAACTGGAACTCTTTGAGATTACCTGGCCAAGTATTTCAGTATTTATAGTGCGAAAATATTTGACACCGAAGTTGGCCTGAGAAAAAATTGGAAAGGAATCGCACGAGAACAGTTCATAGATGATGTTTATAAATGTTAACGAAAATTACACAAAACACATTCATAGTCATAGATCTCGACAAGCCGCACAATTAAAGATTTAAATTGAAATGTATCTTTTAACTTTATTTCCAGTATTTTTCAAAGTCATAGAGGTGGAAGCAAAATTCTTCTCCGATTTCCTATGACAAAGTGACGTAGATACATCTGGCGCATAGATTGATATATTGGGCATATCAGTAAAAAGTGGTACCCATCTTCTACCAAGTATTCCCCGTGCTCTTCACAAAATTGACAAACCCTTAACTCTGATGTGCATTCGATCCTTCTTCAATCGCTTATTTATGAACACTATCTCTAAATTTCGACAACGCGACTCTGCGGCTTACAGCACGCGACTATATATAATTAGATTATCGCCTCCTCATTGGTCAATCGGGGACACACCTCCTTTAACGGCTGCCGCCTGGTTAAGCTCTTGCGAAGAACGACATGGGATCTTTATCCTGCAACCACACAGACATGGCCACAGCGGGGCTCGAACCATTGTAATTTCCAATATATCAGCTGTCATTTCCAATATATTAGTTTGCTTAAGAAAAGAATGTCAGAGCGCTTATTACAAGCCAAGGATAACCCCAAGGAGTTTTGGAAATTGGTTAATAATGTAAATAGCATTAACACGACTGCTCATGAGATTCCTGTGGAAGAATGGTATAACCATTTTAGAGATTTGTTAAATATAGAAGGTAACGTCGATGAGGACTTCAAGGCATATATTGATGAGTCATTAGTCAGTCGACGACCAGAACTGTAGCGCTTGTGAAAAGGGTATCGAAGAGCTAGACTCTGAAATAATGAAAGATGATATAATAGGGGTTGTGTCAGAACTGCGTGGCGCGAAATCACCTGGAATAGATGGCTTGATATACGAAGTTTATCGTTACGGGATTGATACGCTAATTGATCCGCTTCATCAGCCATTTAATCTTATTATGTCAACTGGCAAGTTCCCTGAAAAGTGGGCGCAGGGGCTTATAAGCCCAATTCATAAGAATGGCCCGAAGAATAATGTCAATAATTATAGAGATATTACATTACTTTGTACAATCGATAAAGTGTTCACAAAAATACCAAATAATATGCTTATGCATTACGTTGAATGTAGACGTAGTAAAATGCAGACGTAGTAAAATCGGTGAAGAGCAAGCAGCTTATAGAAAACATAGGTCAACCGCTGACCACATCTTTACTTTATATGCACTGGGTCAAAAGTACTTATCTAAAAAAGGAGGTAGACTTTACGTCGCATTTATTGATTTTAGCAAGGCGTTCGACTCGATCCCCCACTTGCATTTATGGTTTAGGCTAATCCAAAGGGGAATTCATGGTAAATTCCTGGACGTTCTGCGAAATATGTATTCACAGGCGAGGTCGTGTGTTAAGACACGGGAGGGACTGTCTGAGTTTTTCAATTGCGTAACTGGCACCAGACAGGGGTGTATGATCAGTCCTGTTTTATTTATTATATATCTTGATGAACTGATTCGAATGTGTGAAACAGCAGGATGCGTAGGTATTTATATTGATGAAGCATGTCCTAGCATTATTAAACTTGCATATGCAGACGATATAGCATCGGTCAACGATACAGTGGGAAGGCTTCAGAAACAACTTAATGTTCTTGAACAGTTCTGTAACCGGCATGGTATGAAGATTAACTTAACTAAAACTAAGATCATTATCTTCCGTAATGGTGGCAAACTCAGAAGAAATGAAAAATGGTATATAAATGGAAAACAAATTGAAGTGGTAACTTATTATAAATACCTTGGTTTATTATTTTCATCAAGCCTTAAATGGTCTGTCCCATTGAAAACTCTGAGTCAGCAAGGAAGCAAAACTGCCTTGTTTCTCCGTCGCATCCGAGAAAAGTACGACTTACCTGTAGCTATTTTGTGGGAGTTATTCGACAAACTAGTTGTACCAATTCTACTGTACAGAGCCGAAAGCTGGGGGTTTACTCACAGGCAAGAAATAGAAAGGGTGCAAACGAGATTTTGCAAAAGTGTACTCGGAGTGTCGTCGAAAACGTCTAATGTAGCTGCGATCGGCGAATGTGGTCGGCTGCCCATGAGCGTTTATTATATGATAAAATGTATCAAGTACTGGCTACGAATTGTGTTAGATTATGATAGATCGAGATATCCGAAGAGTTGCTACAATATGTTGTCCAATTTAGACCAGGCAGGCAGAACCACATGGGTAACGCATGTGAAGAATTTATTATTTCGCAATGGATTTGGTGTGGTGTGGCTTAGCCAAAGTGTGGGAGATACGAACAGTTTTATATCTGAATTGAAAGCCAGACTGTCTGATATTGCAAAGCAAACTTGGATAGAAGAGTCTCAAGCTTTAACAAAGTTAGATACTTATTGTGAAATTAAATCATTATTAGAACCAGAAATGTATTTACATGAAATTAACCACAGGCGACACAGGATAGCCCTTGCCAAGCTGCGTTGTAGTAATCATAGACTTGCTGTCGAGAGAAAGAGGGGTCAGAAGGAACGAAGCCAAAGATTTTGTTTATACTGTAAGAGTAAGGGAATCGATATATTGGAAGATGAATACCACTTTGTGATGATATGCGGGTTATATAAAGAACTCCGCATAAAATATTTACCTAGCTTTAGCTTTCCAAGCAAAGTAAAATTTATTACACTTATGCGCTCCAAGAATACTGTATTCCTGAATAACCTAGGTGCATTCTGCTACCATGCAGCAAAATTACACTGTTTAAATCCTAAGTAGCGTGCAACTTATTATGTAAATGTTTGTATATGTTCTATGGGCCCTTGGCCCGAAAGTGCAATAAAGACACACATTAATATCAGCTATAATATACACGTGTACGATTGAAATAGGAACATTCCAGATTATTCTAATTTGAACAGCGAAAACAAAACTTCGAATTCGCCGCCGCCATATTAGACAGTAAGTTACGGTCATCTCATTTAGTTTTTGGGCATCAGTCTGCACATAGTGTAACAAACGCCGCACTAATGTCCCAAACAACATGCCTTTGTTAAAGGCGATTAATTGATGCTAAAACCAGACATAGACTAATCGTCATCAGTAATCGTAATCGATTGTAATCGATTACATTTCCAAGTAATCGTAATAATAATCATGATTACTTTTGATGATTACTTCACAATGTTCATTCAGGCTGTTTTAGTCCCCAAACTGAGCTTCACACTTTCTCGTCAGTATCATAAATGGAAACTGGCCACTGCAGTCCTACTGTAGAGCCGCCCCCCCCCCCCACCCGCCCCCAAAACTCCCACCCAGCCACTACCCTTCTGGTCTTTCCTGCCCCATCCGTGACATAACCAGACATAACAATTAAGCTGGCTGGGTAACCGAAAGTAGACCCCCTTCTAATCCCATACTTATCTTGTTTGCATTTGATAACTAGGGCTGGTCCAGAGCCACCTGTCTTATAGGGGGGCAGTTGGTGGGAGGGAGAGGGAAGCAGTGTGTGGGAGGGCGAGGGAGGCAGTGTGTGGGAGGGAGAGGGAGGCAGTGTGTGGGAGAGTGAGGGAGGCACTGTGTGGGAGGGCAAGGGAGGCAGTGTGTGGGAGTGCGTGGGAGGCAGTGTGTGGGAGGGGGACTGAGGCAGTGTGTGGGAGGGCGAGGGAGGCAGTGTGTGGGAGGGCGAGGGAGGCAATGTGTGGGAGGGAGAGGGAGGCAGTGTGTGGGAGGGCGAGGCAGGCAGTGCGTGGGAGGGCGAGGGAGGCAGTGTGTGGGAGGGCGAGGGAGGCAGTGTGTGGGTGGGCGAAGGAGGCAGTGTGTGGGAGGGCGAGACAGGCAATGTGTGGGAGGGCGAGGCAGGCAGTGTGTAGGAGGAAGAGGGAGGCAGTGTGTTGGAGCGCCAGGGAAGCAGTGTGAAGGAGGGAGAGGGAGGCAGTTTGTGGGAGGGCGAGGGAGGCAGTGTGTGGGAGGGGGAAGGAGGCAGTGTGTTGGAGGGTGAGAGAGGCAGTGTGTGGGAGGGGGAGGGAGGCAGTGTGTTGGAGGGCCAGGGAAGCAGTGTGAAGGAGGGAGAGGGAGGCAGTTTGTGGGAGGGCGAGGGAGGCAGTGTGTGGGAGGGGGAAGGAGGCAGTGTGTTGGAGGGTGAGAGACGCAGTGTGTGGGAGGGCGAGGGAGGCAGTGTGTTGGAGGGCCAGGGAGGCAGTGTGTGGGAGGGAGAGGGAGGCAGTGTGTGGAAGGGCGAGGGAGGCAGTGTGTGGGAGGGCGAGGGAGGCAGTGTGTGGGAGGGCGAGACAGGCAATGTGTGGGAGGGCGAGGCAGGCAGTGTGTAGGAGGGGGAGGGAGGCAGTGTGTTGGAGGGAGAGGGAGGCAGTCTGTGGGAGGGAGAGGGAGACAGTGTGTGGGAGGGCGAGGGGGGCAGTGTGTGGGAGGGCGAGGAAGGCAGTGTGTGGGAGGGTGAGGAAAGCAGTGTGAAGGAGGGCGACGGAGGCAGTGTGTGGGAGGGAGAGGGAAGCAGTGTTTGGGAGGGAGAGGGAGGCAGTGTGTGGGAGGGCGAAAGAAGCAGTGTGTGGGAGGTTGTTTGGCAGGGAGGACTGTTTGAAGTGTGTTTCGGTAGCAAAATTGCTTCAGTAGGCGCTGCAAAAAATTGTCACGATGTAAGGTTAGTTTATTTGAAAAGACACCTTCTTATTGGTCAATCGGGGACACACATCCTTTAACGGCCGCCGCCTGGTTGAGTTCTTGCGAAGAAGGACATGGGAACTTTATTCTGCAACCACACAGATATGGGATCTTTATACTGCAACCACACAGACATGGCCACAGCGGGGCTCGAACCATTGTAATTTTCAATATATCAGCTGTCATTTCCAATATATTAGTTTGCTATATCAGCTATAATATACACGTGTACCATTGAAATAGGAACATTCGAGAGATAATTCTAATTTGAACAGCGAAAACAAAACTTCGAATTCGCCGCCGCCATATTAAACAGTAAGTTACGGTCATCTCATTTAGTTTTTGGGCATCAGTCTGCACATAGTGTAACAAACGCCGCACTAATGTCCCAAACAACATGCCTTTGTTAAAGGCGATTAATTGATGCTACAACCAGACATAGAGTAATCGTAATCGATTGTAATCGATTACATTTTCCAAGTAATCGTAATAATAATCATGATTACTTTTGATGATTACTTCACAATGTTCATTCAGGCTGTTTTAGTCTCCAAACTGAGCTTCACACTTTCTCGTCAGTATCATAAATGGAAACTGGCCACTGCAGTCCTACTGTAGATACGCCGCCGTCCCCCCCCCCCACACACACTCCCAACCACCCCCTACCCTTCTGGTCCTTCCTGTCCCATCCGAGACATAACCAGACAACCAGACAATTATGCTGGCTGGGTAACCGAAAGTAGACCCCCTTCTAATCCCATACTTATCTTGTCTGCATTTGATAACTAGGGATGGTCCAGAGCCACCTGTGTTATTGAGAGTGGGTGGGTGGGGCCCTAATGGAATGGTGTTAGATGCTTGTGTTATTGTTCTCTGTATAGATGGATGGGAAGAGGTGTTATAAAACGAACTTGACTGGGTTCAGTACTGGGGCGCGGCAATAGATACCCCCGTGTCCTATGGCATTGTGGTTTCCTCTATTACCTGCCATTTTACATAGAGGCCATAAGTTGTGTTACGCACCATACCTCCTTCTAAGGAAGATAAGAATAAATCAAGCGGATCTGCATTAAGAAATATATAATGTGTGTTTTTACATTAAAGTTACTATTGAATATGACTAATATAATAACTTTTATTGTTATGATTTGATAAAGTGAGAATATTTAAAATAACTTTATTATGATCGAGGGTTCTTCTTCACCAAGTGATTACCGTGGGTTGTAACCCTCATTAAATGCCCTCAACAATTGCTCCCGTCGGGAATTAAATGCACAGCTCTATTATCAGAAATCTGCCGATCTCCCAACCAAGTTGCCTAGTATTCATACAAACTGCTGGTAATTAAATCGCCTGCGTCTGAACTCGTTCCCGTCAAATACGTGTGGCGTCGCTATTCCAATGTTCACTGTTTATTGAAATATCTACTTAAAGGTCTAGTTCAGAGCCCATTTATGAAAACACATAGAAAGTAATCATGATTGTAATCATGATTACTTTCAATGTACTCATAATCGTAATCGATTACTTTCATGTTTCCTGTAATCGTAATCTTAATGATGAAATTTTTGAAGTAATCGTAATCGTTTACATTTACATTTACAATGTAATCACCCCATGCCCGGCAACAACTCGGTCATCGCTAGTGCTGATAGCAGCCGCCTCCAGCTGTGGCCTATTTGACGAACATAGTTTAGCCGGCTACGGGGCTTAGTCGGCTCAGATGGCGCCACCATTCCTGTTTCAGTGCCACACGCGCCACAAGCCAGCGGCAAACATTTCCCGACACACCTGCTGCTCGTTTCCGCGTACGTGATATTTATTAGAATCGGTTTACATCAACATGTCAATGTCACCCCATTGAGAGCATACCCATTAAAGGATAACTTTGGCTGGCATGCTCACTCCCCTCCTCACCGCCACCATTCCGTAAAGTAAAATGACTCACATATAAACACTAAATATAACCCAAATAATTAAATTGTCTGCGTATAAAATATTATGAAAATTCCGCCGTATTGAATAAATCCCTCCTTGCATAAGCTCCGTAATATATTGCGTGAATACCAGGGGTAAAATCTTCGGGCATATCTGACACCAGAGAAATTATGAAACATACAAGACCAGAAGGGCGGTGAGGTGGGGGCATGGCTGACGAAAATTAAATGAAGAAATGCGTGAAATAACAAGGCAAAGAGTGACAGGGTCCCATAGCACTGCCCCGTCCCACGAAGTCATCACCCCCAAAGCCATCTCCCACGTCCTATACACGGATACCGTCTCCTATTATCGCCCAACGATACCCACCCGCAACGCCACACAAGTCATCACCCCCAAAGCCATCTCCCACGTCTCATACACGGATACCGTCTCCTATTATTGCTCAAAGATCGCCCCACCCCGCCTCCCACCGCCCCCAGCCACCCTCTGTCTGGCCTGGTGCACGGAGCTCTAGAGCGAGCGTAAAGGCGACCTAATCACATTTGTTACGGTGTAGGTATCCAATTTGCAATGTCAATAAGCGGATGGCGCTCGATTAGGGATGGCGAGACAAATGGTACTCGTTCTGATGTGACCAGCTACGATCCTCAAGTGGCCTTGGGACACCTAGTCATTCGATTGATACTCCCTACGCTACGTACCCACCACCTCGATCTTCACCCCCCCCCCAGCCCTTACCCCCACCCCGTACGCTGTCCTATCTCTCATACCAGGTTCAGATTATATAATATACAGTTCAGTTTCCCCTCAATGCCCACATTTGTGTTATCAACTCCATTGATAGTTACAGCAAACTGATCCCACTTGCCCCCCGCCTCCCTCCTTTCCTTCTCCCCTCCTCGACCCCCTTCACCGCTATTTGCATTTATGCAGTAGTAATATTAACATATACATATGTAGCCTATATAAGACGCCCTTTCTAAGCCATGTGCTCCAGGGAGTGGGGGGGGGGGGCACTATATTAGTACCGTGGTGGGGGTGGGCTGCACAGGCCATGGATGGCATGTGGAGAGCTAGGGAAAAGTGTGAGATTTTGTAGTCATTGACAGAATTTGTTCTGGTTGAAAAAGGCATTCAAACTAGACGCTGACAGTCACGGCAATGTATATGGAGGTTAATTAATTGAACGCTTTCGATATCAATTTTGGTTTTAAAAAATGCATCCAAAATAGACACTGACAGTCATGGCAATGTTCATGGAGGTTAATTAATTGAACGCTTTCGATATGAACTGGAATATATAGTCAAGAGCTGCCATTTTGATAATACTTCGGTCTCAAATGGGCACATCGAGAGAAATTCTTGATATCTCGGCTCCGAGTATTGAGAGAAAAAAAAAGGCAAAAACTGTGGTCATTTGCGCGGCCCATATGCATATACCTGACTATTTATGGTGCCCCCCCCCCTCCCATCCTCCCCGGGGTCAGTGCATGGCAGTAAAGGCCGTGGTGCATATCCGGGGTACTACATCTGTGACAGACAGGCGTCCGGAACATTGCACATGGGATAACCGTGTGATGGATAACCAAACGAAGCCAAATCTCTAAGCATGGGGAAAGATAGTCTAAGCTCCGGAAAAAATTCTAGGGTATGAGTGCCACGTACTATATAGAGGGAGTCAGCAAACTGGGCGAACGTATGGGGGGATCGGAAAATGTCATGCGTTCTTTCAGGTGCGAAGGTCAAGGTCGAATGACGGCACGTGAGAGCCGGATTATGATTAATAGCCAGCTCCATTTACTGACGTCTTGACTCCTGACACCGGCACCGGGGTCGGGAGCAAGGCTGTGGAGGGGAAGGAGGGAGAGGGGCGGGGGGAGGGTCTGATGAAAAAAGGGGTGGGGAGGGTGGGCGCTGTGTAAGAATGCGGGTGGCGCGAGAGATACGCTGGTCTGCCTTGAGCGGTAGAACTTCCGTTCCTGTATTTAGCCTCCCTGGCTCGCCTCACAGGCCTAGTTCTTCAGTGCCATCGTGTAGAGGGGCCGCCCCGATAGCTCAGTGGGTTAGAGAGTTCGCATTGAATAGTCCAGGAACTCTTGGCGATTCACGATCAGCTGTTGGCAATTTTTGGGGATCGTTATCCGTACAATTCCTGGTTCAACGCGAAGGCTCTTTACCTATTCACCGCGATCCGTTATAGCAGTCTGTGAATTCATCGATATTCGCGCCCAGCTTTAAAATGTCATAATCATGGAGATTCGACATTGCTCTCCCTAATTCTTGGGGATTCGCGATTCAGAGAGGGTATCCCCCCCTCCCCACCCCCTCCCCCCTCACTGAACGTTCCGGCCCCGGGGGAGCCTAGCCTTAACGAGACGTGGATCGGTGGTTCGAGCGACACTGTGGTCATGTCTGTGGGGTCGCAGGATAAAGATCCCATGTCCTTCTTCGCAAACAGTATGGGGGGGGGGGGGGGCAGGATGGGCATGGACGCGATATGACCATAATTGGTTAAAGCGTCTTGAATATACAACCAACCATCCTCTAGGCATCACCACTGCATAGCACTTTGACGCCTTATAATATTCAACGGTGCTATCGGGGCAAATATTTTTATATGCATATATATATATATATATACCAGGTGAAATATTGTACTCAATATCGATCAGAGGTTGTTTATTCCCTGTATGTTCATCAAGTTGCACGGCGTGCTTTCTCTTTAAGAGTGAGGAGGCATATTCACTTTGAATCGCGAAGCCTCAAGGATTAGTAATGTCGAAGGTCGTATTTGGCATATATAAGCCTAAAACTAAAGTCACCGTAAAAAAATTCCGCAGTTTTCAGTTTTTTTCACCTCAACTTGAGATATAATCGAGTAGAAGCCACACGGCCAAAAAACATGGCGATCACAAGTCTGAATTTCGTTTCCATGACAATGTATTTTTCTTTCCGGGTGCGTTTTGAATCAACGTTTGGGTAAAAAGTTCCTATTGTCAGTACTGTTCAGCCTATAGATCGTTGGTTATGGCTGATATTTATCTTGTTTAAAACGTCGTTAGTTGTAAATCCGGACGTTATCATAAGTCTCTTGTTGATCATTGACGTCATGGTCACCTCATTTTATGATATTTCGTTCGTCACCAGTGTTATTATTACGTGGCTGTTGGTCTCGTCCTTGCGAGAACAGACACAACGTGATTTAATACATACCAGTGTCGATTTTGCTATTGTAACATATCCTGCTCATTATAGGGTATTGTATCTCAGTTATTCAGGTAGAACGAATAAACTTCATCGCCCCATTCGCATCTTGTGTCGTTTGTCAACTGTGCCACTACTGCCAGACCACCGGTTACACTTCCAAGTCCCATTTCATTTGTAATAAATGTAAATAGAAAGATGTGGCGAACGCAAGGGAACGCAAGGGAACGCAACGGGTCTTCTTGGAAACGGTAACCATTACCGAGTGTACTGACAATGCGATATTGTATTCTGTCATTTTAATCAATATCTATGTATCTTGCATTGTCTATGGAATTAAAGAACCCATACACATCATTTTATACGCTTACTTCCGACTTTTCTATTTCGTCTTTACTGGGTGTCCAGCCGATGGAATGCATTTCTGTGTTGCCTTTCATTTCGCACTGTATGACTGCAGGCATTTAGCACAAGTTCACAAAGTAATGGCATACACGTGCAACGCCGCAGTTTAGCGACAAAAGAAAAGAGAAAATATCGTGACCAAATCTAGAAAAGGAAGATTTGTAAAATTGGAAAACCAGCTGTATGCAACATAACAATTCCGTGAAATATTAATTGGTATCTCGAATGGAATATAAGCTTTTTTTGTAATTTTACATCAGACATGATATTTATAAATTCCAAGTAATCAACAGACACGTACGTTCCAGACTGGCATATATTTCGTTTCAGAAACAGGTGCTTGCAATAATTATTCACCGGTCTGGGTCGCACTACATTGAACATACGATGTTCAGAATAAGCTAAGTTCGTCCTCCGTTATGAGACTAAAATATCGCCTACAATTTATTACAATTATTTATTAGTAGTTACATTATGCATTCTACATTTCTGCTTCATAATGCGGTCATTACATACACTACTGAGCAGACAGATACACCTTGGTCAGGTCCAGGACTTTATAGACTTTTTTCAGCGAAATGATATGTTAAACATATGTTATAGGTTAATATATAAATTAATGTGTTAAGCAGAAACGTTTAATTAGTTATATTAATCTGCCCGAATATTTCTTGCAGTGAGCTGAAGCCAATATTTTGTAAAACATTCATGATACTGTTAAATGTCTTTACGTGTTGAATATTAACATACAAGTAACAGCCTACGGACTTTATTCCATGAAATCGATAACAACGCATTTATCATCTTAGCAAAACTGAGGTCTGCCCTGGTTCATTCTGGGAGCATTCCATAGGAGCCCCAGTAGGACATTACTGTATGATGTCACCAATTTAACATAGGCGTCTGTTGTCCAGGGGACGAATTGTATTCATGGTTGAGTACTTTCCTTTGAGTTCTAACCAATTAAAGAGTACAATCAGAATGTCAGAATGAACCACGTCGGTGTGTGTGTCGATATATTTCGAAATTATTTCCCCCTTCAACTATAATTTTATGACATACCACTGACAATTTTAATCTTATTGTGGCATTATAACCCTGGAATGAAAGCGGGTAAACACAGACGCATAGAATGAGCGGACATTGTTTTGATGTGTCACCAACTGTTTAAGGTCGATAACGTATTGTTGAAGTGATTAATGTCTCACTGAAATCTGGTTTCGTTTTATTATTTGTTTCTTGCGGCAGTAGGGATCATCCACCTAGTTTAGGTTTAGATTGGTGAAAGATTTCATGTCTGAGCCTGTTTCAACACAGCTTTCACGTTATAGCGCTGTAATTGCTTTCCGTATAACATTAACGGGTCAGCGGGAAAATAGAACAAAGAAAGAAACAACACTCGGCCGGACTTTGTTTGCTTTCCAAATAAATGACGTCCGTCTTTTCGTCGTGTCTTTAACTCGCGGAGCAGCGACGGAAGTATTCACCTGTGCATCAGGAAATTACACCGCGGCCTCCACCATTGTGGGAGCACAGGGCGCCGGCTGAAGAGGGATGGCGAGGGTGGGGTGGGGCTGGCACTGGGGATTCAGTGTTAGGCGAGACCCCCCCCCCCTGTCGCAGTGCGCGTCGTGCTCCTCCCAAACACCACATCTTAGCCCCCCCCCCCCCCACCCGCCACGCTCCCACCACCCTAACACCCCCCCCCCCAGTCCCCCTCTCTGGAAGACTTTTTTTCTTGCAACTACACAGGCCGCCACCCTATATTCATGCTTACGTTCGGGTCTCCTCCGCCAAAACTTGTGAGGTCTCGTTGACACTTGGCGGTCGAAGACGCTGGCGCGAAGGACCATGTTTGCCCTGCACCGATCGCACCACCACCGCCAGTATTTTTCCTCGGTGTTATCCCGTCCAATTTTTGGGTTGGCTCGGCCCAAGCATCCATGCCCATGCCCATGCAGCCTGTAGTACCCTGGCCCTAACCTCCAACCCAGAGCTCTCCAACATTGCTTTATCCTTACCCGTCCCCCACCAGCAGCCGCCAGACCCACCTCCATATACCTCGCCTCCATAACCACGGACGTCTCGTGGTGGAGAGGTGCCCACCCGCTTCGGAGGATGATACACCCCACACCCAAGACAGCCTCCCCGGATCCCCCCCCCCCTCCTCCAACCCAGCCTCCCTGAGCCTTCCATCATGATTTTAGCTCCAAGTGACAAGCTGGCCCTCAGTTATATCCCCACGGCCAGAAGGAACTGCCGCATTGTCCCCAGCCCAAGGAAGCCCAAATCCTCCCCCCCCCCCCAACGCCCTCACCCCCCCTCCCTCCCCCTCCCCCGGCGTTCCGATCCCCGTGTCGCCCGACGCATCGCTCCTTCCGCCCTCGCCATTCCCACCCATTCCGTTATCCCATTAGCCCCTATTATCGTCACCTCCTCACGTCGCCCGGCCCGCTGAATAGCCCCCCCCCCCTATAATGGAGATAATGATTCGGACACAAGATCTAACCACAGCAGTCTCCTTATTTCATAAAACAGCTGTCGTTTCGCCATTAATACTCCCCTGCTTAGGCTCCGCTCAGGACGACCACAACCAAGTTAAAACCCGCGCGAAACTGACATTAAGCGAAAGAAGCATTACCTATAGGCCGGGATGGCGGCAGCAGGCAGCAAAACAAGCAAACCTGCACGGAGCACGTTGTTAAAGCGAAATATAGATAACAACCTACCTTATATTAAACCCAAGCACTAGTAAACGGAGTACAAATAAGGGAAATAAAGACATTTATAATGGCAACGAACCATTTTCAGAGATGGCCCGATTGAGTGGAGATAGGCAGTACCCAGTCGCTGGTAGTGTACTGGACAACTTTCTAAAATAATAAATTTGGCTGCTTAACGTCGATAAAAAACGTCGATTTTTCAACAATAAACTGTATAAACATTTACTGCATTTAATATTATTGCAGCAATTGCCCTCTGCTGGAGTCACAAACAGACACCTGTATTGATACATGTACACATTTTCAAGTTAAAGTGAATCTGTGTAAGCTGTTCCACCTTTTGCCTAAATTTCGTCTAAACAGCTTCATGTGATAGTTATCTGTATACTCATATTAGGCGCTTTTCATATGTTATTCATGCTGGATCTAAAAGAACTATTTCATAAAACAACGAAATGCTTTATCCCAGTCAACCCGCTTTGTTGTATGCGTCACTTTCATTCTGTATGCTACATTTGCAGTTCATTAGACGATTGACGTGTAATTAAGGGGAGACACGGAAGCCGAAACGAAAATGATGTTAATTTTTTGGTATTATCATTGCATCCGCGCGTCATATTATACAGACAGGCCTAGCAATATGTTCCATCGGGTCACAGGGACATGGCATAAACAGAAACATCGCAAGCCAAAGCAATAAAAAGTAACTTGAAGATATTGTGCTTCACATAGCCAGTTACTTAATCAATTGCAGTTAAGATTCTTAAAATAA
The DNA here is from genome assembly GCA_964019135.1 of Arenicola marina. Classification (NCBI taxonomy): domain Eukaryota; kingdom Metazoa; phylum Annelida; class Polychaeta; family Arenicolidae; genus Arenicola; species Arenicola marina. The sequence goes on from OZ025261.1 coordinate 20,139,373, forward strand.
AACACTAGCATATGTCTAGCCAACGTCATCTGGTAGCCGCAACTTAGTGTGATTGATTCGCCTCTTCAGAATTCTTTTAGAAGAGCACCTGTCAAGCTATCGTTGCGCCTCTTCTCTCCCTTGAAGACATATTCTGCTCTTTCGCTTAGGTAGGTGGAAGAAAGAAGAGGTAGATTCTTTTCCAAGATGGCGGAATCTAATTATGAAATATTAGCTCAGTGTGACCAAATAGGTTTAAGGTTCAATACAAAAATAAAACAATGAATAAACTTATCTGAATTATATGTTAGACCTTATTGTATAAGTGGAAAGATATGTGCCGGGTTATGAGGGCCCATATTTGTAGTTAACTTTGTATCTATGTGTTGATGTTGGGCGATAGTATATGGATGTGGGCGATAAATTGTTATACGTGAGTTGGTATCCAGAGTACGCCCCTAGGATCCGCGGATTGGACCATTATGATCTAGATTGACCCTTCATATCCGGATCGGACCCCCGTTGTGGGTGTGCCCACGGTCACGGACTCACATGCAATATAATTTTAGCACTCTCTTATTATAGACAATTCACCTGTTTGGTGACTACTTATGTATTTTGAGTAATTGTTCGAAAAAAAATTCCACTCATTCATTTTTTTGAGGAAGCCCCATGTTCCTAGCTTATGCTATTCGGGGTATCCTCGTTAAATAAATATGTTTAAGCCAAAAATGTTCCACCCTATTGGCGCAGCCTACGCGTGGTTTATGAACTCCGCCCCATGGTCCATACCAAAAATGTCAAAAAAACTAACTAGAACATTTTCTCAAACTAATTTCAAACAGCGGTAAAGTAATGGATGATGTAAAGCAGCAATGCACACCATTTCACCACTTTACTTTTTAGTTATTTGGGGCGGCATGAGCATTTGTCATACCATCGACTCAATTTGCTGACCTACTTCCGCGGCCACGACTTGATTTCAAACGACGTTAATATTGTCAATTTAATTTATAGTTCAAGCGAGAGGAGTCTGCATTTATAAGTAATAATCAGGCTTTATCGCCCACTTCTTACCACGCCTCGTCCGTAACGGCTTGAGTCACCCAACAGGTCAAGAAACTGGGTGATGTAAAAGTGCTGTGACAATGATAACATCGTCATTGGTGGTGATCTAAATGTGACTGACCATACTATCGATATAGCATCAAACATCTCAGATGCCAGCTCACCATAATTTTTCACACTTGAAAACGAAACTCCAGCTTGATGACACATTTTGATATATGAAGTCAGGTAAACGAGAGTACGTGATAATAGATCCTTCCAATAGAGGCCGAATGGACTATATATCCTAAGCTCGCGCCAAGTGACAACTTGTATGAAAACCGCTGAAATGTGCATCATGCCAACCCCTGCCAAGAAATGGGTATTAACGTACATATGCCCCAATCTAAGAAGGAAAACAAAAACACGCTATTGTCAATCTTCGGAAAAATAAGTGCAATAAAGTCATCGGGACTTCGAAAACTAACACACGTCGGATCAAATTGTCCCATTCCAGACGGATTTGTGAAAAAGTTAAGCAGACTATTTTACAATTTTATTTGGAATGGGACAGATCACACCAAGAGAAATGTGATGCCTGTGGCAAGGGTGGTCTGGGTATGGTTAACCTAAAATCCTACCTCTCTCGTTAAAAGCAATGTGTCGTGCATTCTTCATGCAAATTTTCAAACAAGTTTCAGTCCCCCCCCCCCCTCATTTTCAAATTTTTTGACCACCCCCCCCCCCCTACCCCCACTGCATATTATGGCTTGATTATTGCAAGAATTATCTATTCGTATCACTTAATTATTCCTGAAATGTATTGCCTGGAGCCTGCTCAACATCCAAAAAACACACACACATCTGTGGCGTAGTGTACGCAGCTGCCAACTGACGGGAAGCTGCCATGCAAAAAGAAAATGTCCCGGATATTTAAATATATTTAAACATCATGCGTCAGCTGAAACATAGGAACCACTGATTTATGGAACCCCCTCAATTCCCACAATGAACAGCACTCAACGCCACAAAAAATGCCTAATGGTGCCAGAGAAATGAATTGAGGACATTCCGCGTCTTCCGATCCAGGCCGTACCACTCGATGCGGCTATGAACTGTCACCACGTGGTGACAGTTCCCACGCATCAAGGTTACGCTAATGTCATTATTGCCCTTGGCTTACGAGGGTCGTTTTCACGATGAGGAATCTCCTATTGAAGGAGCCTCGCGTTGAGCAAGACCTTCAGGCACAAATGACATAACATATGTGCATTTTGTTCGGATCTGATTTTCAAAGATATATACAAACATAAATAAACATTGCTAGTTTCCGTATGAGATTTCCTTCGTCCCACTATGCCGCGGCATGCAAGAGCCCATTGGCAGCAGCAGCCGCCTTGAACCTATTAATATCGAGCCGTCGCTCTTAGATGTGTCAAAGCTATCGCATGTGTCAACGCAACCGCTGGGTGCTTATCACCTTATCCCGCGGCATAATATCGCTCGGGTGCTTATCGCGCATGGTGACCATGCCTGCGGCGGGCTATCTGGCTTGGTGCCAACAGTAATAATATTTCTCCCAACGCCTTATCGCCCGAACCGTCATCAAAGCAAACAAATCCCGTACTGTCTCGCGTCCACAACATCCCATTAGTAGCAAGAGAACGAAATCTGCCCGGGGAACCTTGCCTATTTGAATTGATTTGATCTTTTTGATCTTTGATCCAATTTTACAGTATAGTTAAGCGGTCTACACGTCAATTCTATAGACCAACCAGGACGTCAGGCAGATTTTATCCACTGAAGGTAGTAGTAATACGTTAAATGACGAACAACGGACGGGAAACAGCCCCTTTTTAAACTCAATCAACCCTTTTTTTCACTCAATAAATGTATGAGCTTGGGCCATAGTTTTACTGGACTGATATTCGTTTAGATCGTGCTTTAGCCGCAATTTGAGTATTCTGTACTGGATGCACAATAATTGCACAGGGTTTATATATCCTTAACATATACGTCCCGTTATTCCGTAGCTCCCGGTCTCAATTTATGTCAATATGATTATCGATATTATTTCTGCCCAATGTCTACCTTCTGCCTGCTACTATTTGACGTATAAAACAAAATACTGTCATACTGTTATTTTTTTCGCTTATTACTACGAACGCTAGACGTCCCGCGATCGGAGCGAGCGAGGCGGCTAATATGACAAATGCCTAACGCCAAGCAAAACTCGCGCTATTACTATTATTACGAGTTGAATTTAAATTAAAGGCGTTGACTTGTCTCTGCTTCTTTGGTTTAATTTCCGCATGCAACGACCAAAATAAAGCATTTTGGGACTGACTGTCCGCAAATCGCAAGCCTTTCCACATATAGTTGGCCAGTCGCCTTTTTATACCATATATATGTTGCCAAGAAACATAGCATGTGCAACTAGGCAACTAGTCATGGAAGCGGGCTATTTAAAGCTATAACTACAATTCTTTTGTGCGTGACGTCATATTTCATTGTTCTATGCAGCGTCGCCATGGCAACGATTGTCGATTGCATGGGCAGCAGGGCGGTTTGGGTCAGAATACGGCATTTTAGAGGCCTTCAGATGTAACGCTATTGTACTAGTTAACATGCCCACCAACTCGTAATAATACTCAATATATTCGTGGCGCATGTAAATAAATTTGGGGCAGCATAATAGGTTGGTTGGTTGGGTATTCAGAACGCTTTAACCACTTTGGGTCATATCGCGTCAATGGGAGAAGGAAGGGAGAGTGGAGCCATGTCCCCGTGGGTAACACCCTACTCTTTACGAAGAAAGACATGGGATCTTTATCTTGTGACCACATGCACCGACATTTCCACAGCGGGGCTCAAACCTCCGATCCACGTGCCGTTAGGCTCTTAGGTGGCCAGAACACTCAATGCGAGCGCTCTAGTCCACTGAGCTATGGCGCCAGGCCCCGGGCAGCATAATAGGACATGGTACCTATCTTCAATAATTGTGGCGATGTCTACCAGAAGCAACCAGTTGTCTGCTACAATCAACCAGATGTCTACCACAACAAACAAACGAAAGGTGGGCGAAGAAAGCACGCCAGATGTCTAAACCGCAAATGGAATAGATTTTTCACTAACGGGCCTGAAAGCTAGCAAAGAGGGATTCCCCTTTGTAATCTGATTCATGAGAAGTGATGTAGTATCGGTCAACCTGCTGAAATTACAATCTCCGCCTCATTAAAATGCTATACATAGCCTGGTAAGGCACAGTTTTACAGTCTCGATGCCATTTTGAAATGTCCTCACACCAGAGCATACACGTGTGACGCTGATTCTCGGCTTGAAGTCATTATACAAGAACGATGCATCGTCGAAGTTTTTCTCCATCTGGAACATGTCTTGTTTGATATGTTTTGCCGATGCATCACAGCCAACACGACTCCCCTTAATTTAGAGATATTACCACTGAGAGGGTGGCATATTAATTATAGCGGATCATCTCAAGCCTCGAGGGTGGAGTGAAGGTGGAGGTTGAAGGAAGACCTATTACTTAGATCTACTTACGTAAAAATACATGTTTTAACTGTACAGTTGCAGCACATTCTTAAGATTCTCACGAACATTGAATTTTGTTTTCAGACACACCCACAAATTCCTTATATTTAAACGTGTCTAATTACTTAAAATGATAGTCCGTAAAATCGTCATACTAAGCCGAAAGCCTCGTTGTAAAGTTGTAGCTAGTATAACGGCTAGCACAAATCAGTACAGCTGTTTTTTTTTATCAAAAGGTCCATCGAGGTCTTTAACGCATGACGTGTTCGTTCGTGGATCAATGCGGGTGTGGTTTGTGCGAGAGGTGGGGAGGTAGTACTGGAGTGTGGGTGGGTGTCAGTAGGAAATCGGATGATGTACGTGTGGTGGGGGATAGGGGGCAGTGGCAGGTGAAGGGAGGTCGTTGCCCGCGACTGTTGCATTACAGATTTTAGACTAGAATTATCATTTACTTTCTTACCACTCAGCAATAGTGACATATTTTAATGTCACATTTTTGAAAATTTCAACATAGAAATTAATAATGACACAGCACAAGTTACGTTAACAGGATAATAACACACTGTGTTTTTTTGGTGTTTTTTTGTTAGCATGGAGGTCATTTTTAGTGCGAATTTTACTACAGGTGCGGATTCAGGGGGGGCCGAAATTTATACCATTTAACATATGAAAACTAAAAACCAAATCTCTCGAAACCGGACCCCATATCTAGCATATCTGGATCCGACTGATCCTGCACTACACCTCGATCAGGAGATGCATGTGGACTCCCGAACACTCTGGACCCCATTCGAGTTACTTGGCGCTCCAGAACCAATTCTCCAACCTCTGGCCTCGCATTCGTCCCTGGAACAGTGTCGCCACTTGAACCACATGCTATACAACTATTATCAAGACGATTCTCCAGAAGACTGATAGACGGCCTTCTTAATTTGAACGGATTTCTTCTAGCGCTATTGGCCTCACATTTCAGAACCAAAACAAACCTTCTTGCGATAGAGAACGATTATTCTGCCTCCTGTTTTTATCATACTGCACGGAGATTGCATTTACTGGACGCCGCACGATTTCAAAAAAATTATCAAATTGATATTATGTTTATGTCACGAAAGATAGTATTAAAATATATCATATACAATATGTGCATTACATTTTAGATGCTGCTCCCATAATATTCGTTCACATAATAAAACTTAAACTCAAGATAAAATATAATTCCGCCTCTGCGGCGGTTTTTATATGATATATTATATGGGGGGGGGGGGGGAGAGGACCGGGTGGTTGTCGCTGCAACAGCCACGGACCAAAGGGGGTGGGGCGCTGTACTCGCCACAGACCGTGGGGGGGGGGGGGGTCGCTGTAAGCGCCACGGACCGGTGGGGGGAGGGTCGCTGTAACCGTCACAGACGGGGGGGGGGGGGTCGCTGTAACCGCCCCGGAACGGGGGGGTGGGGGTTGCTGTAACCGCCACAGACCGGGGACGCGGGGTCGCTGTAACCGCCACGGAACGGGGGTGGGTCGCTGTAACCGCCACGGAACGGAGGGGGGGGGGGGTCGCTGTAACCGCCACAGACCGGGGACGCAAGGTCGCTGTAACCGCCACGGAACGGGGCCTTCATACTATCTTCGTCATGTGGATATTTGATTTATCCATGGTCTAACTGTGAAGACCAAATTTACAGACAAATGATGTAGAAATAATCAGATTTCGATGCTGTCCATTGACGCGGTCTTACCTCGAGAAGTTACAGTGCTTCCCCAGATATTTGAATATCATATGCACTTGGAGGTGGGGTTGGGGGGCGCTTGCTAAGGGGTTGCAGTATCTCGTATTTTTCGTGTTGGTCATGCCTTTCACCTGTGGCCTACCTCCCACACCAAACTATTTCTTAACAGAGGCTTTTTACACTGCGCAGCGAGATAAAATAAAGTCTTGCGCAAACTGCACTATGGTGAAGTCGAAAAATGGCCCCTCTCCCCCCCCCCCCCCCTTAACATTCTCGTCTTATTGCATTTAGGCGTTGGATATCACCCACAGTCACGCATATCTCCGCATCCAGACAGCGGCCACCTTCTCCAAAATCCTGTATCCGGTTGATATAGATCGATTTAGGCTACGCAGATTTCGAATTATCTCTCGTCGCACCGTTAGAATACTGTTACCTCACTATATAAATGAAGGCCCCATTCACTAAAAACTTGCTCACTGGAGGGCGGCACATAGTTGTGTTCTGATTTCTGCTTGGTACCTTCTCGACTGACACGTAGCTATAAGCGAAAAAAACATGGGTGGTCAGCGTCATAATGCACCAGTTGAATGCATGACAACTTCAGCAGTGTTTCTGTATGTGTGGTTGTAGTTGTAGTTGGGGGTGGGTGGGGGGGGGGGGGGTTGTTCTGCAAACACACACTATAAGGCGAAGTGGGCTAATATCGACTCATTAAGACAAAATAGCGAAATAAGCTGCACAAGCACCTGTTAATGTAGGATTGCATGGCCTACTTAATTCAAATTTGATAAAAAAATTACATACCTATAATCCAGCGTCTTTGTGTCTAGTTATCAGGGGCATCCATAACATTGTGATAAAAAAATAAATTCGGCGAAAAAATATCGATTGGTGACGTCATCAACAAAAATAGCACGCGGGGCTCGAGGTTACCCTGCGCCTTGTATATAGGGTATGTTAATTACAGGGGCGGATGTAGGGGGGGGGGGAGGTGCACCCCCCCTCCCCCCCCCCCCCCTCTCCCGTCGATTCTTAGCAAATTCCTAGGTCCGCTGTGTCGTGGGATAATGCATCCCGTGGAAAAATGCACCCCCCACCACAGCGCGTGCGCAGTAGCGCTTCGCGCATGCGCAATACCATCCGCTCCCAGTTCCCATGAGATTTTGCACCCCCTGATCCAGTGGATCATTTGCAGTATCAGGAGCGCGCGTGGCACGTACAACCAGACTACCGACATAGATTTACAATTGCCTTAAGATGGAAGAAAACGACAAGTGGGAAAATTGGGAACACAAATTTCAGGATATTTATTTTTTCCTTAAAAATAAACAATATCCGGCTGGTTACTCTAACAAGGCACAGAAAGGCAGTCTACGATAACGCGCAGCGAACTTTGAACTTTCGGATCGGCTAGAATCAGGTTGGTACAAACGCATTCGTTGCTGCGGCACATACCATATATAAGCTAACTATATCGCTAGTATTTACTTGAATGCGTTCATGAATTATATTTACAGATCTGTACCTGTAATTCCGGACATCCGATCTAAACTAAAAACTGCATTATAATAAAATAAAGCCAAATACGATATAGCGGTTCTTCACGACATTGCTAATTTAATTTTCATTTAACTTCCAAAACATCAGATTAGTCTTTAGTCTGGTGATTTATTACGTCAGTCGCACGTCTATATATTTGGAAAACTATAAGTGCGCGCCGGTGTATAAAAAAACACCTTTTTATATAAATATATACATGTACATAGATATATATCATCGGAAGTAGAAGCCCGATAAAACACGCTGTAGTATTTTGTTGATCTTAACATAATGAAGTGAATGCACCATAATTGTAATATCGACCCATATTCATATAGCAGCCACTACATGCGCTGCATGGTCTCGTAGCATGGTTTAATGCGTGTATGCAATCAAGAACAGTCTGCAATGACTAGTAATTAAGAAATTTGAAAAGAGATCGTCATACAAACGAAATATAGTGGCGAATGAACATTCAATCTAAAATACCGTTATTTCGGTTGTAGGCCAATGTAAAGATTTAAGATTAAATGGCCCATCCTGTTGATAACGCATAGCTTTAGTCTTTGTTTCAAGTCTTTTCATTGCGTAACTTGGGACGTATGATGGGGTTGAAAGGCGACCTCGCTCCTGTAATAACGCATGTCTGTCCCCAGTTGGTCTGCAACATGTGTTACGTACCCAAAAAACCGTCTGTAGCCAGCCACTATGGCGTAAGTCTTTGGAGTCTTATCTCGTTAGAGACCTTAACAATAAAATAATCTGCTTGCAGCCCTGTATACCTCATGTAGCCTCATGTAGGCTTCAAACATAGTTGTATAAAGAAAATTACGAGCACGATATCAATGGAGGGGGGGGGGGCAAGGGTTCTTATCGTTCCCTCGGCAATGGGCTTTTCATTTCATTATGAATTGGGAACGAAGAAAATAATTCTTGGTGAACTGAGAATGATATATTAGCCGACCATCGTGAACAATGGTTTCCGTTAGTCGTGCACTTGGAATTATAATATTGAATAACCGTGCATCGGGAAATCGCCAATTTATATAATGTATCTGCGCTTTCTTTGTATGCGGAGATTTCTCCTCTTAGTTCATCGTGATCTGGGAATAAAGAAATGTATTCATCGTTATCTGCGAACACGACCCCCCTTCCCTCCCGCTTAATTATTACAGCGAAGACACTGCACGAATAATACGTGAGAAACACAAACAAAACCGTTCCTATCACATTCTCTAACTTACATTATTATTACAATATTTTTTGGCTTGAAACTGGCTAAGTTTTGACTATATCAAGCTATATAGTCCGGCCATTTAGCTCACTAACTTTGATTTCGATACTGCCGAGGCAGTTCGCTACAGCTATAAATACGTGTATTGCATGAGTGGCATCGGAATACAATGGTCAAAACTTGGCTGACTTGCGGCAGCGATCGAAATTGTTTGTTTAGTCACATGAGCAACCCGTAATCCGCTGCTAATTTCAGCTAATCGTTTCCGCGCCGAGCCGATTGATCGACTTAGAGATACACAACGTTTCATTTTATTTTTGAAAGATAACAATCAACGTTTTCTAGAAGCGAAAAGTAATCGGTTCTTATTTAGTCAGTCGGTAAACCACGTTTGGGAATAAAGCCTTTTATAAAATTGGCTTACATCACTAGGATATAATTATATTCTAATGTGGCCATGTTTGCCACAGGTATATTTGGCTGTGAACTCTCAAAGCAAAATCTTTTGTTCATTTTATTTTCATCGTTTTTTTACCAATTCCCTGAATATGTTTAATGCGATTCTTTCTATTTTAGAAAATGCGACTACGACTGGTAATCAGCATCTAATCCACACATCAAGTGGCAAAAGGACTGAGGTCCTGAAGAGAAAAGAGGAGTGTCTGGCAGTGTTCAGCGAGTTTCATGGCAGTAAAATTGGTGGACATAGTGGCATCAATAAAACCGCAGATGCCATATGTCAGCGATGTTACTGGCCGGGCCAGACCGACGACATCCGGATATGGGTAAGTTTCCAAAACACCGTTCGCCCTATGACATTTTTTAGGCTAGTTTTTGTCAAAGATTTTTTTTGTGGGTGCGTAGTTGTGCGGAATATTAACGTAAGGTGCATGGATTCGGTTATTGCTTATATGTGTCTGTAAAAGCGCATTACTTATAATATATGAAATTGTCAATATAATTTAACAATGGAATAATATTTATTATTAATTCGTGGAACATTGATACATTTCTCTCTTTTAATTATAATATCATTTTTATGCTTTCTACCTTGTTCACACAGATCGCGACATGTGACAAGTGTCAGAGGGTAGGGCCCCTCGAGAAGAAGGAACCGCTGCAGTCAATCAAGGTTCGCTAGACATTATTCGCTATACAAATAACCTTATATCACGTAAATTTGCGGATACTTAAAAATAATAAATTTTCTGCTTGGCGGAACATCCGCAGTAACAAAATTACCTCCGACATCTACTGTCCGCAAACTTAGATACATCAAACAATTAAATTCTATCAATTAATAATGATTGTTGCCTGTTGACTCGCAGTGCCTATACGTTTTCGTTTAAAGACGCGTTTCGTTAGTCGCCGGAGCGATATGTTCGGTTTGCAGGGTTAGACTGGGGAACGACTGGAGGGCCCGGAAAGTGGGTGGCAGGCGGATTAAGAAATCAGATAAGCTGACCGTGGCCAAGTGTCATGCATTAAGCAGCTTAAAACTCGTGCTATGGCAAATACAATAACAGAGAGACTAGTAGCACCAAGGGGCAAGATACTTTATTTAACAAGCTCTATCAATTAACACCGGTTATACTGCATGCTTCTATTGTTTCATCAGAGTCGTGTTGTGCCGCAGCAGGAGGCCATTATTTTACCAGAGCGGGTCATTATATTTCCGTCACAACAATGACCCACCCAAGAAAATAATAACTCGATACTTACCTATTACGTTGTCAACGTGTGTTGTACCAGTGTTCTTCATACACCAACATCATTGACAAATGTTACTACGTGCAATACACCAAAATTACCCATGAATAACTATGGATTCACGGAAGAATATTTGTCAATAAACAGTATACAGGCCTACACAACATATGTGGCCTGCTATGTAATACGCGATATTGTTTCATTCGAATTCTGCATGTCGCCTACAAGGGCGCATATACAGTGCACTTCGGTTAATTGCAACTTCCGTTTATCAGCGAAAAGTTGCAATTAACCGAAGTTGCAATTATCCGAATTTGGCGATTTTGACGGGTCAGAACGCACGACATGTTCATTTATTTACACGTATTGGGTTCATATGGGCATCAGATACATAAGTGTACGCTAAACATTCATTATAAAACACTAATCATCATTTCAAAATTTCATTTTTATTATTAATGTATTCAGATACAGGAGCTGTTTGAGGATTTTTGGACTTTTTGAAGACTTATCGATCAAAAAGTCTGTGATCCTCTTCTGTTTGGTCAAACCGAACAAACAACCCAAGAACAAAGGGATTAGACACATTTCATTGCACATGCAGCTAACTTCCGTGCATGTTGCAATGAATTTCACATAAGCAACATCTCAAGTTCTATCATCTCCGTAATCAAAGGGAGGACCCGACAGTTTACATGTTGCAGGGCAATGAGTTGAGGCACACTTCTTTGATTATGAACATGGTCGCACTTATCACGTCTCTTGTTCAAACATGCCACACGTTGCTCACCTTCTACTTCCATAATTATCCTGTTTGCATGGAATAACTAGGGATGGTCCAGTGCCACCTGTATTGTTGGGAGTGGGTGGGTGGGGGATGTGATAGGATGGGGTTGGATGCTTGTGTTATTGTTCTCTGCATAGATGGATTGGATGATGTGTTGTCATAAACCGAACTCGACTGGGTTCTGTAGTGGGGCGCGGCAACGTATGGTACGGTATCCCCGAGAGTACTTTACTATTGCAGTGTGGCTTCCTTTTTACCTGCCATGTAATATAGAGGCCATAAGTTCTGTTTCCCACCACACCTCCTTCTAAGGAAGATAAAAATAATTGCAACGGATTTGTATCCAAAAATATTATTGTGTCTTTTATATTAAAATGATTATTTAATATATCTAATATAATAACTTTTATACTAGTATTTTGATTAGTCTTAGTAACTCATTACTATCGAGGATTGTTCTTAGGAAAGTGACTACCGTGGGCTGTAACCCTCAGCAACTGCCCACAAAATTTTCCCGTCGGCAATTGAATGCAGCCCTATGATGAGAAATCCGCCGCTCTCCCAACCAAGCTGCCAAGTGTTCATATTTGTGGCCCGCTCATCCAATGTTTACTGTTTGTTGAAATAGCCACTTAAGGGTCTAGGCCAGCGTTCATTTATTAAAAACATACAAAGTGATCACGATTGTAATCCTGATTATTTTCAATGTTATCGTAATCGATTACTTTCAATATAATCGTAATCGATTACTTTCATATTTCCTGTAATCGTAATCATAATCATGAAATTTCCAAGTAATCGTAATCAATTACATTTGCAATGTAATCGCCCAATGCCTGGTCATGATATATACCACTACAATATACGCGTTCCTGATATCGATGTAATACCTATGGAGTCAGACATAGGGTCATCGTATCAGAAATCGTAATCGACTGCAATCGTGTTCGTGTAATCTTGTTACAGGTTCTTAATAAGAAAATGTAATCACAATAGATTACATTTTCAAGTAATCGTAATCAATTATAATTTCAAGTAATCGTAATCAATTATAATTTCAAGTAATCGTAATCAATTATAATTTCAAGTAATCGTAATCAATTACATTATCAACTAATCGTAATCGATTACATTTGTGTTAAAATGACTCCATGATAAAATTTATCACTATACTCGGCAAAAACTGTCCGCCCTTCCCAAAATACTTGGTCGAAAAGTCCTAGGCCGAAACGTCCTACAACCCCGCATGGGGGTGCCAGTGTAGGCCTGATGTTGTGGTGGGGGGGGGGTCAAGCTGGGGTTGTAGGATGATTGAGTTGGTTGATGTGAAACTAATGTGCATGTTAGGGATGTAGAAACTAGAAATGTAGACCGAAACTGAATAAACGGGCAGTTTGGTTTTAGCTCTCTACCGATTGACATCGTTGAACCTGGGGGCAAACGAAAGAATTACTTTTACTTATGCTCACTATAGCGACAGTTTTAGAGCTGCCGGATCTGAGAGGTTAATATGGATCTGAGGTATTAAATATAGATCTGAGGGGTCAATCTGGATCTAAGGCGTCAATTAAATCTGGATCTGATGGGCCAAATACGTCACAAATGAAGTCACAGTCAAGTCAATTGTCAAAGTCAAGGTCACTGTTACAGTAGTGGACCGAAGACATAATCCGGATTTAACATTTTACGTCATTCTCAATCTCGTTTATCAATATTATTACTATTAAATGACTGTCTTGAATGCGGATTATACGACTTATGAATAAAGGCAGACCTTGCATATGTATGGTATTTAATTATGCAGGGAACAGATATATTCTACCTATAATACAACTCCGCAGCTGTCGATCTGTCATCAAGATCCACCTACCGGCGAGATATAGCACGTCCTTTTTGTTTCAATATTAATAATTCGTCTTTACTGACTTGGTCCTGACCACCAATTATTTGTAGAGAACGCTGGCGCATTCTGCAGGGGATGCCATCGCAAAGATGCAACACCGCCGACAACCGCTGGCTCGTGGGTGAGTTATTGTTGAGTAGCTGTGTATGTGTAGGTCAAATTTACCTTTGGAGGCATACGTTACACACTCCGGCAGAGAGTGTCGCCCTAAATATGCCACCTTGTTTATTCAATATTGTCACGTGATCCACCAAGAATATAGTTTACAACGACCTCTATACATAAAACATGCACCACACTCAGCAGATTGGTTTGAATGATATACCCCAATAGAATTTGCTCATCAATCTTTCTGTGAAGCAAGCAATACAGCTGCCATTTTCTTGCCAGAACTTTCCGTATTTAATAAACATCAGGTTAGTCACTATATTAGGGCCCCTGAGGGGAGGGGGGGGGGGGGGTAGCCATGTCGCGTGTCGATTTTAAGAAAAGGTCCGTGTCGCGTGTCGATTTTAAGACAACCCCAATGTCGCGTTGTCGATTTTAAAAATCGCCGTGTCGCCGTGTCGAAAAAAAAGCCACTCTGGACCCCTTAGATTATATTGCAGTCCAGCCTGGCCTATTACGAACAGACGAAGAATAAATGTCGTGCCACATGGGTTTCTGCAGACACTGCCCCAGCAAATGCTTCTTGAATTAGACAACTAAACTTGTGGTTTATACCTCGGGATTAGTATATAAGCTTAATATCACGAATATTATAATTGCGCCGTACATCGTTTCAGATCAAATGCGTCCAGTGCATACGCTGGTTCCACGCAAGGTGCCTGGACAGCCCACAACCAGGTGTTTTGTGCTTAAACTGCGATCAACCGAGTCATCCAGTGGCGCCTGGCGGACAATGCCCAGCACCCCCACCACCCCACAACCGCAAGCACGAGGGGGAAACCAGCGGTGGAAGGCGTCTCAACCGGGCCAAGCCCCAGCCCGTGATATCGTCCTCGACCTACACCGTCACTAAACACAGCAAACGGGTCAAACGGTGTCAGGGCTGCAAGGGCGGATTCCAGGCACATGAGGTTAACGATACCCTTGTAGCGAGGAGATACGAGAATAATTCCTTCTACAGCAAGGCTCTTGGCTACCACCACCACTCCTGGAGGCGTTACTACTACCACCTTGATTGGAACTGCCTGAAGGCCGTTAACTCAAGAGGCCGAGAGTAGTGCGGTGGTCCTGGTGGATGGGTTGTACCTGACAGAGTCGCAGAAGGTGTTACTTGCCAGCAAAAGATTTCACGTTAGCTGAGCATAAATGCATCTACCCACCCTGTCTTGTATGTTACGCCGTTTGAAACTTTTTCTGAAAACAGTTATTTTCACTGTCTACTTTTCATTTTGCTTGCCTAAACCATAGTGTCTTTGGTGTTAAATTATTTTGTTGGTAAACAATCCACAACTGTAAAATAATGCCAGTGTCTTTGCCGAGATATGTACATATTATATCAGACGTAACATCGCTTCCTAGCTAGGAAATAATGGCCTAACGATCAATTTTTCGTGAAAACTGGCCGAACTAGCCCCGGTCTCCTCACTGCTTCTCTTGTGAGAATGTGCACCCCCAACCGATAGCTTAGTGACAGGGCTACCTTATGTGAGAACCCAAAACGTCCGACTGCCCAAAACGGGCCAGGATCATGACTTTCACACCTATGACATAATGCACAGTTAGAAACCGATTTTCGTCCAAGCACAACACGATAATCAAAGAATAAATATGTCCCCAGATTTGTTTCGTACCCTCCTAATCTCGCAATAAATATTGTGTTAATGGGTAGATCTAGGTCCGGAGGGTGTGACAAGTCCTATAACGAGCAAAGAGGCCAAGCCTGTAAAGTTTTGCTAACGCTTTTTCCGTGCCTTGTTACGCACCGTTCCCATACTGAAGCTCACACGCCCGCCCCGCCCCCTCCCCTCCCCAGCTTCTCATAAAACCTCAATGTTATTCGTATATCGCTAACGAAGGGTTTCTAAACGAGCGTGTCGTGGCTTTATATCGGCAGATTGTGTAGGAGCGCAACGTCAAATATAACTGTTAGTTTGTTCCTAGGTATGTAGGACGTTTTGGGCAGTCGGACGTTTTGGGCCCCATCAACCGTATGCTATATATCGCAGGGGGGTACCGAATCTCATGGATACTGCTTCTCCTGTGAGAATTTGCACCCCCTACCGATATCTTATAGTGAGAGGGCTACCGTATGCTATATATCGCAGGGGGGTACCAAATCTCATGGATACTGCTTCTCCTGTGAGAATTTGCACCCCCTACCGATATCTTAGAGCCAGGGCTACCGTATGCTATATATCGCATGGGGGGGTGGGGGGGAGTACCAAATCTCATGGATATACTGCTTCTCCTGTGAGAATTTGCACCCCTACCGATATCTTAGAGCCAGGGCTACCGTATGCTATATATCGCAGGGGGGGTACCGAATCTCATGGATACTGCTTCTCCTGTGAGAATTTGCACCCCCTACCGATATCTTAGAGCCAGGGCTACCGTATGCTATATATCGCAGGGGGGTACCAAATCTCATGGATACTGCTTCTCCTGTGAGAATTTGCACCCCCTACCGATATCTTAGAGCCAGGGCTACCGTATGCTATATATCGCAGGGGGGTACCAAATCTCATGAATACTGCTTCTCCTGTGAGAATTTGCACCCCCTACCGATATCTTAGAGCCAGGGCAACCGTATGCTAAATATCGCAGAGGGGGAGGGGGGGGGGGTTCCGAATCTTATGGATACTGCTTCTGCTGTGAGAATCTGCACCCCCTACCGATATCTTAGTGAGAGGGCTACCGTATGCTATATATCACAAGGGGGGGTACCGAATCTCATGGATACTGCTTCTGCTGTGAGAATTTGCACCCCCTACCGATATCTTAGTGAGAGGGCTACCGTATGCTATATATCGCCGGGGAGGGGGGGGGGGTACAGAATCTCATGGATACTGCTTCTCCTGTGAGAATTTGCACCCTCTACCCATATCTTAGTGAGAGGGCTACCGTATGCTATATATCGCCGGGGAGGGGGGGGGGAGGGTACAGAATCTCATGGATACTGCTTCTCCTGTGAGAATTTGCACCCCCTACCGATATCTTAGAGCCAGGGCTACCGTATGCTATATATCGCAGCGGGGTACCGAATCTCATGGATACTGTTTCTCTTGTGAGAATTTGCACCCCCTACCGATATCTTAGTGAGGGGGCTACCGTATGCTCTATATCGCCGGGGAGGGGGGGGCGGGGGTACCAAATCTCATGGATACTGCTTCTCCTGTGAGAATTTGCACCCCCTACCGATATCTTAGTGAGAGGGCTACCGTATGCTATATATCGCAGGGGGGGGGGGAGGAGTACGGAATCTCATGGATACTGCTTCTCCTGTGAGAATTTGCACCCCCTACCGATATCTTAGAGCCAGGGCAACCGTATGCTATATATCGCAGGGGGGTACCAAATCTCATGGATACTGCTTCTCCTATGATAATTTGGACCCCCTACCGATATATTAGAGCCAGGGCTATCGCAAGCTATATATCGCAGGGGGGTACCGAATCTCATGGATACTGCTTCTCCTGTGAGAATTTGCACCCCCTACCGATATCTTAGAGCCAGGGCTACCGTATGCTATATATCGCAGGGGGGTACCGAATCTCATGGATACTGCTTCTCCTGTGAGAATTTGCACCCCCTACCGATATCTAAGAGCCAGGGCAACCGTATGCTAAATATCGCAGAGGGGGAGGGGGGGGGGGGTTCCGAATCCTATGGATACTGCTTCTGCTGTGAGAATCTGCACCCCCTACCGATATCTTAGAGCCAGGGCAACCGTATGCTAAATATCGCAGAGGGGGAGGGGGGGGGAGGTTCCGAATCTTATGGATACTGCTTCTCCTGTGAGAATTTGCACCCCCTACCGATATCTTAGAGCCAGGGCTACCGTATGCTAAATATCGCAGAGGGGGATGGGGGGGGGGGGGTCCGAATCTTATGGATACTGCTTCTGCTGTGAGAATCTGCACCCCCTACCGATATCTTAGTGAGAGGGCTACCGTATGCTATATATCACAAGGGGGGGGGGGGGGTACCGAATCTCATGGATACTGCTTCTCCTGTGAGAATTTGCACCCTCTACCCATATCTTAGTGAGAGGGCTACCGTATGCTATATATCGCAGGGGGGTACCGAATCTCATGGATACTGCTTCTCCTGTGAGAATTTGCACCCCCTACCGATATCTTAGAGCCAGGGCTACCGTATGCTATATATCGCAGGGGGATACCGAATCTCATGGATACTGTTTCTCCTGTGAGAATTTGCACCTCCTACCGATATCTTAGTGAGGGGGCTACCGTATGCTCTATATCACGATGGGGGGGTACCGAATCTCATAGATACTGCTTCTGCTGTGAGAATTTGCACCCCCTACCGATATCTTAGTGAGAGGGCTACCGTATTCTATATATCGCAGGGGGGTACCGAATCTCATGGATACTGCTTCTTCTGTGAGAATTTGCACCCCCTACCGATATCTTAGAGCCAGGGCTACCGTATGCTATATATCGCAGGGGGGTACCGAATTTCATGGATACTGTTTCTCCTGTAAGAATTTGCACCCCCTACCGATATCTTAGTGAGGGGGCTACCGTATGCTCTATATCGCCGGGGAGGAGGGGGGGGTACCGAATCTCATGGATACTGCTTCTCCTGTGAGAATTTGCACCCCCTACCGATATCTTAGAGCCAGGGCTACCGTATGCTATATATCGCAGGGGGGTACCGAATCTCAGGGATACTGTTTCTCCTGTGAGAATTTGCACCCCCTACCGATATCTTAGTGAGGGGGCTACCGTATGCTCTATATCGCCGGGGAGGGGGGGGGGTACCGAATCTCATGGATATTGCTTCTCCTGTAAGAATTTGCACCCCCTACCGATATCTTAGTGAGAGGGCTACCGTATGCTATATATCGCCGGGGGGGGGGAGGGGTACCGAATCTCATGGATACTGGTTCTCCTATGATAATTTGCATCCCCTACCGATATCTTAGAGCCAGGGCTACCCTATGCTATATATCGCCGGGGGGGGGGGGGCGTACCGAATCTCATGGATACTGCTTCTGCTGTGAGAATTTGCACCCCCTACGATATCTTAGAGCCAGGGCTATTGTATGCTATATATCGCAGGGGGGTACCGAATCTCATGGATGCTGTTTCTCTTGTGAGAATTTGCACCCCCTACCGATATCTTAGTGAGGGGGCTACCGTATGCTCTATATCGCCGGGGAGGGGGGTACAGAATCTCATGGATACTGCTTCTCCTGTGAGAATTTGCACCCCCTACCGATATCTTAGTGAGTGGTCTACCGTATGCTATATATCGCAGGGGGGGGGGGGGGCTACCAAATCTCATGGATACTGCTTCTCCTGTGAGAATTTGCACCCCCTACCGATATCTTAGTGAGAGGGCTACCGTATGCTATATATCGCAGGGGGGGGGGGAGTACGGAATCTTATGGACACTGCTTCTCCTGTGAGAATTTGCACCCCCTACCGATATCTTAGTGAGAGGGCTATCGTATGCTATATATCGCAGGGGGGTACCGAATCTCATGATACTGTTTCTCCTGTGAGAATTTGCACCCCTACCGATATCTTAGAGCCAGGGCTACCGTATGCTATATATCGCAGGGGGGTACCAAATCTCATGGATACTGCATCTCCTGTGAGAATTTGCACCCCCTACCGATATCTTAGAGCCAGGGCTACCGTATG
>OZ025261.1:20158893-20243904 GCA_964019135.1 Arenicola marina
GTAATAAGATTCTCTCATGTGGTAGCCACGAGTTAGAACTTATATTTCTTGGTTTTCAGCGCCGTCAACATCACTATAACTGTTACCACAGACGACAAAGTAGTTACCTACGAGTACAAAAGAAACATGCCAGAAAATATCAGCAAGGAATCGAAGGTGGAGGTAAGATGAAGAGAATAGAGAATTGACCAAAGTTGATGATGTTTATTCTTTATCAACCGCAAGGTGTTCTAGTTTTCCGCCTATAAGTCTTAATTCAGTTACAGTTTAAAGACAGACAGATCTTTATAAAAAAAGATGTACATATGGTACCCAAGCCTCCTGACAAAAAAAAAGCTGGATTAAAAATTCGACATTGGTGAAATGCTGTCAATAACAACTCCTGTCTACCTCATGTACTGTCCCGCAATAATTGTACAACATGGGAGCCGCCGCATGCATAATGAGCTGGCGTAATGAATGAGAACTGAAGGCCTACGACATATCCATTGACATAAATCAATCAAACCCATACGTATATATAGCCAATACTGTATTATCAATTTGTTCTATGAGTGATATCTATATAATCGCACCTGATATTCTTTCAGGTGGAGAACACCCAGCTGAAACTGACCATAAAGAAGCAGACGCCGGCCATGTGGACCCAGTTCATCAACTATCTGAGCTACAGAGAGTGAAGACGCCATTGATTAGATCTGTATACGGGACAAGGGGAGTGGTTTACTATGTGACCCAGACCACTCAACACCCAGGGATTTGGCTGATGCGTTTCCAAGCAAATATCTCGTTCATTGTCCCGGGATATTTGGTGTTTTATAAATGTTTTTTTATTAATGTGAAACAAGAGTCCATGCATAGTATTGAATATCTTATATTATTTTATTTTTGTAGGGTCATTGTGTTTGGATAGATAGACTTTATACTTTTAAATTTTATTGCTGTGGAATACTGCATCCGTGAGATAAGTCCACAATGTATACCACCCAATAACTAATAAGCACCAGAACTCTGACGGTTAGTGTTGATGACTCTTCTAAGACAAACGTAATGAACAGTAAGTTTATTGTATCCATCGTGTCCACTATTATCATGATATTTTAACTCTTGTATGCTGCTTCATAGTTGCTTGCTTCTTTTTTATATATCTAAGTTATATATATGCAACTAGATTAAGTTTGTGGAAGGGGACTTTGGGAATAGTGTCAAGTCATTTGAAGCGGATCTTTTCGTGTTAGGGTATAGTTACCATTCCAAATAATTTGTATTCGGACTGTTCGGCTTGGTATCGCATCATATCATTTTACATAAGGTTTGCATAAGTTTTTATCGTATGATGTTTGACAATTTTCAATAAGTGAAAGCTGCACACATGAAAGAAAGTAAAGCATGATTTAAGGAAAATATGCTTTATTTTAAAAAACAAAATCGTGACGTTTGGTACAAAAAATTGGGTACGCTTTTGTTGTGGTTATCATTCATAGCCCGTCTAAAAAGGTCTATAAAATCTCTCAAAGGAATCTCCGTATGTGAAGGTGAAAATAAGTAAACTAATTTGTCATAAACAAACCGCATCAGCCTATTGAAAATGGGTAGATACTTGTTTATATACAACTGACGTTAGGGCTTTTATTTTGGAAGGTCTATTGATCTGCAGTGTGCATTTCTGAACCTGTGTCACACGTGGTACCTTTTACAATCTAGTCTTGGCGTTAGAAAGCCTATTCCACTTTTATCTACATCAAGTTCATCCACTTTTAAAGATGACTGAATTTGTTATATTACCACAACTGTTGTGTTCTAACCGTCTTGTATACCACTGTTTGACAACAAATATATTAATAAACATCAGCTACAAATGAATTTGTGGACATTTGTTTTGCATTTGCGTCTCTAGTTTGTGATATC
The DNA here is from genome assembly GCA_964019135.1 of Arenicola marina. Classification (NCBI taxonomy): domain Eukaryota; kingdom Metazoa; phylum Annelida; class Polychaeta; family Arenicolidae; genus Arenicola; species Arenicola marina. The sequence continues at coordinate 20,160,802 of OZ025261.1, forward strand.
TCTAACTTTGAGATCATGGTACCCACTCTGAACTTTTGAGATATGAATTGTGTTAGACATGCTGGACCATATGTATATAAGTTCGCTCAAACACTATTCGTAATGAATGATGAACCTGGAGGAAACCCGACACGGCAAATGTTTCTATATATACCATAATTTGTGATAATATCAAAAGATCACAGAACGCAAAGTATTTGAACAGAAATTGTTCAGCACCAAATGCACCACAAGCGAACGCACGACTAAACCTTTACATATATTGACATATGCGCATGAAATTCGCGTAGACATTATGAAGTAACCATATATATATGTATTAAAAGTCAGTATTTTCCAGACCACTAATGCTTTCCGTCAGCCTTATTTCTATACAAAGCAAAATTCTGTATAATTGATTAAAAGTCGATGCAAAATTCTACCACTTGAAAGCTGGAAGTTGCAAAACCTGACACGTGAACATGGGTCCGCGGTAAATTCTGCCAGAAAAAGATCGAAACAAAGTCACTTCATGAACCTATATCCCGTCTCAGACGGCCTTCCTCCCTATAATAGTCATGCTATACTACGAAACGTGTCTTCGTGCTAATCTCGCGAGGTGAAATATTTATGTAAAAGACTGTAACAGATACCCGCTCCGCTACAATATCCGCTGTAAGCTTCGACTGTCGCAATGTAAAAACCAAATGGACTTTTATTTAAGCAGCTGTTTCCCATTTTTCGTTCTTGCACGGCATTATCTGAATGAGTATTATTTTTCCAGTGGCAGCATTTGAATATGGTACAAGACTACGAATAAAATAATACGTATGCATAAAACACCTGGACCCAGCAGAGAAAAAACATAACTCGAGCTAATTTGGAGCCAGAGCGCTTGGGTTATATATCACAGGATTCTATCACCATATACTATTGTTGTATTTAATGTATAATAAATGCATCAGATAGAATTATGTTTAAAACTAGAGTTATAAGCGCTAACAGTAATAGCCAGCTGTAAGGGTGTTACACATAACCGATAATCACGCATTTACAAAACTTTGATTCTGTAAATTTTGCAGCGACCGTATCTCAATTAAACACCAACATATAACGGCTTCAATCATTATATTTAGTGCTTGCATTCTTCCTGCTGGACATCAACTTCTTGTTTGATGCCATAGCGGAACCTGCATGATCCCTTGGTGAAGATCCTGACGACACCGTCCTCCACGCGAACAAACTCGTACGAGTGGTTGATCTTACGCTCATCCGTGAGGAAATCCTCAAAGACGTAGTCGATTTGTCCGCTGGTGGCGAACAGCAGCGAGTTGTTGTCCAGGAGGTTCGTGAAGCGCACCATCACGTTCCCCGTCACTTGGCTCTCTACGGTGAAGTCTCCGGCCTGCTTCTTCTCTCGCACCGTCAGTCTTGCCTTGGCCACCTTGTTCCGGGCCACTGTGATGGTACTCTCGGCGCCCCAGTGGATCTCCTCCTCAATGGTCTCGCCCTTCGTCTTGGTGAGCGACACCTCTCGCTTGAAGCCCGCGTTGGCCTCGAAGACCTCACAAGGCATCTTGAGGGTGATCCCGAGCTCCACCCCCTTGGTGACCCCCTGCTCGATCTCCGTACTGCACGTCGAGCGCGTCGTCTTCTCAATGCGCAGCGTGTACACTTGCTCCGTCTCTGTGTTATTGTTGAACTCAGTGTTGAACAACAGGTTGACGTCCGACCCCTGGGTATCGGCCGCTCGGGCCGTGGTCACAGGGGCCGGGGCCGGGGTCGGGGTCACCACGGACCCGTTTCTTTCCGCCTGGGCTTCCGAAAACTCGTCGTCGGCCAGGGCGCTCCAGACGGTATGGTCGTGGAAGTCGACCAGCGACCAGTCGATCAGCACGGCTATGGTCGATTCGTCCTTATTCAGCATCCGGGCCCGCAGCTGTTTCTGCTTCCGGGTTCTTGCGTTTTTGTCGTATCTCTTCCAGGCCCAGCGCCGGACCGCCTCCTCGATATCAATGAACTTTTGACCTCCGGAAGGCATCGTCTCGTCGCCGGTTATGAGGTCTATGACACAGATGGCGTATAAAAAGGCTGTATAGAATTCTCGCCGCACACGTGTGGCACGTGAAGCTGTCGTTCGGTGGTGTTATTGGTCCGGTTAAAATCTGAAGGGAAAGCGTGCAAAATATGTACCGCTCCACAAAATAATATATGTTTTTATCAATCTACGGGGATTATGTTTTCTGGCACTGAATATCAAGGGATGGCCTGGGGGAGGTGGGGGGGGGGGGGGGGGGGGGTACCAAAAACATTAAGACAGCAGGGGCGGATCCAGGTATTTGAAAAGGGAGGGGCCCATGTGAAGGATTGGAAGCATGCCACCAAGTTGATGACCTGGGGGAGGTGGGTTGGGGGGGGGGGGGGGCTCCGACGTCCTATATGTTGCATTAAAAAACGACGTTCTTCTTCAAAAGGCGGGGGGGGGGGTACCAAAAACATTAAGACAGCAGGGGCGGATCCAAGTATTTGAAAAGGGAGGGGCCCATGTGAAGGATTGGAAGCATGCCACCAAATTGATGGCCTGAGGGAGGTGGGTGGGGGGGGGGGGCTCCGACGTCCTATATGTTGCATTCAAAAACGACGTCCTTCTTCAAAAGGCGGGGGGGGGGTGAGGGGGGTCCGGACCCTCGGGATCCTCCCTTGTACAGTCGCCGGTTATTTTGTATTAATATGTTGAGCCCCGTCGCGTATGTACCTAACATGTGGCATTTGCGACATAACAATTCTCCCATACACATATAATGTTGAATGCCTCGGTTCTATTGTTGTCAACATAAGTTGAGAAAATAGAACAAATATGATTTTGATGAATGATGAAGTTGGGCTTCAGTAGGGGGTAATTTAAAACTGAATTTTATAAAATTAATAAAATTATAGACCGATAATCGTTTGTTTAACTTTACGACATTCAAATTTTCGCGCCAAACGCGTCAGCAGACGACAGCCGCATGGTTCGTGCGCCACAGCGGAAGCCCAGGTCTCAGACACACTTCATCAACATAAACATATGCCAGGTGCATTCGTTGCTAAAACCAACACCGTTATGCACACACACGGGGTTTGTGAGATAATTTATCTTCGAATTATGTTGTGTTGACTATATTTTGACGCCGGGAGACTAATTTCACCAGAAAATCCGCTCGATATATCCGAGCCGGGGGTCAGAAACCGTGGATGGGCCATCGGGCTCATTATCATACTCACGATGCATCGAAAAATAGCAGAACGGGTCATGTTGAATACTGCTAGGGATACTGTTACATGTTTATGATATAAATGGTGGCTGGATGGAGACATCTGAGTCCGTGCTGGGTACAATAACCGCCACAGAGTTGGCACTACTCGCCCGGTTATGCCTATATAGCTAGTGTGCGGCGTAACCTCGAATATGGGCGTGTCTAGCAAGCGAGCTGAAGTTCTCCTTAACAAAGAAATATCTTCGACTTACCTTCAATTCCCGGTCGAAACTGCTCCTCTGAATATTACTGGAAGTCCCTGACTCGAAATAAGTACAGATGATGATATATTTGTACGGATTGATACCCGCAGCAGCTTTGACGGCACTGCCTCTCAGAGTTCTCTCAGATAAAATGTCTGTTTCTCTCTCCTCACCCACGCAAATGAGGCCAGATATAGCGTCCCCGAGAGCTGCTGTGATTGGCTACACAGGGTCACATGGCATATTATGCATGCATGCTATGCACTGAGTATTCGAAACTTGGACTGGAGTAGAAGGCGCGCAGTTTTCACATTGATCGCACGGATTCTGCGTTAAATATCCACCAATAACTTTGTCTCTCTGGTGACTTAAGGTTATTTTCAACAAATTAATGCGACGTGAGTGTTGTTATAGTATCAGTGGTGCGAGCCAATGTGTATATAAGGCATTACAGGGGTCCCATGCTAAGGTATTATCGCCTGGCGTCTGCAAAGAAAGGAGCGTTGTCTTATCTCGGAATCCATAGGAGTTAACAGACGCACAGTTGTTAGTTGTGTCATGTCACTTGTCATTTGTTTTGCCCTAAATACTCGATATATATGTATTATTTTAGCCGTGCAAGCGTAGCAATCAAGCTTATTATTCTGTTTGGGATATATATTTACTTCGCGCCCGTTGAAAGACGCCGCCAAGCCTACCGTGTCGTCTGCGCTTGTGACTTTGGCGGGAAACGTTGTCTCCGAGAGACATCCGCATGATATCGGCAACAACACAACAACTACCAATCTGCGCTAAATACCGTAAACGATGACAATTATTAACAGATTCGATGTGTACATGAGCGAATATTAAATGTTATCACAACCTCGAGTGCACTTTACCCGCACGTCTGCAACGCACGTATCGAGAAATGCCGGCCCCATAAGAGAGCCAACACGGCTCAACGAATCCATGCAAAAACAGTGATAGTGGTGAATGCATTGCGGGGTGTGTGGGGGATGCGGAGTGGGGATGGGGTGTGGGCCGGGTGGGGGCGGGGTGGGGGCGGGGTTAATTGGCGGTAGTAAATGGGAAATGTCTTTGCGGTCGGTGATCGGGGAAAGGAGTGACCGAAGGGAAGGGGCATAAACACCAGTTACATTTTTGACGTCACTGCATTTATTGGAACTTCGCTTGGAAATGTCAATCGCTCTGACGAGGCTTTCGCAATTATAACTAATATTAATATGATGCTACCTTGTTGAAAAACATGCGACCGCTCCGATTCCGGCGGCACCGCACAGCACCGCCCCCCCCCCCCACCCCACACACACACACTGCGATCCGACCCCCGTTCTTTCTGCGTACCCGTCAACCGACCCTGGTCCCATTCCGGATGTCATCCGGCTGCCGCCACACCCCCGCTCCCTCCCCTTCGTCGGATCACGTCGCACCGTCAACCTGAGATCCGGTTGGCTGGCTGGAGATCAGTCAGAGGCAGCGTTTACTGCATGCACGTTATATATTTTTTAGCGCTGGGAAGTGTAGTTCGTGTCCCTTATGCAAGATATCCGTCGCGGCATGACGAACGGGAGATGGTTTGGGGGAAGGGGAGCGGGGAGAGGGGGGGGGGGCACGTAAGGTTCTAATCCCACACTTTTCCAAGCAACAAGCATCACCCCCCCCCCCCCCCTATCCCCTTGCCCACCCACCACCATTACCAGTAGCTGTTATTTAGACAGGAAAGTCACTACAGATAGATCGGTTATGAAGAAACTGCATACCATATTGTCATCCGTGTTTGCTGTAGATATTATCGACACCAGCAGCTATAGTGCCGCCGGGATACTGGGTCGGCAATATTGCCTGAGGTCGCCACCGCGCTTGTTGCAGTGTGCGACAAATGAATCTCGTGTCGTACAATAAAAGACTTCCACAAATGGCTGAAAAGCTACCCGAGGGGCCCCAATACAATAGCAATGCCGGTATATCCTCGTGGATCTACAGCAAGTAAACAGATTTAAGATGACCCTACAGTCCACAGCATTTCTCATATCATTATATCAACAACAAAAAAGTGTCCCCTGGGCAGGTATTGTTGCCTGGAATGAATGTATTTGCTGTGAATGCTTCGAAAAATATCGAATATATCGTGCCTCACACCGCTAGGGCGCGGTAAGCTGCGCCATCTACAGGAAGAACATCACACAGCCGCCCACTCTCCAACGGTAGATGGAGCACGTTACATTCTGACTGCAGGGGTGCGTTATGCTTGTGTGTTTTTGTGTGTGTTTTTTTTAAAGGCGCTCCCTAAGCGGCGGAGAATGATATCTGACAAGTCTTGCTAGACTGGCCCCCTGATATACGGGAGTGCGGGAACCAGTTTAAGATTTTGGGGCCGTTATGACTCTCTTTGGTTCACTGGCTCGTGCTCGTGCAAGTGTCGAAATCCCATTCGCTAGATGGCGTTTCGTTCCTGGGCTATGATCGTTGCTACCGAGCCACAATGATTATTTAAAAGAAAGGAAAATAAAAATTAGGAAGAGCTAGCGTTGCTCAATTGTTGCAGTAAACAATTTACAAATAGGAAATGGCGATAAACAGAGAGGCGCAATATTGTTTTTTATTCGCCAGTTGTGACAGTTGACGCCACCTGGCGATTAGCGGCGGAACTTAAATCACAGTTGACTTCAGGTTCGTTCAGTGCAGTGTTTTCGTGCCTGTAGCAAGGGGGTCGTGTGTGTGTGTGTGGTGGTTGGGGAGGGGAGGAAGGGAGTTCAGGGTAAATGTCACCCGATGTGGCCGTTGTGGCCGCAGTGAAGAAAACGTGGTCTAATGTGGCCGCCGTTTCAAAACCAGGAAAGAAAAGGCGGGGGGGGGGGGGGATCAGGGGTGCGTGCGCATGAGCCTGGGCCCTGGGGTCCCTAAATTGGGGCTACTAATGGAGTCATGGGCTAAATGAGGGGTTAAGGTATATATGTGTGTAGTTTCTAAGACTAAGGGCTAAACAAAAGCGTCTATGGGAAATTTATTTAGCATTAACATTTAGGATTAAAAATCATATGCAGACAATCTAAGGAATAAATAATTAATTAAACTTATATAAGCTTATATTATATAAGCTTAATTAATCAAATTAAAAGCAAGAAATTAATTGTTACCTCACTTAAATGGGTCAATGAAGTATATATTCAACCAATTTCAGTTGATAAATAAATAAATCAAAATATTTTATGTGAAATTTCCTAAATGAATTATACGTGAAAGTATAAAACTCTCCCGAGTTTTTACCTAGGGGCTGGGCCCTACTTATTAGCTAGGGCCCGGGGACTGACTAATTACTAGGGTGTGTAATTTATTGTCTAGGGGGATCAACTTATTATCTAGGGGGCCTTACTTATGATCTAGGGGGACAGACTTTATATCTAGGGGACCCTACTTATTATCTAGCAGAGGCGCATGCAGGAATTCTTGAAAGGGGCAGCACAATAAATTGTTCAACAAAAACTTTGACAAAATTTTAAAAGCCTGAGACATAGGTGACTAGCATGTTACATACTATTTGCACACTCTATAATCGTTGGTAAGATAAAGATGAAGATATCATCAGCTATTTTATTACAAAAATAGCTAGGATGTCAAAAATTAAATAAATACTGAATGCAATCTCTTTTCCCTAAAATTAACAACACCACAGTTATTAAAGTTTAACTTAATTGAATCTATGTTGATGTATTATAATTAATGCTATCATTACTATTTTCTATAAAATGCATAATGTATATATTTTATTCATCTCAAGGCAAAGTTATATTAATATTGTCCCAATATAATAATTGTCAAAAACTGGCTTCCCTGCAACAGTATAGATTACCATCAGGCATCTCAAAACAATATAGGCCATACAAACACCTGTGTATGCAGTCTATTTGGCCATGAAAATTAGACATATCACTGCAGCTATTTTATTACAAAAATAGCGAGTGTGTCAGAAATTAAGCAAATACCTGGTGCTCAAAGAAATCCATTTTCCCTAAACTCAACAACCCCTCTTAACATGTCAAGCTTTGAGTATCTTTACAAAATGGTAGTACTTTGTATTACCCATATATATATATCCCCTTGCTGACAGATAATTAAAATGTTAATTAAAAAGGCAACAATATAGAAGTTAGTTTCAGTAGCTGTATACTATCGCATACTCTCTGCACCACTGCTACTGAAGTCATATGTTTAGTAAATTTCATGTATTTTATAGAAAAATTTCTATAGATATATGACAAGCTTTAAACTTGAATTAGAAATATATCATAGCGAGCGTAGCGAGCTCTTTAGATAACAAACACGTAAAAAACTGCCAAAATCTGTCTCTTCATCCCATACTGTAAATAGCGAAAAAAAATGAACAGGAAGTCGACCCCCAGTGTAACATGTTTGCGCATGCGTTTAAATGCATTCTGGGAAATGTCATGTTTATTTTTTTGTCAAAAACTTATATGCAGCCCAAACCCGCACATTCACAAAAGAATGTACGTAATTGGTAGATAATTCACATACAAAAACATAATTCCAACTGATGAAACGCTGATCATAGCGACAACATGCATGTTTCCACTCTCCTGACAGAGGGCGCTCAACACGCGCGCGCGCCGCATTCGCTTGGTGGCAGCACAAGTCGAACGCGCAGACGACAGTTTCAGATCTGTCAGCAGTTTAGCAGGCTTCGTTGATGTTACAACATTGTTAACGTCTAGTCTAGCTTTTTGTAAATTTTTATCAAGGTTGGTGATAGATCTACATTAAAGTGCTAAGGTAACTTATTTGTGTAATATTTAGATCTAGCCTAGAGTTTAGTTTTAAACTCGAGCAAACCTTTAGTTTGTTAAATGGCTGACGTTTGTGGTCAATGGAGCTTCATCATATGGAATATTTCTTTGGATAACCCAGAAAGAAATAATTCGCTAAGAGAGGAAAGTAAGTCTAAATCTGTTGGGTCTTAGATCTAGTTCAGTGCTAAGCTTAGAAGTCAGAAAATATCTCGGTGATTACTCTAATATTCACGAAGATATCGGCCAAAAGGAGTGTGAACGGCATTAATGAATTTGAGTATAGATCTATTAGGCCTAAGACCTTCGAACGTCTATCCATTGGCATTCTTTAATAAGCTTACTTTAAAAAGTAACCTTACTCGAATTATCGAATCAAAGCAACATCTGTGTTCATTCAAGTGGGCTGTTTGAAAGTTCATCAGGCGTCCGTGTAGGATCCGTCAAATAACTTTAACTTTTAAGATAGATTCAGCTATTTAAAGTCAAAGTCATAAATGCCGTAGACACACGTTTCGGCCTATATTTTCCGCGATTGTGCTGCGATCGCTCTACAAATCACTGACATGAGAAAGCAACACTAGACCATTTTAATGATACCAAACACGTTTGTACTGCGATGTTATTCTTTTTTTATGACACAAAGAATATTTCTCCATGCTGACACTCCATTGGCAGGAGACACATTTTCGCAAATAGACTAAATCCCAGGCTCTATAGTTGCCATGGCATCCTCGTGGCTTGTATAAATATAGAGCATGTATTGTTCAAAGCACGTTCGGCGCCATGGCAACCATCATTTTATGACGCGTGTTTTAGTATTTTGGCGACAGAGCGTTGTCTGCCAATGGCGTGTCAGCATGGAGAAGGTAGAAGGTAATGACTAATGTACAAAGCTGGATCCAAGCTTTAAAGAATTTGGCCCAAACAAGTGCTAGATCTAATGTCACATTTAAAACATATGAGTTTAACCACTTATTTGTGTCACATTTAATTAACTGGGTTATTTGACAGTTCATCAGGCGTCCGTGCAGGATCCGTCAAGAAATTTTGACTGGAGCCTGGACAAGCTAAAGGAACCATTTGATTGGGACAACCGTCTTTTTGCCTTTCATTAAAATAGACTTCTAATACAGATCTATCTGGATCTAAGCTTTAAAAAAAAAAGGCAAAAATTGCTGTTAACTGATTTTTAACAAAACTTTTAATTAAGCTTAGTCTACATCTAGAGATAAGTTAGATCTATTAAGACCTTCGAACATCTATCCATTGGCATTCTTTAATAAGCTTACTTTAAAAAGTAACCTTACTCGAATTATCGAATCAAAGCAACATCTGTGTTCATTCAAGTGGGCTGTTTGAAAGTTCATCAGGCGTCCGTGTAGGATCCTTGAAATAACTTTAACTTCTAATATAGATTCAGCTAGAAGGTAATGTACAAAGCTGGATCCAAGCTTTAAAGAATTTGGCGCAAAATTTTTTTTTTCGGTTTATAACAAATCCTTTACTCAAGATTAGCCTACATCTAGAGATAAGTTATCAAGATCTTCGAACATCTATTCATTAGCATTCTTTATTATATTTAAAAAGTAGTACAGTAGTTCAAATATCAAATCAAAACAAGTTGTGCTCCCCTTCTTTAGTACATACACTTCAAGACTAAAAGCTTCTATCACCGCTGCGTGTCATTTGGGTCATCTCTGTCTATCGTAGACTACTTCTTGCTGGTTTTCCTGCATTGAATAATGGCGGACCACACTTACATAAAAAAGTATTCACAGTGCTTCACACTGGGTAACCGTAACACAACCCAGTCAACCAGTCGCCCAGTTTCAAATTCTAGAGATCTTGAGCATAATTACTCACGCTCATTACATGAGCTGAGTCGTGAAGTTACAAATCCAAATCAGGGAGCAGGAACATATTTATTGCCGGCCACATCTATCTGACCATGGCACTCCACCTACATGATGCAATGAACCCTCCCCACAAAACACGGCACTTTTAAACTTTGAGAACGAACATTTTCGGTCAGTCAATTTTTTTCATTGCCTTAGCCTATTTTTAGATGGCAATTTCTCTCGAACAAAACTTTACAGATCACAAATAAAGCAACCTGGGTAGATCTAACAGGAACCTAAATCATGACAGATTTTGTCAGGGGCAGGTCACTTGACTACAAATCAAATGTACTACTACTAGTACTAGACTACTAGATCTACTTTTTTTAGTACCAAAACTTTGATATTAAATATACAAAACAGCATAATATGTAAAACTTCACCTTTAAAAAGAACAAGTCATCAGGTTATGAGAAACAGTTTAGCCCAGTTATCATCAGTGGGGGTCCAAAAAATTGCTTCACAACAAAGTCAAAGGCTACGCTCGCCTTCTAGGTTTTACCTACAACATATTAGATAGATATATAGGTAGAAATACGAATCAAGCAGTACGCATGAAGAACTCCGAATTTAGCATAATACGATCACTGCTCTTTCAACTGCAAAATTATAACGCAAGATGGCGCCGCAACTTTGGAGATTGGGTAACGCCAACGAAAAGAGGAATGCTCCCTCAGACAGTCTACGGCTAGAGGACAGCACTAGACACTGAGACTTGTTTTGAGTGAGTGTTGGCGCGCGCTGGAGTCTGCCAGTTATGAATTGCCAGTTACTGTATGTCTGCCACTTATGCCGGGGAGCGAGGTGGGGGGGGGGGGGCGGGGGCGCTATATTATGCATGAGTAATAATGTTCCACGGCACCGGCCGTCTCCCAATCTACCACTTACGCTAGTTAGACTCTTTGAGGCCCAGGGCCAGGGCCAAATTAGGCAATGTATATGGTGGAAAACCCCCTCCCTGCCTACCAGAGATACATTTTCGTTCAATATAGGGCCTTCCTCTCCCATTCCAAAAGCAACCCTATTCCCCAGCACAAGCCGACTCTCAATCTGTCAATTACGCAAATTGGACTCTTTCGGGCTCAGGGGAAACTATGCAATGTATATGATGGGAAACCACATCCCCGGTCACAAGAGATGCATTTCTTCATAATATGGGGCCTTTCTCCCCCATTCCATAAACAACCCTATTCCCCAGCACTGGCCGACTCCCAAACTGCCACTTTCGCAAATTGGAACCTTCGGGGCCCAGGACGAAATTAAGCAATGTATTAGATGGGAAACCATTTCCATGTCTACCAGAGATACATTTTCTTTCAATATAGGGCCTCTCTTATTTCAAAAGCAACCCTATTCCCCAGCACTGGCCGACTCTCAATCTGCCACTGACACAAATTAGACTCTTTGGGGCCCAGGGGGAAATTAGCCAATGTATATGGTGGGACACTGCCTTCGGCCCTGCTTACCAGAGATGCATTTCTTTCAATATGGGGCCTTTCTATCGCATTCCATAAGCAAACCTATTCCCCAGATATGGCAGACTCCCAGTCTGTCACTTACGCAAATTAGACTTTTTGGGGCCTAGGGGTAAATTAGGGAATTTATATGGTGGGAAACCGCCTCCCTGCCTACCAGAGATACATTTCCGTTCAATATGGGACATTTCTCTCCCATTCCATAAGCTACCCTATTGCCCAGCACTGGCCGACTCATAATCTGCCGCTTACGCAAATTGGATTCTTTGGAGCCCAGGGGCAAGTTGAGCAAAGTGTATGGTGGGAAACCCCCTCCCTGCGTACCAGAGATACATTCCCTCTCAATAATGGACCTTTCTATCCGATTCCATAAGAAACCATATTCCCCAGCACTGGCCGACTCCCAATCTGCCACTTACGCAAATTGGACTCTTTGGGGTCCATGTGGAAATTAGGCAACGTAAATGGTGGAAACTAGTCTCACTGGGCACCAGGTGCACAGTGCATTACGTAATAAATTGTGGGATTGTGAACTTTGGGAGGGTTGCAGGAATAAATCATCCCCCGCTCTCTGCTTTTGCACATAACAACAATCCGTTCATCGTGGATGATACACTGCTGGCCAAGGATTCGTTCGCAGTTTATAATCAATCGAGAATATGAACACTCAGTCAGGGGAAATGTATGGTTTATAACTTCAGTCATTGAAAGAAAGAAGTAATAGTTTATTTTTTGTATACCACTCGAGTCTTGGTATTATATTGTCGCTAGAAATCCTATTTCCGTTTTGCACTTTACAAAAGGGTAAAAGGTGTCGCGCGACTGCTACCTATTTTCGTTTGATTCTGTCAAAAAGGCCAAACGGTTTCTGATGACTTTCACCTTTTTTGCTAATTGCCGAAGCCCTTCTTCTGCTTTACCTATTTGTGAAATAGGAAATTGAAAAGGGGAAAATTCAGCTTTTGTTATGTTCAGAAGCAAAAGGAAAAACGAACCAACGGCATATCCAAGGATTTATCACAACCGAAACGGCGATGATTCTTAGGTTTCTGTATTTATAGATTGAAACAATCGAGTTTTCTGCAAATTGTGATATATATGTCGCCTGGGCTTAGATTTGGCGGGAAAAGCTCGACAAGCAGCTTTAAGTGATCGAATAACAATGTTGTATCGTATAGAATTATACACTGCTGTATACCACGTGAATATGAAGAAAAAGATAAACATCTCTTAAGTGATTTCTGTGAAGCCTTTATTTCAGGTCGAAAACGGAGTTTAGGTCTGGGACCTGTAATCATTTATGGTGAACCATAAACGTATTTATGCGGTAGACCAACGAAGCGGACCTAGGCCTACTAACAAGCTCTATGGGCACAAAACCATGCTTTTTACTTTCTCAAATATTTACTACGCGTTTACTCCACACCTGTTTAACATTGTCACAATACAATCTCTTATCAAAGGCGAAAAACAATCCCTCAATAATGGTGATAATTGTAGAGCTGACTGGATGTTACAAGAGAAAATCAGCGAAAGTCTAAGCACAAACTACTTACATTTCGGCTTTGCGTCAAGGAGCTCTACTAATGAACTTTTGCATTCTTAGAAACTGTCACATATCTTGTACAAACCGATTCCCCTCCATATGTGCTACTGCTTGATGCATCTAAGGCTTCCGATAAGGTAAATGATATAAAGTTATTCGACCTTTTGATAAAAAGAAAGGTAAAAACATCTAGATACTGTTGCACCTTTGGTTATATGTACTGTGGTGCGTTCGGTTATGCAGATTTTGTCTTACGTTTAATCCTTTGCTAATAACGCAGAATTATACTTCAACTGTGAGTTTGTCAAAACGGTAACAGGCGATATACCTCTCGTTCATATTATTGGCCCGAACGTCTCTGGCGACGTCAACCGCACATCAGGCGTCTTATGCGAACTGACACGCCGCACGAATTATGTAATAGGCAATCACGTACTTGGTCCAAAGCCGCGTGTTATACAAAAGCATAATCCCCTTAACCACCGGCATGTTATGGGCAGAACAAGGGGTATTTGCCTTCCTCGGGAATAAGCTTTTCATTTCACCGTGAACTGGAAAATGAGGAAATTTATTCTTCGTGAACTGGGAATGAGGTATTAGCCGACCCTCGTGATCAAAGATTTCCTCTTAGTGTGAACTGGGAATTTTGATATTAAATAGCCCGGAATCGGGAAACCGCCAATTTATATAATACATCGGCCCTCATTATTGTTCATATATTTTAATTCACCGTGAAGTGTGAATAAAGAAATTTATTACTCGTGACCTGAGAAGATCAGGCCCCTCCCCTTGCACCCCCCCCCCCCCCCCCCGTGTATACTGTCAGCTGGTCAACTGTCCATATATTGGTACCATATTTCCCACCTACTGTGTTCGATTTGGCGAATTTATGAACAAGGAGCTGCGGACTCATAGCAACAATTCCCAGCAAGCCAAACCACGCGGCGTTTTCGTTGCGCACGCGTTACTTTGCCACGTGGCCACGACGCGTTTTTAATGGTAGCTGGAACGTGGCTACCACGTGGTGAAATCACGTTTAAAATACCAGGTGGCCACGACGCGATTTCGTATGGTAACTGTAACATGGCTACCACGTGGCGAAATCACGTAAAAATACCACGTGGCCTCGAAGCCATTTTGTATGGTAGCTGGAACGTGGATGTATCACGTGGCCACGACGTGATTATTTAATGTTAGCTGGAACGTGGAAATATCACGTGGCCACGATGGGATTTTTTATGGTAGCTGACACGCGGTTACCACGTCGCGAAATACCACTTTCGGCTCCGATAACGTCATTCAATAAGACGTTACTCCATGTACTGTATAAGTAGTTAATGATACTATTATATCCATGCTTGTCATACTTATGTAAAAAATACGAAAAAACACAGATTGCTCAGATATAGCTCTCACAATTTATTCATTAATTAATACCAAAAAACACAGACTTTTCAGATATAGCTCTAACATTTTGTTTATTTAACAATTTATTAATTAATTAATACCATGAAACACAGATTGCACAATTTTATTCATTTGTTAATACCAAAACAAAAGATTGCTCAGATAGCTCTAACAATTAAATCACTTCGACTCTGCGGATAGCTCGTAATTCCGGCAGATCCTCTTCGCAGCACCACCCTAAAAATAATATGGTTCGTTGACCGGCCTCTCATATGTCTCCGAAGGTGTTTCCTGAGCATGGCACCCGTTCCAGGCTTTGACTTGGATCCTGTACGGGAATCACACAGATTACATTCGAAAACTTCGCTCGCCAGAACCACCTGGCCCAGCCAGGCTCTGCGGCCATTTCTTTTGAAATGCGATTGGCGTTTCGCCATCATCTGCAAATGAATACATAACAATTAATTACAGTTGCAAAAAAAAACATTTCCCACTAATTATCTTGGTTTGTTCCACCCTTGGCCCCCAAAGAGTCAGATTTTCGTAAGTGGCAGATGGGGAATATCAGCGGCAAGGGTCTACATGTCTATAGAAGTGTTTTCTATGCATTAGATCAGCATTAGCGACGAAAATATAAGATTTTTGTCACTAAGAAGACGTTGTTTACATATATGAATTATTATATTAAATTAGAAATTAAAAAGATGTTTCTATTTGGCTTTGCATTTTTGTTTTGCGAGGGAAGTCACATCAAAGGAGAATACCAACGCATATATAGTTCAATGTTCGTAAGTGCCAGATTGGGAGTCGGCCAGTGCTGGGGAATAGGGTTGTTTATGGAATGGGATAAAAAGGCCCCACACATTGACAGGAAATGCATCTTCGGTGACTAGGGAGATGGTTCCCCATCATAAAATATGCCTTATTTCCACCTGGGCCCCAAAGAGTCCAATTTGCGTAAGTGGCAGATTGGGAGTCGGCCAGTGCTGGGGAATAGGGTTGTTTATGGAATGGGATAGAAATGCCCCACATTGAGAGAAAATGCATCTCCGGTGACTAGGGAGATGGTTTCCCATCATATACATTGCCTAATTTCCACCTGGGCCCCAAAGAATCCAATTTGCGTAAGTGGCAGATTGGGAGTCGGCCAGTGCTGGGGAATAGGGTTGTTTATGGAATGGGATAGAAATGCCCCACATTGAGAGGAAATGCATCTCTGGTGACTAGGGAGATTGTTTGCCACCATAAACATTACCTACTTTCCACCTGGGGCCCCAAAGAGTCCAATTTGCGTAAGTGGCAGATTGGGAGTCGGCCAGTGCTGGGGAATAGGGTTGCTTATGGAATGGGATAGAAAGGCACCACATCGACAGGAAATGCATCTCCGGTGACTAGGGAGATGGTTTCCCATCATAAACATTGCCTTATTTCCACCTGGGCCCCAAAGAGTCCAATTTGCGTAAGTGGCAGATTGGGAGTCGGCCAGTGCTAGGGAATAGGGTTGCCTATGAAATGGGATAGAAAGGCCCCATATTAAGAGGAAATGCGTATCTGGTGACCAGGGAAATGGTTTCCTACCATACGGCCGTTCTGGTAGTACAGCCGTCGATCCTGTCCATAGACTGTTGGTAAACAGGTTGTGTTGATTTCGAGCCTCTGATTTCCACCCTATGCACATCCCTATCGCCCATCAAAAAATGAACTATAATAAACCCTCGCGGCGTTGTGCGAAATAGGGTTACGGTACCCGTGTGTGTCTATGACCATTCCAGACATGACCAGTGCGTTTTTCTTTTAATAAAGTTAACTAATGCAAATTCTCTACATATTTAAATGAATACTCACTTAAAATGTCCCACCATGTCCACCACGTAGGAGAGTATCACTCCCGGAAGCACTTGCTGAAACCGTTTCAACGCTTTCCGTAAGTGGCAGATATTGTAACTGGAAGATCACAACAGGCCGACACCGGCGCGAGAGATACACACTTGCTTGTTTTTGTAATTCACACCCGGTTGGCGCTTCCGGTTCCGTGATTATGAGGTTTCTTATGAATATTCAAGCAGATAGCTGCATAGCGGGCGGAAACAGTAAACGTAAACGTTTCGGCTCGTTGTTTTTGGAAATTTGCATCACCAGGTCTTTCTCAGCTAACACGTTTTTAGAACCTTTTTAGAACTTTTTTTGGTTCTTAAATGGTTATAATAAATCATAACGTTTTTATTACTATATGAATACGTTAAAACGTAAACGGAGGTGTAATACTTTTAGACTCGTTATTCAAAACGTTTTTCTGCGGTTGAAAGAACGTTTTCTTATCCGGAAAATTCAGGTGCCAAAAAACGTTTTTATCGATGAAACAAAAACGTTACAAACAAAATAATTGACAAGATGAAATTAAGATACGTCACTTGAAAGTGAAGGCAGGTGATACAGTCAAGGTATCGGCGAGCAGCAGATTCCTGGAAAGAGCTGACTGTCCGCTGAAATTGTGCCTGTTACTTCATAGCAACTGACCCCCCCCCCCCCCCGCCGTTTGTTGTCCGGTATTCGCTAGATCCACTCGTTGCTGCATATATAGCCAAGGGTCTGGAAGGGGTGAATGGCGACACGCGACACAGGCATATTTGAAAAATCGACATTCGACATTGACCCTCAAATTCCGACATCAGAGTATTTGAAAAAAAAACATCCACACGGATAGTGGCATTTTAGAAGAAAGCGACACGGAAAAAAGCGACGCTTTTGACATTTGACACTTCAAATTGTGAAAACTCGACATTTGACACTGCAAATTGTGAACTATCGACATTTGACACTGCAAATTTTGCAAAATCGACATTTGACACTGCGAATTTTGAAAAATCAACATTTGACACTTCGAATTTTGAAAAATCGATTTTGAAAAACTGAGACTAGACACTGGACCACACCCTTACGGATTTAATTAAAATTGTTCTCAAGATTATTATTAAATTAATTGATTCATATAATTTGGATGAATTACGATAAGATAACATTTTAGTTGATAACTAAAGTTGCTAAATAATCATTGGTTTATTCTTTGTTATCTTTTGTTCAAAAATTGGCATTCACCCCTTCTTTCCTGAATAAGACCGGCCTAATTAATGCACATATTGATATGTCGCTGATAAACAAAAGTATGACGGCACATCACCACACCCCTACACTGATTTACTACGGTGTGAATGTTGTTGACTAAGCCAGTGCATACTCCTAACAACGTCAGCTGGGTAACCTGCTTTGGGCAAGTTTGATTGAGGGTCGAAAAGTCGAAAAACAACTTAATTGAAGAATGGAGGCAATGAAGTGTCGCTTGCATACCAGTCCTGGCTCGAGCCCAGGCCCCGCTCTCGCTACATTTGTTGCTGTGATTCACAACCAACTTTGCTGCCCGCCTGGCTGTCTCGCTTTGTCAGTCTCCGCTTCGCCCCTGGCATGGTCTCTAAAAGCACATGAACCGTGTTGACACCTTCAGCTTCACTGTCTGTATCATTTTCCCTTTCGGTTCTCCTGTTGCTGGTCAGAAAATTCCGGACAGGGTGAAGATTCCGTCGAAGTGGCCAGTTTACACACTGTCACTGACAGTTTCAGGTGGAGAGAAGTTGGCTTAACCTGCCTGCGGCGACGTACTGAATATTCATCAGTGTTCATGATTAATTAAAATATGCAAAATTGAGGAACCGGAAGCGCCAACCGGGCGTGCCAGTCTCTGACCAGACGTCATCTCATAGGCGGGAGTACTCTTTTTCTCATAACGTTCAATTTCAACCTCTACCGCAGCGCCTCTCTCGTCATAATTTGTGCTGATAACCATGTTATGACGACAGATGGCGCGGATTGACCCAATTGACGATTGCAGACGAGGTTATCATGTCGACAGGTCTGAAGCAAGACAGACTTTAGAACGAACGCCCCAAAAGGTGTGTCGAGCATACTGTATTAACAATATATCACCTGGAACTAATGTTTAACGACTTGACATTTAACACTTAAAATTAAAAATTGACAAATACGCCGAACGAATTAACAATATAACATTAACAATCAAGCATTACAAATCTAGCATAAGAAAATAAGGATTTAGCACCAAGAAGTAATGAAGAATAACGCATTAAGAATGAAGAATTACGAATGGAGCACAAGGAATTAAGGACTTCGAATTTTGGCCCTGATCCCCTTCCATACAAAGCTACGTACGTGATATATGTATTTACATGTTACATCGCACGGGAAACGTATTTCAGGAAAACGTGCGTAGCTCGCTCTTATTTAATGGTTACATAATGTATTTGAGAATCGTGTCCATGTTAACCCATCAAGTACGAGAAAATTCAATGTGACACCTAGTGCATTGCAGGAGTTACCCCAATCCGTCAATTCGACTACACAATACACCACTAACATTAGCAACAACGAACGAATGTCCCCTATTTCTACAATAGTCTGGTCTGCAGCATGAATAATGAGCAATTGTCACACATATCATGTTTCAAACCATTCTCACTGATGTTTTCTTTCCTCTTCGATTAATCGTCAACTCATACATGCAGACAAGCAGGCCAACTGCAAGCGTTCAGATAAGTCACGTGATGCATATTTAGCTGCACTCGTAAACGGAGATCGGGACAAGCGTTTTGCAGAGGTGTAGAAATCCATGGCAATAACTACCAAGGGCTGATCCAGATGGGCCGCCCCCCCCCGTTTGAATAATTTTGCCTATCTGAGGCGTGGGCCCCCTCCCCTCCCCCCCCCCCACCCCCACTTCCCGCAAGGTTTCGGTAGATCCGGCCCTGAACTATGATGTACCAATATACAACCATGTAACAGCCATTCATTATTTCAGGATATACGTTCGCACTTGCAATCGCGATCGAGTTAGCATTGCAGTGTATCAGGGGCGGATCTAGGAATTTGCCAAGTGTGGGGGGGGGGGGGCGGATGCTCTCTGAAACTTTCGACTGATGAGTGTGCGCTCTGAAAAACTTGCGACCTGGGGGGGGGGGTGCTCGGAGGAGCCGACTTTAACAGTGTATATTCAGGTTCCCAAGGGGGCTGTTGCTCTCTGAAAACTTGCGACCGCGGGGGGGGGGGGCGGTGCTCTCAAGACTTGTGACCGGGGGGGCTTAGAGAGACCGACTTTAACAGTGTATGTTCAGGTTCCCAAGGGGGGGGGTTGCTCTCTAAAGACATGGGACTTCAACATGTATGTTAACATGTATGTTGTATGTTCTGGCTCCCAAGTTGGGGGGGGGGGGTGCAACCCCCCTGAACCCCACCCCCTAGATCCGCCACTGTGTATAGTGGGAAAGGCTGCTCAATCGATTAACACCACCGGTACAAGGAATGATCGCTTGGCCATCGGTTCCCAGACATGTATCCGGCGATGACAATTCCACGGAGGACATGCTGCCCCCGCCCCCCTCCACCGCCCCCACCCCGGCACCCCCATGCATGGTGGATGGGCGGGGCCGGTTGGCGGCTGGGAAAGTGGGGGTGGGGGGGGGGTGGGGGGGGGAGGGGGGCAATTGTCATCTGCAATATTCACATTGAATCCACGTCATTATGTCACAAGTACTTTATAAAGTGTTTGGACCATGCTGCTAGTTTGTGGTCTATATCGAACATCAGTAATAAAGTAGTACAACATTCGACTAATATAGAAATACTGCAATGAATTAGCATTCAGTACATATTTAACAGAATTGTGTACACTTGCTTCTAATGCAATTGTAAATATGGCAACATTTTTTCCGTTTATCGTTAGTTGGAAGCGGTGTGTGCTATATCACAGACTTCTGTGCATTCTTCTGGTTTGTAGCACAGTTTTAGGGATGACATTCATGCTAAAGGTAATGCATGTTAGTCACAAGAATTGATAATTCTTGCACTATCATCTTTAGCTTCTGATATTCTTTTGGTGGGAAACAACTGCTTGAATAGCTTCATATCGGTAAACAGTGCCTGCTGTTGTCTTTGACGCAAACTGTCAGCCGAGAAGGACATAAAGATGCGATTTTATGAGAGACGAGCGGAAGATGGCCAGAGATAGCAAGACACGGATATGAGCGCGGCTCTCTCCACAAACCTTCTTCATGTGACGTGACCACACCATGCAGCTCTTAAATGGACGCTATAAACATGCCTGATTAGAAGAAATCTTCTAGTTTGTGAGTCTGAAACAGGCTAGCCGATGCATAACATGAGGTCTGGCATAGGAGTCAAATGGCTGTGTCTCTACCTGTTTTCTCGCATTCTCACTCTTCCTGCTGTCTTGTTTTTCTCTCCCTGCGTCTCTCCTGTTTTCTCAGTCTCTCTGCCTCTCATTCGCTCTCTGACTCTGTCTCTTTGTGTGTCTCTCTCTCTTTATTTCTCTCTCTTTCTCTATTTTTTTTCTCTGTCTCTCTCCACTTCTGTGTATTTCTTCCTCAAGAGACGCCAGACAAGAAGTCCGCGATAAAAATGTCCCGACACGCAACGCAACGGGTAAACCTAGTCGATATTGTCTGCTCACAACTATATTAGCTTTCGTTTCATGAGTTCTGAGTCATTCGACATGCACTGATTGCTGCTTTGAATTATTGGGGAACTGCTTTGATGTCAGTAATAGAAGACAAGCACTCGGTGATATCTCCATAAGATAAGTGCGTTTGTTTCATTTATCAAACCCATATATATGTATATAGCATTTACATAAGCAAATACAATTCTCACATATAACATAGCCATCGATTAAACTAGTTATTTTCTGATAACAACAACACGAGAACCATGAAACCGTTAAAGTTTGGGTTCTTTGTGTCCTCAACGAAACACATGGCAAAGTATTTACACCTATTCTATCGGCAAACTCTTGGTTTGATTGAAA
The DNA here is from genome assembly GCA_964019135.1 of Arenicola marina. NCBI lineage: Eukaryota > Metazoa > Annelida > Polychaeta > Arenicolidae > Arenicola > Arenicola marina. The sequence continues at coordinate 20,182,303 of OZ025261.1, forward strand.
CCACCTCGTCATCACGCGTAATCGGACCATAGAAATACCAGTATTATCGATACTGGATATCTTGTCATCCATCTTGAAAATCTATTAATAATAGCGAGTAGGTTTTGTACAATATATGACGTCATCCAAAGTTGAATTATTCGATATACCAACGACCGAAACATGTGGAGAGCCACACCGAAATATGGACTAATGACAGTGAAATCCACACTTATATAAGTTAAACGATTGCTATACTTCAATAGTCTGGTAGTATTGCATACTCTAGTAGTATTGCATACTAATGTATGCTCTAGATGTTTTCTTTTTATCTCGAAAGGATTGGTGTTTTATCATTAGCACTTTCTTGGCCAACACAAGCATGAGGAATATTTTTTCCTTCTTCTCTATATTAGCTTTAGATCTAATGATGACGCATTGGGCTGTTAATTTTTTTTCTTCGCGAATCTCATTTGGTAGTAAGGTAATTTTCAGATTAGGCGGGATCAGAGTTAAAACGTCAAAAACTCAGTCAACTTTAACGGCAAAAATCGTATTTTTATACTGAAAATGGCGGCCATCTTGAAAATGGCAGCCATTTTGATTTTAAGATCTGCAAATTCGCTTTTTGCGTGGTCTAAAACATATAAATCGACATTAAAATCATTAAAGTCGGACTACTCAATTTTAAATTTTTAATCGTTCTGTTTAAAAAGAAAGCATTATCGAGTTAATCGCACATCAACAGTATAAAATACACATTTTCGCCCATCAAGCGGGTGTCGACATGTTTTGAAACGTGACCAGAGTTAGCCAATCACATGCAAGGCGTTGACGTCACTGACGACTACCTTCCGCTGAACCAACACCTTGTTCACATGCGGGCGGTGCGTCTTTGGAACAAGCTTTCGGCCTAACACCTCTCATAAATAGTGACAAGCGAATTTGACTCATAAACTTGAAACATCGATGCATTTAGAACAAAATGGTGTACTGTTCAGCTGCTGAATGTTAAAATTCAAATGCAAAAAAGGACGGCAAAAACAGGATATCTTTCTGCCGCTGTCAACTAGGCGACCCGCAGCTTTTGCACTTTTGCTCCCGAGGGGGGAGGGGGGGGGGGCAGGGGAGAGGGGGGGGGGGCACTACATATAGTTAGGTATATACATATGTACCCCTTCTTTTTCTCAATCCCTGAAGCAAAAATCTGCAATTTCTCTCGATATGCCTGTCTGAGACTGACTTTTTTTTCAAACTTGCAGTTCTTGATATCTAATTGATATCGAAAATGTTCAAATAAGTATCCACCAGGCACTTTGTCATGAATGTCAGTGTCTATTTTATATGCCTTTTAACCACAATGTTGTCAGTAACTATTTTAGACAAAATTATCTCTCAGTGACCCCAAAATCGGGCACTACTCTCACTCTCCAAATCCTCTCTACGGCATGGGCGACACATCCCCACCACTGTAGTAATGTAGTGCCCACCCCCCACCCCTCCCCCGGCCGCTTCCTGAACCATGGCCTGCCACTCTACGAGTCAAAATTAGGCACCCTGCCAACAATGACGATGAACCCATGACTGCACCCCACCCGGCCTCCACCCTCCCTTCTAACGCAATACGGCTTCACTGACCACGCGATGCGTCGTCAACGACGTGTATAAACAATGTCTGATCCACCATCGTCAACCCCTACAGGTTCAAACTGGTCCCCGATTAAATCAGCAGTTGGTGTAAATTCGGTGTTTACTTCAACTTGCCAGAAGTTATTATAGCTTTCGGTGGTAGTAGTCGTCTAAACCTACTGGTCGCTTCATCGCCGGTGAAGTCATCATCAGTGCACTGAGGCGGGTGCCCATGGCAAGTTTGGTGGTCGTCCAAAAGTGCTTGAAACTTCACTAATGTATGATTAAAAAAAAATATTCTGTGTAATGTTTAGTTAAGTCCCTATAGTTTAACTGGAAATGTAAATAATATGGGCCCGGCATTTCCCTTTAAGTGATCGCCCACTGAAATAATAATGCGGCAAATTATACTACTGTAACATACAAATTTCGAGAATCCTTGTAAGAGATCTGAGTCCGCTAGATGCTCCCATGCCAAATTATTATATATATGTGATTCAATTACAGATACATTGGTCAGAGCCTCCGTGTCTAGAGGCAGCTTGGGATTCCCTTACCGATACCGTGGTCAGAGAGTCCGTGTCGAAATGTTGCTTGGGATTGAATTACAGATACCGTGGTCAGAGCGTCCGTGTCTAGAGATAATTTGTGATTCACTTACAGATACCGTGGTCAGAACATCCGTGTCTAGAGGCAATTTGGGATTCAATTACAGATACAGTGGTCAGAGCCTCTGTGTCTAGAGGTAACTTGTGATTCAATTAAAGCTACCGTGGTCAGAGCGTCCGTGTCTAGAGGTAACTCGGGGGTTCACTTACAGCTACCGTGGTCAGAGCCTCCGGGGCTTGAGGTAACTCGGGGGTTCACTTACAGACACCGTGGTCAGAGCGTCCGTCTCTAGAGGCAGCTTGGGATTCACTTACAGACACCGTGGTCAGAGCGTCCGTCTCTAGAGGCAGCTTGGGATTCACTTACAGATACCGTGGTCAGAGCCTCTGTGTCCAGAAGTAATTTGTGATTCAATTAAAGCTACCGTGGTCAGAGCGTCCGTGTCTAGAGGTAACTTGGGATTCACTTACAGATGCCGTGTTCAGAGAGTCCGTGTCGAAATGTTGCTTGGGATTGAATTACAGATACCGTGGTCAGAGCGTCCGTGTGTAGAGGTAATTTGTGATCCATTTACAGATACCGTGGTCAGAGTGTCCGTGTCCAGAGGTAATTTGTGATCCATCTACAGATACCCTGGTCAGGGCGTCCGTGCCTTAAGATAACTTGTGATTCACTTACAGAAACCGTGGTGAGAGCGTTCGTGTCTAGAGATAACTTGTGATTCACAGACCCTGTCGTCTAGTATGAGTATTCGTGGGGAACCAACCTGGCTGGTCGCTGCAATGACGTGAGACGCTAGGCTGCACTTCGTGGCGCGGCGGGAAAGACGATCGACGCTCGCGCAACGCTAGCCGTTTCCGTCTTTTATAGGACTGGGTCTATTGGTCGGCTGGAAGGGTCCAGGGCAGGGCAACTGCTGGGACACTGGGGTGAGAGGGGGGTGGGGCGAGGAAAGGGTGGAGAGGGCGGAGGAGAGAAGGGGCGGAGGTTAGGCTCTCAGGTGGCCAGAGCCCTTAAATGAGAGCGCTCTAGCCCAGTGAGCTACCGGGCCGGCCCCTGTTAAACCAGATCCCAAGTTGCAAACATGCGTTGACCCTTCATGTTTGTCCTTCAATCTGTGACCCTTTTAAACTTTAATCAACGTCGATAGGTACATAGCAAAGATCTTCAAGAGTTTCTACCTTTTCGTTTACTTACTTGCACTATTTAGTCAGTCAGTCAGTCAATGTTCGTTTATTTTCACCAAGTGCATTCATCACGTGCATAACAACAAAAAAATCGCAGTTACAAAACTGGAGCTCCCCATAACAAGTGTAGCACAACTAGATATATCAAAAAAACTTTAAATAAAACACATGGTGAAGGTGACCCCAACTAAGGCCATCCTGGGCCGCTATCGTCAGGGCCACCTGAAAGTTGGGATCTAAATTTATCAGAACATCTAAGTGAAAAAAAGAAAACAGAATGATACAGAGAACAGAAAACTAAAAAAAAAACTAAACAGAAAACATATTTTTAATTTGTACAAACATATACATCTATGAAATTTCTGCCATGGATCTGCTTATAATTAGCTCTTACAATAACATAATACTTCGAAAGACCAAAAAACAAGAAAAAAAAAAAACATTTCTTAGTGAAGAATGTGATAACAAATGAGGTAAAAATAACAGTATACCAGTAAACAATTCCGGCAAATTATGCATGACAGTTTACAACATTGCAATCCAATGAATAATTATCTATAATTTTGTCTTTAATATATTTCGTATAACCTTGCAGACTATGTGTATTAACTTTGGCGAGTGTAGAGCTCGATTCTGAAATTATAATAGTTATGAGGCTATGCCTCAGACACTTAGTTGTAAAACCGTGATGCGCCCTTGTAGTATGGACTATTTGCTTACCCCTTGTATCATGGGAATGAACTTGGGAATTGCATATGATTGGTATATGATTATTATTAATATTGACGAGAAAATGGAGGAAATGAAAGAAACCAATCAATCCATCATGACAGAGTTATTATACATTTATGTAGTGTACTGCGATCGTTGTGTTCGGATGAAGACGCAGTTTTTGCAGCTTTTGCTTGCAGGGGCATATCCAAGGTGGGGGGGGGGGGGACCCGACTCCGCCCCGGCGCCCCCTTTTAGGGCCAAAATTGATACCATGTAACATATGAGACCCAAAACCGCCCCCCCCCCCTCTATCCAGCTTTCCTGGATCCGCCCCTGGCTTGATTGCTGATTGTGAAATTGAAACATGGAATGCCGTGACATATTATTCCGCCATGTACATCATGCACATGCAGGGCCGTGTGCAGAAATCCTTAAAAAAAGGGGGGTACGATAAAAAAAATTAATAACGGTCGGGGCGGGGGGGGGGGGGGGCACCACTTCTTGCGACCGGGGGAGCGGGGGGGGACGCTGAAGAAAATTGCGACCAAGAGGTCCATTATTTTTGGACGACCGGGGGGGGGGGGCACACTGATGAAATCTTGCGACCGAGGGGGCGGGGGGTCACAGGTATACTTTAGGGTCTGAAAGGGGGGGCAGGTGCCCCCTGTACCCCCCCCCCCCCCACCCCCACCCCCCTCACCCCCCTGGACACGCCAATGACATGGATCAGGATAAACTAGGGCATGAAATTTGCGGTTCTTATTTGGAAATGTGTGGGAAGTGTTGTGCTGTGTCTGAAGGCAAATCTTCGAATTTGGGGGGGGGGGGGGGGGGCGTGTTCCCAAATTACTAAAAATACACAATGAATTAAATAGAAACCTCCCCGCATACAACGGAAGGGGCGGATACATGATGTAAATTGGCGACTTCCCAATTCACGGTTATTTTGTGTCAAATTTCTCAGTTCACGACGAAATGAAGTCTATTCACGAGGAACGGAAATACCCCTTCCCCCCCCCCCCTCCCTCATTTTACACAGATCAACATTAGCGAAAGCAAAAAACTTGATTGGTTGATATCAGCGCGATGGTAAAAATAAGTTCAATTCCGTGGCGGATCCAACCCCCAGCCCCTGGGCAAGCCGCAGAATCCCTCCCCCCGCACACACCCTGGTCAAGCCGCAGAATGCCACTCCCCTCTCGCCAGCCCCGCACTTCCACCGACAGGATTAGCCCCCGATAATTAAGTTTGTGATTTATCATTATAATTGTAATTTATCATTATAATTGTAATTTATCATTATTATTGTAATTGTAATTGTAATTCAAATTTATTCAAATTGAAATTTAGCAAATCACGCGACTGTTTTATCTGCACAGAATTACAAAACTGGCGGGAATATAACCTCTCAATTTCTCTATGAAGTGAAGAAGATGAAAAAAAATATGAAATACTACGTAGTGTCCTGGTTTAACGTATGTTATATATAACATACCGCCGTACAAGATGAATAATTTTGTGTCATGGTCTGACGTTTGTCTATGTCTGCTACTTTCCTCTTAATCAAATTGTAGGTAATTATATCTTGGTTAAAAGGCCAACGACATCTACATATATTGATACGAAATACGAGCATGCTTAAACAAATAACATTTTCATTTCATTGGGGGAAAAAATTGGTGCATATATCTAGAGCAGCCTTTATGACGTCGATCTGTGGCTCAGGCCGTGCTACTTCATGACGATGGTCGGTGAAACAACCGATTCATGTCTGAGGTTCCTACTGATGCTTAACAACGTCTGCGCCCCATAATATGATACATTACTGCTTGCACGCACTACTTTTTCCGCTCCCCTTTGACGATTTGGCCGCTATTGCACTGGCAATACCATTGCCATTGTACCGAGCCCAGACAATGAGTAACGAACCAGCATGTGCTCGATCGTCGGTATAATGTGATTACGCCCCCCGCAGAGCAAGAGCTCGAGTTCGAGCTCGTCCGCGACCACAATAAAACTGTCAGCCACGACATGATATACACCTGCCAATAATGCTGTGAACGCGGATGAAGCTGAAGTTGTCTAATGGGGCAAGCAGGGATCCGTCGTTATTTTGGGTCAAGACGCCTTGGGGGTACGCCTTTGTCAACCCAAGCTGCTAAGGATTACCCTCGCGGGTGGAACGACGACGATGCGGGGCGACATGGGACCGCCACCTACCTACACGTTCCCTTTGATGTAGACGACGGTGGTTGATTTTTAAGCCCGGTCACGGAGAGGATCAAGGGTAGGGGGCTTTTAACTTTCTCTTTGTGACATTGGATTTTATTTTGGAAAACCATAAGACATTCGCACAGCGCGTCGCGGCGCGAACCCCCGAATTGTGGTTGATCTGGCACGGTAGCAGCTCATTCGCCAACCACTGGCCAGTTCGTGCACCCCGCCGTCCCCCCATATGGCCTGGCAGAGATCAACTCCCAAACTATTGGAACCCATGTAGGTGAGGTGACGCAGGCGACAGACAAGAACTAGTGGCATGTGTTCATGATTAATGAGCTTAGGGATACACGCAGAAAGCCCCACATGTCACCTGCCCTACCATTCTCCATTATTTGTCACACGAAAATCCGGTAATACACACATTTTTGTCAGTCAGTCGGCGCCTAACATGCCTCTTTGTCGGGCTAAATTGTCATCATCCCTTTCCCTCCCTTCCCACCTCACATTTTACCAGGTACATAGCTCACTCACCTGAACACATGCTGGATCGTCAACAGAGGTCACTATTTGAGACTCGCTTCCAGCTAAACCCTTTATGTTCGACTGAACACGCCGTTTGACATACCACATAGCACGAGACCACGTGGGGGATGTAAGCGAATCACACGACGAGCCTAATCGCAGCCCGATCAATGGATCCACGTCCATACAATAATTGCCAAATAAGGGGATCTGCGTCAATAACATCATTGCCAAATAAGGCGATCTGCTTTGATAAAGTCATTGCCAAATAAGGCGATCTGCGTCGATAAAATCATTGCCAAATAGGGCGATCTGCGTCAATGAAATCAGTGCCAAATAAGGCGATCTGCGTCGATAAAATCATTGCCAAATAAGGCGATCTGCGTCGATAAAATCATTGCCAAAAAAAGCGCTCTGCGTCGATAAAAATCATTGCCAAATAAGGCGATCTGCATCGATAAAATCAGTGCCAAATAAGGCGATCTGCGTCGATAAAATCATTGCGAAATAAGGGGATCTGCGTTGATAAAATCATTGCCAAATAAGGCGATCTGCGTCGATAAAATCATTGCCAAATAAGGTGACCTGCGTCGATAAAATCATCGCCAAATAAGGCGATCTGCGTCGATAAAAAAATTTGCCAAATAAGGCGATCTGCGTCGATAAAATCATTGCCAAAAAAGGCGATCTGCGTCGATAAATTCATTGCGAAATAAGGGGATCTGCGTCGATAAAATCATTGCCAAATAGGGTGATCTGCGTCGATAAAATCATTGCAAAATAAGGGGATCTGCGTCGATAAAATCATTGCGAAATAAGGGGATCTGCGTCGATAAAATCATTGCGAAATAAGGGGATCTGCGTCGATAAAATCATTGCCAAGTTGTACTTTCTAGGGTGATTTAGGGTTATATTGGGCTACAAAATAACATAGGAGGCATAGCTGTCTGTGCCTTTGGAAATGTGGTAAAATCCAGAAAGATGACTCATTTCGGTGAAAAAAAGGCAATATTGGTTATACAATGCCCCGGTTACACTATAACCAGGTTCTGTACCAAGTTGTACTTTCTAGGGTCATTTTGGGTTATATTGGGCTACAAAATAACATAGGTGGCATAGCTCTCCATGCCTTTGAAAATGTGGTACAGGCCAGAAAGATGACACATTTCGGTGAAAAAGTGACAATCTTGGTTATACAGTGACCTGGTTTCGCTATAACGGGGGCTTATACCGGTTGTGCTATTGTTGGTTATTTATGGCTATGTCGAATTATTTTGAGTGTATATGTCGTATCTTCTCGAATTCCATCTTTCTGTCGGTCTGTCTTTCTTGTTTCCAACTTCACGATTTTTCGTCTTTCTGTCGTTCTGTCTTTCTGGTTTCCAACTTCACCCAGCTCGCGAGTGGAACGACTACGATGCGGGACACATGGGACCGCCACCTACCTACACGTTCCCTTTGATGTAGACGACATGCGGTTGAGTTTGAAGCCAGGTCAAGTCGCGAGGATCAAGGGTAGGGTGCATGGGGCCATGTCCCGGGGGGTAAATTTTTCTTTGTGACATTGGATTTTATCTTGGATAACCATAAGACATTCGCACAGCGCGTCGCGGCGTGAACCCCCGAATTGTGGTTTATCTGGCGCTGCAGCTCATTCGACGCTAACCACCAGACAGTTCGTGTGTCCCCCGTCCCCCCATGTGGCCTTGCTGAGATGAACTTCCAAAGTATTGGAAGCCATGCCGATGAGGTGACGCAGGCCACCGACAGGAACTAATGGCACGTGTTTATGATTAATGAGCTTAGAGTGACATAAGTCAAGGGATACACGCAGAAAGCCCGACTTGTCCCCTGCTCTACCATTTTCCATTATTTATACGCAAATCCGGTAATACACAAGTTTTTTGTCAGCCAGTCGGCGCCTAACATGCCTTTTTAATGATTTAATGATCTCCTTTAACTTTTGATTGTTACTTTTTTTTCTTCTCCTGCTATTGTGCTCAGAACATAATCAGATGAACAAGTATTTTTTGATGTCACTTCTCTGCTTGATGGTGTAGTTTTTGAAGCGATGCGCGTTTTTATTGATGATCATGGCTGCTAAAGCCATTGGGAAGGATTGTTGGAATTTCCTGTCATCAGGGTTAGACCCCGGAGCGGCAAACCCATACCAAAGGCCTCTTTGTCGGGATAAATTATCATCATCCTTTTCCCTCCCTTCGCACCTCACATTATTCCAGTTACATAGCTCACTCACCTTAACCACAGGCGCCTGAAACACCAGCCCAGCGCGGGGGGGGGGGGGGGGGGTAGTCTAACCTAGTACCTGCCCCAATAATAAGAGAACAGGTATGCAACGAAAAAATTGAACAAAAGGCAAAATCGCCTCAGTAAAAATACACGCAAGCTCGGCCTATCAGCGAGTTAGCCATCAAACATACATTTGGTAGCCAAGCTTCCTGTTTTCATATCACCCTGGCGGCTGAAAGCTTTTGGCTCTAATGGACGACTGATGACGCATGACTGATGCATGGGGGTCGTCTCGCTGCATATTATAAATCAAACTGGGACCCTCTGGGCCGATTATTAAGGGAATTGCAGCGTTTCGTAGCTTCCCATGCTGATACAATCGCTGTCACCTCGACCTCAGGTGGGGCCTGCGGGGGGCGGGGGGTGGGGGGGGGGGTCTCTGTTCGCGGTAATGCCACAATGCAGCAAGCAGCTGAACGGCAGCGGGCCGAACAGCAATGTACAGGGCAGGGTGTGGATAAGGGCAGGAGTGTGTGCCAGTGAAGCGCCTCAAAGCCAGAATGCGTGCGTGTATTGATGAGCATGGAGAAGGCCGGGGTGGGGGCAGCGAGAGGGGGGTCGTGATAGGCGAACGGAAACGCCGTATAGTTTACCATTGCAATGGTATTTTAGTTGATTTACGCAAAAGTGTTAACACGGCAAATTTTGACCAAATTTTTCCCTGACGGGCAATACAATTCCTCAGTGTCCTATACCATTTTCAAGTTTGTACGGTCAATACTGAGGGCACTGTGAATTTCGTAAATTTAAAATTGAAATGACCCGTTACGTCATAACCGCTGGACCAGTCGCTCTGATTTTTGACATACGGTAGCTCAGCGGTACCCTTAATGTCACTGCAAATTTTGGTAACGATTGGAATACCGTACCTGTACCTTTTGTGACGTCAATGTTGTCATTTTGACATGACGTAGCTTGCAAACTATTGGTCCCACGTCAAATTTGATGGCAGTAGCGAGACAGACATTCAGGAGCTGAGTAGATAGATAGATAGTTTATTGGTAACTTCAGGCACCAGGCCCCTCGTACAAACACAGAACACAAAAATAACATGCAACCGACTAGAACAAACTTAGTTAATTAGAGGGAATTAGGCTAAACCTTTTTTCCTATATAGTGAATGGTTTTTGTATAAACCTTGCTAATGAGATTAAACATGTTTTTTCCTCGGAAGTCATAATACATAAAACACTCCTACTATCATATGTCGTTAAATATCTTGTAGGAAAATAATTATTGCGGAGATTGTCATACAATGGGCATTTCATTAAAATATGGAACTCGTCAAGAGAAGAAATAGTTTCATGTTGTAAGCAATATTTACAGATAAAGTTTTCTCCCCTGCAGTACGAACTTGTCCATAGCACCCTACATCTGAATCTGGCTAAGATCTGCCGTAGTCTAAAATCCTCGAGAAGACACAAGTATGGTTCGCGTATGAGCAACTTCTTATACGCTTTACAATTCATCAGGTCTGTCTTACTCTGCCAGTTTTGGTAAGCGCAGTCAATTACTCTTTTGGAAAATTGTTCAATAAAGGCCTCAGGAACTCCAAGTTGTTGCTGAAACCAGGCATAGCCGAATCCATAAGAGAAACGTAAGTGCTTGAGTTTAGAAACCCAGGTCATACGACCAGCATCTGTCAGCCTAAATAACATAGCGTAAGTACATTTCGTAAGTCTGGTTTCAGGCATTCTTAACAATTTCACCCAGTATTTAACACAACTAATTGTACACCTTACCCTTAAAGGTAATCTACCGCACTCACCATAAACCGCTGAATTCGGTGTACTCCATGGTACGCCCAAGACATATTTACAAAATTTCGTGTGCACACGTTCTATACAATCTTTGACATCATAACCCCAAACTTCTGCACCGTATGTAAGAATGGGTACTATCATTTTGTCAAAGAGATCAAAATATGTCTCTACCTCCAAACCACCACAGTTTTTTGAAATTTCTTTAATAATTGTCACTGCTTTACTCGCTTGGGAGGCGAGAGTCTTTTGAGCCACAGACCACATCAATTTAGAAGAAAATATGATACCTAAATATTTATAGTAAGACACAACCTGTAGAGGCTTTCCCTTGTAGTACCATTTTTTATTGCTTCTCAAGGGTCCACCATTTCTAAATACAATAATCTTACTTTTATCCACATTGATTTGCAATCCCCATTTGCTACTAACGTCTTCTAAAACATTTAATAGCTTCTTTATACGACCCACTGTGTCTGTTCCATTAACAATATCATCTGCAAGCATTAACTGAATTACATTAGGGAAGACCTCATTCACATCCACACCCTCACAGCCAGCTTTCTTACATGTATATGCAAGTTCATTTAAATACATATTAAAGAGGAAGGGACTCAATAAGGTACCCTTGCCGAGTACCAATATTGTTGGTAAATGAGTCGGTAAGACCCTTAGAGGTTTGCACACAGGACTGCAGTTTGGTATACATTGATTGTAACACTTTTATTATATCACCATGCACTCCCTCACTGTATAGTCTGAACCATAGTTGCTTGTGTGGAACCCTGTCGAAAGCTTTCGAAAAATCAATAAATGCGCAGTAGAATCTTCACCCTGCTTTTGGCAAGTACTTTTGAATCATAGTCCGTAGCGTAAAAATTTGATCTACTGTAATCCTCCCTCTCCTAAAGCCAGCTTGTTCCTCAAGAAACTTGTCAGAGTCTTCTGCCCATGTAACACATCTTTCATTTACAACTTTGGTGAATAATTTAGCCAAGTTGGGTAATAGTGAAATACCCCTTTAATTATTCACACTATTTATAGAACCTGCTTTATGTAACGGAGATATCATGGCTTCACACCAACAAGCAGGGTAATATCCTGAGCCCATAATCCCATTGAAGATATTCACAAATATTGGTAGCATTACAGACTTGCTTCCCTTAATCATCTCATTCACAATACCATCAATACCAGGTGCCTTTTGATTGGGCAGGTCATTTATGGCTCTACTGACTTCATCATGAGTTATAATCTCATTGAGTATAACTGGCTCATTAGTTTGGCATTTCTCACGATAAGAATCATGATCAGCTAACGTCGCGTCTACATTTTCTTGTGCATCAGTATCTATATCTGGGTTCCCTCCAAGTAAATTATTAAAGTATGTTTTCCGCATTGTAGGTCAGATACTGCAGACTGTCTTTTTGTTCCTGAGTTGCCTAATAGTTTTCCAACAAGTTCTTTTGTCCTTCATCTCACTCCTAAGTTTTTCCTTCTGTCTGCATCTCCAACTCTCTTTCTTAATAGTGCATAGTCTCTTAAATTTTCTTTTGACAGACAAATATTCGTCAAGACTTTGTTGAGTATTGTTATACCTGAATACATTTAAAGCATGGTTTCTACATCTCTTGTCACTGGTTAATTCCGCATCCCACTATTTGTCCAAACTACCAGTTACAGGTTGCAGGTTGCAGCGTGATCTCATACCTTCAGCTGCATACTGCAGCACCCGAGTTAAATTGTTTACCGCCTGGTCAATATCACCTTCAGAGAGACTGGACTCAATATTTCTTATAACCTCCAGAGAGGTGTCATCTTCCAACCTACCCCTGAAACTTTCTAAGTGTGAATCCTTCCATGTAAGCTTTTCCCTAAACTTGGTACATTCAAAACAATCATTGTTAACTGATGTACTAGGACAACCAATAGAAAGGTAAACTGGCATGTGATCTGACTCTGTATTACTTAAAACTTTGAGATCAATGTCCCAGTCATAAAACGTGTCTGCGGGTAACAATACATAATCAATTAAACTACAACCTGTTGGACTAATATAAGTGAAAGATCTCTGAGGGTCACTATTTGACCGGCCATTTAATATATGCAAACCTGCTACTTTACAAAAATCGATCAGCGAATCACCAAACGCGTTAATAGCTTCTTCACAATCTTGTGACTTACGTGGTAAATTGAAGGAGCTTTCTTGGTACAACTCTTCTAATGGCAAATGTTTTACTGAGTCATCTTTGATAAAATCTTCCAGGTTTGCTGTTCTTGCATTGAGATCACCTATTATCACTATATATGAATGATCATACTGAAATTTTAAAGAAAATGTCATATCTTCTAGAATTTCTATGCCATAATTTACGTTTTGGTATGATATAGATCCCTCAGGTGGTAAGTATGTAAAACACATTACCATGTCATTTGACCAGCCAAAAAATTCATGATGAAGTAGAATAGCGATGACATATTTTGTATTCGTCTCGATAATTCTGATACCTTGACAAAGATATTCCTTGATAAACAGCACAATTCCACCAGGGGCATGGCCAAAGTGGCTTTACCTCGGAAAATGCATTAAATAACAAGAGTAATCATGAATATATATTTGGTCGTTATCCGATACCTCTGCCCATGTCTCACTACAAAATATAATCTCAAATTTAGTAATAAACTTCATAAAATCTGAATCTTGTAGTTTGGAAATTAATCCATGGACATTCCAAGAGAGCACAGATAGATTTTTACCTGTTGTTGGTGTTACGAACCACTGGTAAGGTGGAATCCAGAGTACCAGAAAGTATCCTTGAATTATTTGGGTCTATTATGTGCATCATTTCATCATTAAAGTTTTCATTAACACTTGTTACAACGCATGAGTGTGCCTGACGTGGGTATGGGCCTTTGCCATTGTCCTATGGAGATCGGTCTTCAGAGCCTGTCATCTGGGTGAGGTTTCCACTGTCATCCAAGCCTTGGATGACAGTGGAAACCTCACCCAGATGACAGGCTCTGAAGACCTTGGACCAAGGAGTACACATCTCGACCAACGATCAGCTTGTCATACCGTAGTCCTGTAAGCAAGCCGCTGTGGCTACCGCCAACAGCGTCTTGCTTCCAAGCGCACCTCGCTCATTAGCAGAGCGAAGCGACGACAACACCCGGGACGTTTTGCATCGCTTAAGTGAATCTACACATTGTACAGCGCTCTCTTACCAATATAACTTGCAGGAAAAGGTATTAGCGTCTAATTTTGCGCGGTAGAATTGTTGTCAGACGTTCTGGAGCGCGAGAAACAACAACTTTGCACCAGTAACAATCGAAAACGAATCAAGCTCTGTCATATTTGCAGTTGCACTTCCTGCCGAGAAGCGGTGAGCACTAACGTACAAATTGTGTGCTCGCCGTAACTGAAAGACTCCTCGCTGGCTTCGTGCCGCGGGGTCCCCCGGCGTGATGAATAGTATGGAGGGGGTTGATGGGGTACCCGCCCAAATGTAGCCAAAATTTCCAGACGTTCTCTTCTAATGTTGGTCTTCATATGAAATGTGGGTTTTGTGGATTTTTTTTTTTTTTAGGAATATTTTATCTCTGAAGGTGTATTTTGATGAAAAATACCCCCCACCCCTCTCCGGCGGGAATAAAGGTAGCTGACGGTCGGGGCGGGATCAATTGCTACTTTTCCGGCATTTTTCAAAGGTGGATGCTCGTCTTAACTGTTCATCATTCCCCATCCGTTTCCGATGGAGGGGAGTACACCTGATGCCGCCAAAACCCACAAATTAGTGAGAGTAGGGGCTGACACAGGGGCGGGAGTCCTCACCCGCCCGCTTTTCTGAAACGTCGCTAAGCAACAATGAGTGTGTTGCCCCCCGCCTGTTTGTACTGGATGTCCTACTTTGTCGGTATCAAGCTCGGGAGGTGGGAACGGGGCGGGGGCGGGTGGGGGGGGGGGGGGCAAGACTGACAAGCGTAACTTCGGCGTACGGCGGAAGCTGAAATTACGTACTCCTCGCGTTGAACCAAGAATTGCACAAACAACTTGCCGTTGGCCGTTACTGTTGGCCCGTGCATGCTCCACTGTCACCGTGACAGGCCGGGGCCGGGGCCGGGGCCGGGGCCGGGGCCGGGGCCGCCGCTGGGCTCTGGGAGGGGGGGAGGGTACTTAATTCATTGCTCGTTTTGGGGTGGGTGGTGTCCGCGGTAAACCCCCCCCCCCCCCCCGCATCCGCTCGGTCGAGGTTTTACCATCGAAATTCGCTCGGTCGGGGCGTTTTAATCTTTTGCGGCAACCCGTCTATGAACGTACATTTTCAGAGCTACCCCCTCCCCGCTCCCACCCCGGTCAGAAGTTTTTAAACATCGGCTCTATAGCTATAGGGATATGTTTTTCATCACAAATATCCACTCTCTCAGGCATCAAGGCACCCCACGGACCCCTCCTACCAACTTTGTATACGAGGCCTCCCCCCACCCCCCCGGCCACCGGGTTACTGACGGTTTCAAATATTCCGAGATCCACACCCCTCCCGCTGTCATTTGCTCGGTGAGATGGACTTGAATGCAAATTAAACACCAATGGAACGCTGAAAGAGCTTCCACTTAAGTTATGCTTTTAATGCAACGATGTCACTGATCTGGTAAAGTCGGACCATTTGAAACAAACGACCGTTAAACTACCATGACATGCTGTTTGATGTGATGTAAAATCCGTACTTTACATTTCCCAACCAAAAGTGTGCGCGCGCTCAACGATTATTTCTTCCGGTACGCGAGAACCCCAATCAAAACATGGCACCAGCGGCAGGCAGAAAAGCTCCAAAACAGCTCGCCAAACGAATAAGTTTTCAAAGCACACAAATCAAGTAAGGTCACGACTGGATTTTTTTACCAACTAACAGAGAATATGTTACTTTATGTAAATATGTAGTTCATTGCTAAATATCGAGGTGAAAAAGTAGTTTTAAAACCGTGTAAAGCCCGCCCAGATTTCGGGCGGGATTCTGCAAATGGAAAGAGATTGCTAGGAGATGTAACGTAGTTCCGCGACTGGACGGTAGGTGTAAACCCCGAAACGGACCGTCCGTTGGCGAAACGGATTCCTGATGGCGAAACAGACGGCAAAAGAAGATACATCCCATATCGGAGCGGACTACGTTACATCTATGGAACTAGTCATACCGAAGCACGACTCGCCTCACGTTTGGCGCATACTTCTCGCGAAACGACTTCAGCTGCCGACGAATGTCCCTCACCCGGGGGCTGAAGTCCTCGTGGACTTTGAGGCCTTTGAGGGGCGATCCGCGAAGCTTCTTCGCCGCTAAACCCAGGACTTTCTCCTTGACTTTCCACTTTTCGAAGCGAGCGATAATGGGGCGGGTGTTTACATCCGTTCCGGTCTGTTGCTCGCTGCCTCTCGCCGCCTGTTCGCTGGTTCCCATCCTGCGTTGCATCGACCTCTTCTTCCCCAGTCTGTGCGCGCGATCCAATGTGATTTCTTCTGGTGGAACGTACGTCGAATTTTTGAATGAGAGCTGAGTATGATGGCACTAACTCCGCGTGTCTAGCTATAATATGAATAGGCATTGCCTAAGTTGCGAGCTCACACAAGTCAAGCCAAGTCAAATATCATTTATTTAAACTCAAGTGTACAAAAATATGGCTGACAACAAAAATAAATAAATAAAAGAAATTGAATAATAATGTAGTTCTTGAAGCTGCTATATCAACTGCAGCAGTTGTGATAGCCTTAATTATAGCTGCTGGATCAGCTGAAGTCGCTCTAGTTTATATTCTTAAAGCCTCTTAATTATACTGAAATATCTTTCTATAGAAATAATATTTATATATATATATGTTTTACTTAAATAAGATGGATGCATGGCTTAGTTGTATACCATTAATATAAGGTCTTAGGATCATACACAGAGAAATATAAGAATAAGTAATTAATTGGGCTAATAATTCATGATATTATTTTATGATAATTATTCTTTATTTATTTTTCTGTTACTCGTTTGGATATTATTTTATGACAATTATTCCTTATTTTATTTTTCTGTCAGTTTTTATTTTTTACTTATTATAAATAGGTTAATGAGATATTTTAAGCCAGGGTTAAAGCTGGTGATTGATTTATAGCAATTTTCCACCCATTAAATGCATGCAATTTACTGAACATACTGGCAGTATCAATTATAGTATGAAAATTCCTAGTATTAACACTCTTGTAGTTGAATGCATAGTTTATAATATCTGTGTAGCAGATATAAGTTAAAAGGTGAAATGTACAATAATGCATAGTTTATAATATCTATGTAGCAGATATAAGTTAAAAAGTGAAATCTACAATAATGCTCAATGTTGATGATTTTGTTCATCAGAAAGCTACACCCTTCCACAGAAAATGCCTTAATCTGGCTAAAATGATTTTGTTGACAACATGCCCATCAATATTTCTAGTTCCATTAGAAGGACTACTTGTATCATTTCAATTGAAATTATTCTGGGGTAAATCCTTGTTCATGAAGAACATATTTTCAGGCCTGTTGTGACCAGTCCTGTTGCTATAGATACCATGAGTAAGCTTCTTGAACAATTACACCATGTCAGAGGTATTAGTTTTATCAGTTAATTTAGGTCCTTCTGCTATGCAATTCGCTACCAATGTAAACACTGGTATGATGTACAAGAAATGCAGTTAAAAAATAAAGATAAAAAATATGGAGTAACTGCTTATATATGTTAGTTGCCTATTTAACCACTTTCACATGTTAAACCCCTGTTTATTATGTATACACAGTATACCTATATTTGAAAGTAGTACATGTATAGTGGTCCAGACAGTATGCAGGTTCTTAAAATGGTGTCATGTTTGTGTTGGTTATGATATGAGCTAATGAAACTGTTTTCTATATGGTTGTCTTTTTGATTACGTTGTAATGTTTGGTCAGCAAGGAGATGTTGACAATACAAACTCCCACCATTTTTGTTTGTAAATATCTTCAAAGCCAGACATTTTAAGACAGGTTGTTGAGTTTAGGGAAAAGAGATTTCATTCAGTATTTGTTGAATTTTTGACATCCTAGCTATTTTTGTAATAGAATAGCTGGTGATATGTTTAATTTCTATGCCCAAATAGACTGAATATGAAAACACTTGTAGGTCCTGTATTGTTTTGCGCTGGTAATCTAGATCTATATTAACTGGGAAAACCAGTTAATGACATTTTACATAAAAACATATTATATTGGGACAATATTTAAATTAAAATGTTTGTTTAAGATAAATAAAATATATACATTCTGCATTTGATTAAAAATCGTAATAATGGCATTAATTTAAATAAGTTATACAGATTAAAATCAGCTGAAACTTAACAAAAATAACACTGAAAACCCACTATTTTTTTAAATCATAGATGAGTGATATGGTTGTGAATAAATCTGAATTATCCTGAGGTGTCAAAAGTAAGCAAAATGTGTCAAAAATAGGAAATAGTAAGTCTTATGTGAACAATACAATATAATAAAATATTCTTAAAATATTAAAATTTTTGGTTTAAACTGCTGTTTAATTTGTCTCAATGAAACTCTTCAAATTAAATATTTCAGGGGTGGAGGCTTTCCATACTTGAAGCTTAAAACATTGACAGTGAGAATCCATCATTCGTTAGGCCAATTTAAACACTCGAAGTGTCAGTGAACCTTAGCCTGTTGACTGACAATTCAATTGTTCAATCCGAAAAAAGCTACTCGTGCTACCCGGACCAGACAATGTAAATATACAAAGCCTGGTAATCAAACCAGCAGTTAATTTGTCAAGGACAATTAAGTTCGGAAAACCTGGGAAAGTTTGGACAAAAAGCACGGAACTTTGTTTACAAGATTTCAAAACATAATAATACTGTCAGTGACACTGACAGTGTCACTGCAAGGCGGGCGATAATACCCCTCGATGCCAATCGAAAAGCGGACGGTACCTTTCGTTGAAGAAGGCTTTTGTGCTATTCGTATCTAAGGCAGTTTTCTGAAGATGATAGCGAGCGAAGCGAGCTTCTATAGCAACACACATGTACAAAAAAAAAAAAAAAAAAAAGGAAATCTATACTAATAAAATGAAGCTGTCTGTCCCACTATGCCGCGGCATGCAAGAGCCCATTGGCAGCAGCAGCCGCCTTGAGAACCTACGCCATGAGAACCTATTAATATCCAGCCGTCGCTCTTAGATGTTTCAAAGCTATCGCATGTGTCAACACAACCGCTGGGGTGCTTATCACCCTATCCCGCGGCCTGCGGCGGGCTACCTGGCTTGGTGCCAACAGTAATAATATTTCTCCCAACGCCTTATCACCCGAACCGTCATCAAAACAAACAAATCCTGTACTGTCTCGCTTCCACAACTTCCCATTAGTAGCAAGAGAACGAACTCCGCCCGGGAAACTCTGCCCGGGAAACCTATAATACGCTGCTCTTAACATCAGTCACGGCAGTATCCAATTCCACCCACACCAACCAGGGTTAATGGACTCCTCTCTGCTCATCCCCCACACCCATCCACCCGACTCCTGCAGCCCCACGCCCCGTCGACATTCATCAGACTCCGGCTTTACGGGCCCGCCCCCCGCCCACCGGCACCCACTAGACTTCAGGTTTATGCACTTCTGTTTTTGTTCGTACCCTCTACTGACTTAACGACAACAGCTATCGTTCACCAACTTTTATGGAAATGTGGCATGTCCGAGCCTCTACAATTTTCAAGTATTATTGTATCCAGTACAGAATACGCACATTGCAGCTAAAGCACGCTGACAAAAATGTGTACATGGCGTATATGTATCTCAGTTGGAATAACAACAACATGTCTAGATGCAATCTGTACCAATATAGTACCGAAAGCGTGACATTAAAGACCGATGTACATAAACAATTCTAATTATCGTATATGTTGAAATTATAACATTCATTTGTAATCAACAAACATGCGCAAAATAACTGAGCGGACGCGTGTCGTTAAAGACCGACGTACAGAAACAATTCTAATTATCGTATATGTTGAAATTATAACATTCATTTGTAATCAACAAACATGCGCAAAATAACTGAGCGGACGCGTGTCGTTACCCAGGTAACAAAATAATATTCTCCGAATATTCCGCCAATGTTACGGGAATATTACCAAAAAATATTCCGTGAATGTTTTTCAGGAAAGTTTTCTTAATATTCAGGGAATGTTTTTTGATAATATTCCCGTAACATTGGCGAAATATTCGGAGAATATTCAGATAATATTCGGAGAATATTCCGCCAATGTTACGGGAATATTACCGAAAAACATAAAAAATATTCGGAGAATGTTTTTTTAATATTACGAGCGAACCTCCCCAGAACGTTAAACGAACATGATGGTACACTCACAGAAATGAAGCAGACAAGTGCTTAACATTGTTAACGTCTTTATTATTATATTACCGTCTGGTTGACAGGCCATTACGCCAATACAAACCGTATAACAGGCTTAACGCAGTCTTTATAATTACATTACCGCTTGGTTAACAGGCCATGGCACCAATACAAACTGTGTAACAACTTTAACGCGGTCCTTATAATTACATTACCGCGTGGTTGACAAGCCTTTGCAACAATACATACCGTATAACAAGTGTTCCTCGTTCTTATACTGACGTTACCGCGTGGTTGACAGGCCATTACGCCAATTAGTTAGGGGAGGGGGGGCACCTAAGTTAAAGGAGGGGAGAAACCCCAAGTGAGGGGAGGGGCGGCACCTCAAATTTGAGGAGGTGAGACACTAGAGGGCACAATTAGGTTTTTCATCACCATTCTTCTGTCTTACAAGCTTTTCATCAACTTCAGCTTGAACATCAACTTCAACTCTCATTCAGCTTCAGGATTCTCCATCGACGGCACATCGACGGCACCTAAAGCACATTAAAGGAAGGCAAGCAGTGGTCAGTTACAGTTAGTGGCATACATGTGAGCTATCATTAAATCCCTTTTTCACAAGCACACATTTAAGGGTATCATTCTGCAGCATGTCAACTCACAATGATTACAAATCATTGCACTTGGTAAGCAGCATCAATTACCTCCATTTTTTTACTCCCTGTCTGGGGCAAACTGCATGATCTCTGCCCGGAGCTCATTGACACAGCGCATATCATTCTGCTTGCAATTTGACATATATTGCTTCTGCAAAGATAGGTTGAACATGAATTAGCATCCTACCTGAAGACACTATTAGAATAAGAAAATGGGAATCAAGTTAACTGATAAATGATTTGTAGGTGCAAGTACACAGCTCAGCATTTAATATGCTACAGAAACCGATGATAAGCAAGAAAAACATACAGAATTTGATGATTGAAACATGGCCACTGTACATGTACACCAGTAAAGTGTTACTGTATGTGTCATACTGAGACTGGGTAGCCCTGAAACATGCCTCGCTGACCTTGAACCATACAGAGACGAGAGAGAGCCATGAAGTGAATGTCAGTTGCTCACCTTGATTTGAAATCTTTGGAACTATAAAGGTATGAAGAACAACTTGAACAGATTGACAAAGTGCATTTATTTGCGCAATTCTGCAATCGACATATACACAGAGTAGTAATTTTTTACTTTTAAACAGTGTACTCACATGGGCTATCTTATGTTATTTACATTTTAAAATCAAGACTAAAAGTTGGCGCAAGTACCCCAAGGCAAGCCCGCTTCTCGAAGGGCACAACAGTATCAATGTTAAAATCCTTAGACGTTAGTTGGGAATCAACTGTAGGTTTTATTATAATGTGTGCGCAAACAATCATAGTGTTTACGTATTCCAGATACCTTGTTCCATCATCTAACACCAAGAAAGTATGTCGACACTAGGTTACTAGGTTGTTTAGGTTATATTTTTGAGAAGAAATATTATATCACACAACTTTTCCCGACCAATCGTCTACTATATTTGTTTTGGGCAGATCCCGATAGCTGTGAATGCGACTTGGTTCCTCCTCTCCATTAGCATATGACTCTCCGCTAGAGGGCCTTGTCAGTCGCCTTTCTTTGAACTTTAAAACAAGAACAGCGCCCTCTGTTACAGGTAATTGACTGTTACAAAGTTTAGGACCCAGGCTACAAATGGTTCGAATGGTGGATGGACTCGCCAGGTGGCGCTGCATACACATGGCAGTTGGTCGGGAAAGTCGCATGCTTCAACATTTGTTCGCAGAAATATGACTAAAACAATCTAGCGTTGACACTTTCTTGATGTCAGAAGATAGAACAAGGTATATAGAATATGTAAGCACTATAATTGTACGCGCCCACGTTTAAAAAAAAGCTACAGTTGATTCCGTCTAACGTCTAAAGATTTCACCATTGACATCATTGTGCCCTTAAAGAAGCGGGCTTGCCTGGGGGCACTTGCGCCAAGACTAAAAGTATCTCAAAATTATGATGCATATATATTTGATATCTCCTTAAATCTGTAAAATAATAATTTTAACATAAAACTGTTCACTTGCAGACTAGTTCGCTTGTGGACATCCGAGCGAGCGGGTGACGATATCACACAGAATACCGAACAGGAACGCAGGGATATCAAGCCGGCTACCAACTTCTGCTTAAGTGAACAAATTTGCTTCTCTCCGGATAGCCCACAGGCTTTCAGGATTTAAATTCAACACAGAATATACTTATTTAACACAGAGAAGAGATTGGTAACATAAAAATTACAGAACATATTGCTTTAACGCTCCATGTCAATATTTACTTCATGGCCCTGCAGCCCAGCTCCAAGAAAGAGAGAAGCCAAGGGGAGGGGGGGGGGGCATGCAACAGGTCTAGGGTCTGGGTCCAGTGTAGCCCTGGTACATGCCTCTCTTACCACACCCGTAAACGGAGCAAGGGTAAGAGCCATGCCGCTCACCAGGCCTAAAATTAGAAACCGCGGACCGGTTGAAAGTCCTAACAGAATAAATACGCTGGACGTCAACAAACGCCCGTCAAGCTAGGTTTGTTTATTTCCGGCGAGCGGCTGAGCATTCAAAACGAAGCGATAAGTGAAATAAATTGTCTGGATTACAAGAAAATACATTACCAAGCAAAGAAATGAAAAGAGAGGCATGTACCAGGCATGTACCAGGGCTAGGTCCAGTGCTAGTTCTGACATCAAAACTGCCACCAGTGGCCTGGTGGCAGTGGCCAGTGCGCCAGTACCAGTGCTGTGGAGTTAAAGTCAAAGTCATAAATGCCGTAACGTGTCGTTTCGGCCCATATTTTCCACGAATTTGTCGCGATCGCTCTAAAAATCACTGACGTGAGAAAGCAACGGTGCAATTTTAATGATATCAAACTTACGTGTGTACTGCGAGGTTATCCTTTTTTAAGACACAAATAATATTTCTCCATGCTGACACTCCATTGCCAACAGACACTTTGTCGCCAATAGACTAAATCAGAGACAATGAAATGCTCTATAGTTGCCATGGCGCGCGTGACTGATACCAATATAGAGCATCTATTGTTCAGAGCACGTTCGGCGCCATGGCAACTACGTCATCTTATGACGTGTGCTTTAGTATATTTGCTGAACTGCGTTTGCTGCCAATGCAGTGTCACAGTCAGCATGGAGAAATATTGTTTGTGTCTTAAAAAAGGATAACATCGCAGTACACACGTAAGTTTGGTATCATTAAAATTGCACGGTGATGCTTTCTCACGTCAGTGATTTTTAGAGCGATCGCGACAAATTCGTGGAAAATATGGGCCGAAACGACACGCTACGGCATTTATGACTTTGACTTTAGTGCCAGATTATTTGATCATGCACAGAAAGTCAGAACAGTAGATCTAAGCTTACTGTACTTACATTTTCACAGCGTCAATGACCTGATAGACTACAAAAGTTACACATCTCTTATCCTGCCTACTTCATAAGCCACTGATGATATTATTTAAAATGTGATCGTATCGCTGATGTATGTATATTCTAACTTACCTTCAGTTTTAAGTTTCTGCGAATTGCTGCTCCCTTCGAAGAAAACCCATGCGTTCAACTTCCGCCGGCTTCAACTTCCACTCTCCGACAGAGGGCGCTCGCTAGGGCTTTGAGCAAGGCTGCTTTGAGTGAGTTGCGCGAGCTCCATCTCTGTTGGGAGTGCAGTCAATTAGCCGCCGGAGCCGGTGTGTGGGGGGGGGGGGGTACTTAATACATTGCTGGGTTGGGGGGGATGGTGAGGGGGGGCGGGGGTGTTCCGCGGTAAAGCCCCCTCCCTCTTTCACCGCCAAAATCCGCTCGGAAGGGGTATTTTTTCCATAGGCCTACGTTGACCCGCTCTATTTCGCAGTTCCGTGCAGACACCCGCTCGATCGGTTTTTTTTATCGGCAAACCTGCTCTACGATGAAATTTTACGAAACATTGGTGAACCTGGTTGCAATTTTGTTCAGAGCCCCCCCCCCCCTTCGCCCCCAGGTCGAAATTAGGTTTTAATGGACCCCCCCCCACCCGCCTTTTCAAATTCCTGTATCAGCCCCTAGCTGCAATCCCATACTTCAAAATTTGCTCAATAAGTGTTGCAACATATATATATATTTCGTAACAAAAAATTGTTTCGTGCAGGCGTAATATTCGCACATCATTCTCGTAATTCGTTCGTAACCTAACCCGGAAATCACACCGAGCGAATATTACGAGAATGTTCGTCCGTAACATTCTGCGATTATTACGGGATTGTTTGCCCGGAACATTCCGCGAATATTACGGGGATATTCGTCCGTAACATAACACGGATATAACATTCCGCGAATATTACGGGAATGTTCGTCCGTAAGATTCTGCGAATATTACGGGATTGTTCGCCGGGAACATTCTGTGAATATTACGGGGATATTCGTCCGTAACATAACACGGAAATAACATTCCGCGAATATTACGGGAATGTTCGTCCGTAACATAACACAGAAATAACATTGAGCGAATATTACGCGAATGTTCCGTGTTTGCTGGGTAAAGACCGACGTACAGAAACAATATGACAACAGCGCGAGTTTGCGGGGCGTTAGGCAATTTTATTGGCCCGACATCAAGCTGTAGCAGCCCGCCAATTTTCATTATCGGCCCGAGGCCGCAAGGCCGAGGGCGGATAATGAAAATGAAGGGCTGCTACAGCTTGATGAAGGGCCAATAAAATGCCTAACGCCATGCAAAACTCGCGCTATTACTATTATTACGAGTTGAATTTAAATTTAAGGCGTTGACTTGTCTCTGCTTCTTTGGTTTAATTTCCGCATGCAACGACAACAGTAAAGCATTTTGGGACTGACTGTCCGCAAATCGCAAGCCTTTCCACATATAGTTGGCCAGTCGCCTTTTTATACCATATATATGTTGCCAAGAAACATAGCATGTGCAACTAGGCAACTAGTCATGGAAGCGGGCTATTTAAAGCTATAACTACAATTCTTTTGTGCGTGACGTCATGTTTCATTGTTCTATGCAGCGTCGCCATGGCAACGATTGTCGATTGCATGGGCAGCAGGGCGGTTTGGGTCAGAATACGGGATTTTAGAGGCCTTCAGATGTAACGCTATTGTACTAGTTAACATGCCCACCAACTTGTAATAATTCTAATTATCATATATGTTGAAACTATAACATTCATTTGCAATCAACAAACATGCGCAAAATAACTGAGCGGACGCGCGTTGTTAAAGACCGACGTACAGAAACAATTTTAATTATCATATATGTTGAAATTATCCTTAACATTTATGTCCCGTTGATCAGTAGCTCCCGGTCAATATTATTATCGATATTATTTCTGCCCAATGTCTACCTTCTGCCTGCTACTATTTGACGTATAAACCTAAATACTGTCATACTGTTATTTCTTTCGCTTATTACTACGAACGCTAGACGTCCCGCGAGCGGAGCGAGCGGGGCGGCTAGTTTCATAAGTCCATGCAATTGAAAAGCTTGACCACATGAGCGATAATACCGGTCCCTCGCAGATGAGCGATAATACCGGTCCCTCAGGCCGATTTTTCGGACTGTGTCGCACGCTATGATAGGCTTAAATTGAACCTGAATTAAACACTGTCGCAGCTAGGCGGCGCGTCAATTCGAACCGCCGAGTCGCTTCGTCCGCACAATTATGACACTTCGAATCCGATTTAAATGACTGAGAAACAACCGACTGGGCGAATGTTTCAACGACTACGTGATTAAACCATATCATCTTCAGAGAACTGCCTTAGATACGAATAGCACAAAAGCCTTATTCAACGAAAGGTACCGTCCGCTTTTCGATTGGCATCGAGGGGTATTATCGCCCACCTTGCAGTGACACTGACAGTATTATGTTTTGAAATTTTGTAAACAAAGTTCCGTGCTTTTTGTCCAAACTTTCCCAGGTTTTCCGAACTTAATTGTCCTTGACAAATTAACTGCTGGTTCGATTACCAGGCTTTGTATATTTACATTGTCTGGTCCGGGTAGCATGAGTAGCCTTTTTCGGATTGAACAATTGAATTGTCAGTCAACAGGCTAAGAGTGTTTAAATTGGCCTAACGAATGATGGATACGGCTTCAGCTCCAAAGGCGAAATAGGTAGATTAACATCAAATAACACATTATTTTTCACTGGTACCTTTTGACAGTCATCGCAGCACACATCCCTGTTACACAAGCACCAGATGATAGATCTGCCAAGGTACAACTCACTGTCAATGTTTTAAGCTTCAAGTATGGAAAGCCTCCACCCCTGAAATATTTAATTTGAAGAGTTTCATTGAGACAAATTAAACAGCAGTTTAAACCAAAAATTTAAATATTTTAAGAATATTTTATTATATATTGTTCACATAAGACTTACTATTTCCTATTTTTTACACATTTTGCCTACTTTTGACACCTCAGGATAATTCAGATTTATTCACAACCATATCACTCATCTATGATTTGAAAAAATAGTGGGTTTTCAGTGCTATTTTTGTTAAGTTTCAGCTGATTTTAATCTGTATAACTTATTTAAATTAATGCCATTATTACGATATATAATCAAATGCAGAATGTATATATTTTATTCATCTTAAACAAACATTTGAATTTTAATATTGTCCCAATATAATAATTTTTTATGTAAAATGTCATTAACTGGTTTTCCCAGTTAATATAGATCTAGATTACCAGTGCAAAACAATACAGGACCTACAAGTGTTTTCATATTCAGTCTATTTGGGCATAGGAATTAAACATATCACCAGCTATTCTATTACAAAAATAGCTAGGATGTCAAAAATTCAACAAATACTGAATGAAATCTCTTTTCCCTAAACTAAACAACCTGTCTTAAAATGTCTGGCTTTGAAGATATTTACAAACAAAAATGGTGGGAGTTTGTATTGTCAACATCTCCTTGCTGACCAAGCATTACAACGTAATCAAAAAGACAACCATATAGAAAACAGTTTCATTAGTTCATATCATGACCAACACAAATATGACACCATTTTGAGAACCTGTCTGGACCACTATACATGTACTACTTTTAAATATAGGTATACTGGGTATACATAATAAACAGGGGTTTAACATGTGAAAGAGGTTAAATAGGCAACTAACATATATAAGCAGTTACTCCATATTTTTTATCTTTATTTTTTAACTGCATTTCTTGTACATCATACCATTGCTTACATTGGTAGCGAATTGCATAGTAGAAGGACCTAAATTAACTGATAAAACTAATACTTCTGACATGGTGTAATTGTTCAAGAAGCTTACTCATGGTATCTATAGCAACAGGACTGGTCACAACAGGCCCTGAAAATATGTTCTTCATGAACAAGGGTTTACCCCAGAATAATTTCAATTGAAATGATACAAGTAGTCCTTCTAATGGAACTAGAAATATTGATGGGCATGGTGTCAACAAAATCATTTTAGCCAGATTAAGGCATTTTCTGTGGAAGAGTGTCTTTTTTCTGATGAACAAAATCATCAAATTGAGCATTATTGTGAATTTTACCTTTTAACTCATATCTGCTACATAGATATTATAAACTATGCATTATTGTAGATTTCACCTTTTAACTTATATCTGCTACACAGTTATTATAAACTATGCATTCAACCGCAAGAGTGTTAATACTAGAAAGATCATACTATAATTGATACTACCAGTATGTTTAGTAAATTGCATGCATTTAATGGGTGGAAAATTGCTATAAAACAATGACCATCTTTACCCTTGGCTTAAAATATCTCATTAACCTATTTATAATAAGTAAAAAACAAAAACTAACAGAAAAATAAAATAAGGAATAATTGTCATAAAATAATATCCAAACGTATAAAAGAAAAATAAATAAAGAATAATCATCATAAAATAATATCATTATTAGCCCAATTAATTACTTATTCTTATATTTCTCTATGTATGATCCTAAGACCATATATTAATGCTAAACAACTAAGCCATCCATCTTATTTAAGTAAAACACATTAAAAAAAATTATTTCTATAGACAGATAAGATATTTCAGTATAATTAAGAGGCTCCAAGAATATAAACTAGAGCGACTTCAGCTGATACAGCAGCTATAATTAAGGCTATCACAACTGCTGCAGTTGATATAGCAGCTTCAAGAACCACATTATTATTCTTTTATTTATTTATTTTTGTTATCAGCCATATTTTTGTACACTTGAGTTTAAATAAATGATATTTGACTTGACTGACTTGACTTGGGTGAGCTCGCAACTTAGGCAGTGCCTATTCATATTATGGTTCAATGACGTAGTCGTTGAAACATTCGCCCAATCGGTTGTTTTTCAGTCATCTAAATCGGATTCGAAGTGTCATAATTGTGCGGACGAAGCGTTACGTCTCACCCGGCAGTTCGAATTGACGCGCCGCCTACCTGCGAGAGTGTTTAATTCAGGTTCTATTTAGGCCAAACATAGAGTCCGAAAAATCGGCCCGAGGGACCGGTGTTATCGCTCATCTGTGAGGGACCGGTATTATCGCTCATGTGGTGAAGTTTTTCAATCGCATGGACATATGATTTTTTTTTTTTTTTTTTTTTATACATGTGTGTTGCTATAGAAGCTCGCTTCGCTCGCTAATATTAAGCGATTGATGCCTAAAAATGTGTTTTGGACGTATGACGTTACTGTGACGTCGACGTCCGACCGATTTCACCCGGATATGATCATAGCCTGTATGCACCTGTGTATTGGCGGGGGAGAGAGGCGGCGACGGGGTTAGAGAGGGGTGGGGGGGGGGGGGGTCACGTGTAAGTATTATGTGAGACATGCTGAAGCTGAGTGCTGGGTGGAGTGGCCACCTCACTCACATATCTCAGCGAACTCGACCATATAATTTTACTAACGTGAGCTGCCCAGTGGCTTGAACTGCGTGGCGCTTGGCCCGGATCTGTTAGCGAGCACGTGCAGCTAGCCAATGGGAGACAGCGATAACTTTGACCATGTAGGGCCCACCCATTTGATGTGTGAGGCAGCTCGCCTATAATGGGGGGGGGGAGGGAGGGGGTTATAGGTCACGCGCGGACGTGTTAGAGAGCACCCGCCTCAGGCAGCTTGCCTTTACAATGTAGGCGGCATTCTCGAACGGTCGTAGAAGATTGAAAAGCGTGGCAGGGGAAGGGAGGGAGGAAGGGAAGGGAAGGGAGGGAGTGAGAAAAAAACGATAACGGAATATTAGTCATGGTCGGACCCTGGTTTGAACTTTAGATTGAAAATGATAGCGTTCGTTGGAGGTCAGGACGGGGCCGTGGAATTAGGCCAGCGGCCTGGGTGAATGGGCTTTGCAGATCCTGGTGCCGATCTAGTGTGGACCCCCCATCCGAATTGTGCGTGGCCACTGCCTGCTGCCTGCATGGGCACTAATTGATTTATGGCGCGCGTGTGCCTTGGGTTGCCCTCTTGGATCGATCGCCAGCGAAGAGGTTCACAGCCGGTATGCCTGTGTGTATTGGCGGGCATGGAGAAGGCCGGTTTGGGGGCGGCGGGAGGTGGGACGGGCGGGGGGGCGGTCGAACGGAAACGCCGTATAGTTAGTTTACCATTGCAATGAACTTTTAGTCGATTTACGCAAAAGTGTTATCACGGCGAATTTTAACCATGTTTTTCCTTGACAGGCAATACAATGCCTCAGTGTCCCTGCCATACCATTTTCAAGTGTGTACGATCAATATTGAGGGCACCGTGAATTTCGTTAATTTTAAAATGAAATGACCAGTTACGTCATAACCGCTAGTCCGGTTTTAGTGAAATATTAAAGATAAGGTTCTAATCTATGCCCTAGTTTGTGGTAATTATTGGAGGGCGATAGCTTAAAAATTGAAAAAGTCGGGTTCGAACCCCCAACTTCCAGGCGCTCTGGCACCGTTACGTTGCGCACTCCGGGTTCGAGCTGAGATTGGATTTGGCATAAGCTACATTACCTCTATCCACCAGGGCAAGTTTCGTGCTCAGGTGTCTTTTAGTTTTCAAGCTACAACCGCGCACTTGACATTTACAATAGTCAAGAACACGACCTTGACCGTGGACCTAGGTGGTTGAAAGACGGTCAGTTTTGAGATATTACCTTGCATAACCTGTGTATTTAACACGCTACGCGTAGCTTATAGGTTTCTATATTTTGTTGGCACATTGTTAATTGTAAAATGTCATATCTTTCCCCATTGGACCATTTTTTTGTTGTCATAGAAACAAAAAGTAACCGTTCGATTGCATTTAGCTTGCACATTATATACCTGAATGGAACCCTATCGTCTCTGCAAATTCTCGTGACAATCGCTTTGAGATTTAAGAAAAAAAATTAGTGTGATGGCAGTAACAAGAAAGATATTCAGGAGCTGAGTATACAGACACTAATTTTGTGTTTCTAGCTGTAATATTAGGCGAGTTAGACAGGAAAATGTGTTTTGGACGTATGACGTCACCGTGACGTTGACGTTTGACCGATTTCACCCGGCAGCAAACTTGACCTGAGATTAGACTTCTGGCATCTGTTGGCGAAGTTCGACAACGACAGCTGCAAGTGTTCGACAGTTATCGTGCGCACAGACAGACAGACAGACACACACACACAAACAGAACTGACTGACATGATGGCGATTTTCGCCATAACAAACAGAACTGACCGACATGATGGCGATTTTCGCCATAAAAATATCCAGCAATCTAAGGAATTTAACTTTCCTAGATCTACAATAATTGTAAGGTAAATGGGCAGACTAAGGTTAATCGGTAATCTGCTTAATTGTTGCTGGCAAAGGCAGTACGTCAATCGGGGGAGCGGGTGGGGTGTAGGGGGCCACACACCGGCCGTACGTACAATGGTTTTGTGGCGCCCTACCCACCCACTCCTCCCGCCCTGCAATGAGGGCCAGGGTAGGGGGTATGGTGGTTGTATAATGTCTGGTGGCCCTCTAACTCCCCGCCCTCCCTCTACTGAGTTTAGTTATCAAGGGCGGGCCGGGTCCGCCCCCCCCCACCTCCTTTTTGAGTAAGAATGCCGTTTTGCAATGCAAAATATAGACCTGAGGCGTGGATCCCCCCCCACCCCCCCGCCCACTTTTTTGAGTAAGAACGCTATCCGAGAGTGCGTGTGCCCCCCCTCCCCGGTCGCAAGTTTCAGTGCCCCTGGTCGTCAAAATATTAGTGGACCCCAATTATCCCCCCCCCCCCACCGGAATATTCCCGGGGGGGTGGGGGTAATTGGGCTTTTACCGCCAAAATCTGCGCTTATGGCGATAAGTCGTGGCGGCCCGCTGACAGTTGTGAAGTGATGTTTTAGTCGATATTGACGAATTAGGCGCGAAAATTGTGCAAAAAGGAAGTGAAACAGGAAACTTGGCAACCAAACGTATGTTTGATGGCTAGATCGCCAATTGGTCGCGCTTGCGCATATTCGTACTGAGGCAATTTTGTCTTTTGTTTACATCTTCCGTTGCATACCTGTTCTCTAATTATTAGTGTAAGTACTAAACACGCCCCGTGCTGGGCTGGTGTTTCAGGCGCCTATGCCTGAACACCGGTTTGTCAACCGAGGACACTATTTGACACGCGCTTCCAGCTAAAACCTTTATTTTCGACTAAACACGCCATTTGATATACCACATAGCACGAGATATCTGATAATTTGAAATAAAAAATAAAAAATAAAATTTGACGTGGGGCAGAGGGACTATGGCATAAGCGTAACGCCCTCTACCGGCAGATGATTCCGACCGATGTCCCACAGCCTTGTGTGACGTCACGCACAACTATTTTTAATAGGGCTGTACAGTTCTCGCGGGTTCCTGTGGTCATGAGACAACCGCATTCTGGTTTATCAACTGCCTAACCGCTCATACATTACATAAATCTACTCGGATGGTTATAATTCGGATATGCAGTCACTTTGGGATCTTATCGAGACCCCACGAGACGGGGATACCTGTGCTCTGCGTCAATGCCTAGCATCAACGGCCTGCAGGTGCTGCCTACCTTCCGGTTGTTTGCCTTTACTCGCCTCACACACAAGATCGGCTAAAGCTGTCCTTGGAAGCACAACTAACCACCAAAGTGCTGTGCATATCCGAATTATAACCATCCGAGTAGATTTATGTAATGTATGAGCGGTTAGGCAGTTGATAAACCAGAATGCGTTTGCATTATGAGTGACTGTCAGTGTCAGGCGATCTAATGTGCTGCGCGGGGTTTTCCATGTCGTATGACGTAATAATCATCATGACGCGCGTGTCTGCGCGCGGTATCTATGGTTACGTAACAACGCTCCTTATAGGGCTATAAAGTCTCGTTCGATTAGACTTCCGGTTTACTCATTTTGGGGACAAACAAACGAAGCACGTGTTCGGAACGAGTTTAGAATATCGGCGCACACTGGTATCCTGACTATCTGTGACGTAGGGGTGACATGTATGTTACGCAAAGAGAGAGACTGGGAACCAGACTACCTGCGCAAAAGCCAGGCGTCGAGAGGTGGGTCCACTGCGAAAGGTCTAGCGCTATGATTAAGAATATTTAAGAAATATAGCTTCACAAAACTTGGGATTTATTTACAGATACCGTGGTCAGAGCGTCCGTGTCTAAATTAACTTGTGATTCACTTACGGATACCGTCGCCAGAGCGTCCGTGTCTAAATGTAACTTGGGATTAATTTACAGATACCGTCTTCAGAGCTTCCGTGTCATAAGATAACTTGTGATTAACTTAAAGATACCATGGTCAGAGGGTCCGTGTCTAGAGGTAGCTTGGGATTCACTTACAGATACAGTGGTCAAAGCATCCGTGTTCAGAGATAACTTTTGATTAACTTACAGATACCGTGGTCAGAGCGTCCGCTTCTAAATGTAACTTGGGATTTACTTACAGATACCGTGGTCAGAGCGCACGGACGCTGTGACCACGATATCTGTAAGGGAATCCCAAGCTACCTTAAGACACGGACGCTCTGACCACGGTATCTGTAAGTGAATCCCGAGTTACCTCTAGACACGGACGCTCTGACCACGGTATCTGTAAGTGAATCACAAGTTACATTTAGACACTGACGCTCTGACCACGGTATCTGTAAGTGAATCACAAGTTACATTTAGACACTGACGCTCTGACCACGGTGTCTGTAAGTGAATCACAAGTTACATTTAGACACTGACGCTCTGACCACGGTATCTGTAAGTGAATCCCGAGTTACCTCTAGACACGGACGCTCTGACCACGGTATCTGTCAGTGAATCCCGAGTTACCTTTAGACACGGACGCTCTGACCACGGTATCTGTAAATCACAAGTTACCTCTAGACACGGACCCTCTGACCATGGTATCTGTAAATCGTAAGTTACCTCTGGACACGGACGCTCTGACCACGGTATCTGTAAGTAAATCCCAAGTTACATTTAGACACGGACGCTCTGACCACGGTATCTGCAAGTAAATCCCAAGTTACATTTAGACACGGACGCTCTGACCACGGTATCTGCAAGTAAATCCCAATTAAGTTACATTTGTTTCAGACACGGACGCTCTGGCGACGGTATCCGTAAGTGAATCACAAGTTAATTTAGACACGGACGCTCTGACCACGGTATCTGTAAGTGAATCACAAGTTACATTTAGACACTGACGCTCTGACCACGGTGTCTGTAAGTGAATCACAAGTTACATTTAGACACTGACGCTCTGACCACGGTGTCTGTAAGTAAATCCCAAGCTACCTCTAGCCACGAACACTCCAACCACGTTAAACGTAAATTAATCCCAAGTTACTTCTAGACACCGGCGCTCTGACCACGGTATCTGTCAGTGAATCCCGAGTTACCTCTAGACACGGACGTTCTGACCACGGTGTCTGTAAGTGAATCCCAAGTTACCTTTAGACACGGACGCTCTGACCACGGTATCTGTAAATCACAAGTTACCTTTAGACACGGACGCTCTGACCACGGTATTTGTAAGTAAATCAGAGGTTACCTTTAGACACGGACGCTGTGACCACGGTATCTGTAAGTGAATCCCAAGTTACCTTACGACACGGACGCTCTGACCACGCTATCTGTCAGTGAATCCCGAGTTACCTTTAGACACAGACGCTCTGACCACGGTATCTGTAAATCACAAGTTACCTCTAGACACGGACCCTCTGACCATGGTATCTGTCAATCTCAAGTTACCTGTAGACACGGACGCTCTGACCACGGTATCTGTAAATCACAAGTTACCTCTAGACACGGACGCTCTGACCACGGTATCTGTAAGTAAATCCCAAGCTACATTTAGACACGGACGCTCTGACTACGGTATCTGTAAGTAAATCCCAAGTTACATTACACACGGACGCGCTGACCACGGTATCTGTAAGTAAATTCCAAGTTACATTTAGACACGAACGCTCTGACCACGGTATCTGTAAGGAAATCCCAAGTTACAGTTAGAAGCGGACGCTCTGACCACGGTATCTGTAAGTAAATCCCAAGTTACCTCTAGACACGGACGCTCTGAACATGGAATCTGTCAGTGAATTCCAAGCTACCTCGAGACGCGGACGCTTTGACCACGGTATCTGTAAGTAAATCCCAAGTTACATTTAGACACGGACGCTCTGACTACGGTATCTGTAAGTAAATCCCAAGTTACATTACACACGGACGCTCTGACCACGGTATCTGTAAGTAAATTCCAAGTTACATTTAGACACGAACGCTCTGACCACGGTATCTGTAAGTAAATCCCAAGTTACAGTTAGAAGCGGACGCTGTGACCACGGTATCTGTAAGTAAATCCCAAGTTACCTCTAGACACGGACGCTCTGAACATGGAATCTGTAAGTGAATTCCAAGCTACCTCGAGACGCGGACGCTTTGACCACGGTATCTGTAAATCACAAGTTACCTGTAGACATGGACGCTCTGACCTCGGTATCTGTAAGCAAATCCCAAGTTACGTCTGGACACGGACGCTCTGACCACGGTATCTGCAAATGAATCCCAAGTTACCTCTAGACACGGACGCTCTGACCTCGGTATCTATAAATGAATCCCAAGTAACCTCTAGATTCGGACGCTCTGACCACCGTATCTGTAAGTTAATCTCAAGTTACCTGTAGACAAGGACGCTCTGGCCACGGTATCTGTAAATGATTCCCAACTTACCTCTAGACTCGGACGCTCTGACCACGGTATCTGTCAGTGAATCTCACGTTACCTCTAGACACGGACGCTCTGACCACGGTATCTGTAAGTAAATCCCAAGTTACCTCTGGACACGGGCGCTCTGACCACCGTGTCTGTAAGTAAATCCAAAGTTACCTCTAGACTCGGACGCTATGACCACGGTATCTGTAAGTAAATCCAAAGTTACCTCTGGACACGGACGCACCGACCACGGTATCTGTCCATGAATCCCAAGTTACCTCTAGACTCGGACGCTCTGACCACGGTATCTGTAAGTGAATCTCAAGTTACCTCAAGACACGGACGTTCTGACCACGGTGTCTGTAAGTGAATCCCAAGTTACCTCTAGACACGGACGCTCTGACCACGGTATCTGTAAGTAAATTCCAAGTTACATTTAGACACGGACGCTCTGACCACGCTATCTGTAAGTAAATCCCAAGTTACATTCAGAAACGGACGCTCTGACCACGGAATCTGTAAGTAAATCCCAAGTTACCTCTAGACACGGACGCTCTGACTACGGTATCTATAAGTGAATGCCAAGTTACCTCTAGACACGGACGCTGTGACCACGGTATCTGTAAGTGAATCCCAAATTAACTCTAGACACGGGCGCTCTGCCCAGAATATCTGTAAGTGAATCCCAAGTTACCTCTAGACACGGACGCTCTGAACATGGTATCTGTAAGTGAATTCCGACCTACCTCGAGACGCGAACGCTTTGACCACGGTATCTGTAAATCACAAGTTACCTGTAGACACGGACGCTCTGACCACGGTATCTGTCAGTAAATCCCCAGTTACGTCTGGACACGGACGCTCTGACCACGGTATCTGTAAGTGAATCTCAAGTTCCGTCTAGACACGGACGCTCTGACCCCGGTATCTATAAATGGATCCCAAGTAACCTCTAGACTCGGCGCTCTGACCACGGTATCTGTAAGTGAATCTCAAGTTACATTTAGAAACGGACGCTCTGACCACGGTATATGTAAGTAAATCCCAAGTTACCTCTAGACACGGACGCTCTGACCACGGTATCTGCAAGTGAATCCCAAGTTACATTTAGAAACGGACGCTCTGACCACGGTATCTGTAAGTAAATCCCAAGTTACCTTTAGACACGGACGCTCTGACCACGGTATCTGTAAGTAAATCCCAAGTTACATTTAGACACGGACGCTCTGACTACGGTATCTGTAAGTAAATCCCAAGTTACATTACACACGGACGCTCTGACCACGGTATCTGTAGGTAAATTCCAAGTTACATTTAGACACGGACGCTCTGACCACGGTATCTGTAAGTAAATCCCAAGTTACAGTTAGAAGCGGACGCTGTGACCACGGTATCTGTAAGTAAATCCCAAGTTACCTCTAGACACGGACGCTCTGAACATGGAATCTGTAAGTGAATTCCAAGCTACCTCGAGACGCGGACGCTTTGACCACGGTATCTGTAAATCACAAGTTACCTGTAGACATGGACGCTCTGACCACGGTATCTGTAAGCAAATCCCCAGTTACGTCTGGACACGGACGCTCTGACCACGGTATCTGTAAGTGAATCTCAAGTTCCGTCCAGACACGGACGCTCTGACCCCGGTATCTATAAATGGATCCCAAGTAACCTCTAGACTCGGCGCTCTGACCACGGTATCTGTAAGTGAATCTCAAGTTACATTTAGAAACGGACGCTCTGACCACGGTATCTGTAAGTAAATCCCAAGTTACCTCTAGACACGGACGCTCTGACCACGGTATCTGCAAGTGAATCCCAAGTTACATTTAGAAACGGACGCTCTGACCACGGTATCTGTAAGTAAATCCCAAGTTACCTCTAGACACGGACGCTCTGAACATGGAATCTGTAAGTGAATTCCAAGCTACCTCGAGACGCGGACGCTTTGACCACGGTATCTGTAAATCACAAGTTACCTGTAGACATGGACGCTCTGACCACGGTATCTGTAGGTAAATTCCAAGTTACATTTAGACACGGACGCTCTGACCACGGTATCTGTAGGTAAATTCCAAGTTACATTTAGACACGGACGCTCTGACCACGGTATCTGTAAGTAAATCCCAAGTTACAGTTAGAAGCGGACGCTGTGACCACGGTATCTGTAAGTAAATCCCAAGTTACCTCTAGACACGGACGCTCTGAACATGGAATCTGTAAGTGAATTCCAAGCTACCTCGAGACGCGGACGCTTTGACCACGGTATCTGTAAATCACAAGTTACCTGTAGACATGGACGCTCTGACCACGGTATCTGTAAGCAAATCCCCAGTTACGTCTGGACACGGACGCTCTGACCACGGTATCTGTAAGTGAATCTCAAGTTCCGTCCAGACACGGACGCTCTGACCCCGGTATCTATAAATGGATCCCAAGTAACCTCTAGACTCGGCGCTCTGACCACGGTATCTGTAAGTGAATCTCAAGTTACATTTAGAAACGGACGCTCTGACCACGGTATCTGTAAGTAAATCCCAAGTTACCTCTAGACACGGACGCTCTGACCACGGTATCTGCAAGTGAATCCCAAGTTACATTTAGAAACGGACGCTCTGACCACGGTATCTGTAAGTAAATCCCAAGTTACCTCTAGACACGGACGCTCTGACCACGGTATCTGTAAGTAAATCCCAAGTTACATTTAGACACGGACGCTCTGACTACGGTATCTGTAAGTAAATCCCAAGTTACATTACACACGGACGCTCTGACCACGGTATCTGTAGGTAAATTCCAAGTTACATTTAGACACGGACGCTCTGACCACGGTATCTGTAAGTAAATCCCAAGTTACAGTTAGAAGCGGACGCTCTGACCACGGTATCTGTAAGTAAATCCCAAGTTACCTCTAGACACGGACGCTCTGAACATGGAATCTGTAAGTGAATTCCAAGCTACCTCGAGACGCGGACGCTTTGACCACGGTATCTGTAAATCACAAGTTACCTGTAGACATGGACGCTCTGACCACGGTATCTGTAAGCAAATCCCTAGTTACGTCTGGACACGGACGCTCTGACCACGGTATCTGCAAATGAATCCCAAGTTACTTCTAGACACGGACGCTCTGACCACGGTATCTATCAATGAATCCCAAGTAACCTCTAGATTCGGACGCTCTGACCACCGTATCTGTAAGTTAATCTCAAGTTACCTGTAGACAAGGACGCTCTGGCCACGGTATCTGTAAATGATTCCCAACTTACCTCTAGACTCGGACGCTCTGACCACGGTATCTGTCAGTGAATCTCACGTTACCTCTAGACACGGACGCTCTGACCACGGTATCTGTAAGTAAATCCCAAGTTACCTCTGGACACGGGCGCTCTGACCACCGTATCTGTAAGTAAATCCAAAGTTACCTCTAGACTCGGACGCTATGACCACGGTATCTGTAAGTAAATCCAAAGTTACCTCTGGACACGGACGCACCGACCACGGTATCTGTCAATGAATCCCAAGTTACCTCTAGACTCGGACGCTCTGACCACGGTATCTGTAAGTGAATCTCAAGTTACCTCAAGACACGGACGTTCTGACCACGGTGTCTGTAAGTGAATCCCAAGTTACCTCTAGACACGGACGCTCTGACCACGGTATCTGTAAGTAAATTCCAAGTTACATTCAGACAAGGACGCTCTGACCACGGTATCTGTAAGTAAATTCCAAGTTACATTTAGACACGGACGCTCTGACCACGCTATCTGTAAGTAAACCCCAAGTTACATTCAGAAACGGACGCGCTGACCACGGTATCTGTAAGTAAATCCCAAGTTACCTCTAGACACGGACGCTCTGACTACGGTATCTATAAGTGAATGCCACGTTACCTCTGGACTCGGACGCTCTGACCACGGTATCTGTAAGTGAACTTCAAGTTACCTGTAGACACATACGCTCTGACCACGGTATCTGTAAATGAATCCCAACTTACCTCTAGACTCGGAGGCTCTGACCAAGGTATCTATAAATGAATCCCCATTTACCGCTAGACACGGACGCTTTGACTACGGTATCTGCAAATGAATCCCAAGTCACCTCTAGACTCAGACGCTCTAAACACGGTATCTGTGACTAAATCCCAAGTTACCTCTAGAAACGGACGCTCTGACCACGGTATCTGTAAATCCCAAGTTATCTGTAGACACGGACGCTCTAACCACGGTATCTGTAAGTAAATCCCAAGTTACCTCTAGACACGGACGCTCTGACCACAGTATCTGTAAATTACGAGTTGCCTCTAGACACGGACGCTCTGACCACGGTATCTGTAAGTGAATCTCAAATAACCTGTAGACAAGGACGCTTTGACCACGGTATCTGTAAATCACAAGTTACCTCAAGACACGGACGCTCTGACCACCGTATCTGTAAGTGAATCCCGAATTACTTCAACAAACGGACCCCCTGACCACGGTATCTGTAAGTAAATTCCAAGTTACCTCTAGACACGGACGCTCTGACTACGGTATCTGTAAGTAAATCCCGAGCTACATTTGGACACGGACGCTCTGACCGCGGTATCTGTAAGTGAATCACAAGTTACATTTAGACACGGATGCTCTGACCACGGTATCTGTAAGTAAATTCCAAGTAACCTCTAGACTCGGACGCTCTGACCACGGTATCTGACAGTAAATCCAAAGTTACCTGTAGACACGGACGTTGTGACCAGGGTATCTGTAAATGAATCAGAAGTTACCTCTAGACTAGGACGCTCTGACCACGGTATCTGTAAGTGAATCTCAAGTTACCTCTAGACAAGGACGCTTTGACCACGGTATCTGTAAATCACAAGTTACCTCTAGACACGGACGCTCTGACCACGGTATCTGTAAGTGAATCCCAAATCACTTCAAGAAACGGACCCCCTGACCACGGTATCTGTAAGTAAATACCAAGTTACATTTAAACACGGACGCTCTGACCACGGTATCTGTAAGTAAATTCCAAGTTACATTGAGACACGGACGCTTTGACCACGGTATCTGTATGTGAATGTTACCTCTAGACACCCACTCTTTGACCACGGTATCTGTAAGTGAATCACAAGTTATCTTATGACACGGAAGCTCTGGACACGGTATCTGTAAATTAATCCCAAGTTACCTTTAGACACGGACGCTCTGGCGACGGTATCCCTAAGTGAATCAAAAGTTAATTTAGACACGGACGCTCTGACCACGGTATCTGTAAGTAAATTCCAAGTTACATTAAGACACGAACGCTCTGACCACGGTATCTGTAAGTAAATCCCAAGTTACAGTTAGAAGCGGACGCTGTGACCACGGTATCTGTAAGTAAATCCCAAGTTACCTCTAGACACGGACGCTCTGAACATGGAATCTGTAAGTGAATTCCAAGCTACCTCGAGACGCGGACGCTTTGACCACGGTATCTGTAAATCACAAGTTACCTGTAGACATGGACGCTCTGACCTCGGTATTTGTAAGCAAATCCCTAGTTACGTCTGGACACGGACGCTCTGACCACGGTATCTGCAAATGAATCCCAAGTTACCTCTAGACACGGACGCTCTGACCTCGGTATCTATAAATGAATCCCAAGTAACCTCTAGATTCGGACGCTCTGACCACCGTATCTGTAAGTTAATCTCAAGTTACCTGTAGACAAGGACGCTCTGGCCACGGTATCTGTAAATGATTCCCAACTTACCTCTAGACTCGGACGCTCTGACCACGGTATCTGTCAGTGAATCTCACGTTACCTCTAGACACGGACGCTCTGACCACGGTATCTGTAAGTAAATCCCAAGTTACCTCTGGACACGGGCGCTCTGACCACCGTGTCTGTAAGTAAATCCAAAGTTACCTCTAGACTCGGACGCTATGACCACGGTATCTGTAAGTAAATCCAAAGTTACCTCTGGACACGGACGCACCGACCACGGTATCTGTCCATGAATCCCAAGTTACCTCTAGACTCGGACGCTCTGACCACGGTATCTGTAAGTGAATCTCAAGTTACCTCAAGACACGGACGTTCTGACCACGGTGTCTGTAAGTGAATCCCAAGTTACCTCTAGACACGGACGCTCTGACCACGGTATCTGTAAGTAAATTCCAAGTTACATTTAGACACGGACGCTCTGACCACGCTATCTGTAAGTAAATCCCAAGTTACATTCAGAAACGGACGCTCTGACCACGGAATCT
Organism: Arenicola marina; assembly: GCA_964019135.1. Lineage (NCBI taxonomy): Eukaryota > Metazoa > Annelida > Polychaeta > Arenicolidae > Arenicola > Arenicola marina. Next base: position 20,224,153 of record OZ025261.1, read on the forward strand.
GTAAGTAAATCCCAAGTTACCTCTAGACACGGACGCTCTGACTACGGTATCTATAAGTGAATGCCAAGTTACCTCTAGACACGGACGCTGTGACCACGGTATCTGTAAGTGAATCCCAAATTAACTCTAGACACGGGCGCTCTGCCCAGAATATCTGTAAGTGAATCCCAAGTTACCACTAGACACGGACGCTCTGAACATGGTATCTGTAAGTGAATTCCGACCTACCTCGAGACGCGAACGCTTTGACCACGGTATCTGTAAATCACAAGTTACCTGTAGACACGGACGCTCTGACCACGGTATCTGTCAGTAAATCCCCAGTTACGTCTGGACACGGACGCTCTGACCACGGTATCTGTAAGTGAATCTCAAGTTCCGTCTAGACACGGACGCTCTGACCCCGGTATCTATAAATGGATCCCAAGTAACCTCTAGACTCGGCGCTCTGACCACGGTATCTGTAAGTGAATCTCAAGTTACATTTAGAAACGGACGCTCTGACCACGGTATCTGTAAGTAAATCCCAAATTACCTCTAGACACGGACGCTCTGACCACGGTATCTGCAAGTGAATCCCAAGTTACATTTAGAAACGGACGCTCTGACCACGGTATCTGTAAGTAAATCCCAAGTTACCTCTAGACACGGACGCTCTGACCACGGTATCTGTAAGTAAATCCCAAGTTACATTTAGACACGGACGCTCTGACTACGGTATCTGTAAGTAAATCCCAAGTTACATTACACACGGACGCTCTGACCACGGTATCTGTAGGTAAATTCCAAGTTACATTTAGACACGGACGCTCTGACCACGGTATCTGTAAGTAAATCCCAAGTTACAGTTAGAAGCGGACGCTCTGACCACGGTATCTGTAAGTAAATCCCAAGTTACCTCTAGACACGGACGCTCTGAACATGGAATCTGTAAGTGAATTCCAAGCTACCTCGAGACGCGGACGCTTTGACCACGGTATCTGTAAATCACAAGTTACCTGTAGACATGGACGCTCTGACCACGGTATCTGTAAGCAAATCCCCAGTTACGTCTGGACACGGACGCTCTGACCACGGTATCTGTAAGTGAATCTCAAGTTCCGTCCAGACACGGACGCTCTGACCCCGGTATCTATAAATGGATCCCAAGTAACCTCTAGACTCGGCGCTCTGACCACGGTATCTGTAAGTGAATCTCAAGTTACATTTAGAAACGGACGCTCTGACCACGGTATCTGTAAGTAAATCCCAAGTTACCTCTAGACACGGACGCTCTGACCACGGTATCTGCAAGTGAATCCCAAGTTACATTTAGAAACGGACGCTCTGACCACGGTATCTGTAAGTAAATCCCAAGTTACCTCTAGACACGGGCGCTCTGACCACGGTATCTGTAAGTAAATCCCAAGTTACATTTAGACACGGACGCTCTGACTACGGTATCTGTAAGTAAATCCCAAGTTACATTACACACGGACGCTCTGACCACGGTATCTGTAGGTAAATTCCAAGTTACATTTAGACACGGACGCTCTGACCACGGTATCTGTAAGTAAATCCCAAGTTACAGTTAGAAGCGGACGCTCTGACCACGGTATCTGTAAGTAAATCCCAAGTTACCTCTAGACACGGACGCTCTGAACATGGAATCTGTAAGTGAATTCCAAGCTACCTCGAGACGCGGACGCTTTGACCACGGTATCTGTAAATCACAAGTTACCTGTAGACATGGACGCTCTGACCACGGTATCTGTAAGCAAATCCCTAGTTACGTCTGGACACGGACGCTCTGACCACGGTATCTGCAAATGAATCCCAAGTTACTTCTAGACACGGACGCTCTGACCACGGTATCTATCAATGAATCCCAAGTAACCTCTAGATTCGGACGCTCTGACTACGGTATCTATAAGTGAATGCCACGTTACCTCTGGACTCGGACGCTCTGACCACGGTATCTGTAAGTGAACTTCAAGTTACCTGTAGACACATACGCTCTGACCACGGTATCTGTAAATGAATCCCAACTTACCTCTAGACTCGGAGGCTCTGACCAAGGTATCTATAAATGAATCCCCATTTACCGCTAGACACGGACGCTTTGACTACGGTATCTGCAAATGAATCCCAAGTCACCTCTAGACTCAGACGCTCTAAACACGGTATCTGTGACTAAATCCCAAGTTACCTCTAGAAACGGACGCTCTGACCACGGTATCTGTAAATCCCAAGTTATCTGTAGACACGGACGCTCTAACCACGGTATCTGTAAGTAAATCCCAAGTTACCTCTAGACACGGACGCTCTGACCACAGTATCTGTAAATTACGAGTTGCCTCTAGACACGGACGCTCTGACCACGGTATCTGTAAGTGAATCTCAAATAACCTGTAGACAAGGACGCTTTGACCACGGTATCTGTAAATCACAAGTTACCTCAAGACACGGACGCTCTGACCACCGTATCTGTAAGTGAATCCCGAATTACTTCAACAAACGGACCCCCTGACCACGGTATCTGTAAGTAAATTCCAAGTTACCTCTAGACACGGACGCTCTGACTACGGTATCTGTAAGTAAATCCCGAGCTACATTTGGACACGGACGCTCTGACCGCGGTATCTGTAAGTGAATCACAAGTTACATTTAGACACGGATGCTCTGACCACGGTATCTGTAAGTAAATTCCAAGTAACCTCTAGACTCGGACGCTCTGACCACGGTATCTGACAGTAAATCCAAAGTTACCTGTAGACACGGACGTTGTGACCAGGGTATCTGTAAATGAATCAGAAGTTACCTCTAGACTAGGACGCTCTGACCACGGTATCTGTAAGTGAATCTCAAGTTACCTCTAGACAAGGACGCTTTGACCACGGTATCTGTAAATCACAAGTTACCTCTAGACACGGACGCTCTGACCACGGTATCTGTAAGTGAATCCCAAATCACTTCAAGAAACGGACCCCCTGACCACGGTATCTGTAAGTAAATACCAAGTTACATTTAAACACGGACGCTCTGACCACGGTATCTGTAAGTAAATTCCAAGTTACATTGAGACACGGACGCTTTGACCACGGTATCTGTATGTGAATGTTACCTCTAGACACCCACTCTTTGACCACGGTATCTGTAAGTGAATCACAAGTTATCTTATGACACGGAAGCTCTGGACACGGTATCTGTAAATTAATCCCAAGTTACCTTTAGACACGGACGCTCTGGCGACGGTATCCCTAAGTGAATCACAAGTTAATTTAGACACGGACGCTCTGACCACGGTATCTGTAAGTAAATTCCAAGTTACATTAAGACACGAACGCTCTGACCACGGTATCTGTAAGTAAATCCCAAGTTACAGTTAGAAGCGGACGCTGTGACCACGGTATCTGTAAGTAAATCCCAAGTTACCTCTAGACACGGACGCTCTGAACATGGAATCTGTAAGTGAATTCCAAGCTACCTCGAGACGCGGACGCTTTGACCACGGTATCTGTAAATCACAAGTTACCTGTAGACATGGACGCTCTGACCTCGGTATTTGTAAGCAAATCCCTAGTTACGTCTGGACACGGACGCTCTGACCACGGTATCTGCAAATGAATCCCAAGTTACCTCTAGACACGGACGCTCTGACCTCGGTATCTATAAATGAATCCCAAGTAACCTCTAGATTCGGACGCTCTGACCACCGTATCTGTAAGTTAATCTCAAGTTACCTGTAGACAAGGACGCTCTGGCCACGGTATCTGTAAATGATTCCCAACTTACCTCTAGACTCGGACGCTCTGACCACGGTATCTGTCAGTGAATCTCACGTTACCTCTAGACACGGACGCTCTGACCACGGTATCTGTAAGTAAATCCCAAGTTACCTCTGGACACGGGCGCTCTGACCACCGTGTCTGTAAGTAAATCCAAAGTTACCTCTAGACTCGGACGCTATGACCACGGTATCTGTAAGTAAATCCAAAGTTACCTCTGGACACGGACGCACCGACCACGGTATCTGTCCATGAATCCCAAGTTACCTCTAGACTCGGACGCTCTGACCACGGTATCTGTAAGTGAATCTCAAGTTACCTCAAGACACGGACGTTCTGACCACGGTGTCTGTAAGTGAATCCCAAGTTACCTCTAGACACGGACGCTCTGACCACGGTATCTGTAAGTAAATTCCAAGTTACATTTAGACACGGACGCTCTGACCACGCTATCTGTAAGTAAATCCCAAGTTACATTCAGAAACGGACGCTCTGACCACGGAATCTGTAAGTAAATCCCAAGTTACCTCTAGACACGGACGCTCTGACTACGGTATCTATAAGTGAATGCCAAGTTACCTCTAGACACGGACGCTGTGACCACGGTATCTGTAAGTGAATCCCAAATTAACTCTAGACACGGGCGCTCTGCCCAGAATATCTGTAAGTGAATCCCAAGTTACCACTAGACACGGACGCTCTGAACATGGTATCTGTAAGTGAATTCCGACCTACCTCGAGACGCGAACGCTTTGACCACGGTATCTGTAAATCACAAGTTACCTGTAGACACGGACGCTCTGACCACGGTATCTGTCAGTAAATCCCCAGTTACGTCTGGACACGGACGCTCTGACCACGGTATCTGTAAGTGAATCTCAAGTTCCGTCTAGACACGGACGCTCTGACCCCGGTATCTATAAATGGATCCCAAGTAACCTCTAGACTCGGCGCTCTGACCACGGTATCTGTAAGTGAATCTCAAGTTACATTTAGAAACGGACGCTCTGACCACGGTATCTGTAAGTAAATCCCAAGTTACCTCTAGACACGGACGCTCTGACCACGGTATCTGCAAGTGAATCCCAAGTTACATTTAGAAACGGACGCTCTGACCACGGTATCTGTAAGTAAATCCCAAGTTACCTCTAGACACGGACGCTCTGACCACGGTATCTGTAAGTAAATCCCAAGTTACATTTAGACACGGACGCTCTGACTACGGTATCTGTAAGTAAATCCCAAGTTACATTACACACGGACGCTCTGACCACGGTATCTGTAGGTAAATTCCAAGTTACATTTAGACACGGACGCTCTGACCACGGTATCTGTAAGTAAATCCCAAGTTACAGTTAGAAGCGGACGCTCTGACCACGGTATCTGTAAGTAAATCCCAAGTTACCTCTAGACACGGACGCTCTGAACATGGAATCTGTAAGTGAATTCCAAGCTACCTCGAGACGCGGACGCTTTGACCACGGTATCTGTAAATCACAAGTTACCTGTAGACATGGACGCTCTGACCACGGTATCTGTAAGCAAATCCCCAGTTACGTCTGGACACGGACGCTCTGACCACGGTATCTGTAAGTGAATCTCAAGTTCCGTCCAGACACGGACGCTCTGACCCCGGTATCTATAAATGGATCCCAAGTAACCTCTAGACTCGGCGCTCTGACCACGGTATCTGTAAGTGAATCTCAAGTTACATTTAGAAACGGACGCTCTGACCACGGTATCTGTAAGTAAATCCCAAGTTACCTCTAGACACGGACGCTCTGACCACGGTATCTGCAAGTGAATCCCAAGTTACATTTAGAAACGGACGCTCTGACCACGGTATCTGTAAGTAAATCCCAAGTTACCTCTAGACACGGGCGCTCTGACCACGGTATCTGTAAGTAAATCCCAAGTTACATTTAGACACGGACGCTCTGACTACGGTATCTGTAAGTAAATCCCAAGTTACATTACACACGGACGCTCTGACCACGGTATCTGTAGGTAAATTCCAAGTTACATTTAGACACGGACGCTCTGACCACGGTATCTGTAAGTAAATCCCAAGTTACAGTTAGAAGCGGACGCTCTGACCACGGTATCTGTAAGTAAATCCCAAGTTACCTCTAGACACGGACGCTCTGAACATGGAATCTGTAAGTGAATTCCAAGCTACCTCGAGACGCGGACGCTTTGACCACGGTATCTGTAAATCACAAGTTACCTGTAGACATGGACGCTCTGACCACGGTATCTGTAAGCAAATCCCTAGTTACGTCTGGACACGGACGCTCTGACCACGGTATCTGCAAATGAATCCCAAGTTACTTCTAGACACGGACGCTCTGACCACGGTATCTATCAATGAATCCCAAGTAACCTCTAGATTCGGACGCTCTGACCACCGTATCTGTAAGTTAATCTCAAGTTACCTGTAGACAAGGACGCTCTGGCCACGGTATCTGTAAATGATTCCCAACTTACCTCTAGACTCGGACGCTCTGACCACGGTATCTGTCAGTGAATCTCACGTTACCTCTAGACACGGACGCTCTGACCACGGTATCTGTAAGTAAATCCCAAGTTACCTCTGGACACGGGCGCTCTGACCACCGTATCTGTAAGTAAATCCAAAGTTACCTCTGGACACGGACGCACCGACCACGGTATCTGTCAATGAATCCCAAGTTACCTCTAGACTCGGACGCTCTGACCACGGTATCTGTAAGTGAATCTCAAGTTACCTCAAGACACGGACATTCTGACCACGGTGTCTGTAAGTGAATCCCAAGTTACCTCTAGACACGGACGCTCTGACCACGGTATCTGTAAGTAAATTCCAAGTTACATTCAGACAAGGACGCTCTGACCACGGTATCTGTAAGTAAATTCCAAGTTACATTTAGACATGGACGCTCTGACCACGCTATCTGTAAGTAAACCCCAAGTTACATTCAGAAACGGACGCGCTGACCACGGTATCTGTAAGTAAATCCCAAGTTACCTCTAGACACGGACGCTCTGACTACGGTATCTATAAGTGAATGCCACGTTACCTCTGGACTCGGACGCTCTGACCACGGTATCTGTAAGTGAATCTCAAGTTACCTGTAGACACATACGCTCTGACCACGGTATCTGTAAATGAATCCCAACTTACCTCTAGACTCGGAGGCTCTGACCAAGGTATCTATAAATGAATCCCCATTTACCGCTAGACACGGACGCTTTGACTACGGTATCTGCAAATGAATCTCAAGTTACCTCTAGACACGGATGCTCTGGCCACGGAATCTGTAAATGAACCCCAAGTTATCTCTAGACACGGACGCTCTGACCACGGTATCTGTAAGTAAATTCTAAGTTACCTCTAGACACGGACGCTCTGACCACGGTATCTGTAAATGAATCCCAAGTCACCTCTAGACTCAGACGCTCTAAACACGGTATCTGTGACTAAATCCCAAGTTACCTCTAGAAACGGACGCTCTGACCACGGTATCTGTAAATCCCAAGTTATCTGTAGACACGGACGCTCTAACCACGGTATCTGTAAGTAAATCCCAAGTTACCTCTAGACACGGACGCTCTGACCACAGTATCTGTAAATTACGAGTTGCCTCTAGACACGGACGCTCTGACCACGGTATCTGTAAGTGAATCTCAAATAACCTGTAGACAAGGACGCTTTGACCACGGTATCTGTAAATCACAAGTTACCTCTAGACACGGACGCTCTGACTACCGTATCTGTAAGTGAATCCCGAATTACTTCAAGAAACGGACCCCCTGACCACGGTATCTGTAAGTAAATTCCAAGTTACCTCTAGACACGGACGCTCTGACTACGGTATCTGTAAGTAAATCCCGAGCTACATTTGGACACGGACGCTCTGACCACGGTATCTGTAAGTGAATCACAAGTTACATTTAGACACGGATGCTCAGACCACGGTATCTGACAGTAAATCCAAAGTTACCTGTAGACACGGACGTTCTGACCAGGGTATCTGTAAATGAATCCCAAGTTACCTCTAGACTAGGACGCTCTGACCACGGTATCTGTAAGTGAATCTCAAGTTATCTCTAGACAAGGACGCTTTGACCACGGTATCTGTAAATCACAAGTTACCTCTAGACACGGGCGCTCTGACCACGGTATCTGTAAGTAAATCCCAAGTTACATTTAGACACGGACGCTCTGACTACGGTATCTGTAAGTAAATCCCAAGTTACATTACACACGGACGCTCTGACCACGGTATCTGTAGGTAAATTCCAAGTTACATTTAGACACGGACGCTCTGACCACGGTATCTGTAAGTAAATCCCAAGTTACAGTTAGAAGCGGACGCTCTGACCACGGTATCTGTAAGTAAATCCCAAGTTACCTCTAGACACGGACGCTCTGAACATGGAATCTGTAAGTGAATTCCAAGCTACCTCGAGACGCGGACGCTTTGACCACGGTATCTGTAAATCACAAGTTACCTGTAGACATGGACGCTCTGACCACGGTATCTGTAAGCAAATCCCTAGTTACGTCTGGACACGGACGCTCTGACCACGGTATCTGCAAATGAATCCCAAGTTACTTCTAGACACGGACGCTCTGACCACGGTATCTATCAATGAATCCCAAGTAACCTCTAGATTCGGACGCTCTGACTACGGTATCTATAAGTGAATGCCACGTTACCTCTGGACTCGGACGCTCTGACCACGGTATCTGTAAGTGAACTTCAAGTTACCTGTAGACACATACGCTCTGACCACGGTATCTGTAAATGAATCCCAACTTACCTCTAGACTCGGAGGCTCTGACCAAGGTATCTATAAATGAATCCCCATTTACCGCTAGACACGGACGCTTTGACTACGGTATCTGCAAATGAATCCCAAGTCACCTCTAGACTCAGACGCTCTAAACACGGTATCTGTGACTAAATCCCAAGTTACCTCTAGAAACGGACGCTCTGACCACGGTATCTGTAAATCCCAAGTTATCTGTAGACACGGACGCTCTAACCACGGTATCTGTAAGTAAATCCCAAGTTACCTCTAGACACGGACGCTCTGACCACAGTATCTGTAAATTACGAGTTGCCTCTAGACACGGACGCTCTGACCACGGTATCTGTAAGTGAATCTCAAATAACCTGTAGACAAGGACGCTTTGACCACGGTATCTGTAAATCACAAGTTACCTCAAGACACGGACGCTCTGACCACCGTATCTGTAAGTGAATCCCGAATTACTTCAACAAACGGACCCCCTGACCACGGTATCTGTAAGTAAATTCCAAGTTACCTCTAGACACGGACGCTCTGACTACGGTATCTGTAAGTAAATCCCGAGCTACATTTGGACACGGACGCTCTGACCGCGGTATCTGTAAGTGAATCACAAGTTACATTTAGACACGGATGCTCTGACCACGGTATCTGTAAGTAAATTCCAAGTAACCTCTAGACTCGGACGCTCTGACCACGGTATCTGACAGTAAATCCAAAGTTACCTGTAGACACGGACGTTGTGACCAGGGTATCTGTAAATGAATCAGAAGTTACCTCTAGACTAGGACGCTCTGACCACGGTATCTGTAAGTGAATCTCAAGTTACCTCTAGACAAGGACGCTTTGACCACGGTATCTGTAAATCACAAGTTACCTCTAGACACGGACGCTCTGACCACGGTATCTGTAAGTGAATCCCAAATCACTTCAAGAAACGGACCCCCTGACCACGGTATCTGTAAGTAAATACCAAGTTACATTTAAACACGGACGCTCTGACCACGGTATCTGTAAGTAAATTCCAAGTTACATTGAGACACGGACGCTTTGACCACGGTATCTGTATGTGAATGTTACCTCTAGACACCCACTCTTTGACCACGGTATCTGTAAGTGAATCACAAGTTATCTTATGACACGGAAGCTCTGGACACGGTATCTGTAAATTAATCCCAAGTTACCTTTAGACACGGACGCTCTGGCGACGGTATCCCTAAGTGAATCACAAGTTAATTTAGACACGGACGCTCTGACCACGGTATCTGTAAGTAAATTCCAAGTTACATTAAGACACGAACGCTCTGACCACGGTATCTGTAAGTAAATCCCAAGTTACAGTTAGAAGCGGACGCTGTGACCACGGTATCTGTAAGTAAATCCCAAGTTACCTCTAGACACGGACGCTCTGAACATGGAATCTGTAAGTGAATTCCAAGCTACCTCGAGACGCGGACGCTTTGACCACGGTATCTGTAAATCACAAGTTACCTGTAGACATGGACGCTCTGACCTCGGTATTTGTAAGCAAATCCCTAGTTACGTCTGGACACGGACGCTCTGACCACGGTATCTGCAAATGAATCCCAAGTTACCTCTAGACACGGACGCTCTGACCTCGGTATCTATAAATGAATCCCAAGTAACCTCTAGATTCGGACGCTCTGACCACCGTATCTGTAAGTTAATCTCAAGTTACCTGTAGACAAGGACGCTCTGGCCACGGTATCTGTAAATGATTCCCAACTTACCTCTAGACTCGGACGCTCTGACCACGGTATCTGTCAGTGAATCTCACGTTACCTCTAGACACGGACGCTCTGACCACGGTATCTGTAAGTAAATCCCAAGTTACCTCTGGACACGGGCGCTCTGACCACCGTGTCTGTAAGTAAATCCAAAGTTACCTCTAGACTCGGACGCTATGACCACGGTATCTGTAAGTAAATCCAAAGTTACCTCTGGACACGGACGCACCGACCACGGTATCTGTCCATGAATCCCAAGTTACCTCTAGACTCGGACGCTCTGACCACGGTATCTGTAAGTGAATCTCAAGTTACCTCAAGACACGGACGTTCTGACCACGGTGTCTGTAAGTGAATCCCAAGTTACCTCTAGACACGGACGCTCTGACCACGGTATCTGTAAGTAAATTCCAAGTTACATTTAGACACGGACGCTCTGACCACGCTATCTGTAAGTAAATCCCAAGTTACATTCAGAAACGGACGCTCTGACCACGGAATCTGTAAGTAAATCCCAAGTTACCTCTAGACACGGACGCTCTGACTACGGTATCTATAAGTGAATGCCAAGTTACCTCTAGACACGGACGCTGTGACCACGGTATCTGTAAGTGAATCCCAAATTAACTCTAGACACGGGCGCTCTGCCCAGAATATCTGTAAGTGAATCCCAAGTTACCACTAGACACGGACGCTCTGAACATGGTATCTGTAAGTGAATTCCGACCTACCTCGAGACGCGAACGCTTTGACCACGGTATCTGTAAATCACAAGTTACCTGTAGACACGGACGCTCTGACCACGGTATCTGTCAGTAAATCCCCAGTTACGTCTGGACACGGACGCTCTGACCACGGTATCTGTAAGTGAATCTCAAGTTCCGTCTAGACACGGACGCTCTGACCCCGGTATCTATAAATGGATCCCAAGTAACCTCTAGACTCGGCGCTCTGACCACGGTATCTGTAAGTGAATCTCAAGTTACATTTAGAAACGGACGCTCTGACCACGGTATCTGTAAGTAAATCCCAAGTTACCTCTAGACACGGACGCTCTGACCACGGTATCTGCAAGTGAATCCCAAGTTACATTTAGAAACGGACGCTCTGACCACGGTATCTGTAAGTAAATCCCAAGTTACCTCTAGACACGGACGCTCTGACCACGGTATCTGTAAGTAAATCCCAAGTTACATTTAGACACGGACGCTCTGACTACGGTATCTGTAAGTAAATCCCAAGTTACATTACACACGGACGCTCTGACCACGGTATCTGTAGGTAAATTCCAAGTTACATTTAGACACGGACGCTCTGACCACGGTATCTGTAAGTAAATCCCAAGTTACAGTTAGAAGCGGACGCTCTGACCACGGTATCTGTAAGTAAATCCCAAGTTACCTCTAGACACGGACGCTCTGAACATGGAATCTGTAAGTGAATTCCAAGCTACCTCGAGACGCGGACGCTTTGACCACGGTATCTGTAAATCACAAGTTACCTGTAGACATGGACGCTCTGACCACGGTATCTGTAAGCAAATCCCCAGTTACGTCTGGACACGGACGCTCTGACCACGGTATCTGTAAGTGAATCTCAAGTTCCGTCCAGACACGGACGCTCTGACCCCGGTATCTATAAATGGATCCCAAGTAACCTCTAGACTCGGCGCTCTGACCACGGTATCTGTAAGTGAATCTCAAGTTACATTTAGAAACGGACGCTCTGACCACGGTATCTGTAAGTAAATCCCAAGTTACCTCTAGACACGGACGCTCTGACCACGGTATCTGCAAGTGAATCCCAAGTTACATTTAGAAACGGACGCTCTGACCACGGTATCTGTAAGTAAATCCCAAGTTACCTCTAGACACGGGCGCTCTGACCACGGTATCTGTAAGTAAATCCCAAGTTACATTTAGACACGGACGCTCTGACTACGGTATCTGTAAGTAAATCCCAAGTTACATTACACACGGACGCTCTGACCACGGTATCTGTAGGTAAATTCCAAGTTACATTTAGACACGGACGCTCTGACCACGGTATCTGTAAGTAAATCCCAAGTTACAGTTAGAAGCGGACGCTCTGACCACGGTATCTGTAAGTAAATCCCAAGTTACCTCTAGACACGGACGCTCTGAACATGGAATCTGTAAGTGAATTCCAAGCTACCTCGAGACGCGGACGCTTTGACCACGGTATCTGTAAATCACAAGTTACCTGTAGACATGGACGCTCTGACCACGGTATCTGTAAGCAAATCCCTAGTTACGTCTGGACACGGACGCTCTGACCACGGTATCTGCAAATGAATCCCAAGTTACTTCTAGACACGGACGCTCTGACCACGGTATCTATCAATGAATCCCAAGTAACCTCTAGATTCGGACGCTCTGACCACCGTATCTGTAAGTTAATCTCAAGTTACCTGTAGACAAGGACGCTCTGGCCACGGTATCTGTAAATGATTCCCAACTTACCTCTAGACTCGGACGCTCTGACCACGGTATCTGTCAGTGAATCTCACGTTACCTCTAGACACGGACGCTCTGACCACGGTATCTGTAAGTAAATCCCAAGTTACCTCTGGACACGGGCGCTCTGACCACCGTATCTGTAAGTAAATCCAAAGTTACCTCTGGACACGGACGCACCGACCACGGTATCTGTCAATGAATCCCAAGTTACCTCTAGACTCGGACGCTCTGACCACGGTATCTGTAAGTGAATCTCAAGTTACCTCAAGACACGGACATTCTGACCACGGTGTCTGTAAGTGAATCCCAAGTTACCTCTAGACACGGACGCTCTGACCACGGTATCTGTAAGTAAATTCCAAGTTACATTCAGACAAGGACGCTCTGACCACGGTATCTGTAAGTAAATTCCAAGTTACATTTAGACATGGACGCTCTGACCACGCTATCTGTAAGTAAACCCCAAGTTACATTCAGAAACGGACGCGCTGACCACGGTATCTGTAAGTAAATCCCAAGTTACCTCTAGACACGGACGCTCTGACTACGGTATCTATAAGTGAATGCCACGTTACCTCTGGACTCGGACGCTCTGACCACGGTATCTGTAAGTGAATCTCAAGTTACCTGTAGACACATACGCTCTGACCACGGTATCTGTAAATGAATCCCAACTTACCTCTAGACTCGGAGGCTCTGACCAAGGTATCTATAAATGAATCCCCATTTACCGCTAGACACGGACGCTTTGACTACGGTATCTGCAAATGAATCTCAAGTTACCTCTAGACACGGATGCTCTGGCCACGGAATCTGTAAATGAACCCCAAGTTATCTCTAGACACGGACGCTCTGACCACGGTATCTGTAAGTAAATTCTAAGTTACCTCTAGACACGGACGCTCTGACCACGGTATCTGTAAATGAATCCCAAGTCACCTCTAGACTCAGACGCTCTAAACACGGTATCTGTGACTAAATCCCAAGTTACCTCTAGAAACGGACGCTCTGACCACGGTATCTGTAAATCCCAAGTTATCTGTAGACACGGACGCTCTAACCACGGTATCTGTAAGTAAATCCCAAGTTACCTCTAGACACGGACGCTCTGACCACAGTATCTGTAAATTACGAGTTGCCTCTAGACACGGACGCTCTGACCACGGTATCTGTAAGTGAATCTCAAATAACCTGTAGACAAGGACGCTTTGACCACGGTATCTGTAAATCACAAGTTACCTCTAGACACGGACGCTCTGACCACCGTATCTGTAAGTGAATCCCGAATTACTTCAAGAAACGGACCCCCTGACCACGGTATCTGTAAGTAAATTCCAAGTTACCTCTAGACACGGACGCTCTGACTACGGTATCTGTAAGTAAATCCCGAGCTACATTTGGACACGGACGCTCTGACCACGGTATCTGTAAGTGAATCACAAGTTACATTTAGACACGGATGCTCAGACCACGGTATCTGACAGTAAATCCAAAGTTACCTGTAGACACGGACGTTCTGACCAGGGTATCTGTAAATGAATCCCAAGTTACCTCTAGACTAGGACGCTCTGACCACGGTATCTGTAAGTGAATCTCAAGTTATCTCTAGACAAGGACGCTTTGACCACGGTATCTGTAAATCACAAGTTACCTCTAGACACGGACGCTCTGACCACGGTATCTGTAAGTGAATCCCAAATCACTTCAAGAAACGGACCCCCTGACCACGGTATCTGTAAGTAAATACCAAGTTACATTTAAACACGGACGCTCTGACCACGGTATCTGTAAGTAAATTCCAAGTTACATTGAGACACGGACGCTTTGACCACGGTATCTGTATGTGAATGTTACCTCTAGACACCCACTCTTTGACCACGGTATCTGTAAGTGAATCACAAGTTATCTTATGACACGGAAGCTCTGGACACGGTATCTGTAAATTAATCCCAAGTTACCTTTAGACACGGACGCTCTGGCGACGGTATCCCTAAGTGAATCACAAGTTAATTTAGACACGGACGCTCTGACCACGGTATCTGTAAGTAAATCCCAAGCTACATTTAGACACGGACGCTCTGACCACGGTATCTATAATTAAATCCCAATTTACCTCTAGACACGGACGCTCTGGACATGGAATCTTTAAGTGAATTCCAAGCTACCTCGAGACGCGGACGCTTTGACCACGGTATCTGTAAATCACAAGTTACCTGTAGACATGGACGCTCTGACCACGGTATCTGTAAGCAAATCCCTAATTACGTCTGGACACGGACGCTCTGACCACAGTATCTGCAAATGAATCCCAAGTTACCTCTAGACACGGACGCTCTGACCACGGTATCTATAAATGAATCCCAAGTAACCTCTAGATTCGGACGCTCTGACCACCGTATCTGTAAGTTAATCTCAAGTTACCTGTAGACAAGGACGCTCTGGCCACGGTATCTGTAAATGATTCCCAACTTACCTCTAGACTCGGACGCTCTGACCACGGTATGTGTCAGTGAATCTCACGTTACCTCTAGACACGGACGCTCTGACCACGGTATCTGTAAGTAAATCCCAAGTTACCTCTGGACACGGGCGCTCTGACCACCGTATCTGTAAGTAAATCCAAAGTTACCTCTAGACTCGGACGCTATGACCACGGTATCTGTAAGTAAATCCAAAGTTACCTCTGGACACGGACGCACCGACCACGGTATCTGTCAATGAATCCCAAGTTACCTCTAGACTCGGACGCTCTGCCCACGGTATCTGTAAGTGAATCTCAAGTTACCTCAAGACACGGACGTTCTGACCACGGTGTCTGTAAGTGAATCCCAAGTTACCTCTAGACACGGACGCTCTGACCACGGTATCTATAAGTAAATTCCAAGTTACATTTAGACAAGGACGCTCTGACCACGGTATCTGTAAGTAAATTCCAAGTTACATTTAGACACGGACGCTCTGACCACGCTATCTGTAAGTAAATCCCAAGTTACATTCAGAAACGGACGCTCTGACCACGGTATCTGTAAGTAAATCCCAAGTTACCTCTAGACACGGACGCTCTGACTACGGTATCTATAAGTGAATGCCAAGTTACCTCTAGACACGGACGCTGTGACCACGGTATCTGTAAGTGAATCCCAAATTAACTCTAGACACGGGCGCTCTGCCCAGAGTATCTGTAAGTGAATCCCAAGTTACCTCTAGACACGGACGCTCTGAACATGGTATCTGTAAGTGAATTCCAAGCTACCTCGAGTCGCGAACGCTTTGACCACGGTATCTGTAAATCACAAGTTACCTGTAGACACGGACGCTCTGACCAAGGTATCTGTCAGTAAATCCCTAGTTACGTCTGGACACGGACGCTCTGACCCCGGTATCTGTAAGTGAATCTCAAGTTCCGTCCAGACACGGACGCTCTGACCCCGGTATCTATAAATGAATCCCAAGTAACCTCTAGACTCGGACGCTCTGACCACGGTATCTGTAAGTGAATCTCAAGTTACATTTAGAAACGGACGCTCTGACCACGGTATCTGTAAGTAAATCCCAAGTTACCTCTAGACACGGACGCTCTGACCACGGTATCTGCAAGTGAATCCCAAGTTACATTTAGAAACGGACGCTCTGACCACGGTATCTGTAAGTAAATCCCAAGTTACCTCTAGACACGGACGCTCTGACCACGGTATCTCTAAGTAAATCCCAAGTTACATTTAGACACGGACGCTCTGACTACGGTATCTGTAAGTAAATCCCAAGTTACATTACACACGGACGCTCTGACCACGGTATCTGTAAGTAAATCCCAAGTTACAGTTAGAAGCGGACGCTCTGACCACGGTATCTGTAAGTAAATCCCAAGTTACCTCTAGACACGGAGGCTCTGAACATGGAATCTGTAAGTGAATTCCAAGTTACCTCGAGACGCGGACGCTTTGACCACGGTATCTGTAAATCACAAGTTACCTGTAGACATGGACGCTCTGACCACGGTGTCTGTAAGCAAATCCCTAGTTACGTCTGGACACGGACGCTCTGACCACGGTATCTGCAAATGAATCCCAAGTTACCTCTAGACACGGACGCTCTGACCACGGTATCTATCAATGAATCCCAAGTAACCTCTAGATTCGGACGCTCTGACCACCGTATCTGTAAGTTACTCTCAAGTTACCTGTAGACAAGGACGCTCTGGCCACGGTATCTGTAAATGATTCCCAACTTACCTCTAGACTCGGACGCTCTGACCACGGTATCTGTCAGTGAATCTCACGTTACCTCTAGACACGGACGCTCTGACCACGGTATCTGTAAGTAAATCCCAAGTTACCTCTGGACACGGGCGCTCTGACCACCGTATCTGTAAGTAAATCCAAAGTTACCTCTAGACTCGGACGCTATGACCACGGTATCTGTAAGTAAATCCAAAGTTACCTCTGGACACGGACGCACCGACCACGGTATCTGTCAATGAATCCCAAGTTACCTCTAGACTCGGACGCTCTGACCACGGTATCTGTAAGTGAATCTCAAGTTACCTCAAGACACGGACGTTCGGACCACGGTGTCTGTAAGTGAATCCCAAGTTACCTCTAGACACGGACGCTCTGACCACGGTATCTGTAAGTAAATTCCAAGTTACATTCAGACAAGGACGCTCTGACCACGGTATCTGTAAGTAAATTCCAAGTTACATTTAGACACGGACGCTCTGACCACGCTATCTGTAAGTAAATCCCAAGTTACATTCAGAAACGGACGCTCTGACCACGGTATCTGTAAGTAAATCCCAAGTTACCTCTAGACACGGACGCTCTGACTACGGTATCTATAAGTGAATGCCAAGTTACCTCTAGACACGGACGCTGTGACCACGGTATCTGTAAGTGAATCCCAAATTAACTCTAGACACGGGCGCTCTGCCCAGAGTATCTGTAAGTGAATCCCAAGTTACCTCTAGACACGGACGCTCTGAACATGGTATCTGTAAGTGAATTCCAAGCTACCTCGAAACGCGAACGCTTTGACCACGCTATCTGTAAATCACAAGTTACCTGTAGACGCGGACGCTCTGACCACGGTATCTGTCAGTAAATCCCCAGTTACGTCTGGACACGGACGCTCTGACCACGGTATCTGTAAGTGAATCTCAAGTTCCGTCTAGACACGGACGCTCTGACCCCGGTATCTATAAATGAATCCCAACTAACCTCTAGACTCGGACGCTCTGACCACGGTATCTGTAAGTGAATCTTAAGTTACCTGTAGACACAGACGCTCTGACCACGGTATCTGTAAATGAATCCCAACTTACCTCTAGACTCGGACGCTCTGACCACGGTATCTATAAATGAATCCCAATTTATCGCTAGACACGGACGTATTGACTACGGTATCTGCAAATGAATCTCAAGTTACCTCTAGACACGGATGCTCTGGCCACGGAATCTGTAAATGAACCCCAAGTTATCTCTAGACACGGACGCTCTGACCACGGTATCTGTAAGTAAATTCTAAGTTACCTCTAGACACGGACGCTCTGACCAGGGTATCTGTAAATGAATCCCAAGTCACCTCTAGACTCAGACGCTCTCAACACGGTATCTGTGACTAAATCCCAAGTTACCTCTAGACACGGACGCTCTGACCACGGTATCTGTAAATCACAAGTTACGTCTAGACACGGACGCTATGACCACGGTATCCGTAAGTAAATTCTAAGCTACCTCTAGACACGGACGCTCTGACCACGGTATTTGTCAGTGAATCCCGAGATACCTCTAGAAACGGACGCCCTGACCACGGTACCTATCAATGAATCCCAAGTTACCTCTAGACTAGGACGCTCTGACCACGGTATCTGTAAGTAAATTCCAAGTAACCTCTAGACTCGGACGCTCTGACCACGGTATCTGAAAGTAAATCCAAAGTTACCTGTAGATACGGACGTTCTGACCACGGTATCTGTAAATGAATCCCAAGTTACCTCTAGACTAGGACGCTCTGACCACGGTATCTGTAAGTGAATCTCAAGTTACCTCTAGACAAGGACGCTTTGACCACGGTATCTGTAAATCACAAGTTACCTCTAGACACGGACGCTCTGACCACGGTATCTGTAAGTGAATCACGAATTACTTCAAGAAACGGACCCCCTGACCACGGTGTCTGTAAGTAAATTCCAAGTTACCTCTAGACACGGCCGCTCTGACCACGGTATCTGTAAGTAAATTCCAAGTTACATTGAGACACGGACACTCTGACCACGGTATCTGTAAGTGAATGTTACCTCTAGACACCCACTCTTTGACCACGGTATCTGTAAGTGAATCACAAGTTATCTTATGACACGGAAGCTCTGAACACGGTATCTGTAAATTAATCCCAAGTTACCTTTAGACACGGACGCTCTGGCGACGGTATCCGTAAGTGAATCACAAGTTAATTTAGACACGGACGCTCTGACCACGGTATCTGTAAGTAAATCCCGAGCTACATTTAGACACGGACGCTCTGACCACGGTATCTGTAAGTGAATCACAAGTTACATTTAGACACGGATGCTCTGACCACGGTATCTGTAAGTAAATCCCAAGCTACTTCTAGACACGAACACTCTAACCACGGTATACGTAAATTAATCCCAAGTTACTTCTAGACACGGACGCTCTGACCACGGTATCTGTCAGTGAATCGCGAGTTACCTCTAGACACGGACGCTCTGACCACGGTATCTGTAAGTAAATCCCAAGTTACTTCTAGACACGGACGCTCTGACCACCGTATCTGTAAGTAAATCCCAAGTTACCTCTAGACTCGGACGCTCTGACCACGGTATCTGTACGTAAATCCCCAGTTACCTCTAGACACGGACGCTCTGACCACGGTATCTGTAAGTAAATCCCAAGTTACATTTAGACACGGACGCTCTGACTACGGTATCTGTAAGTAAAT
>OZ025261.1:20244104-20395355 GCA_964019135.1 Arenicola marina
GTAGGCCAAGGTAGGAACTGGAGGGAGGGGAGTGGGGTGGCGGGGGCCAAGGTAGGAACTGGAGGAAGGGGGTGACGTGACCGAGGCCAAGGTAGGGCCTGGAGGGAGGGGGTGACGTGACCGAGGCCAAGGTAGGGTCTGGAGGGAGGGGCTGGCGTGGCCGAGGCCAAGGTAGGGTCTGGAGGGAGGGGGTGGCGTGGCCGAGGCCAAGGTAGGGACTAAAGGGAGGGGGGTGGCGTAGGCCAAGGTAGGAACTAGAGGGAGGAGGGTGGGGTGGCGGGGGCCAAGGCAGGAACTGTAGGAAGAGGGGGGGGGGGTGACGTGACCGAGGCCAAGGTAGGGTCTGGAGGGAGGGGGTGGCGTGGCCGAGGCCAAGGTAGGGTCTGGAGGGAGGGGGTGGCGTGGCCGAGGCCAAGGTAGGGTCTGGAGGGAGGGGGTGGCGTGGCCGAGGCCAAGGTAGGGTCTGGAGGGAGGGGCTGGCGTGGCCGAGGCCAAGGTAGGGTCTGGAGGGAGGGGGTGGCGTGGCCGAGGCCAAGGTAGGGACTAAAGGGAGGGGGGTGGCGTAGGCCAAGGTAGGAACTGGAGGGAGGAGGGTGGGGTGGCGGGGGCCAAGGCAGGAACTGGAGGAAGAGGGGGGGGGGGTGACGTGGCCGAGGCCAAGGTAGGGTCTGGAGGGAGGGGGTCGCGTGGCCGAGGCCAAGGTGGGCTGAGGCTTTGGTATCAAGCAATGTATAACAATGCATGTATTCTTTATTTGTTATATACATCTCTTGGGTTCATTACCATACTCTCAAGTTACCTCTAGACACGGATGCTCTGGCCACGGAATCTGTAAATGAACCCCAAGTTATCTCTAGACACGGACGCTCTGACCACGGTATCTGTAAGTAAATTCTAAGTTACCTCTAGACACGGACGCTCTGACCACGGTATCTGTAAATGAATCCCAAGTCACCTCTAGACTCAGACGCTCTAAACACGGTATCTGTGACTAAATCCCAAGTTACCTCTAGAAACGGACGCTCTGACCACGGTTTCTGTAAATCCCAAGTTATCTGTAGACACGGACGCTCTAACCACGGTATCTGTAAGTAAATCCCAAGTTACCTCTAGACACGGACGCTCTGACCACAGTATCTGTAAATTACAAGTTGCCTCTAGACACGGACGCTCTGACCACGGTATCTGTAAGTGAATCTCAAATAACCTGTAGACAAGGACGCTTTGACCACGGTATCTGTAAATCACAAGTTACCTCTAGACACGGACGCTCTGACCACGGTATCTGTAAGTGAATCCCGAATTACTTCAAGAAACGGACCCCCTGACCACGGTATCTGTAAGTAAATTCCAAGTTACCTCTAGACACGGACGCTCTGACCACGGTATCTGTAAGTAAATCCCGAGCTACATTTGGACACGGACGCTCTGACCACGGTATATGTAAGTGAATCACAAGTTACATTTAGACACGGATGCTCTGACCACGGTATCTGTAAGTAAATCCCAAGCTACTTCTAGACACGAACACTCTAACCACGGTATACGTAAATTAATCCCAAGTTACTTCTAGACACGGACGCTCTGACCACGGTATCTGTCAGTGAATCGCGAGTTACCTCTAGACAAGGACGCTCTGACCACGGTATCTGTAAGTAAATCCCAAGTTACTTCTAGACACGGACGCTCTGACCACCGTATCTGTAAGTAAATCCCAAGTTACCTCTAGACTCGGACGCTCTGACCACGGTATCTGTACGTAAATCCCAAGTTACCTCTGGCCACGGACGCACTAACCACGGTATACGTAAATTAATCCCAAGTTACTTCTAGACACGGACGCTCTGACCACGGTATCTGTCAGTGAATCGCGAGTTACCTCTAGACAAGGACGCTCTGACCACGGTATCTGTAAGTAAATCCCAAGTTACTTCTAGACACGGACGCTCTGACCACCGTATCTGTAAGTAAATCCCAAGTTACCTCTAGACTCGGACGCTCTGACCACGGTATCTGTAAGTAAATTCCAAGTAACCTCTAGACTCGGACGCTCTGACCACGGTATCTGAAAGTAAATCCAAAGTTACCTGTAGACACGGACGTTCTGACCAGGGTATCTGTAAATGAATCCCAAGTTACCTCTAGACTAGGACGCTCTGACCACGGTATCTGTAAGTGAATCT
Source organism: Arenicola marina (assembly GCA_964019135.1). Lineage (NCBI taxonomy): Eukaryota > Metazoa > Annelida > Polychaeta > Arenicolidae > Arenicola > Arenicola marina. The sequence goes on from OZ025261.1 coordinate 20,246,288, forward strand.
CAAGTTACCTCTAGACAAGGACGCTTTGACCACGGTATCTGTAAATCACAAGTTACCTCTAGACACGGACGCTCTGACCACGGTATCTGTAAGTGAATCCCAAATCACTTCAAGAAACGGACCCCCTGACCACGGTATCTGTAAGTAAATACCAAGTTACATTTAAACACGGACGCTCTGACCACGGTATCTGTAAGTAAATTCCAAGTTACATTGAGACACGGACGCTTTGACCACGGTATCTGTATGTGAATGTTACCTCTAGACACCCACTCTTTAACCACGGTATCTGTAAGTGAATCACAAGTTATCTTATGACACGGAAGCTCTGGACACGGTATCTGTAAATTAATCCCAAGTTACCTTTAGACACGGACGCTCTGGCGACGGTATCCCTAAGTGAATCACAAGTTAATTTAGACACGGACGCTCTGACCACGGTATCTGTAAGTAAATCCCAAGCTACATTTAGACACGGACGCTCTGACCACCGTATCTATAAGTAAATCCCAAGTTACCTCTAGACACAGACACTCTGGACATGGAATCTTTAAGTGAATTCCAAGCTACCTCGAGACGCGGACGCTTTGACCACGGTATCTGTAAATCACAAGTTACCTGTAGACATGGACGCTCTGACCACGGTATCTGTAAGCAAATCCCTAGTTACGTCTGGACACGGACGCTCTGACCACAGTATCTGCAAATGAATCCCAAGTTACCTCTAGACACGGACGCTCTGACCACGGTATCTATAAATGAATCCCAAGTAACCTCTAGATTCGGACGCTCTGACCACCGTATCTGTAAGTTAATCTCAAGTTACCTGTAGACAAGGACGCTCTGGCCACGGTATCTGTAAATGATTCCCAACTTACCTCTAGACTCGGACGCTCTGACCACGGTATGTGTCAGTGAATCTCACGTTACCTCTAGACACGGACGCTCTGACCACGGTATCTGTAAGTAAATCCCAAGTTACCTCTGGACACGGGCGCTCTGACCACCGTATCTGTAAGTAAATCCAAAGTTACCTCTAGACTCGGACGCTATGACCACGGTATCTGTAAGTAAATCCAAAGTTACCTCTGGACACGGACGCACCGACCACGGTATCTGTCAATGAATCCCAAGTTACCTCTAGACTCGGACGCTCTGCCCACGGTATCTGTAAGTGAATCTCAAGTTACCTCAAGACACGGACGTTCTGACCACGGTGTCTGTAAGTGAATCCCAAGTTACCTCTAGACACGGACGCTCTGACCACGGTATCTATAAGTAAATTCCAAGTTACATTTAGACAAGGACGCTCTGACCACGGTATCTGTAAGTAAATTCCAAGTTACATTTAGACACCGACGCTCTGACCACGCTATCTGAAAGTAAATCCCAAGTTACATTCAGAAACGGACGCTCTGACCACGGTATCTGTAAGTAAATCCCAAGTTACCTCTAGACACGGACGCTCTGACTACGGTATCTATAAGTGAATGCCAAGTTACCTCTAGACACGGACGCTGTGACCACGGTATCTGTAAGTGAATCCCAAGTTACCTCTAGACACGGACGCTCTGAACATGGTATCTGTAAGTGAATTCCAAGCTACCTCGAGACGCGAACGCTTTGACCACGGTATCTGTAAATCACAAGTTACCTGTAGACACGGACGCTCTGACCACGGTATCTGTCAGTAAATCCCCAGTTACGTCTGGACACGGACGCTCTGACCACGGTATCTGTAAGTGAATCTCAAGTTCCGTCCAGACACGGACGCTCTGACCACGGTATCTGTAAGTAAATCCCAAGTTACCTCTAGACACGGACGCTCTGACCACGGTATCTGCAAGTGAATCCCAAGTTACATTTAGAAACGGACGCTCTGACCACGGTATCTGTAAGTAAATCCCAAGTTACGTCTGGACACGGACGCTCTGACCACGGTATCTGTAAGTGAATCTCAAGTTCCGTCCAGACACGGACGCTCTGACCCCGGTATCTATAAATGAATCCCAAGTAACCTCTAGACTCGGACGCTCTGACCACGGTATCTGTAAGTGAATCTCAAGTTACATTTAGAAACGGACGCTCTGACCACGGTATCTGTAAGTAAATCCCAAGTTACCTCTAGACACGGACGCTCTGACCACGGTATCTGCAAGTGAATCCCAAGTTACATTTAGAAACGGACGCTCTGACCACGGTATCTGTAAGTAAATCCCAAGTTACCTCTAGACACGGACGCTCTGACCACGGTATCTGTAAGTAAATCCCAAGTTACATTTAGACACGGACGCTCTGACTACGGTATCTGTAAGTAAATCCCAAGTTACATTACACACGGACGCTCTGACCACGGTATCTGTAAGTAAATCCCAAGTTACAGTTAGAAGCGGACGCTCTGACCACGGTATCTGTAAGTAAATCCCAAGTTACCTCTAGACACGGAGGCTCTGAACATGGAATCTGTAAGTGAATTCCAAGCTACCTCGAGACGCGGACGCTTTGACCACGGTATCTGTAAATCACAAGTTACCTGTAGACATGGACGCTCTGACCACGGTGTCTGTAAGCAAATCCCTAGTTACGTCTGGACACGGACGCTCTGACCACGGTATCTGCAAATGAATCCCAAGTTACCTCTAGACACGGACGCTCTGACCACGGTATCTATCAATGAATCCCAAGTAACCTCTAGATTCAGACGCTCTGACCACCGTATCTGTAAGTTAATCTCAAGTTACCTGTAGACTAGGACGCTCTGGCCACGGTATCTGTAAATGATTCCCAACTTACCTCTAGACTCGGACGCTTTGACCACGGTATCTGTAAATCACAAGTTACCTGTAGACATGGACGCTCTGACCACGGTATCTGTAAGCAAATCCCTAGTTACGTCTGGACACGGACGCTCTGACCACAGTATCTGCAAATGAATCCCAAGTTACCTCTAGACACGGACGCTCTGACCACGGTATCTATAAATGAATCCCAAGTAACCTCTAGATTCGGACGCTCTGACCACCGTATCTGTAAGTTAATCTCAAGTTACCTGTAGACAAGGACGCTCTGGCCACGGTATCTGTAAATGATTCCCAACTTACCTCTAGACTCGGACGCTCTGACCACGGTATGTGTCAGTGAATCTCACGTTACCTCTAGACACGGACGCTCTGACCACGGTATCTGTAAGTAAATCCCAAGTTACCTCTGGACACGGGCGCTCTGACCACCGTATCTGTAAGTAAATCCAAAGTTACCTCTAGACTCGGACGCTATGACCACGGTATCTGTAAGTAAATCCAAAGTTACCTCTGGACACGGACGCACCGACCACGGTATCTGTCAATGAATCCCAAGTTACCTCTAGACTCGGACGCTCTGCCCACGGTATCTGTAAGTGAATCTCAAGTTACCTCAAGACACGGACGTTCTGACCACGGTGTCTGTAAGTGAATCCCAAGTTACCTCTAGACACGGACGCTCTGACCACGGTATCTATAAGTAAATTCCAAGTTACATTTAGACAAGGACGCTCTGACCACGGTATCTGTAAGTAAATTCCAAGTTACATTTAGACACCGACGCTCTGACCACGCTATCTGTAAGTAAATCCCAAGTTACATTCAGAAACGGACGCTCTGACCACGGTATCTGTAAGTAAATCCCAAGTTACCTCTAGACACGGACGCTCTGACTACGGTATCTATAAGTGAATGCCAAGTTACCTCTAGACACGGACGCTGTGACCACGGTATCTGTAAGTGAATCCCAAGTTACCTCTAGACACGGACGCTCTGAACATGGTATCTGTAAGTGAATTCCAAGCTACCTCGAGACGCGAACGCTTTGACCACGGTATCTGTAAATCACAAGTTACCTGTAGACACGGACGCTCTGACCACGGTATCTGTCAGTAAATCCCCAGTTACGTCTGGACACGGACGCTCTGACCACGGTATCTGTAAGTGAATCTCAAGTTCCGTCCAGACACGGACGCTCTGACCCCGGTATCTATAAATGAATCCCAAGTAACCTCTAGACTCGGACGCTCTGACCACGGTATCTGTAAGTGAATCTCAAGTTACATTTAGAAACGGACGCTCTGACCACGGTATCTGTAAGTAAATCCCAAGTTACCTCTAGACACGGACGCTCTGACCACGGTATCTGCAAGTGAATCCCAAGTTACATTTAGAAACGGACGCTCTGACCACGGTATCTGTAAGTAAATCCCAAGTTACGTCTGGACACGGACGCTCTGACCACGGTATCTGTAAGTGAATCTCAAGTTCCGTCCAGACACGGACGCTCTGACCCCGGTATCTATAAATGAATCCCAAGTAACCTCTAGACTCGGACGCTCTGACCACGGTATCTGTAAGTGAATCTCAAGTTACATTTAGAAACGGACGCTCTGACCACGGTATCTGTAAGTAAATCCCAAGTTACCTCTAGACACGGACGCTCTGACCACGGTATCTGCAAGTGAATCCCAAGTTACATTTAGAAACGGACGCTCTGACCACGGTATCTGTAAGTAAATCCCAAGTTACCTCTAGACACGGACGCTCTGACCACGGTATCTGTAAGTAAATCCCAAGTTACATTTAGACACGGACGCTCTGACTACGGTATCTGTAAGTAAATCCCAAGTTACATTACACACGGACGCTCTGACCACGGTATCTGTAAGTAAATCCCAAGTTACAGTTAGAAGCGGACGCTCTGACCACGGTATCTGTAAGTAAATCCCAAGTTACCTCTAGACACGGAGGCTCTGAACATGGAATCTGTAAGTGAATTCCAAGCTACCTCGAGACGCGGACGCTTTGACCACGGTATCTGTAAATCACAAGTTACCTGTAGACATGGACGCTCTGACCACGGTGTCTGTAAGCAAATCCCTAGTTACGTCTGGACACGGACGCTCTGACCACGGTATCTGCAAATGAATCCCAAGTTACCTCTAGACACGGACGCTCTGACCACGGTATCTATCAATGAATCCCAAGTAACCTCTAGATTCAGACGCTCTGACCACCGTATCTGTAAGTTAATCTCAAGTTACCTGTAGACTAGGACGCTCTGGCCACGGTATCTGTAAATGATTCCCAACTTACCTCTAGACTCGGACGCTTTGACCACGGTATCTGTAAATCACAAGTTACCTGTAGACATGGACGCTCTGACCACGGTATCTGTAAGCAAATCCCTAGTTACGTCTGGACACGGACGCTCTGACCACAGTATCTGCAAATGAATCCCAAGTTACCTCTAGACACGGACGCTCTGACCACGGTATCTATAAATGAATCCCAAGTAACCTCTAGATTCGGACGCTCTGACCACCGTATCTGTAAGTTAATCTCAAGTTACCTGTAGACAAGGACGCTCTGGCCACGGTATCTGTAAATGATTCCCAACTTACCTCTAGACTCGGACGCTCTGACCACGGTATGTGTCAGTGAATCTCACGTTACCTCTAGACACGGACGCTCTGACCACGGTATCTGTAAGTAAATCCCAAGTTACCTCTGGACACGGGCGCTCTGACCACCGTATCTGTAAGTAAATCCAAAGTTACCTCTAGACTCGGACGCTATGACCACGGTATCTGTAAGTAAATCCAAAGTTACCTCTGGACACGGACGCACCGACCACGGTATCTGTCAATGAATCCCAAGTTACCTCTAGACTCGGACGCTCTGCCCACGGTATCTGTAAGTGAATCTCAAGTTACCTCAAGACACGGACGTTCTGACCACGGTGTCTGTAAGTGAATCCCAAGTTACCTCTAGACACGGACGCTCTGACCACGGTATCTATAAGTAAATTCCAAGTTACATTCAGACAAGGACGCTCTGACCACGGTATCTGTAAGTAAATTCCAAGTTACATTTAGACACCGACGCTCTGACCACGCTATCTGTAAGTAAATCCCAAGTTACATTCAGAAACGGACGCTCTGACCACGGTATCTGTAAGTAAATCCCAAGTTACCTCTAGACACGGACGCTCTGACTACGGTATCTATAAGTGAATGCCAAGTTACCTCTAGACACGGACGCTGTGACCACGCTATCTGTAAGTGAATCCCAAGTTACCTCTAGACACGGACGCTCTGAACATGGTATCTGTAAGTGAATTCCAAGCTACCTCGAGACGCGAACGCTTTGACCACGGTATCTGTAAATCACAAGTTACCTGTAGACACGGACGCTCTGACCACGGTATCTGTCAGTAAATCCCCAGTTACGTCTGGACACGGACGCTCTGACCACGGTATCTGTAAATGAATCCCAAGTAACCTCTAGACTCGGACGCTCTGACCACGGTATCTGTAAGTGAATCTCAAGTTACATTTAGAAACGGACGCTCTGACCACGGTATCTGTAAGTAAATCCCAAGTTACCTCTAGACACGGACGCTCTGACCACGGTATCTGCAAGTGAATCCCAAGTTACATTTAGAAACGGACGCTCTGACCACGGTATCTGTAAGTAAATCCCAAGTTACCTCTAGACACGGACACTCTGACCACGGTATCTCTAAGTAAATCCCAAGTTACATTTAGACACGGACGCTCTGACTACGGTATCTGTAAGTAAATCCCAAGTTACATTACACACGGACGCTCTGACCACGGTATCTGTAAGTAAATCCCAAGTTACAGTTAGAAGCGGACGCTCTGACCACGGTATCTGTAAGTAAATCCCAAGTTACCTCTAGACACGGAGGCTCTGAACATGGAATCTGTAAGTGAATTCCAAGCTACCTCGAGACGCGGACGCTTTGACCACGGTATCTGTAAATCACAAGTTACCTGTAGACATGGACGCTCTGACCACGGTGTCTGTAAGCAAATCCCTAGTTACGTCTGGACACGGACGCTCTGACCACGGTATCTGTAAGTGAATCCCAAGTTACCTCTCGACACGGACGCTCTGACCACGGTATCTATCAATGAATCCCAAGTAACCTCTAGATTCAGACGCTCTGACCACCGTATCTGTAAGTTAATCTCAAGTTACCTGTAGACTAGGACGCTCTGGCCACGGTATCTGTAAATGATTCCCAACTTACCTCTAGACTCGGACGCTCTGACCACGGTATCTGTCAGTGAATCTCACGTTACCTCTAGACACGGACGCTCTGACCACGGTATCTGTAAGTAAATCCCAAGTTACCTCTGGACACGGGCGCTCTGACCACCGTATCTGTAAGTAAATCCAAAGTTACCTCTAGACTCGGACGCTATGACCACGGTATCTGTAAGTAAATCCAAAGTTACCTCTGGACACGGACGCACCGACCACGGTATCTGTCAATGAATCCCAAGTTACCTCTAGACTCGGACGCTCTGACCACGGTATCTGTAAGTGAATCTCAAGTTACCTCAAGACACGGACGTTCGGACCACGGTGTCTGTAAGTGAATCCCAAGTTACCTCTAGACACGGACGCTCTGACCACGGTATCTATAAGTAAATTCCAAGTTACATTCAGACAAGGACGCTCTGACCACGGTATCTGTAAGTAAATTCCAAGTTACATTTAGACACGGACGCTCTGACCACGCTATCTGTAAGTAAATCCCAAGTTACATTCAGAAACGGACGCTCTGACCACGGTATCTGTAAGTAAATCCCAAGTTATCTCTAGACACGGACGCTCTGACTACGGTATCTATAAGTGAATGCCAAGTTACCTCTAGACACGGACGCTGTGACCACGGTATCTGTAAGTGAATCCCAAATTAACTCTAGACACGGGCGCTCTGCCCAGAGTATCTGTAAGTGAATCCCAAGTTACCTCTAGACACGGACGCTCTGAACATGGTATCTGTAAGTGAATTCCAAGCTACCTCGAAACGCGAACGCTTTGACCACGGTATTTGTAAATCACAAGTTACCTGTAGACACGGACGCTCTGACCACGGTATCTGTCAGTAAATCCCCAGTTACGTCTGGACACGGACGCTCTGACCACGGTATCTGTAAGTGAATCTCAAGTTCCGTCTAGACACGGACGCTCTGACCCACCCCGGTATCTATAAATGAATCCCAACTAACCTCTAGACTCGGACGCTCTGACCACGGTATCTGTAAATCGCAAGTGACCTCTAGACACGGACCCTCTGACCATGGTATCTGTAAATCGTAAGTTACGTCCGTGTCTAGAGGTAACTTGGGATTCATTTACAGATATCGTGGTCAGGGCGTCCGTGTCTTGATGTGATTCGGGATTCACTTACAGATACCGTGGTCAGAGCGTCCGTGTCTAGCGGTAACTTGGGATTCCCTTACAGAACCGCGGTCAGAGCGTCCGTGTCTAGAGGTAACTTGGGATTTACAGATACAGTGGTCAGAGCGTCCTTGTCCAGAGGTAACTTGGGAGTTACGTACGGATACCGATGTCAGAGCGAACGTGTCTAGAGGTGACTTGTGATTTACAGATACCGTGGTCAAAGCGTCCTTGTCTAGAGGTAACTTGAGATTCACTTACAGATACCGTGGTTAGAGCGTCCGTGTCTACAGATAACTTGGGATTTACAGATACCGTGGTCAGAGCGTCCGTGTCTAGGGGTAACTTTGAATTTAGTCACAGATACCGTGGTCAGAGCGTCCGTGTCTAGAGGTAACTTAGAATTTACTTACAGATACCGTGGTCAGAGCGTCCGTGTCTAGAAATAACTTGGGATTCATTTACAGATTCCGTGGCCAGAGCATCCGTGTCTAGAGGTAACTTGGGATTCATTTACAGATACCGTAGTCAAAGCGTCCGTGTCTAGCGGTAATTATCGATTCACCCACCGATACCGTGGTCAGAGCGTCCGTGTCTAGAGGTAACTTGGGATTGATTTATAGATACCATGGTCAGAGCGTCCGTGTCTAGAGGTAACTTGGGATTCATTGACAGATACCGTGGTCAGAGCGTCCGTGTCTAGAGGTAACTTGAAATTCACTTACATGTGCCGTGGTCGGAGCGTCCGTGTCTAGAGGTAACTTGGGATTCATTTACAGATACCGTGGTCAGAGCTTCGGAGTCTAGGGGTAACTTGGGATTCATTTACATATACCGTGATCAGAGCGTCCGTGTCTAGAGGTAACTTGGGATTTACTTACAGATACCAAGGTCAGAGCGTCCGTGTCTAGAGGTAACTTGTAATTTACAGATACCGTGGTCAAAGCGTCCTTGTCTAGAGGTAACTTGGGATTCATTTACAGATACCGTGGTCAGGGCGTCCGTGTCTTGAGGTAATTCGGGATTCACTGACAGATACCGTGGTCAGAGCGTCCGTGTCTAGAGGTAACTTGGGATTCATTTACAGATACCGTGGTCAGGGCGTCCGTGTCTTGAGTTAATTCGGGATTCACTTACAGATACCGTGTTTAGAGCGTTCGTGTCAAGCGGTAACTTGAGATTCCCTTACAGAACCGCGGTCAGAGCGTCCGTGTCTAGAGGTAACTTGGGATTCCTTGATAGATACCGTGGTCAGAGTTCCGTGTCTAGAGGTGACTTGGGATTCATTGACAGATACCGTGGTCAAAGCTTCCGTGTCTAGAGGTTACTTGTGATTTACAGATACAGTGGTCAGAGCGTCCGTGTCCAGAGGTAACTTGGGAGTTACGTACACATACCGTAGTCAGAGCTTCCGAGTCTAGGGGTAACTTGGGATTCATTTACATATACCGTGATCAGAGCGTCCGTGTCTAGAGGTAACTTGGGATTTACTTACAGATACCAAGGTCAGAGCGTCCGTGTCTAGAGGTAACTTGTAATTTACAGATACCGTGGTCAAAGCGTCCTTGTCTAGAGGTAACTTGAGATTCACTTACAGATACCGTGGTCAGAGCGTCCTAGTCTAGAGGTAACTTGGGATTCATTGACAGATACCGTGGTCAAAGCGTCCGTGTCTAGAGGTGACTTGTGATTTACAGATACCGTGGTCAAAGCGTCCTTGTCTAGAGGTAACTTGAGATTCACTTACAGATACCGTGGTCAGAGCGTCCTAGTCTAGAGGTAACTTGGGATTCATTTACAGATACCGTGGTCAGAGCGTCCGTGTCTACAGGTAACTTTGGATTTACTTACAGATACCGTGGTCAGAGCGTCCGAGTCTAGAGGTTGGTTAGAATTTACTTACAGATACCGTGGTCAGAGCGTCCTAGTGTAGAGGTAACTTGGGATTCATTGACAGATACCGTGGTCAGAGCCTCCATGTCTAGAGGTAATTTAGAATTTACTTACGGATACCGTGGTCAGCGCGTCCGTGTCTAGAGGTAACTCGTGATTCACTTACGGATACCGTGGTCAGAGCGTCCGTGCCTAGAGGTAACTAGGGATTCACTGACAGATACCGTGGTCAGAGCGTCCTTGTCCAGAGGTAACTTAGGAGTTACGTACAGATACCGTGGTCAGAGCTTCCGAGTCTAGAGGTAACTTGGGATTCATTTACAGATACCGTGATCAGAGCGTCCGTGTCTAGAGGTAACTTGGGATTTACTTGCAGATACCGAGGTCAGAGCGTCCGTGTCTAGAGGTTACTTGTGATTGACAGATACCGTGGTCAAAGCGTCCTTGTCTAGAGGTAACTTGAGATTCACTTACAGATACCGTGGTCAGAGCGTCCTAGTCTAGAGGTAACTTGGGATTCATTTACAGATACCGTGGTCAGAGCGTCCGTGTCTACAGGTAACTTTGGATTTACTTACAGATACCGTGGTCAGAGCGTCCGAGTCTAGAGGTTGGTTAGAATTTACTTACAGATACCGTGGTCAGAGCGTCCTAGTGTAGAGGTAACTTGGGATTCATTGACAGATACCGTGGTCAGAGCCTCCGTGTCTAGAGGTAACTTAGAATTTACTTACGGATACCGTGGTCAGCGCGTCCGTGTCTAGAGGTATCTCGTGATTCACTTACGATACCGTGGTCAGAGCGTCCGTGCCTAGAGGTAACTAGGGATTCACTGACAGATACCGTGGTCAGAGCGTCCGTGTGTAGCGGTAACTTGTGATTCCCTTACAGAACGTCAAAGCTTCCGTGTCTAGAGGTAACTTGTGATTTACAGATACAGTGGTCAGAGCGTCCGTGTCCAGAGGTAACTTGGGAGTTACGTACAGATACCGTGGTCAGAGCTTCGGAGTCTAGGGGTAACTTGGGATTCATTTACAGATACCGTGATCAGAGCGTCCGTGTCTAGAGGTAACTTGGGATTTACTTACAGATACCAAGGTCAGAGCGTCCGTGTCTAGAGGTAACTTGTGATTTACAGATACCGTGGTCAAAGCGTCCTTGTCTAGAGGTAACTTGAGATTCACTTACAGATACCGTGGTTAGAGCGTCCGTGTCTACAGATAACTTGGGATTTACAGATACCGTGGTCAGAGCGTCCGTGTCTAGAGGTAACTTGGAATTTAGTCACAGATACCGTGGTCAGAGCGTCCGTGTCTAGAGGTAACTTAGAATTTACTTACAGATACCGTGGTCAGAGCGTCCGTGTCTAGAAATAACTTGGGATTCATTTACAGATTCCGTGGCCAGAGCATCCGTGTCTAGAGGTAACTTGGGATTCATTTACAGATACCGTAGTCAAAGCGTCCGTGTCTAGCGGTAATTATCGATTCACCCACCGATACCGTGGTCAGAGCGTCCGTGTCTAGAGGTAACTTGGGATTGATTTATAGATACCGTGGTCAGAGCGTCCGTGTCTAGAGGTAACTTGGGATTCATTGACAGATACCGTGGTCAGAGCGTCCGTGTCTAGAGGTAACTTGAAATTCACTTACATGTGCCGTGGTCGGAGCGTCCGTGTCTAGAGGTAACTTGGGATTCATTTACAGATACCGTGGTCAGAGCGTCCGTGTCTAGAAGTAACTTGGGATTCATTGACAGATACCGTGGTCAGAGCGTCCGTGTCAAGAGGTAACTTGGAATTCACTTACATGTGCCGTGGTCAGAGCTTCGGTGTCCAGAGGTAACTTGTGATTTACAGATACCGTGGTCAGAGCGTCCGTTTCTAGAGGTAACTTGGGATTCATGCACTTACAGATGCCGTGGTCAGAGCGTCCGTATCTAGAGGTAACTTGGGATTTACTTACAGATACCGTGGTCAGAGCGTCCGTGTCTTGAGGTAACTTGTGATTTACAGATACCGTGGTCAGAGCGTCCGTTTCTAGAGGTTCCTCGGGATTCACTTACAGATACCGTGGTTAAAGCGTCCGTGTCTAGAGCTAACGTGGGATTTACGTACATATACCGTGGTCACAGCGTCCGTGTCTTGAGGTAACTTTGGATTCACTTACAGATGCCGTGGTCAGAGCGTCCGTGTCTTGAGGTAACTTGTGATCCATTTACAGATACCGTGGTGAGAGCGTCCGTGTCGAGAGGTAACTTGGGATTTACTTACAGATACCGTGGTCACGGCGTCTGTGTCTAGAAGTAACTTGTGATCCATTTACAGATACCGTGGTCAGAACGTCCGTGTCTAGAGGTAACTTATGGTTCACAGACCCTGTGGTACAGTATGAACATCTGTGGGGAACCTACCTGGCTGGTCGCTGCAATGACGTGAGACGCTAAGCTGCACTTCGTGGCGCGGCGGGCACGGCGATCGACGCTCGCACAACGCTAGCCGCTTCCGGCTTTTATAGAACTGGGTCTATTTGTCGGCTGGACCGGTAGGGAGGGGCCAGGGCAGGGCAACGGCTGGGGCACGGGAGTGAGAGGGGGGTGGGGCGAGGAGAGGGGGTGGAGAGGGCGGAGAAAACAGAACGGGCGCGGATAGAAGGGGCAGAGGGGGTAGTGGGGGGGGGGGGCGGTCACGAGGGGATGGTGTTGGTGGTTACGGGAATGTGAGTTGTGATCAGGGCATTTCATGTCACCCTAGCATTATGCCTGACCCTATTGGGCTTCTATGTGGATGATATAACACACACCTCGGTATATCCCTCGCACGACATTCACCCTAATCTTCAAAAACGTTTGCATTGGAAAACGACTTCGTAAAGCCATAGATTGGCTCACAATAGCGCTGCCAGTTGTTAAAACAGATTTGGTTGCTTGGTCGTATATTCAGGACGCTTTAACCACTTTTGGTCATTCCGTGTTAATGAGAGAAGGAAAGGAGAGTGGAGCCATGTCCCCGGGGGTAACCCTCTACCCTTTGCAAAGAAGGACGTGGGATCTTTATCCTGCGACCACACCGACATGGCCACAGCGGGGCTCGAACCATCCATCCACGAGCCGTTATGCTCTCAGCTGACCAGAACACTCAAATGCGAGCGTTCTAGCTCACTGAGCACCGGCCCCTGTTAAAACAGATCCCAAATTGAAAACATGCGTTGACCCTTCATGTTTGTCCTTCAATCTGTGACTCATTTAAACTTTTACCAACGTCGATAGGTACATAGCAAAGGTCTTCAAGAGTTTCTACCTTTTTTATACTTACTTCTACTATTTATCATTAATACTGACGAGAAATTGGAAGAAATGAAAGAAATCAATCAAGCCATCATGACAGATTTATTATACTTTTATGTATTGTGCTGCGATCCTTGCCTTCGGATGACGACGCGCTTTTTACTCCTTTTGCTCGATTGCTGATTTGTGAAGTTGAAACATAGAATGCCGTGACATATTATTCCACCATGCGTTCTGTTTGTTTATTTTCGTCTTATGTCGGTGGTTTGGGGGTTGGTCTGTCTTTGAGTCTGTTGGTAACGACATGCCTTAACTGTCGAATGTCTTCGTGAAACGATGCGGAGGCTTATAGTGGGTCAAAGTTCGCTGATGGGCAATGTAACTTAAAGGTCAAAGTTTCACGAATGTTTTTGAAATTTCCTTAACCATTGAAACATCGGACGAAAAATCGGGAAACATGCTATTACTGTCAGTCACATTCTTTCATCACGCGGAAAACATTATAACGCTTCAGGCCTGCAGGTGGCTTGTAAGCCGTATTTATTGTCTTAGCGCTCTCAACATTAGACAACGAAAACGTTAAGTATATTTATTATCGTTGAAATATACATACCGAAGATATCGTTCGATTAAGAAGATTGCTAGATTACTATCATAATTAATCGTGTTAGGTTTTCCACCCTCGCATGGTGATAACAATCAGCGGATGGATTAAATACAAGTCATATGTAGCAGCGATTTGTTGTTAAGGTCATTTATTTTATGCCTAACACCCCGGTAAGCCACGATATTTTTATATTTGTGCCTCCTTTACCCTACGACGCCCTCGCTTTCCAATTTATTGCGCGATATCGGACGGCACTAAATGTATTCGATGTATAACGTGTTGGCCTTCCTTGCTGAGCAGCACATTGCCACGACCAACAAATGACCTTTAACCAAATTAACAAGATTTAGTTCCAAATAGCTGCATTTCGACATAAACTGATACTAAGATCCAGTACATACATATGTCAGCGATGTGATGCTCACATTGCCACGACCAACAAATGACCTTTAGCCAAATGTTACAAGATTTATTTCCAAATAGCTACATTTCGAGATAAATTGACACCAAGATCCAGTATATACATATGTCAGCGATGTGTGTGATAACGGTAACTCTCAATAATACACTCACAATAATAACACTTTCACAGGGTCACAGATAGTCAATAATCAATTAATAGCAATCTCAACAATACAACTTATGTACAAAAAGACAGATATGACGAATGAGGACACTTCGCGGCATAATTGCTCATCATTCGCAGACACTGACCATGATGGCAGAACCCAGCCAGCTAGTCTGCTGATACACGCATCATTTAACCCGGTTAAACCGGTGTAAATCGGTATAGCATGTGTGCAAGAACACGTCATATTGTCAAAACCCCTGTACATAAAACGCTGGTTGCATATTGCAGTACATCTCGGACAGCTGGTTGTCACATGTGACAGTAATCACGTCTCCCGTAGCCCGGAAAATATGTAACAACAAATTACATCATTACCTGGTCCCAGTTCATATCACTGCACAATAGAGACACGGCATTCACAATATAATTGTGTTAAGTCTATGCTGCCTTAAGTAATCCCATCGGTAACTATAGCACTATCAATTTTGCAATCTCATGTGACGTGGAGGGGAGCATAAAGGTCAAGACCATTATGTCAACAATATTTCAAGGATGAAATTTGGTCCATCACATGGCATGCGACGCCGTACTTATCATATCTGCCTTATCCTTTTTAACTTAAAATTGGAATACCATATATAATATAACACTTTATTTGCATAAGTTATCATTAGACTCGGGCATATGTCATTTATATGCTACAAAGGTTCCTAGAATCGATCCCATTCCGGTCACAGTTTCGCTGTCCGGGTGCAGAAATTAACCATGTCATGTGTTACCCTTTACTTACGCCTGGAATGATACAAGACATGCAAGTACTGACCTATCGTTGAAACCTCCACTCCAACAGTTCATCGCTGTGAGATTTATGATGTCGTTTAAGTCACTCTTCTGGGGTGACGCTCGTTCATCAATAAAGTCTTGTGGGGACGACTTTCCTGCGATACCTATTAATGTATTACGTGAACGCTTACATGACATTAGTCTGGATGATTCGACGACGTTTGTTTCATTCGCTGCTCGCGGTCTCTGTTCCATGCTGGCGCCGATCATTTTGATATATATATAATTAACTCACGTATTATCCATACACATCCGCCTAGTACACGGCGAGTCCTGTTTAGTCTTGTTTAGTCAGCGACTGACGTCACTTTGCTGAGTTCGTTGCTGATGCTGTGCTGCTCTGGTATTTGCGCGTCCCCTTTACAACACTTGAGTTGCCTCAGCAGTTCTTGCTGAAACTGTTCGTACTTGATGGTGTAGATGAAGGGGTTGATGCAGCAGTTGACGAACACGGCGATGACCGTGAAGTGGTAGAAGGCGCCGTTGAAGTCAGCGTTGAAGCCCAAGTTGTACATGATGAAGAAGATCTGGTTGGGCGACCAGCACAGGACGAAGGACACGCTGACGAGGAGGAGTGTCTTGATGGTGTTGCGACGCGCCTGGAGCATGCGCATTTCGCGCATTTCCGTCGTACTGGACCCCGAAGCTTCGGACGCCATTTTGCTTCCCCTGTGGAGGACCAGCGCGATCCGGATATAGGCGAACGCGATCATGGACAGCGGGATGAAGTACAGCAGCAGGACCGTCAGGATCCCGACGACTCTCTGGGTCAGCTCATCCGGATACTCGCTGTAGACCGTGCACTTGCCGTTCTTGATCCGGGCCGTCGGAATCATGTAGGCGGCGTTATAAGCGATCCCGAAGCACCAGACGAAGGGCAGCAAGGTGTAGACTTTACCCTTCGAGCACTTGTGGTTGTGGAGCATTGGATGCAGGATGGCCAGGTAGCGGTCGAAGGTCAAGGCCACCAGGTTGTACGTGGAGGAGACGAAGATGCCCCAGATCGGTAGCTTGGTCATCCACAAGCGGCAGAAGGCCTCGCGCCCGACGATGTTCGGGATGCTGTCGATGTCTCGAAGAAAGGACGTGGTGACGACGAAGAAGGCGGCCGTGAAGTCGATGAAGGACTGGTTGAGGATGAAGATGTTGGTAATGGACTGCCTCATCTTGGCGGACCTGAAGATGAGGATGACCACCAGCAGATTGCCGCTCATCCCCACCACGCCAATGATCAGGTAGGCGATCATCATGTAGAACTCGGCATCTACGGAGACCGTCTCGTCCACCGGGGTCCCCTCCGAGACTTCACCGCTGTCGTCCCACGGGATCTCGGACGTGTTCATAGTGTTGGCCTCAGCGACATCTGTAACTAGTAGAAACAATACAAATAGTGTCAATGATGTGAGTACTGTCGCCCAACCACGCCACAAGATGTGTACCTAGTAGAAACAAGCAACACATACTGCCAAAGATGTAAGTATAGTGTCTCCCAATCACGCCACAAGAATTTTAACTGTACGCAAGAACCGAAGTTCTGCTTTTCGTTGAATAAAAGTACGAATTCCAAATTGACGCATCAAAAGGATGCTCTACACGTATTATATTTTTGACATATATCCATTTGTCCGGCAGGGAGGACACTGTCTCGACGAAGGCGATTCCGTCGATGATGAACTTGTTCTCGATGCGGTTAGCTCGCTTAACGTCCTGCCATACCTCCTTTATCACTGGCAGTAGACGTCGGCGTTTTTCTTGAAATGCTTTTGGCAAATCCTCGTTGATGAACAGATTGGGCACTCGTACCTTTTTCTTCTTCCTCCACACGTCCTGTCTGTCAGGAAAGTATGCAAAACAGACGGGTCGCTTTTGTTGCCGGTCTAGCACCGAGCCTGTGGCATCTTCGGAATCTTGTATCAGCAACTTGTTCTATATATATCCAGTTTATTTCTTATCAGTGGATGACTTGTACACAAGTTGCCCTTTTGCCGTACTCTGGCACGCCATGGAAAACTAAATGTTCCCGTCTCCCGCCAAAATATCCTTCTTCACTTTCCCGCATGTTACGTTTTGATTTTCTAGACGGGCTGTCAAATCGTTCTTTTTAACGCCGAAATGCTGTCTCTTAGAGGAGCTCATCCACCCGTTTACTGTTATACTCCGAAGTTTTTGTTAGGCATTGCAGCTGTTTTTTCATTGCCTGCTTTGTTCTTTTTATCTCTGATAGGCAAGTTACTCGGTCCAATATCTCCTGTCTTATTGGCTTCATGTCATCCCGTGTGTTGCTTGATTGGTTCTTCTCTCCGAGAGTTGCCATATCCTAATAGCAGTCGTTAATCTTCTTTTGTTTCTTGTCCTCCGGTTTTCTGCTGCTGTTACGCCGTCTTTTAGTTTTTCCCAACACTTTTGATATTGCCCAGTCTTTATACCATAGCCGGCATGGCACCTTGTGGCACGGAGCAAGGAAATAAGGCTAGAAAACATGTTACAGATGCCGATGGGCCCCCACAACCTGTTGTTCTGCAGCTCAGCTCGTTTGTCAAGTCAGTTAGTGAGGCTGCTTTATTAAGGCAAATAATGGTGATCACAGCTGTGGTCGAAAATCTACGACGACGAAATCGATGTCTAAAGACCAATCTTAGCCATAATATGCTGAAGCATTCCAACCAATCAAGAACAAAATTTACAGCGCGAGTAGGTACTGTTCAAGCTTATTTGAGTGCGTCATGGGCTGTGGCTTTTCCCAATCAGCAAAATTTGCAATTACATAGTTTCTATATGTGCCTGGATAGATATGCTGTTTGACACCTTTTTGGGAGACAAATCACACGTGGCGAAAAGAACAAGCCCAAACTAAGAATGTTGTGTTCTCTTATATTCGATAAAAATGGATTTTCCGTCAGCTTATTTTTATTGGTTTGTCCAGATTGCTACGAATGGATGAATATGACTCGAGTTATAATTAAATGTTCAGATTGGGACTCGCATCGCAGGTGTGGAGTAGAATGTTGATGCCGAACTCGGTCACACCCTGGAAGTGAGGCATATCTGTCTAACTAATGTCCAGTGGATTGGTTGGTTGGTTGTATATTCAAGACACTTTAACCACTTTTGGTCATATCGCGTCAATGGGAGAATGAAGGGAGAGTGGAGCCATGTCCCCGGGAGTAACCCTCTACTCTTTACGAAGAAGGACATGGGATCTTTATCCTGCGACCACACAGACATGGCCACGACAGGGCTCGAGCCACGCGCCGTCGAGCTCTCATGTGGCCAGAACACCCAAGGCGAGCGTTCTAACCCATTGAGCAACTGGGCCGGCCCCGTGTCCAGTGTAATCTTGAGTAGTACCATAATTAAACAACTTATGCAAGATCTCTTTAGATCGTTGTTTTGATTTGAACGGCTGGATTATGTTGCAACAATTATGTAGGGTTAGTTAACACTTAAGAGTGATATTCCGCGGTAATTGTTGCAATCACCCCGGTCCCCTTTGTTTTTGTAGAGCGTAACAATGTTTGCATCGCGCATGTCCGAGGAGTTGGTGCAGATGAGGGAGTAACGAAGTTTTGCCAGACTTTACTACTGCAGCAGAGATCCTGTCATTTCCAGGCGATTTCCCGCTGCACAAGGAGTCGATTGACTCACCCAGATCGCGAACTCCTGCGCGCCCAGTGAGTCAATTGGTGATTGCGATTTATGTCTAGTGGTATAGAGTTTCCTAAAGGAAATCATTAGCTTACTCCCGACAAGCGAGTGATCGGTACCGCAATACCGACACGTGGTATAGTTTCCTAAGGGAAATCATTAGCTTACTCCCGACAAGCGAGTGATCGGTATCGCAATCTGCACGGTGATACGCTCGGTTGTTAAGCGATTGAAACTACTCTCACGTTTCATGCGCTAATGTACTCAGAAGGTATGTTTTTAGAAGTGACTTGTCATTCACTAACCTGATTTTCTATGGGTAATTTGTGATTTATTAACCCTGATGTGCTAGAGGTAACTTGTTATTCATTAACCCTGCTTTTCCATGGGTAACTTGTGCTTCATTATCCTTCATGTTCTAGAGCGGTAACTGGATATGTGTAAGTTAATGTCCGAGGAACACGACATTACCGGATGGTAATGGAGTCCAAAGGCGAAGCCCGAGGACCCATTGTTATCCGGTAATGTCGTGTTCCGAGGTCATGAACGTATTGGTATTAGTCTCCTCTATCTTTCACAGCAGAAAATGACGTAATATATACAAACTGCCTATTTTCAGGTGACAAATATTTCCAAGCGCGGGTAGTGGGTCACTTACAAGAGTTAATGAGATGAGAGTCGTGATTTATAACTGCTGTCTCAGGGGGCCAAACAGTGGCGAGTAACGTTTAATCCTGAGAAGACTGTATACATGGTATTTAGCAATAAATCTATCGCTATCAAATGATCTCGATCCATATCTGAATAACTGTGTTGGGATGTAAGTGACACTATTAATGCGGCCGAGAAT
Source organism: Arenicola marina (assembly GCA_964019135.1). Lineage (NCBI taxonomy): Eukaryota > Metazoa > Annelida > Polychaeta > Arenicolidae > Arenicola > Arenicola marina. The sequence continues at coordinate 20,266,225 of OZ025261.1, forward strand.
GCTACCAAAAGCCAATCAGAGCGGTTGGAAAGTGTACAACGGCCATCTCTTTTGCCTGTGACTGGGGCATACAAAAGTACGTCACACACCAAGCTTCTGCAAGAAGTTGGCATTGAACCACTCGCTCTCAGACGTAAATATCTAAGTATGTGCATTTTGTACAAAATGGTTAATAGTTTTACTCCGATGTATATATCTTCCCCATTCTCTGATTTGTTATCTCAGTCTTCATCATACTCACTACGGAACTCGACAGACATAAGAATCCCCCAACTGCCATGCCTAATACCTTGAACCCTTGGGAAAACTCTCTTTGGTGGACTTCAATTGATTAAATCCACCTGCGTCGAAACGTGACTTTGCCATACAATGCATGTCCAGCTCGCCACGCGGGAATGCCTCGTGGGACCTGGTAATCCAAAACAGTTATCTCTCATCACAGACCCCGGGTGGCTGTGTGGCCTTACAATAAACGCATTGCATAGCTCACAGGACAGACAAACAAGCGTAGCGGCGCGAATGCTCTGCAAATCGATACACCCAGTGGTAATGTGGTAACGGTTTTTCCTTATCTGGCACCGCATCACCGCACCGCATACAATATACATAACATTGCTGGCAGTAACATATCCAGGTTGCGGTAGCGAGTAATATGATTTTAGACACTTAAATAACACTTAAATACGTGTTGTACATTATGTAGGAGATGCTTGGCGCGTCCAAGATTAGTATTCCTGTGAACATGAATCCCGTTGTTACTGAGGAACAATCTAACTATATATGGCGCTTCCTGTCTATGATCTTAACCCGGATGAACCGAATAAGTATAAGGAAGCTGGTCTGATCAAACTGTCTTGTAGCTACTAATCTAACAAATACACAGGTGATCATGGCCATTCGCTATTCATCATCTCAATACAGCCATTGGCGTTTTAACATCTACTCACGATCATTGGCTATTCATTATTTGTATGCACGGCCATTGTAAGTTACGAATTGATAGAGGCTCTGATTGAGTTGATATGTGTATTCAAAACGAGCCCGTAACCCATTTAGCACAATACATATACTAAGCTAATATGCCATATATTATAGTACAGGTTATGTAACTAGTGCAGTAATATACGGTCATCGACTATTAAATGTGTATTCCTGACCATTGGCTGTTTGTCATGAATAGATACAAGGCAACCGGTTAAACAAGATGATTACTTGACCAATATTTAATAAGTATCTATATATTGCCAATGGGTGTTCCAATTGTAAACAAGATCAATGTTTCTATTACGCCTACGAGCCATGATCCAAAGAATCATTCGGCGGGAGGCGGGGTGTGACATTTGACTTTTAATCTCGTCCTGAGCGTTATGTCAACAACGGCTACACCGAATGCGTTGACGCGACGTAATTGGCTGTCACGTGTAAGCTATCATGTGTAAGCGACCCGACTGCTGGGAATCACCGTACGGCAGGGATCGTGGGTATATAGCCAATGACCGGACAGGAGAGCCTACAGTGGCAATCTGATGGGAACCACCATCGAGAGACATGTGTGACAAACCAGTTCCTGAGAGTACACCGATAAAATAAAACATTCAAGCCATGCAACTCGATTCTACATTTTGTCGTTGTTTCCACTGTTTTCGCCACAGTTTCGCCCACAGTGTCTCTACGTTTATCACCACAGCTTTCACTCTACATATTACTGAGCATTAGGCGACGTCATTTATTAAAAAATATGTGTCACAGCCGTTACAACCAACGGGTTTTAAGTGAATACCGCGTCACGTGATTTACCGACGATCTCAGGTGGTTGGCTGACTGGCAGTCGAGCTGAGAGCGTCACTTTAATGCTCCTCTAATCCCCTGTGGAACCCTCACAACTGACATACAGCTATTGGCCGAAGTAAACAAGCTTAAAGCAATATACTTACCACTCTCTGCCTTCGATTCACTCCGCCAAGGCTCCATTATATCTCTGTTGTCGCATACGTCCTCAATGCATTTTTGCATCTGTTGCTCTACTAAGGTGTCTTCCTAAACAGGTAGGCCGCACAACTAAATTAAATGTTTATAAACATGGAATTAAAATGGAATCCTGTACTGCTGTCGTCCATGGCAATGTTACCAAAACTCAATCAGAGAGGTTGTAAAGTGTACAGCGGCAAGCCCTTTTGTCTGTTACTGGGGCATACCAGAGTACGTCACATACCAAACTGCTGCAAGAAGTTGGCATTGAACCACTAGCTCTCTGACGTAAATACCTAAGTATGTGCATTTTGTACAAAATGGTTAATAGTTTTACTCCGATGTATGTGTCTTCCCCATTATCTGATTTGTTATCTCAGTCTTCATCATACTCACTACGGAACTCGACAGACATAAGAATCCCCGGCTAAGGGGGGTAAGCCCTCAGACTGGACAGCCCCCAGTCAATAAGGTACTGACAAGCCACGTGGGGCTACAAGGTATATATCTTGGTAAGCAGACTTAAATATAATATCAAACGAAACACAAAGCAAAAAACTGCTTATGCACATGGAACGTCACGACCATGTGTCCTGGCATGACAAATGAACCGGACTCGACCGACGATGTTCGTCAGACAGCGCTGATGGGTGCCCTACAGGAGACGCGACTGGCTGACGCGGGATCAGTAAAGAAGGCCAATTACACGTTTTACTGGCGCGGAAAGGGTACCATAAGACCGTCAAAATGTACCGGCAAGGACATTCGACAATCTCCCTTGGCAGTTTCTGAGAGATTAATGTCACTTCGTATGCACTCAGGGGTATGCACTCAAATGGGGCGACCGTCACCATAATATGACGCCGCTGACGAGAAGAACCGGTTTTAAGACTCTCTGATGGAGGTCATAAATCAGGCGCCAAAGGGCGATCTTTTGTTCATTCTCGGGGATTTTACCGCACGCGTTGGCGATGACCATGCGTCTTGGCCCTGCTGCATAGGACATTTTGGCGTTGGAAATATCACCAAAAATTGACTGCGCTCAAAGCGAACTCCCCATCCCCAACGTATTATTCCAAGGAAATTTCAGACATAAGGTGTCTTGACGCCACCCAGGGGCAGGCCATTGGCATCAGCTAGATCTGTTCCTGACAAAATGGCGAGATCTGGTCCGCGTCTTAAACAACCGAGCGTATCACCTTGCAGATTGCGAAACCGATCACTCGGTTGTCGGGAGTAAGGTAATGATTTCCCTTAGGAAACTCTATACCACAAGACATAAATCGCAATCACCAATTGACTCTCTGGGCGCGCAGGAGTTCCTAGTCAGAAATGGCGTGAAGCAAGGTTGTGTCCTAGTACCAACTTTATTCGCCATCTTTTGCTCTATGTTCCTTTTGCACGCTTTTGATGAGGACACGGATGGTGTTTACTTGCACACAAGATCAGAAAGAACGTTGTTCAACCCTTTAAGACCAAGCGAAGGCTCTTCCTAATAAGGGAACTGCTATTAGCTGACGACGCAGCCCTGGTTGTACACCCGGAAAGACAGCTACAGAGACTCATGGATCGGCTCTCAAATGCGTGTGCTTTATTTGCCTTGACTATAAGTGGAGCTATCACACCGCCAGGGATTACCCGGAATAATATGCCTTTGGATGTGGTAAGTAAGTGTTGTTACCTGGGAAGTACCATAACAGATAATCTATCCCTAGATGAGGAAGTAAACGCTCGCATTGGAAAGGCAGCCACAACATTTCAAAAAGGCAAAATTCAAAACTAACCATTCGCACCAAAATGCTAATCTACAGGGCGCGTGTTCTAATCAGCGTGCTATATGACACTAAAAGGCGGACTACATATTGTGGCCAAAAAAGAAAATTGAACAAATTCAATTTTTTTGGCGAAACATGTTAGGCAATTTTGGCAAGACAAGGTGAAGAAGGCTGAAGTGCTGGCCGGGGGCCCCCTAACAAGCATTCTTGCTCTTGTAAAACAAAGACCTTTTCATTGGCTTGGGAATGTTGATCGTATGCAAGGTGAACGTATTCCAAAGGGTGTGCTCTACGGAAAGCTTGCCGCTAGCAAAGGTCCAATTGGACGGTGAAAACTCAGGTTTAAGGTTGTTTGCAAGCGTGACATGATGACGCTGATTAGACTTTTATGAAAAGGTATCAATTGCTTTGTCTTTAACCAGAACAGACCTAGCGCCGGAGCCATCCTTCTTCCCAAAGGTAGGTCATGATAAGCGCACTTGTGTTGCCTAATAAAGCCGCCCCGATAAATATATTGTTACCCCAAATGAAATGCCATCACGTATATTTCCAGCGCGTTCAAATCAGCAAAATGGACCTCTTTTCCGCACTGCTCTTAACCCACCTTAAGTACCTGTCCACATAAAGCCATGGTAATCGGATAATGAGCCACTGTTTATTGCCACGTACCCATCGTGTAATTGGCCATAGCTGCTCTGTGCACGCCTCCTAGGCTCTCTGGTTGTCCTTCTCCAATTCCCACGTGGCTCCTTTCCTTGGTCTGCAGTGCTTGCTGCAGGTGTCGCGAATCATATTTATATGGTGGAGAGGGAAACCCAATTATTGACTGCGCGTGGTTTGGATCCAGTGTGAGGGTGGCCTGGCCAAGCAGGTGCTTGTTGGATGGTGGCAGTGCGCCGCCCATACCATAGAGGGCATTGGAGAACAAGAGAAAGGTGCACAAATTCGTGACCAAGGCATTTTTGTTCATTAAGAGAACCCATGGTGCCTGGGCAAGAACAAAACGACAACCGGCGTTTCGTTGTTCTAAGCTCTAGTGAATAAATAATGAACACGCGATATGACTGTTGCTGTTAGTAATGATGACGGAACAGGGAGGCACATCGGGAAAAAAAATCCAGCAAAAACGGCTTTATGCTGCAAGCATAGCTTTTCAATCCGTCACTCTAGCTTTGCATTTTGTTTCATGCAACCATAGAGGGCATTTGGAGAACAAGAGAAAAGTGCACAATTTCGTGGCCAAGGCATTTTTGTTCATTAAGAGAACACATGGTGCCTGGGCAAGAACAAAACGACAACCGGCGTTTCGTTGTTCTAAGCTCTAGTGAATAAATAATGAACACGCGATATGACTGTTGCTGCTAGTACTGATGACGGAACAGGGAGGCATATCGGGAAAAAAATCCAGAAAAAACGATTTTATGCTGTAAGCATAGCTTTTCAATCCGCCACTCTATCTTTGCATTTTGTTTCATGCAGTATACATATTTTAGATCAACCATGTACTAACCGTTATTATTGTTCGTTAGTTTTTCTTGTTGCGATACACTTACTGGATGGGTTTCGATGTGCTTTTCGTCATGTTATCTGCAGATGTCGACACGTTTCAGAGAAGATGAAGCCAAATAAAAGCATGATTAATGCGAATATCAAAAATGTACCTGTTACGATATGTGGTGCGAGAGTAAGGGTGCGTTATGATCGGATGTAACGTTTATAAAGTGGTCAGTGCGTCAGAGTTCATGGGTTATGTCAGAGGTCAATATTAAAGGGCTACGTCAGTTGAACTAGAGTGAGAGAGCCGGCCGGCAGTGTTATGTATGTGTGTCTAATAAGATTGATTATATTTACGGTAATAAAAGCATTACAAAACATGGTGGCAGCCAAGGAGACGTAAATAGAAACAGGAACAAGACACAGAGAAGAAACATAAAAGAGCAATTAACAGAACAAGGTAAAGCCGGAAAATGGAAATTATGGCTCAATCACTCAGCCCACCAGATAGACTATCACTAATGGGTGATACAGAGCAAGCATGGAAACTATTCAAACAAAAGTTCCACCTATATATATTGGCAAGTGGATGTCATAACAAAACAGATGAAGAGAAGGTTGCAATTCTGCTTACGTGTGGAGATGAAAATATTTGAGCTTTATAATTCCTTTGAATTCCCTGAACCTGCAGAACGGGAAAATGACGAAGCTAACAACCTTAAACAAGTGTTGGAGAAATTCGATGGATACTTCATCCCTCGAAAAAATGAATTAGCTGCAAGGTACAAGTTCCATCAATGCAAACAGAAGCCAGGTGAACCTGGCTTCCTGTATTGCACATCAAATGGCAAATAAAAACATGGATATATTTAAAGAAGAAACCGGAGATATTGCGATCCATGGAGTTCGACCCAAACTAAAACAAAGAAGAGAGGATAAAGAGCTGCGTGAATGCAAATTCTGTGGTAACAAACATATCTGGAGCAAAGAGAGATGTCCGGCATATGGAAAAACTTGTTCAAAATGTGGATTAAAAAAACACTTTGCAGTAAAGTGTTTTTAAAAAAACACGAAAAGAACCAAGAAAATACATTCTGTCCAAGAGAAGGAAGAATCTGATTCTGAAATTGAAATGATTATGAAAGTGAGTACATGTGGAAAAAGCAAGGACATTATGGCAGACATGGAAATCAATGGAAGTGTGGCTAGATTTCAGGTGGACAGTGGAGCCAGTGTTAATGTAATTCAAGAAGAGATGGCGAGAGGACTTACCAGTACTCCCTGCACCACCAAACTCAAAATGTGGAACTCTTCCGAAATGACCACTGTATGAAAGTGCCGCACTGCTATCCGAAATTGTAAAAACAAGAAGAAATATTCTGTGGAATTCATGGTCGTGGATGAGCCGTTGACTCCACTGCTTGGCAAACGAGCATGTGAACAGATGGGACTAATAACAGTGAACTATGAAAACAACAGCAGTGTCAAAGACATTATATCAGCGAATGAAGATGTTTTCAATGAGGAACTAGGGACAATCCCTGGTACAGTCCACCTCACAATAGATGACTAAACACAGCCAACTGCAATATCATCATACAGGGTCCCAGTGAGTTTGAAGAACGAAGTGGAAGCTAAGCTGAAGCAGCTTGAGGAAAAAGATGTAATCGCCAAAGTGGACAAACCGACAGAATGGGTCAGCCGAATGGCATTAGGTACCAAAAAGAGTGGGGACATTCGGATTTGTATCGACCCCAATGCTTTAAATCAAGCACTCAAGCGAGAACACCATCCTCTGCTGACGCTAGATGATATACTCCCGGAGCTAAATAATGCCAAGGTATTTTCCAAGTTCGACCTCAGAAATGGATATTGGCATTGTGTGCTAGACAAAGAATCCAGCTTCCTCACAACCTTTCAAACTCCTTTTGGAAGATATCGGTGGAAACGACTACCCTTCGGATTGAAAGTAAGCAGTGAAATCTTCCAAAAAAAGCTCCAGGTGGCCTTGGAGAACTTACCAGGTGTGTTTTGTATCGCTGATGACATTCTAGTATATGAATGTGGAACAAATGAAGAAACTGCAGAAATGGATCATGACAAGAACCTGAAAAGCCTGCTTGAAAGATGCACCAAGCACGGGATAAGGCTTAATGAGAACAAAACAGAGATCAAACAAAAGCAAGTGACTTTCCATGGACACACTATTACCCAGGATGGACTAAAACCTGACACGCTTAAAATAGAAGCAATTATGGAAATGAAACCTCCCGCAACTGTCACAGAGGTGCAATCAATCTGTGGAATGATCAACTACTTGTCCAGATTTCTTCCGTCTCTGTCAGATGTCTTGAAGCCCCTCAGGCAACTGACCTGCAAAGATGCTGAATGGAGATGGGAGAAGGATCAAGAAGAGGCATTTAAGAAAATGAAGGAGCTAGTCACCAAAGATCCAATCCTAGCATTCTATGATCAGGAGAAACCACTGGCAATACAGTGTGATGCTAGTAGCACAGGGGTAGGATGTTGCTTACTCCAAGAGGGCAAACCCATCTGCTATGCGAGCCGGGCTCTGACCACCACTGAAGAAAAATATGCCCAAATAGAAAAAGAAATGCTCGCTGTCCTCTTCGCATTGAATAAATTTCATCAATACTCATTTGGGAGACACACTACTATTTATTCAGATCATAAACCGTTGGAAAGCATCATCAAGAAACCACTAAACAAAGCACCAAGATGGCTACAGTGCATGATGCTGAGAACACAACAGTATGACTTTACCCTCCAGTACTGTCCAGGTAAAGAGATGTATATCGCCGATGCACTGTCACGGGCACATCTGGATACAACCGCAGATGAGAAGTCACTTGAGATGGTGAACATGGTGAAACACCTACCAATTCGACAGGAGAGGTTGAACAAGATCAGAGACCACACAATGAGAGATGATGTCCTTTCCGTCTTGAAAGAGCTGATAATAACAGGGTGGCCTAACGAAAAATCCGAAGTAGTGCTAACAGCTATGCCCTATTATCATGTGCGTGATGAACTGTCAGTACAAGACGGCCTCCTTTTCAAAGGAGAAAGAGTAATCATCCCTCAAGGACTGAGAAGAGAAGTGATGCAAGCCATACATGCATCCCATCTCGGCACAGAGACCTCCCTCAGACGAGCCCGAGAATGTGTGTATTGGCCAGGCATGAATCAAGATCTCAGGCAATTCATTTCAGCCTGTGATATATGCAGCAAATACAACACTGCACAGCAGAAGGAAACACTCATGAATCACGAGCTTTCAGACAGGCCTTGGCAAAAGGTTGGAACAGACTTGATGGAGATCAAGGGAAAGGATTATCTGATCACAGTGGACTATTTCTCTAACTTTTGGGAAATTGACTATTGTGAAGACACCAAGAGTTCCACTGTGATCCACAAGTTAAAGCAACCTTTCGCACGATATGGGACTCCCTCAACGTTGATCTCAGACAATGGACCTCAATTTACAAGTGATATTTTCAAAAAGTTTACTGAGAAATGGGACAATGAACATCAGACATCAAGTCCTGGATATCCCAAATCCGATGGAAAAGCTGAATCAGCCGTCAGAAGAGCAAAGAGACTCATCAGGAAGTGCCTAGCAGGTAAACAAGACCCATATCTGGCACTCCTGGACTTAAGAAACTCTCCGTCAGGTCCTAATGAATGTAGTCCAGTACAACGGCTGATGGGGCGAAGGGCGAGAACTTTGCTCCCAATGTCATCAAAGCTGCTCACTCCTTCAAATATCAATGTGGAGCAGGAGAAGTCTCAACAATTTCAGAGACAGCAACGGAGCGCTTCGTATTACAACAGGAGTGCTCGTGGCCTGTACCCTCTACAAGAAGGTGATCGAATCAGAATGAAGCCTTTCGTTCTTGGAAGAAAGGAATAGGAGCCTGCAACTGTCCTTCAGAGGCTAGATGAACGCTCTTACCGTGTAGGAAATGAACAAGGCGAATATCGACGAAATAGAGTCCATCTCAGGAAGCAGACTGTGACAGCTGACATTGACAACCCGCAGACGCATGAAGCAGAGCTGCATCAAGGACCAGATCATTCTGCTGCGGGATTCGTCTGTTGCCGCTGCACCTGTCCGTCAGGACACGTCGATTCCTGTACAACCCAACGTGGATCCAGAGACTTCACGCGCCAGAGACATCGCAGCGCCAGCGGAGCGTCCCCGCCGAACTCGTCAGAGGCCGAAAAGATTCGAGGACTTTGTTGTTTATAAATGAACCCTTTCCCCTGTGACATTTCAGTACAAACTGACCTCATTCCTGAACAATAATGCGTATACTGGGTGATGTGACTTTGTGTGGATGTCCTGAATAATATCCATTATATTTGTTGTGTTTCATACCGCGCGAAGCACCATCACATCATGCCTGCCGGAAATGATGTGATTTATCCGATTATCAATGTTGAGAAATTAACTGTTCATTTAGCTCTAAACGAGTTAGTTTCAAACAAGAAAGGATGTTACGATATGTGGTGCGAGAGTAAGGGTGCGTTATGATCGGATGTAAGGTTTATAAATGGGTCAGTGCGTTAGAGTTCATGGGTTATGTCAGAGGTCAATATTAAAGGGCTAGGTCAGTTGAACTAGAGTGAGAGAGCCGGCCGGCAGTGTTATGTATGTCTGTCTAATAAGATTGATTATATTTACGGTAATAAAAGCATTACCGAACAGTACCCTCATGAGGTTCAACCAAGCAAAGTGTATTTTTCACCAAACCACCACCGATACATATCATATGAGCATCGTCCGTTCGTCTACTAATTTATTCATTTACAACAAGCTATATACGTCATGTCACGGGGGTGAGGGACGGGCCGCGTAAAGTGGGGCTTCGCGGCTTTGAATGAACCCCAATATGCAACAAGCATCAACACAGAGCATCGCCGTAGAGCATTATGACGGTCTGCTTACACACATCCCGCATGGAGTGGATTTGTTTAACAATTTACACCCTCCCCACCCCCCCACCACAGTCGACGCTGGAACTAATTGGCATACCGCACTATTGGGACTCACAAAAGCTACCGCTTTGACAGGTTGAAGAATATTTTAACGGCAGTATGTCACACTACACAATCAATTGATTGATTGAAAACTAGTTCCTAGTTTCATACGATTAAGGTGACAGAGACTAGCCCAAAAATATAGATTTTTGGCGATCGATCTAGTACAGTGTGTTCTTCTCATTCGACATAGATAAGCTTGCTGGCCCTCTTTGGAAAACCTTCAAAAAACATCGGAGGGTAAATACTGCTTGAATTCGACTACACACTACTGCCTGAATTCGACTACACACTACTGCTTGAATTCGACTACACACTACTGCCTGAATTCGACTACACACTACTGCTTGAATTCGACTACACACTACTGCTTGAATTCGACTACACACTACTGCTTGAATTCGACTACACACTACTGCTTGAATGCGATCAGGCAAACTACGGCCTTCTATAGCCAACACATATTCAACACACGTATATATATACACAAATACAAGAGATATTCGACCATAGGTCGAGGACAAAAATACATAAGTACATTTAGGAGCTGTATTAATGGCGACGTTACGAGTCGTCAGGGCCAATTTCGGCTAAAGGGCCTTATAGGGGCAATTTGGGCTAAATGCTGCCTTCGACAGGCAGTGTGGCACTGTAGGCGGTGCCTAAATGGACATCCAGTTTGAAGCCAAAAGCGCTTCCCTTGAAGCAATATTAACGGTACTCTCCTACCTTTTATTTATTATGTCTTCGTGACTTCACGAACTTCATTTGACGGTAAACAACAATATTCACGAGGGCTTCTATTTTGTTAAATATGTCTACTTACGAAATCATGGGTGAACTCATGAACTTATGGGTGATGGTAGCTATTGCCAAATTACCTGAATATCAAGCAGGCCCAAACTTTCATAGGATCACGTAAGCTATGACGTTGACGCACACTTAGCCCCCTCGCCATAATGTGTCTCTGAAGATAACATTTTATCTAATAATACGTCATCGTGACGTGACATGACGTCAATTGACGTTCGCAAAAATGCTCAAGATGGCTTAATTTTTTTTAATATGCCTACTTATCAACTCGGATTGTGACCGCTATTGCCAAAGTGGCTGAAAATAAAGCAAACCAAACATTTCGTAGGAGCGCGTTACCTATGACGTCATTTTTGACGCATACTTATCCCCTGCGCTAAAAGAGTTACACACGGCACAAACTGTCCCTGAACACGACCTGCAACGTCAAGCGACTCGAAGGTCGCCATACCTTATAATAGCTGAGTAATAGCTTACGTAAGAAATGTAACGTCATGACGTCATAGTGACGTTATGACGTGACGCACGACAACGTCCAAGTGGCAATACGCCAAGGTTTACTGCCACAACTTATTCGATTAAAGAACTAGGCAATAGAAAGAATAGTCCTTCAGCTATGGCTTGACGAAATGGCCAAAAGTTGCATTAGTTCAGCATTGCGGAGACACGGAGACCTAGGACAAGAACAAAGAACACTGCAGGCGAAGTGATATAGCAACTCATTTGTTACTTTTACCAGTTCTCTGAAGATCAATGGTCCCTACCATTTGGCGTAAAGATCACAGCTCTGGCATGTTTTTCTTAATTTTGACGTTGTTTTCAAGATGGACACAACCCCTATTCACTCATCATTGGTGGCCCCGCAAAGGTGTCGTCCCACTTTGAAGCGTTCTAGCGCCATAACTGAGCAACATTCGCCTGATTGAATCATTAAGTGATCTGTAAATGCTTATTGGCAACTAGATGGCGAAAAGATTGCAATTTTAGCATTTTTATCGGATTTCTGACGATTTTTCTTTCAATGGCAAGAATCTGTATGTTTATCATTAGGCCAGTGGCTTCGTTGCCATGGAAACAAAAAGTAATACAGAGATCGCCGTGTTTTTCTTATAACTTGCTTTTAGGTGATATTACCTCACTGTGTGGTGAAGGAGACTGAAATAGCTTGAGCGGAAGTAGGTCATATTCACTCAATTTCATTTTTCCCCATAGGATCCCATGTTAAACGATTTCGACTATATACCGAAAAGTAATATGACTATAGAACCATGTGCACAGATTATGACTCAGCTTAGTATTATCCATCCACAGCTGCAAGCATTGAGTGATGGCTTGAATAGGACACCAAAAAGCCGTATCTTTCACCATTGGCCAAATTTAAAAAAAATCGTGTGACGTCACTATTTGATCCAATCGCATGCAGTAAGAACTGAGGCTACTATATATCATGTTTAACTAAGGAAAAAATCCCAGTGTGCCTTGATGGAGGCACTTGTAAAATACACGACAAAACAGTTTTTCCAGCCTGAAGATACAGAGAAATGCCGTCGGCCCTGGAACCGGAAGTAAGATAGGAACATATTGTTTTTAGCTTGCAGCTATACGAGGAACTACGTTTCCTACAATATGACGCTACCTTCTCATTTTTAGGATTTTTTTCTGATTTTTGACGATTTGTTTTAAGTACCAAAAGTGACGTCATCGTGACGTCACGTAACGCATAAGAAAACTCTAAGATTCGACACAACTCATCTCAATTCATATTTCTATGGCATATTAGAACATCATAGCGATAGCTTGATGGCAAATGTGCCCAAAAGCGAGAAAACTGACAGAGGTCATTTAGTGGTTTTCCGCAAAACTTATTACCTCATTTTAGTCGAAAATGTTACGCATGAAAAAGTGGACAATACCTGAAAATTGCGCCTCGAATGCTAGCACATTTTGAAACTGATCAGAGATCTCTAGGGTCAATATTAACGGAGATATAAGCGTTTTTAGTTATTTTTTCAAAAAATCGCTGTGACCTTGACCTTTGACCTTTTGATGTGCGCAGCAAATATGATGTAGCCCTACTGCATAGCTATTAGGTACTAAAGACTGCAAACCGATGCATGTAGGTGTTAGGCCGTAAGAAGACTTCCCGTTTTTGCGTGAAACAGACATACAAACGGACAAACAAACACGACAAACTGACATATGACGAAAATTGAACATTTTCGTCATAACAAACAAACACGACCGACCGAAATATGACGAAAATTTTAAATTTTCGTCATAATAACCTGATAATAATAATCCGCAAAAGTGACATCATAGTCCAAAAAGCTATCTAGGTATCCTGCAGCGTCCGCCACGTGTATGCATCCCTGGGTCTCAGCAGCAAAGAGCCGGCGAATCATGATGGGTCACGCGACTGCCTTCCAATATGCGAGTTTTAAGGGACGTGCTTTCCCTCCGTGGTCCGAGTGAGCGTACAATACATGTCTGACTATGAAAGCAATGCTCTTGGAAGAGTTCGCTGCTGGGATAATAACGAACGTCATGCCTATTAATAGTCCGAATGCCAATGAACGTATGTTGCATCCCAATTATGTCCCTCTCCGTATGCCTTCAGTTTGCCCAAACCACCGCCTCGCGCACTGTCTAGAAGACAACGACACATTGTAAAGCTGTTTTATTAGTCTTTAATCATCAATGTAAATTACAAAGTAGAAATGTAATAACACTTGCTTAATAGCATAAATGGTGAGTGGTAATACGGTATTTGTGCCTCTCTTTTACCCCACACCGCCCACCTAACTGTCCACTTTATTGAGCGATATAAGAGGGCACTAAATTTATTCGGTGTATGACGTGTTGGCCTTCCTTGCTGAGCAGCACATTGCCACGACCAGCAAATGACCTTTAAGCGAATTTGACAAGAGTTAGTTCCAAATTGCTGCATTTCGAGATGAATTGATCCTAGGATCCAGTATATACATATGTCAGCAATGTGATGCCGACATTGGAACGACCAACAAATGAACTTTAGCCAAATTTAACAAGATTTACTTCCAAACAGCTGTATTTCGAGATGAATTGATCCTAGGATGCAGTATCTACATATCTCAGCAATGTGATGCCGACATTGGAACGACCAACAAATGAACTTTATCCAAATTTAACAAGAATTAGTTCCAAATAGCTGCATTTCGAGATAAATTGACACCAAGATTCAGTATATACATATGTCAGCGATGTGATAACGGTAATTCTCACTAATACACTCACAATAATAACACTTTCACAGCCACAGAGAGTCAATAATCAATAGGGTCTGTAAGTACATCTCGCTCCTCCGCGCGATTTGGCGAGAATTATCACTTCCGGGCTGCAGCGCATTTCTCTGCTTGTTGTTGATACGGGATCAGAGCTGTCTGCGTCGTGTGCCTAAATTGCCAACACCCTCTATCAGACTACAAGTGTAATTATTTGAACCCATATGGTCTTAAATGGCATTATCAATCCAATACTTGTCAAATTATACAAAAGACTTCGCCAAAGTCACTCTTAAGAGCGAAAGTGCTGTGGCCAGCGATCGCGCACTGCGTCTGCGGCTTGTTTACCATTCTGAGGCATTCATTCGGTGACAGTCAGTCGGTTGTGGCAAATGACAAAGGCCAGGCGTCGACGAGAGATAAAAACTACAAAGTGAAGGTAAGTGTAACTGTACTTGACTGAAAGTCCTCATAATCTGCCAATTTATTCTTTTCAGTTAATAAAGCATCTGACGAAATGTAAAGTACATGCAGGGCACCCAAAATCGGCATAACAAATGACTGACTGTCTCTGACACGTTTTTAGTGACAGTGACACTGACTCAGTGACTGTGACTCAGTAATCCCACCATCATGGCACATCTGATAGGTTTTTGTCTGTGACACTGTCAGTGATACAATTAATTACTTTAATATTAGGCTAAGTGAGGTGTTTTTATGTGATGTGGGAAATTTTATCTGGAACAAATATCTTCATCGCACAAGTTACCGGTAGTTTTCTCCCTAGATACAGGGCTTAATTAATGTATGTCTGCTTGACCAGGGAAAGTGATTTTGCTTGTGGGACAGTGTTTTTTTCCAAATAAATGGGAAGGTGCATGGTTCCAATTGAGTAGGTAGTACAGCAATTTTCAATATTTACTTGTCCCACTGAATATTTACTTATCCCCCCAAAAAAATATTGTCAAGTATTAAAGTATTTGTGCCATGGCAAAAATAATATCTGATTTATGCATATGAAAGATACAAATTTTACAATTAATTTGACTCACAGAGCAAGTACCGGTAGCTGTTAAACAGTTAAGTGTACAGCCTTGATATATTAAATTTAGCTGAAGAGTTAGTATGGAGTCCTGATATATTAGAGTCTAAGAAACATTTGAATATCATGATAGAAAGAAAAAAAAAGTATTTTTCTTTGCATTTCTGTGATTTTTTTTTTTAATTCACACTTTGATAATTTATTATAAGACCACATGAAAAATATATCCCACTATACCCCATCCAAAGCAAGACAGCCTGGAATTAGTAGAACATTTCAAAAGCTAAATCTCCTGATATTTCGATTACTAAATCTCCCAAGCATTTCCATATTCTATATGCCCTATGAAAGAGTTGAAGTGTTAGTGGCAGCAGTACTTTTGTATTGGTAAAGCCCAGTTTTGTATATTACTTTATTTTGGCATATTTAATTAACATTTACCATTAACTAATGTAAAAATACTATAGTAATATATTTAATAACTGGTAGATTTTAAGCATATAAATCTACTATATGTATTGAATAATGATATTGCCTTATATGTAAGTACCATATTATCAATTCTAGCCAGTCAGTGATTATATATAATATATCACAGTTATAGTACACTATTTTTGTCTACTGGTAATTCTTTCAGTTACAAAAGTGCAAGCAAGACAGACGAAAAATAATGCAGTTGGCCCAGTGAAGCACCTAGATATAGGTATACATATATTATTATCTGAGATTCACTTTTATAAAATATATGTACAATGTATATATAACTATCAAAATGTATTGGCAATTTACTTAGTCCCTTTATATTTCAATATTTGTTTGTTCTTGTTCCTGTTGATTAATTTATTATTTAATATGTGAGGTAATTGCTTCATAATTTTTTGTTTTCATATTATTTGAAGTCAGCATTTAAGTGTTGCATAATTTTTTCAATACTCAGGATAACAATAAATACATTTATTTTTCAATTTATTTGGGCCATAAGTAAAACTAATTTAAAAAAGATACCGGTAATGTGTACTGGTATAGCGTGTGTACACATATGTAGACATATTTTTATTACCGGTAGATGGTTTGATATATCCAAAAATGTGATATTGATTCATATGTTACTGTTTTGATTTCTTGTACTGCCTCTTTTTTTTATATAAACTTTATTTATTTTACGAGGTTCACAACAGGGTGTACCTGTTCTACTGCCTCCTTGGGCAGCTGCAGTAATGACAGCTCAACTTTTTTTCAGGATTTTTAGGTCATCTGATTCAACAGGAAAATATGGCTACAATGATTGCATTTTACTTATCAGTCATGTCATTCCCTGTGTCATCAGTAAAGTAAAACAACAATTCATAATATGATATAATTTCATCAGCTGATTTATTTTACTCCTAAACAGTCACTGAATAGGAGTCTAGTAGGCATAGACATGCATGTAAACAGGAATATTAAAAAAAGGAAGCACTGCAATATACACTCTATAACAGCAAAGCGTATCAAGATAATTGAGGGGTAAGCAGTTCAATGTACCCCTTATATATGAAAGAAAGTTTATAATATACATGTTTTCCAATGTATTTTATGTAATTACCAGAGAGCAGGGAGACACCATTACATGTATGAAACTTAATTATAGCTAGTGTTATGATATACACAGTTATTGAACTGTATTCATTTGCTATGGCGGATAGTGGTAACCGTTGCAGGAAATATAAGCTTAGGTAAAATTTATTTATGTACATGTACTGGTAGGTATGCACACCCTTTTAATATGCGAACATCAAAAATCCTTGACTATTTGGTGTAAGCTGTGAAAATTGACATCTGTTAAACGAAGCTGTGTAACTTGAACACGGTGCAATGTTGTCCAAAGCTCTAAATAAACAATATACACTTCATGGAAATGATCTAGTTTATCTTGTGTTATATACCGGACCATAACAGCTGACTACACCTCCGCACAGGTTGCTATGGATCATGACCTATACATGAGACAAATGAAATTCAAGTTTTTCTTCAATAGTGCTGTCATTTCTGCACTCTTTGTCATATTTGTATGCATGTATGTTAACTGTGTTAACTATATGTGTATTCATGTAGTGCCAATACATACCGTACATGAATTAGATAAACATAAACATGTCATATCGAAAGATCATATGGATTATGATATTTATTTGCTACATACTACAAATTAGGGGCAAGCTAATAATGCTAATGTGGAGCCCCCCCCCCCCCCACCTCCCTACTTCTAGTTGTCTTGTAACAAGCTTCTGCCTCTCGCTTTGTGAAGTGTGACTTTCTGGAGAGAAAAGGAGGGGTATTTAAAGACACTAGCACATCGATTTTGCTGTGAATATTAAACCTTTATTGTCCAAATTGAATCCCTGGGCACAAACTCTTATAGCATTGATCAATGTTCAACAATGGCTGTGTCAGAAGTAGATCCTGGATATAATGGCAAACAAAAGACCAATGCCCCATTAGGTGTGACAAATGTTAAAGCTTAACTGTATGCCTACTTTTGTATGAGTGACTGGTGCTATTCGTGTCTGATGGCATATCGTTAAGTGATTTCTGTACAATCTATAGCAACCTGTGCAGACACAAATTCCTCAAAAGACATCAGCATGGACCCCTCACATTTCAACTGACTGGGCATGCCAGTGGACATAATACCATCATAAAGAATTTAATACAAGGCTAAAATAAATGTATGCAAAACTTTTGAAATTGTCACTCGACTGGCCGCGAAACTTTCCAAGGTCTATATGGTTTTCATAAGAACTTGAAATACATCAACCAGGAAGAATGTGTAGAACAGCATCTGGAAATTCAAAATAATTCCTACATCAATCATAAAATTAGATTTACATTCAATTGAAATAGATCTACTCTATATACCGGTATCTATATCAGTGATCTGGTGATTGCGCAATAATATGCAGATATTTGACAATGTTATAAATAGATATGAAGCTGGCTATAAAACATCCTGCATGAGCAGAGTGGCATCATCTAAAATGCTGGGCTAAATAAAATGACATAGAGTTCGCCTAGGAATGAAGGAAAATATTTAAAATCAAAATATTACTGAAACAAGTAAGTTTTGTCCTGCCTTAAAAATAGACACACAAACTGACGGGGACAGTGAGTGTGACGCAGTAACAACGGCAACGTGACAGTGAAAGATCAGATGAACCCACAGGCGCCGCAGATCGACTGACACAGGCTCGGGGTGGGGTCACGCACCGCCTACATACCGGCGGTGCGCGACCACCCCCCCCCCCCCCCGGCCTGTGTCAGTCGATCTGCGGCGCCTGTGGATGAACCCGAGCCGAGGCCCGAGGGGGGCGTTGCCTTCATCGCTTCGATCGGCTTGTGAATATCAACCTACCTCCATAAATGTATCCATTTCTTCCCTTTCTTCTTGTCCAGTGGGAAGGGAAATAAACTGATTTTTTTTAATGACCAGCAGTCCCGTGGTTGCACCCAAACAAAGCAATGCACCATTTTAGCGTTTAAAACACTGTCGCTTGCCGCACAGTATACAAGCGAGCAGCCCGGAAGTGCTGCGTGCATGGGTAAAACACGACGCATGACCGTAATAACCGCGCGAGACTTACATAGCCTATTAATAGCAAGTCTAACAATACTACTTATGTACAAAAAGACAAATATGACGAATGATGATAATCGTCTTGGGGTGAGAGGAAACTTTGCGGCATAATTGCTCATCATTCGCAGACACTGACCATGATGGCAGAACCCAGCCAGCTAGCCTGCTGATACACGCATCATTCAACCCGGTTAAACCGGTATAAAATCGGTATAACATGTGCGCAACAACGCATAATGTAGTCAATTCCCCTGTACATGACACGCTGGTTGCATATTGCAGTACATTTCGGACAGCTGGTTGTCACACGTGACAGTAATCACGTCTCCCGTAGCCCGCAAAGTATGTAAAAACAAATTCTGGGCCCATTTCATATCACTGCACAATAGAGACACGACTTTCTCAATAAATATATTCCGATATAATTGTATTAAGTTTCGGCTGCCTTATTAAGTAATCACATCGGTAACTGTAACACTAATATTAATCTTGCAATGTCATGTGACGTCGAGGGGAGCAGGAAGGTCAAGATCAATATGTCTAAAATATTTCAAGGATGACATTCATCACATTGCATGCAATGTCGTAGTTATCATCTGCCTTATGCGTTGTCACTTATAATTTAAATACCGTATATAATATGACACTTTATCTATATTTAGTTGTCATTAGACTCGGGCATATGTCATCTATAAGCTACAAAGGTTCCTAGAATCGATCCCATTCCGGTCCCAGTTTCGCTGTCCAGGTGCAGAAATTAACAATATCACGTGTAACCCTATAGCAGGTACTGCCCTACTAGTAAAACCTTCACTCCAACAGTTCATCGCTGTAAGATTTTTGATGTCGTCACCCTTCTGGGATGACGCTCGTTCATAAATAAAGTCCTCAGAAACAACTTTTCTGTGATACCATGTCAATGTATTACATGGACGAATAAATGCTATTAGTCTGATCGATTGGACGACGTTTGTATCATTCTCTGCTCACGGACTCTGTTCCATGCTGGCGCCAATTAGCTCACGCATTATTCATACACGTCTGCCTAGTACACTGCGAGTCCTGCTTAGTCCTATTTAGTCAGCCACTGACGTCACTTTGCTGAGTTTGTTGCTGATGCTGTGCTGCTCCGATATTTGCGCGTCCCCTTTACGGCACTTGAGTTGCCTCAGCAGTTCTTGCTGAAACTCTTCGTACTTGATGGTGTAGATGAAGGGGTTGACGCAGCAGTTGACGAACACGGCGATGACCGTGAAGTGGTAGAAGGCGCTGTTGAAGTCAGCGTTGAAGCCCAAGTTGTACATGGTGTAGAAGATCTGGTTGGGCGACCAGCACATGACGAAGGACACGCTGACGAGGAGGAGTGTCTCGATGGCGTTGCGACTCGTCTGGACCCGGAGGATTCGGACGCCATTTTGCTCCCCTTGTGGAGGACCAGCGCGATCCGGATGTAGGCGAACGCGATCATGGACAGCGGGATGAAGTACTGCAGCAGGACCGTCAGGATCCCCACGACTCGCTGGGTCAACTCATCCGGATACTCGCTGTAGACCGTAAACTTGCCGTTCTTGATCCTGGCCGTCGGGATCATGTAGGCGGCGTAGTAAGCGATCTCGATGCACCAGACGAAGGGCAGCAAGGTGTAAGATGAGGACGACCACCAGCAGGTTGCCGCTCATCCCCACCACGCCAATGATCAGGCAGGCGATCCTCATATAGAACTCGGCATCCAGGGAGACCGCCTCGTCCACAAGGGTCCCCTCCGAGACTTCACCTCCGTCGTCCCATGAGATCTCGGACATGTTCATGGTGTTGGCCACCGCGACATCTGTAACTAGTGGAAACAAGACAAAATACTGTCAACTATGTGAATATTGTCTCTCAACCACGCCACAAGATGTGTACCTAGTAGAAACAAGCAAAACGTACTACCAAAGATGTAAGTATAATGTCTCCCAATCAGGCCACAAGATTTTTAACTATAAGCAAGAACCAAAGTTCTGCTTTTCGTTGAATAAGATTTTTTAAGTCCGTTCTCTTAAAACCTGTGACCTAAAGGGCTTTACTTTCGCTGCAAACAAATGCAACGATTGCGGGTCAAGCCCCCCGCATAAGGTTTTGTTTCAAATAGTTTCAATGAAGAGGTTCTGCCAAGATCCTTCTGTGGCAACTAGTCTTTTTATCCAAATAAGCTTTAACGCCCTTATAAAATACGGTATGTGGGTCAATATAAGCCCCTCGTCCTTTACCTGTTGTACCATACGTTTGAGTGCAATCTTAGACCGTTTTTTGTTCCATAAAAATGACCGTATAACACCCTCAATGCGATTAGCAAATGATTTATCTGGTGGAGGCAGAACAGATAAAACGTGCACCAACTTCGATATAGCTAAAGTTTTCAAAACTGACATACTACCAAGGTTTCGTCGCCAGTAAGCTGTTAACATATTTTCAACTTCTACTAATTTACTATCAAGATTTAATTTGGGTACTTTAGTAAGATCAATGTCAAATCGTATCCCCAGCAGTACAAAACTGGTGCCTCAACAAAGTTCTAGATCTGCGCATAACTTATCTTTATATTTGGCCTTCTTCCCAGCCACAATGAGCATTTCATAGAACAATTGATTGTTTACGTTATTCGAATGGCCTTCCGATACCATATCATTACCCCTGCCATATTGATGTTCTACCTTGGTGACACAGGTTTTGATCATGTTGATCATACTGTCGATCGTACGGCAAAGATGTGTTTATTTGCCAAATCCCGCGGTCTCTATCTCAGGTTAATGCTTGAACATCTATCGTTATTAAGGAAAAGTCCGTTCTATACCCATGTCCGATTGATACATTTTGAAGGGTAGCGTGAATATCTGAGAAGAAGAAAAAAATGTACCATTGCCGTTTTCGCTTTTCGCTGTTGATTTACCCACGTATATCTTCTTGTGTCCGCATGGATAATTCTCAAACAAATCAGCTCAAATCTGTCTGTCTGGCACCGCACAGCACCGCCCCCCCCCACACACACACACTGCGATCCGACCCCCGTTCTTTCTGCGTACCCGTCACCCGACCCTGGTCCCATTCCGGATGTCATCCGGCTGCCGCCACCCCCCCCCCCCCCCTCGCTCCCTCCCCTTCGTCGGATCACGTCGCACTGTCAACCTGAGATCCGGTTGGCTGGCTGGAGATCAGTGAGAGGCAGCGTTTACTGCATGCACGTTATATATTTTTTAGCGCTGGGAAGTGTAGTTCGTGTCCCCTATGCAAGATATCCGTCGCCGCATGACTAACGGCAGATGGGTTGGGGGGAGGGGAGCAGGGGGGGGGGGCATGTATTCTCAGGGAAATTAGTCGAGGACAAAACTGCGAATTGCTAGTATACACCCCCCCCCCCCTCCCCCTCACCACCACCTGCTCCCGCCACCCCCCTCCATTTGCTCATCCATTTTCACGTGGACCCTCTACTCGGTTTTCATGATCCTGAATCGACCGCTTGTGTAGACCCGGGGTGTAGACAACCCTAGCAACAACGGTGGGTTTTTAAGTTTTGCATGCATATATACATATTCCGGTATATGCATGAATAGCGATTACACATACTAATTATCCTTGTTTGTCCAGTCGAGCCTCGT
The DNA here is from genome assembly GCA_964019135.1 of Arenicola marina. Lineage (NCBI taxonomy): Eukaryota > Metazoa > Annelida > Polychaeta > Arenicolidae > Arenicola > Arenicola marina. The sequence continues at coordinate 20,288,889 of OZ025261.1, forward strand.
GAATGTCGATCAGGTAGGCTTACATAGGCGTCTTGTGTTGTGTTTCCCAATTAATGATCCCTCCCCACATCAAGTACTCGCTCCCTTTTTGCCCCATCTTTTATCTGTATACGTTTAATTATGTCTGTCCACAGGCCCCTATGATGTCCTTTGAGGGAAGAATGATTACCCTTTCAACGACCGTGTTAAAAACAACAGAGTAATAATGGACATCTGCATACTGCAGCTTTTTCTGACGAAGATGCACACCAGAAACCCAGCTGTGCAAACGAAAGGCTTTCTGTATGGCGATGGGCTTCTTTATTGGCTCACCCAATACCGTCCGACAGTGTGGTAGAAGTACCCTATGGTGTGTCATGGTTAACATCGATAAAACATTGATAACCGTCGCATGCGGATTTAAAAGCAAGAATATACGTTAAACGATAATCAGTGAAGGATTTTTTCCCATACGTTTTTGTCATTAGTCGCCTGCGGGGCCCCATTATCTCCACCGTTGTAAGTATCAGCTCTCTTTGTCCACAGCTGTTCAAGCTCTCTTCATGTAATCTGCTTAGACGATACATAATCTCGCATAATCTCACATAAGATATCGGGTCAATCATCGTATGTAAATGTCAGTACGATTGGGGTTTGTTTGTGAGCTGGTATCAAGCTTACCATATTCTTTTCGTTTAAAAGCTGCTCACAGTCATTTGTCTCCTGAGACCTCTTTTTAAATATTTCAGGCGGTGATATTCATTAAGGTCCTTAAACTCAGGGTAGGTATGGGAATGCATAACTTTCTTATGTTAACACCGAAACATAGCGAACACTATGTCCAAATTATTTACAAAACAATCTGCAATCGGCATCTCCCGGGAAGGTATACACGGGAAGTTGACCGGCGTATTTAAGTTTATCCCTGGTTGCATTTTACATTGTTTTGGGCTTGTTCAGGGTAGTAATATGTGTAGAGTTACATCTCATGACATATCTCTGTTAATTTGCAATATAGATATCTAAAAATTAGAAATGCCATTGTGAGGCCGTGCAGTATTTTTATTAGAAGGAGTCTATAATGTTTACAATTATATTAGACTACAGAAAAAAGATTTACTCTTCCAACTCATCTGACATTATTCAGTTGATTATTTTCATCGCATCGTGGTCAAAATATTAAATAGCGAGAGAGGATTCATACAATAGTGTTTTAGGCTAGCTGTGTACACACTTTGCCCATATCACATATTTATTCAATGAATTATATACTTATTTGAACAGTATCATTGTCTTGTATTGTGTCAGACTACCCCCCTTCCCTTACAATGAAGCAAAAAAGTGTATCTCATGTATCCTTGCCGACTCTTATTTAAGACTATTGATATCACACCCACTGGTGGGATGGTGGGGTGCAGGAATATAATGATCTACCCCTTCTCCTCTAAGATATTCACAGTCACGCTCAGATGTTCGCTGCCCGCACCCATAGCTAGCGAGGTTCCCCTTAGTATCATTGTCTTGTATTGTGTCAGACTAACCCCACCGCCCCAATAAAGCCAAACCGTATATCTCATGTATCCATGCCGACTCTTGAGGCTATTGATATCATACCTTAGTTATCTAAAACCTGCTGATTACCCCTACCATTAATGGAGGGCGACTGCGCCGGACAGCTTCTGTCACATGTCTAGGTGCATTAGGGAAGGTAAGATGAATCCTCGTCATCTTGGCGTGTCATGGTGAAAGGTCATCACAGCCAATACACATCACCAGTGGGGGGCATGTAATCACATCCTCCTGACGGGCTTAATTGCAAGCATCAAAGCTACGTACGTGATATATGTATTTACATGTTACATCGCACGGGAAATGTATTTCAGGAAAACGTGCAACGCTCGCTCTTATTTAATGGTCACATAATGTATTTGAGAATCGTGTCCATGTTAACCCATCAAGTACGAGAAAATTCCATGTGACACCTAGTGCATTGCAGGAGTTACCCCCATCCGAACGAACGAATGTCCCCTATTTCTACAATAGTTTGGTCTGCAGCATGAATAATGAGCAATTGTCACACATATCATGTTTCAAACAATTCTCATGTTTTCTTTCCTCTCATACATGCAGACAAGCAGGCCAACTGCAAGCGTTCAGATAAGTCACGTGATGCATATTTAGCTGCACTCGTAAACGGAAATTGGGACAAGCGCTTTGCAGAGGTGTACAAATCCATGGCAATAACTACCAAGGGCTGATCAAGATGACCCCCCCCCCGTTTGAATAATTTTGCCTATCTGAGGCGTGGGCCCCCTCACCCCCCCCCCCCCCACTTCCCGCAAGGTTTCGGTAGATCGGGCTCTGAACTATGATGTACCAATATACAACCATGTAACAACCATTCATGTTTCAGGATATACGTTCGCACTTGCAATCGCGATCGAGTTAGCATTGCAGTGTATCAGGGGCGGATCTAGGAATTTGCCAAGTGGGGGGGGGGGGGCAGGGCAGGGTTGCTCTCTGAAACTTCCGACCGATGAGTGTGCGCTCTGAAAAACTTGCAACCGGGGGGGGGGCGGGAGGGGGCTTGTCGGTGCGAGCCGACCTTAACAGTGTATATTCAGGTTCCCAAGGGGGCTGTTGCTCCCTGAAAACTTGCAACCGGGGGCGGGTGGGGGGGAGTTGCTTTCAAGACTGACCCGGGGGGCTTAGAGAACCCGAATTTAACACTGTATGTTGAGGTTCCCAGGGGGGGGGGTTGCTCTCTAAAGACTTGGGACTTGTATGTATAACATATAACATAGCCATCGATTAAAATAGTTATATTCCGATAACAACAACACGAGAACCATGAAACCTAAAAAGTTTGGGTTCTTTGTGTCCTTAACAAAACAAATAGCAAAGTATTTACACCTATTCTATCGGCAAACTGTTGGTTTGATTGAAACCACCTCGTCATCACGCGTAATCGGACCATAGAAATACCAGTATTATCGATACTGGATATCTTGTCATCCATCTTGAAAATGTATTAATAATAGCGAGTAGGTTTTGTACAATATATGACGTCATCCAAAGTTTAATTATTCGATATACCAACGACCGAAACATGTGGAGAGCCACACCGAAATATGGACTAATGACAGTGAAATCCACACTTATATAAGTTAAACGATTGCTATGCTTCAATAGCCTAGTAGTATTGCATATTCTTGTAGTATTGCATATTCTTGTAGTATTGCATACTCTAGTAGTATTGCATATTCTTGTAGTATTGAATACTAATGTATGCTCTAGATGTTTTCTTTTTATCTCTAAAGGATTGGTGTTTTATCAGTAGCGCTTTTATGGCCAACATAAGCATGAGGGATATGTTCTCCTTCTTCTCTATATTAGTTTTAGATCCAATGATAACGCATTGGGTTGTTAATTTTTTTCTTCGCGAATCTCATTTGGTAGCAGGGTAATTTTCAGATTAGGTGAGATCAGAGTCAAAACGTCAAAATTATAAATGCCGTTTTCATCCATATTTTCCACCAAAGTGCCCCGAGCACTGTGAAAAGCACTGACGCGACTAAGCATTATTCGAATGAGCGTACATGCACATGTCTTATAACGAAAATAAGGGCCGTGGAAAAGTTTGCTAATGAGCCATATTAGAATCCCTATTAAAACAGTAATAATGCCAATGAACATATGTTTCATGCCATACTTACATGGCGTAGAACAATAAACATGACGTCACTCACAAAAGAACTGTGGTTATTGATGTAAATGGACAGCCTAGCCGCCGAGTTGGTTAGCTATGCGTGCAGTTTCTTGGTCACGATATGCTGATATTTACTTATATGGCGTAAAGAAGGCGATTGGCTCACAATACCTGCACGGCGTTAGACATGTCTTCATCAACCTTCATCAAGCGGGTTGCTACAGCTTGATATCTGGCCAAAAATATTGCCTAACACCCCGGTAAGTCACGCAATTTTTATATTTGTGCCTCGTTTATCCTACGACGCCCTCGCTTTCCACTTTATTGAGCAATATCGGACGGCACTGAACTTATTCGAAGTATAACGTGTTGGCCTTCCTTGCTGAGCAGCACATTGCCACGACCAATAAAGGACATTTAACCAAATTAACAAGATTTAGTTCCAAATAGCTGCATTTCGACATAAACTGATACTAAGATTCAGTACATACATATGTCAGCGATGTGATAACGGTAACTCTCAATAATACACTCACAATAATAAAACTTTCACGGAGTCACAGATGGTCAATAATCAATTAATATCAATCTTAACAATACTACTTATGTACAAAAAGACAAATATGACGAATGATGATATTCGTCTTGGGGTGAGAGGACACTTTGCGGCATAATTGCTCATCATTCGCAGACACTGACCATGATGGCAGAACCCAGCCAGCTACTCTGCTGATACACGTATCATTCAACCCGGTTAAACCGGTGTAATTCGGTATAGCATGTGTGCAAGAACGCGTAATATAGTCAAAATTCCTGTACATGACACGCTGGTTGCATATTGCAGTGCATCTCGGACAGCTGGTTGTCACACGCGGCAGTAATCACGTCTCCTGTAGCCCGGCAAAACATGTGAAAACAAATTACATCATTACCTGGTCCCATTTCATATCACCCCACAATAGAGACACAGCATTCACAATAAATAAATTATGATATAATTGTATTGAGTCTCTGCTGCATTAAGTAATCCCATCGGTAACTATAGAACTAATATCGATTTTGTAATCTCATGTGACGTCGAGGGGAGCATAAAGGCCAAGATACTAATGTCTACAATATATCAAGGATAAAATTTGGTCCATCACATTGCATGCGACGTCGTACTTATCATATCTGCCTTATCCGTTGCCACTTATCATTGGAATACCATATATAATATGACACTTTATTTGCATAAGTTATCATTAGACTCGGGCATATGTCATGTTTAAGCTGCAAAGCTAGCATCGATCCCATTCCGGTCACAGTTTCGCTGTCCGGGTGCAGAAATTAACCATGTCATGTGTTGCCCTTTACAAACGCCTGGAATGATATAAGACATGCAAAGTACTGACCTACTATTGAAACCTCTACTCCAACAGTTCATCGCCGTAAGATTTATGATGTCATTTAAGTCACCCATCTGGGATGACGCTTGTTCATCAATAAAGTCTTCAGTAACAATTTTACTGCGATACCATGTTAATGTATTACCTGGACGCTTACATGACATTAGTCTGGGCGATTCGACGACGTTTGTTTCATTCGCTGCTCGCGGTCTCTGTTCCATGCTGGCGCCGACCACTTTGATATATATATATAATTAGCTCACGTAGTATCCATACACGTCCGCCTAGCACACGGCGAGTCCTGTTTAGTTCTGTTTAGTCAGCGACTGACGTCACTTTACTGAGTTCGTTGCTGATGCTGTGCTGCTCCGATATTTGTGCGTCCCCTTTACAGCACTTGAGTTGCCTCAGCAGTTCTTGTTGAAACTCTTCGTACTTGATGGTGTAAATGAAGGGGTTGACGCAGCAGTTGACGAACACGGCGATGACCGTGAAGTGGTAGAAGGCGCTGCTGAAGTCAGCGCTGAAGCCCAAGTTGTACATGATGAAGAAGATTTGGTTGGGCGACCAGCACAGGACGAAGGACACGCTGACGAGGAGGAGTGTCTTGATGGTGTTGCGACTCGCCTGGAGCATGCGCATTTCGCGTATTTCCGTCGTACTGGACCCCGAGGATTCGGACGCCATTTTGCTCCCCTTGTGGAGGACCAGTGCAATCCGGATATAGGCGAACGTGATCATGGACAGCGGGATGAAGTACAGCAGCAGGACCGTCAGGATCCCGACGACTCGCTGGGTCAGCTCATCAGGATACTCGCTGTAGACCGTGCACTTTCCGTTCTTGATCCGAGCCGTCGGGATCATGTAGGCGGCGTTGTAACCGATCCCGAAGCACCAGACGAAGGGCAGCAAGGTGTAGACTTTACCCTTCGAGCACTTGTGGTTGTGGAGCATCGGATGCAGGATGGCCAGGTAGCGGTCGAAGGTCAAGGCCACCAGGTTGTACGTGGAGGAGACGAAGATGCCCCAGATCGGTAGCTTGGTCATCCACAAGCGGCAGAAGGCCTCGCGCCCGACGATGTTCGGGATGCTGTCGATGTCTCGAAGAAAGGACGTGGTGACGATGAAGAAGGCGGCCGTGAAGTCGATGAAGGACTGGTTGATGATGAAGATGTTGGTGATGGACTGCCTCATCTTGGCGGACCTGAAGATGATGGCGACCACCAGCAGGTTGCCGCTCATCCCCACTACGCCAATGATCAGGTAGGCGATCATCATGTAGAACTCTGCATCCACGGAGACCGCCTCGTCCACCGGGGTCTCCTCCGAGACTTCACCGCCGTCGTCCCACGGGATCTCGGACGTGTTGATGGTGTTGGCCACAACAACATCTGTAACTAGTAGAAACAAGACAAAATAGTGTCAATGATGTGAGTACTGTCGCCCAACCACGCCACAAGATGTGTACCTAGTAGAAACAAGCAACACCAACTGCCAAAGATGTAAGTATAGTGTCTCCCAATCACGCCACAAAATTTTTAGCTATAAGTAAGAACCCAAGTTCCGCTTTTCGTTGAGTAACATTTCCGTTCTTTAAAAAGTAGGAATTCCAAATTGGCGCATCAAAAGGATGCTCTACACGTATTATATTTTTGGCATAAAGCCATTTTCTTAAAACATGTGATCAAAAAGAGTTTGCCTTCGCTGCAAACAAATGCAACGATTGCGGGTCAAGCTCCCCGCATAAGGTTTTGTCTTCGCAAATAGCTTCAATGAAGAGGTTCTGCCAGGATCCTTCTGTGGCCACTAGTCTTTATCCAAGTAAGCTGTACCGCCTTTACAAAATATGGTATGTGGGTCAAGTTAAAGCCCCCGTCCTCTACCTGCATGTTGTACCAAACGTTTGAGTGCACTTCGCCTTAGACCGTTTTTTCCATAAAAATGACAATACCCTCAGGGCGATTAACAAATAATTGAACTGGTAGGGGCAGAACGGATAAACGTGCACCAAATTCGGTATAGCTAACGTTTTCAAGACTGAAATCCTACGACAGGTTTCGTGGCCCGTAAGCTGTTAACGTATTTTTAACTTCTACCAATTTACTATCAAGATTTAATTTGGGCACTTTAGTAAGATCAATGTCAAGTCGTATCCCTAGCAGTACAAAACTTGTGCCTCGACAAAGTTCTAGATCTGCGCATAACTTATCTTTATTTCATAGCACAATTAATCGTTTACAACGTTATTCGAATGGTTTTCCGATACCATAATATTGCCCATGCCATATTGATGTTTTATCTCGGTGACACAAGTATTGATCATGTTGGCATATTGTTGGTCGTACGGCAAAGATGTGTTCATTTTCCAGAACCCCAAGTCTCCGTCTAAGGTTAATCCCTGAACATCTATCGTTAGATGCCCATTCCGACACAAGAAAAAATGTAGCTTTGCCCTTTGTGTTTTTCGTTGTTGATTTACCCAGGTAAATCTTATTGTGTCCGCATAGAGAATTCTCCATCAGCTCAAGGGTGTCCATCATATCAAATACGCGTTTTCTGGCCTTCCTGTTATTTTCCCTCTTATTTCCATATGTATCCAGCACTTGACTTAGGACCAAGTACCAGTTTCCACATATTATTATTGTCGCATTACCCAGTTTCTCTATTCTGCGCTGTAAAGCAGTATACAATTCTGGACAATCTGTATTTGGACCGTATATATACAACCCAGAGTTATGTGAGTTCCATTGATAGTGACATCTAATAAGATCGCACCGAGAAGCGCTGTCGGCCGACTGAACGTCCAAGAGCATGATCACTTCTTGCACGGTTTCATGCAGTTATAACCAGTATAAGCAATGTACGATGCTGTTTGGAGTCATAAGGAGATCTACCACAGCTCATTGACTTTACACCACAGAGATTCTGGTAGCAAACACAAACAAGAAGCCAGGCCGTGTTCAGCCACCCGCGTCACATAGTGAAACATACAACAGTACTTTCGTTCACTCACAATTTACTCTGTGGCACAGTATTTGACCTCCGGGGCTTTCTCAAAAACTGCGTCAGCGAAATCTTTCAAACCCTTATCCGGCAGGGAGGATACTGTCTCGACGAAGGCCGTTTCGTCGGTGATGAGCTTGTTCTCGATGCGGTTAGCTCGCTTACCGTCCTGCCACGCCGTCTTCATCACTGAGAGTAGACGTTGGCGTTTTTCTTGAAATGTTTTTGGCAAATCCTCGTTGATGAACAGATTGGTCACTCTTAGCCTTTTCTTCTTCCTCCACACGTCCTGGCTGTCAGGAAAGTATGCAACACGGACGATGATCGGCCATGGGTGGGTTCGGGTCGCTTTTGTCGCCGGTCTAGCATAGAGCCCGTGGCATCTTTGGAATCTTGTATCAGCAGCTTGTTCTATATATATCCAGTTTATTTTTCATCAGTGGATGACTTGTACACAATTTTCCCTTTCGTCGTATTCTGGCACGCCATGGAAAACTAAATGCTCCCGTCTCCCGCCAAAATATCCTTCGTCGCTTTCCCGCATGTTACGTTTTGACTTTCTAGACGTGCTGTCAAATCGTTCTTATTAACGCCGAAATGCTGTCTTTTAAAGGAGCATTTGATTTTTCTAGCTCATCCACCCGTTTACTGTTATACTCCGAAGTCTTTGTTAGGCATTGTAGCTGTTTTTTCATTGCCTGCTTTGTTCTTTTTATCCCTGATAGGCAAGTTACTCGGTCCAATATCTCCTGTATTATTGGTTTCATGTCATCCCGTATGTTGCTTGATTATTTCTTCTCTCCGGGAGTTGCCATATCCGGATAGCAGTCGTTAATCTTCTTTTGTTTCTTGTCCTCCGGTTTTCTCGGGGTCCGGCTGCTGCTACGCCGTCTTTTAGTTTTGCCCAACACTTTTGATATTGCCCCATAATCGTTTTGCCATAGCCGGCATGGAACCTTGTGGCACGGAGCAAGGAAATAAGGCTAGAAAACATGTTCCAGATGCCGATGGACCCCCACAATCTGTTGTTCTGCAGCTCAGCCAATTTGTCAAGTGAGCTAGTGATACTTTTATATTAAGGCAAATAATGGTGATCACAGCTGTGGTCGAAAATCTACGACAACGCATCGGATGTCTAAAGACCCATCTTAGCCATAATATGCTGAAGCATTCCAACCAATCAAGAACAAATTTTGACAGCGCGAGTAGGTACTGTTCAAGCTTATTTGAGTGCGTCATGGGCTGTGGCTCCCGATCAGCAAAATTTGCAATTACATAGTTTGTATATGTGCCTGAACAGATATGCTGTTTGACACCTTTTTGGGAAACAAATGACGAAAAGAACAAGCCCAAACTAAGAATGCGCATAGTGTCCCACAAACAAGAAAATGAGATATACGCCTTTTCCAAGCCTTTACATTTTGTGAAAAGATCGTGCAAGACAGCGGCCCGAAATGCGTTTGTTCAAAGTGAGTCCACCTGGTGTGGCAATAGCCTGCGGCTTGTGCAGACATATATGATGGTAAACGCTATCAAAGGCGTCTGATGCATCTAGAAATATTATAGTCGGTGCAGGATCATTGTATTCTCCAAGACCTTCAAGAGAAAATCTATTTTATGAGTGATGTATTAGTTAACCGTAGAGTCATTTCATTTCAAGCCAGAGTTCCTCCATGTAAATATGTTGTTAGTCGCACTCGATTACTAGCGGTTGACTCGTTAATACCTCAGTTGTCTCTGATGGGGAAATTGGCTAAAATCTACGCAAGCCCTTTTGTTGCATAACCTGTAATACGAAAAGTATTCGTTGGGTAACCTTTTCACGGACCTATTGGTGCCTGCCAACATGACTGCGATAATTTGACATTTTGCGTTGTTCTGTCGCGTCGGTGGAGATCAGAGTTGACGGGAATTGTTATCGGATAAGGTAAATTAATTGATACTGACCCACTGCCTTGTGGGTCTGGTGGCTCGGAAGAATCAAAGGCTAAAGGAATGTGCTCTGACAGAAAAAAGTTTCCAGCACACCTTGATGGTGAGCAATGCGACAGTGCCTTGCATGCAGGCTTGGGAAAGTCAACGGCTAAGGGGGGTAAGCCCTCAGGCTAGAAAGCCCCCAGTCAATAAGGTACTGACAAGCCACGTGGGGCTACAAGGTATATATCTTGGTAAGCAGACTTAAATATAATATCAAACGAAACACAAAGCAATAAACTGCATATGCACATGGAACGTCACGACCATGTGTCCTGGCATGACAAATGAACCGGACTCGACCGACGATGTTCGTCAGACAGCGCTGATGGGTGCCCTACAAGGGACGTGATTGGCTGACGCGGGATCAGTAAAGGAGGGTAATTACACGTTTTACTGGCGCGGAAAGGGTACCATAAGATGGTCAAAATTTACCGGCAAGGACAATCGACAATCTCCCTTAGCAGTTTCTGAGAGAGTAATGTCACTTCGTATGCAGTCTGATGGAAGTCATAAATCAAGCGACCTTTTGTTCATTCTCGGGGATTTTACCGCACGCGTTGGCGATGACCATGCGTGTGGCCCTGCTGCGTAGGACATTTTCAGACATAAGGTGTTTTGGCGCCACTCAGGGGCAGGCCATTTGCATCAGCTAGATCTGTTTCTGACAAAATGGCGAGATCTAGTCCGTGTCCGAAACAACCGAGCGTATCAACCGAGCGTATCGGTATTGCGGTACCGATCACTCGCTTGTCGGGAGTAAGGTAATGATTTTGCTTAGGAAATGCTATGCAACTAAACATAAATCGCAATCACCAATTGACTCACTGGGCGCGCAGGAGTTCGCGAGCTGGGTGCGTCAATCGACTCCTTGCGCAGCGGGAAATCGCCTGGAAATGACAGGATCTCTGCTGCAGTAATAAAGTCTGGCAAAACTTCGTTACTCCCTCATCTGCACCAACTCCTCGGACATGCGCGATGCAAACATTGTTACGCTCTACCAAAACAAAGGGGACTGGGGTGATTGCAACAATTACCGCGGAATATCACTCTGAAGTGTTACTGGTAAGCTCTTCGCCAGAATTGCATTAAAGAGACTGTAACTCCTTGCAAACAGAGTATACCCTAAAGCGCAGTGCGGTGTCAGATCCGGACCGTCCACTGTTGATATGATACTCTCGTTGCGTCAACTTCAGGAGAAATGTAGAGACCGGCACAAGTCTATCTACCTTGCTTTTGTTGACCCCACCAAGGCTGTTGATACTATTAGCAGATCTGGGTTGTACAAAATCGTGGCGTCTATTGGCTGCCTTAATTTTATTCGTTCCTTCCATCAACACTCGTTCTGCACAGTACAGTGCGACGATTATATGTCCAAGAGCTTCCTAGTCAGAAATGGCGTGAAGCAAGGTTGTGTCCTAGTACCAACTTTATTCGGCATCTTTTGCTCTATGTTCCTTTTGCAGGCTTTTGATGCGGACACGGATGGTGTTTACTTGCACACAAGATCGGGAAGAACGTTGTTCAACTTTCCAAGACCAAGCGAAGGCTCTTCCTAATAAGGGAACTGCTATTCGCTGACGACACAGCCCTGGTTGTACATCCGGATAGACAGCCACAGAGACTAACGGATCGGCTCTCAAATGCGTGTGCTTTATTTGCTTGACTATAAGTGTTAAAAAACAGTCGTACTGGGCCAAGGAGCGCCGCCAGGGATTACCCGGAATAATATGCCTTTGTATGTGGTAAGTAACTGTTGCTACCTGGGAAGTACCATAACAGATAATCTATCTCTAGATGAGGAAGTAAAGGCTCCCATTGGAAAGGCAGCCACAAAATTTCAAAAAGGCAAAATTATAAACTAACCATTCGCACCAAAATACTAATACACAGGGCGCGTGTTCTAATCAGCGCGCTATATGACATTAAAGGCGGAAAACATATTGTGGCCAAAAAAGAAAATTGAACAAATTCAATTTTTTTGGCGAAACATGTTAGGCATCTTGGCAAGACAAGGTAAAGAAGGCTGAAGTGCTAGCCGGGGGCCCCCTAACAAGCATTCTTGCTCTTGTAAAACAAAGACTTTTTCATTGGCTTGGGAATGTTGATCGTATGCAAGGTGAACGTATTCCAAAGGGTGTGCTCTACGGAAAGCTTGTCGCCAGCAAAGGTCCAATTGGACGGTGAAAACTCAGGTTTAAAGGTGTTGAATTGCTTTGTCTTTAACCAGAACAGAGCTAGCGCCGGAGCCATCCTTCTTCCCAAAGTATGGGAAATGATAGGCGCACTTGTGTTTCCTAATAAAGGCGCCCCGATAAATATATTGTTACCCCAAATGAAGTGCCGTCACGTATATTTCCAGCGCGTTCTAATCAGCAAAATGGATCTCTTTTCCGCACTGCTCTTAACCCACCTTAAGTACCCGTCCACATAAAGCCATGGTAATCGGATAATGAACCACTGTTTAATGCCACTTACCCATCGTGTAATTGGCCATAGCTGCTCCGTGCACGCCTCCTATGCCCTCTGGTTGTCCTTCTGCAATACCCACGTGGCTCCTTTCCTTGGTCTGCAGTGCTTGCTGCAGGTGTCACGAATTATATTTATATGGTGGAGAGGGAAACCCAATTATTGACTGCGCGTGGTTTGAATCCAGTGTGAGGGTGGCCTGGCCAAGCAGGCGCTTGTTGGATGGTGGCGGTGCGCCGCCCATACCATAGAGGGCATTTGGAGAACAAGAGAAAAGTGCACAATTTCGTGGCCAAGGCATTTTTGTTCATTAAGAGAACACATGGTGCCTGGGCAAGAACAAAACGACAACCGGCGTTTCGTTGTTCTAAGCTCTAGTGAATAAATAATGAACACGCGATATGACTGTTGCTGCTAGTACTGATGACGGAACAGGGAGGCATATCGGGAAAAAAAATCCAGAAAAAACGGCTTTATGCTGTAAGCATAGCTTTTCAATCCGTCACGCTATCTTTGCATTTTGTTTCATGCAGTATACATGTTTTCAGATCAACGATGTACTAACCGTTATTTTTGTTCGTTAGTTTTTCTTGTTGCGATATACTTACTGGATGGGTTTCGATGGCTGCTTTTCGTCATATTATCTGCAGATGTCGACACGTTTCAGAGAAGATGAAGCCAAATAAAAGCATGATTAATGCGAATATCAAAAATATACCCTCATGAGGTTCAACCAAGCAAAGTGTATTTTTCACCGAACCACCACCGATACATGTAATATGAGCATCGTCCGTTCGTCTACTAATTTATTCATTTACAACAAGCTATATACGTCATGTCACGGGGGTGAGGGACACGCCGTGTAAAGTGGGGCTTCGCGGGTTATAATGAATCACAATATGCAACAAGCATCAACACAGAGCATCGCCGTAAAGCATCATGACGGTCTGCTTACACACATCACGCATAGAGTGGATTTTTTTAACAACCCCTCCCCCCCCCCAAAGCCGCCCCTGTGATTATTATGACGCCTTTGGACGCCTTGATTATTTGGCAAAAGCGTCTATGCTGCGTGCGTCTCTAACTTCTGCCTGTTTATTGTCTGTACTATTGTCATTTAGCACGACAACTGACGCAAATCTCTGTTTCCGTCTTCACACTTAGGCGACAGAAACGGAAGGAAAATGTTGCGCTTCTGTATTGATGAATCATGATGGGTCACGCGACTGCCTTCCAATATGCGAGTTTTAGGGGGCTTGCTTTTCCTCCGTGGTCCGAGTGAGCGTACAATACATGTCTGACTATGAAAGCAAGGCTCTTGGAAGAGTTTGCTTCTGAGCCATATAACAAACGTCATCCCTATTAATAGTCCGTCATCCAATGAACATATGTTGCATTCCAATTATGCCCCTCTCCGTATGCCTTCATTGTGCCCAAACCTCCGCCTTACGCACTGTCGCCTAGAAGACAACGAAACATTGTAAAGTTCTTATATTAGTCTTTAATTATCAATGTAAATTACAAAGTAGAAATGTAGTAACAATTGCTTAAGAGCATAAATTGTGAGTGGTAATACGGTATTTGTGCCTCTCTTTTACCCCACACCGCCCACCTCCCTGTCCACTTTATTGAGCGATATAAGAGGGCACTAAATTTATTCGGTGTATGACGTGTTGGCCTTCCTTGCTGAGCAGCACATTGCCACGACCAGCAAATGACCTTTAGGCAAATTTGACAAGAGTTAGTTCCAAATAGCTGCATTTCGAGATGAATTGATCCTAGGATCCAGTATATACATATGTCAGCAATGTGATGCCGACATTGGAACGACCAACAAATGAACTTTAGCCAAATTTAACAAGATTTAGTTCCAAACAGCTGCATTTCGAGATGAATTGATCCTAGGATGCAGTATCTACATATCTCAGCAATGTGATGCCGACATTGGAACGACCAACAAATGAACTTTATCCAAATTTAACAAGAATTAGTTCCAAATAGCTGCATTTCGAGATAAATTGACACCAAGATTCAGTATATACATATGTCAGCGATGTGATAACGGTAACTCTCACTAATACACTCACAATAATAACACTTTCACAGCCACAGGGAGTCAATAATCAATTAATAGCAAGATCAACAATACTACTTATGTACAAAAAGACAAATATGACGAATGATGATAATCGTCTTGGGGTGAGAGGAAACTTTGCGGCATAATTGCTCATCATTTGCAGACACTGACCATGATGGCAGAACGCAGCCAGCTAGCCCGCTGATACACGCATCATTCAACCCGGTTAAACCGGTATAAAATCGGTATAACATGTGCGCAAGAACACATAATGTAGTCAAAACCTCTGTACATGACACGCTGGTTGCATAATGCAGTACGTCTCGGACAGCTGGTTGTCACACGTGACAGTAATCACGTCTCCCGTAGCCCGCAAAGTATGTGAAAACTAATTCTGGTCCCATTTCATATCACTGCACAATAGAGACACGACTTTCTCAATAAATATATTCCGATATAATTGTATTAAGTTTCGGCTGCCTTATTAAGTAATCCCATCGGTAGCTGTAACACTAATATTAATCTTGCAATCTCATGTGACGTCGAGGGGAGCAGGAAGGTCAAGATGAATATGTCTAAAATATTTCAAGGATGACATTCATCACATTGCATGCAATGTCGTAGTTATCATCTGCCTTATGCGTTGTCACATATAATTGAAATACCGTATATAATATGACACTTTATCTATATTTAGTTGTCATTAGACTCGGGCATATGTCATCTATAAGCTACAAAGGTTCCTAGAATCGATCCCATTCCGGTCCCAGTTTCGCTGTCCAGGTGCAGAAATGAACAATATCACGTGTTCCCCAGTAGTAGCTACTGCCCTACTATTAAAACCTTCACTCCAACAGTTCATCGCTGTAAGATTTTTGATGTCGTCACCCTTCTGGGATGACGCTTGTTCATAAATAAAGTCCTCAGAAACAACTTTCCTGTGATACCATGTCAATGTATTACATGGACGAGTAAATACCATTAGTCTGATCGATTCGACGACGTTTGTATCATTGTCTGCTCACGGACTCCATACTGTTCCATGCTGGCGCCAATTAGCTCACGTATTATTCATACACGCCTGCCTAGTACACTGCGAGTCCTGTTTAGTCCTGCTTAGTCAGCGACTGACGTCACTTTGCTGAGTTCGTTGCTGATGCTGTGCTGCTCCGGTATTTGCGCGTCCCCTTGACAGCACTTGAGTTGCCTCAGCAGTTCTTGCTGGACCTCTTCGTACTTGATGGTGTAGATGAAGGGGTTGGCGCAGCAGTTGACAAACACGGCGATGACCGTGAAGTGATAGAATTCGCTGTTGAAGTCACTGTTGAAGCCCAAGTTGTACATGATGAAGAAGATCTATTTGGGCGACCAGCACAGGACGAAGGACACGCTGACGAGGAGGAGTGTCTTGATGGTGTTGCGACTCGCCTGGAGCATGCGCATTTCGCGCATTTCCGTCGTACTGGACCCCGAGGCTTCGGACGCCATTTTGCTTCCTTTGTGGAGGACCAGCGCGATCCGGATATAGGCGAACGCGATCATGGACAGCGGGATGAAGTACAGCAGGAGGACCGTCAGGATCCCCACGACTCTCTGGGTCACCTCATCCGGATACTCGCTGTAGACCGTGCACTTGCCGTTCTTGATCCGAGCCGTCGGGATCATGTAGGCGGCGTTATAAGCGATCCCGAAGCACCAGACGAAGGGCAGCAAGGCGTAGACTTTACCCTTGGAGCACTTTTGGTTGTGGAGCATCGGATGCAGGATGGCCAGGTAGCGGTCGAAGGTCAAGGCCACCAGGTTGTACGTGGAGGAGACGAAGATGTCCCAGATCGGTAGCTTGGTCATCCACAAGCGGCAGAAGGCCTCGCGCCCGACGATGTTCGGGATGCTGTCGATGTCTCGAAGAAAGGACGTGGTGCCGAGGAAGAAGGCGGCCGTGAAGTCGATGAAGGACTGGTTGAGGATGAAGATGTTGGTGATGGACTGCCTCATCTTGGCGGACCTGAAGATGAGGATGACCACCAGCAGGTTGCCGCTCATCCCCACCACGCCAATGATCAGGTAGGCGATCATCATGTAGAACTCGGCATCTACGGAGACCGCCTCGTCCACCGGGGTCCCCTCCGAGACTTCACCGCTGTCGTCCCACGGGATCTCGGACATGTTGATGGTGTTGGCCACAGCAACATCTGCAACTAGTGGAAACAAGACAAAATAGTGTCAATGATGTGGGTATTGTCGCCCAACCACGCCACAAGATGTGTACCTAGTAGAAACAAGCAACACATACTGCCAAAGATGTAAGTATAGTGTCTCCCAATCACGCCAAATTTTTAACTTTAAGCAAGAACTGCTCCGACAGTGCGTAAGGCGGTGGTTCGGGCACAATGAAGGCGGATGGAGATGGGCAGAATTAAGATGCAACAGATGTTCATTGGCATTCGGACTATTAATAGGGATGACGTTCGTCATGGCTCAACAGCGAACTCTTCCAAGAGCCTTGCTTTCATAGTCAGACATGTATTGTACGCTTACTCGGACCACGGAGGGAAAGCAAGCCCCGTTATACTGCTTGCACATTGGAAGATGGTCGCGTGACACATCATGATTCATCAATACTGAAGCGCAAAATTTTCCGTCCGTTTCTGTCGTCAAAGTGTGAAGACGAAAACAGTGATTTGCGTTAGCTATCGTGCTAAATGACAATAGAGACGCACGCAGCTTAGAAGACTTTGCCGAATAATCAAGGCGTCCAAAGGCGTCATAACAATCACTAGGGCGGGATCGGGGGGGGGGCGACGAAGACGGAGTAACGAACAGGGGGTCTTAACATCAATCCAACATGGCTAAGCCGAACGACAGGCAACAAACCTGGGGTGGCAGCTAGGTGACGGGGGAGAGAGAGAGAGAGCGCGAGAGAAAGGGAGAGAGAGAGAGAACGCGAGAGGGAGGGAGAGACAGAGAGAGAGCGCGAGAGAAAGGGAGAGAGAGAGCGCGAGAGGGAGGGAGAGACAGAGAGAGGGCGCGAGAGGGAGAGAGAGAGAGAGAGAGATAGGGGGGGGGGCGAAGATGGAGTGAACGCTCAGCAACATACACTAAGGACAGTAGAGCAGGTGGCTATGAAAATTCGGAGAACTGTAATGGCCATAATCGAGAAAGGAGTTTCGAACTCAAGTTTCTCTGCCTCCCTACATTAAAGCTATACCGAACTGTTGTATTACCTCGCACTCGCCATGGGGTGGGATTAGGAATGGTAGTTCAGTGGGCCTTGGGACCCGGGACATCGCTGTAGATCAGTCCAGAACTCGGTATTGGGGTACAAGGAAAGTATTAAATATTCGTCGTTAAGATGGCGTTTAAAGTTAGCCAATCATGGCTCCTAAATTCTCGCTGGCCGACCGCGTGGAGCCGGATGCCGAGGGGGAGGGGGGCGGGGATTGTTCAACAAATCCACTCCAATCCATGATTTTTTGTGGCGATGCTCTGTGTTGATGCTTGTTCCATATCCCTCGTTGAAACCCGCGAGGCCCCACTTTACGCGGCCCGTCCCTCACCCCCGTGATATATATAGCTTGTGTAACGTGCGTGGGGTGTCGCGTGTGGCTTCTGCGCAGATATACTTGTGTTGGTAGGGGTTGGGGTTTAAATTCTTCAGTTCACCATTTTCACTGCTCGGTTATCGCTTTAACGGTTTTTTCGCATTCAGACAAGATTCGATATTGTAACCAGCAAACATACAAGATGAAGAAAATGCAAATATACTGTTTCAGTATGTATTTATAGATTTCAGATCTTGCGAAAATACAGGTTATAAAAGGCAAATAATACACTGCTGATCGCTACCAAAAATATACGCTATTCCGGTTATATCCTGCCTCTCAGACCTTTCTCCACTAATATTAATACTTGATATATGACGAATATCACTTCAACGTCAATGCTATCTCACCATAAAAAAAATATGGCTTAGAAACCAGACTCTACTGCGGCAAGTTTATAACAAGTCGGATCCCTGGAGTCTTCTTAACTAGTAACCAATAGCACCCTACAGTAACTAATATCACCCTATACTAACTAACAGCACCCTACAGTAACTAATAGCACCCTATAATGACTCTTAGCACCTCACAGAAACTCATAGCATCCCATAGTAACTAATAGCACCGTACAGTAACTCATAGCACTCTATAATAACTCATAGCTCCTCACAGCCCCTCAATGTAACTAATAGGAAAGGAGAGCACCACGCATATAAAGAATACGCCAAAGGTACCAGACCCAGAAATGACACTGCAGTCGCGGCTACTGCGGCAAGCTTATGGCAAGTATAACCCCTGGAGTCTGCAGCAGCTTCTGTCTCGAGCCCCTCAGATGCACCCCTATTTATACCAGCCTGAGCCCCAAGCGTGCCCCAGGCTCTCTCAGCCAATGGGCGATAATCAAATTAACTGCATACCTACGCTTGAAAATAGAACTACACTAAGCCTGGCTACACTTCAAAGTCATGGAGTAACCTGCTAAAAAATCTACATAAAAAGATAGCTAAACTGTTTATAAAGATACGCACGTTAAAAACCTCTCTCTAAACTTTCTCCCAATCTGGTTTCTCTTCTGGCGGAGTTTACAAACCCAATCTCACCCACGAGCTACCGTCCTACTTCCTGTCCTGCTACCCTAGCTCCCCCCAGCGAGTGCTCTTTTACCTATCCTGACTTACACTACCGCTATTCGCTGGATGGTGCCACTAAACTTGTAAGTCGGCGCGAGAAGGGGCCTGGCCGTTACAAATGAGACTGCTGTACAGTATTCCATTTTAGGTCGAACATATGCTTTATAGATATTTAATTTATTCATGCGTCCTACTTGTTTTGGGAAGACTCCTTTGCAGAGAAAGATATTTCCCGGCCGTATTAATAGTGTCAATTACATCCCAACACAGTATTCCAGTTCGAGATCTCGGAAATCGACATTGCCGGATAACAATGGGTCCCCGGGCTTCGCCTTCGGACTCCATTGTTATCCGGTAATGGCGTGTTCCTCGGACATTAACTCACACATATCCAGTTACCTCTCTGGCACATGAGGGATAGTGAAACACAAGTTACCCATAGAAAATCAGGGTTTACTTAATGAATGACAAGTTACCTCTAGCACATCAGGGTTAATAAATAACAAATTACCCACAGAAAATCAGGGTTAGTGAATGACAATTAAGTCACTTCTAAACAGACCTTCTGAGTACAATGCGACATTAGCGCATGAAACGTTATAATAGGTTCAAACGACTACATAATTGTTGCAACATGATCCAGCCGTTCAACTTAAAACAACGATCTAAAGAGATCTTGCTTAAGTTGTTAATTGCCCTGAGTTGTTTAATATGATACTACTCAAGATTCCGCTGGACACGGTGGACACAACTGGCCGGCCCAGTTGCTCAGTGGGTTAGAACGCTCGCCTTGAGTAATCTGGCCACCTGAGAGCTTGACGGCGCGCGATCGATGATTCGCGATTCGGCCATGTCTGTGTGGTCGCAGGATCAAGATCCCATGTCCTTCTTCACAAAGAATAGAGGGTTACCCCCGGGGACATGGCTTCACTTTCCCTTCATTCTCCCATTGACTCGATATGACCAAAAGTGGTTAAAGTGTCCTGAATATACAATCAACCGACCAATCCACTGGACACTAGTTAGACAGATATGATTCACTTCCACGGTGCGACAGAGATTAGCATCAATATTTGACTCCAGTCAACACCTGCGATGCGAGTCCCAAACTGGGGATGTAATAATAACTCGACTCACATTCATCCATTCGCAACAATCTGGACAAACCAACAAAAATAAGCTGACGGAAAATTCATTTTCTATCCAACATATGACAACACAACATCCTTAGTTTGGGCTTGTTCTTTTCGTCACGTGTGATTTGTCTCCCCAAAAATACATAAAAGTGTCAAACAGCATATCTGTCCAGGCACATATACAAACTACGTAATTGCAAATTTTGCTGATCTGGAAAAGCCACAGCCAATGACGCACTCAAATACGCTTGAACAGTACCTACTCGCGTTGTAAATTGTCTTCTTGATTGCTCGGAATGCTTTAGCATATTATGGGTAAGATGGGTCTTAAGACATTTAATCAGTCGTCGTATACAAGCAGACTTTATACCACAGCTGTGATCACCATTATTTGTCTAAACGTAAAAGTCTCACTTACTCAGTTGGCTGAGCTGCAGAACAACAGGTTGTTGGGGTCCATCGGCATCTGGAACATGTTTCGAGCCTTATTTCCTTGCTCCGTGCCACAGGGTTTCATACTGGTTGTGACATAAAGACTATGGGACAATATCAAAAGTGATGGGCAAAACTAAAAGACGGCGTAACAGCAGCGGGAACCAAAGAAACCAGAGGATAAGAAACAAAAGAAGATTAACGACTACTATCAGGATATGGCAAACCTCGGAGAGAAGAACCAAGAAGACGACACGCGAGATGACATGACGCCAGTCATACAGGAGATGTTGGACAGAGTAACTTGCCTATCAGAGAAAAAAAGAACACGACAGGCAATGAAAGAACAGCTGCGAATCCGAACAGGAACTTCAGAGTATCACAGTAACGGGTGTATGAGCTAGAAAAGGAAAATGCTCTTCTAAAAGACAGCATTTCGGCATTGAAAAAGAACGATGTGACAGCACGTCTAGAAAGACAATTCTATTGCGTGCCAGAGTACGGCGAAGGGAACAATTTTGCACAAGTCATCCACTGATGAAAAATAAACTGGATATATATAGAACAAGCTGCTGATACAAGATCCCAAAGATGCCACATGCTCGGTGCTAGACTGGTAACCAAAGCGACCAGAACTCACCCAAGTCCGATCACCGTCCGTTTTGCATACTTTCGGACAGGTAAGACAAGTCGAGGAAGAAGAAAATGCTGCGAAGAACCAAGCTGTTCATCAACGATGATTCATCGAAGACATTTTAAGAAGAAGACCGACGTCTGCTGCCAGTGATAAATGCGGCGTGGCATGACGGTAAGTGGGCTAACCGCACCGAGAACAAACTCATCATCGACGGAATGGTCTTGGTCGAGACAGTTTCCTCCCTGCCGGACAACTTGTTGAAAGATTTTTGCTGATGCAGTTTTTAAGCAAGCCCCGGAGGCAAAATACTGTTCCACAGAGTAGATTGTGAGTGAACGAAAGTAGCCTGCCGTTGTATGCTTCACTATGTGACGCGGGTGGCTGAACAAGGCGGTATCTTTCTCTACCCCATGTACTTCATATTGTGCATTATTTGCTAAGATTATTGCTACCCACCGCCCCTCCCCCCCCCCCTCCCGCTCTTGCTTGAGATGAAAAAACGCTCGCTCGACCATTTAGTACTAAAAGTTACCCGCGAGGTCGAGTCTTAGTGTATATCTTGCATGGAATACACGCACAATTTACTTTCCACAAGCCATATGCTAACCTCATTGCGCCTCTGTGAAGACCCAATTTCTCTCATTGTATATATGCATAGTTTGATATTGCTATACCTTTTAAAGTTGGTGTTTTTACATTTGCGAACATCCCAGAAAAATTCCCAAGTGCAGAAAATAAGCCTGCAGCGAAATATAGACAAATGATATATCACAATTGAAAAAGAAAATTCCTATATTTGATATAGGGCATACAAATAAACACACAGGAAAAACTAAAAGACAAAAAAGGTAAAAACTTGTCAGATGAGACCGAGAAGCGCTGTCGGCCGGCTGAGCGTCCAAGAGCATGATCACTTCTTTCACTTCAGTCCGGTTTCTTGGGCTCCCGCTGCTGTTACGCCGTCTTTTAGTTTCGCCCATCACTTTTGATATTGCCCCATAGTTTTTATGTCACACCCAGTATGAAACCTTGTGGCACGGAGCAAGGAAATAAGGCTCAAAACATGTTCCAGATGCCGATGGATCCCAACGGCCTGTTCTGCAGCTCAGCCAACTGAGTAAGTGAGACTTTTACTTTAAGGCAAATAATGGTGATCACAGCTGTGGTCGAAAGTCTGCTTGTATACGACGACTGATTAAATGTCTAAAGACCCATCTTACCCATAATATGCTGAAGCATTCCAAGCAATCAAGAAGACAATTTACAGCGCGTGTAGGTACTGTTCAAGCTTATTTGAGTGCGTCATGGGCTGTGGGCTTTTCCGGATCAGCAAAATTTGCAATTACATAGTTTGTATATGTGCCTGGACAGATATGCTGTTTGACACTTTTAAGTACTTTGGGGAAGACAATCACACGTGACGAAAAGAACGAGCCTAAAATAAGAATGTTGTGCTGTCATATATTAGATCATTTTTGTTGGTTTTTCCAGATTGCTGTGAATGGATGAATGTGAGTCGAGTTATAATAAATCCCCAGATCGGGACTCGCTTCGCAGGTGTGGGCTGATGGAGTCAAATATTGATGCTAAACTCTGTCGCACCCTGGAAGTGAATCATATCTGTCTTACTAGTGTCCACTGGATTGGTTGGTTGATTGTATATTCAGGACACTTTAACCAATATTGGTCATATCGCGTCAATGGGAAAATGAAGGGAGAGTGGAGCCATGTCCCCCGGGGTAACCCCCTACTCTTTCCGAAGAAGGACACGGGATCTTTATCCTGCGACCACACAGACATGGCCGCATCGCGAATCATCGATCTACGTGCCGTCAATCTCTCAGGTGGACAGAACACCCAAGGCGAGCGTTCTAACCCACTGAGCAACTGGGCCGGCCCCGTGTCCAGTGGAATCTTGAGTAGCATGATAATTAAACAACTCAGGGCAATTCACAACTTATGCAATATCTCTTTAGATCGTTGTTTAAGGTTGACCGGCTGAATTATGTTGCAACAATTATGTAGACGCGTGTACCTACTCTAACGTTTCATGGGCTTATGTCGCATTGTACTTAGAAGGTCTGTTTCTAGAAGTGCTTTAATTGTCATTCACTAACCCTGATTTTCTATTTGCAATTTGTGATTTATTAACAAGGATGTGCTATAGGTAACTTGTGACTCATTAACCCTGGTTAGAGCGGTAACTGGATATGTGTAAGTTAATGTCCGATGAACACGACATTACCGGATAACAATGGAGTCCGAAGGCGAAGCCCGAGGACCCATTGTTGTAGGCAATGTCGTTTTCCGAGATCTCGAACTGGATAACTGTGTTGGGATGACATTGACACTTTTAATACTGCCGGGAAATATCTTGCTCTGCAAAGGAGTCTTCCCAAACAGGTACGACGCATGAATAAATTAAATATCTATAAAGCATATGGTCGACTTAAACTGGAATACTGTACTGCAGTGTTCCATGCCAATGCTACCAAAAGCCAATCAGAGCGGTTGGAAAGTCTTAAACATAATACCAAACGAAACACAAAGCAAAAAACTGCTTATGCACATAGAACGTCACGACCATGTGTCCTGGCATGACAAATGAACCGGACTCGACCGACGATGTTCGTAATACAGCGCTGATCGTTGCCCTTCAGGAGACGCGATTGGCTGACGCGGGATCAGTAAAGGAGGGTAATTACACGTTTTACTGGCGCGGAAAGGGTGCCATAGGACCGTCGTGAACACGGTGTGGGCTTTGCCGTCAAAATAGACCGGCAAGTACAATCGAAACGCCCCTGGCCGTTTCTGAGAAAGTAATGACACTTCGTACGCACTCAGGGGTATGCGCTCAAATGGGGTATCCATCACAATAATAGGCCGCCGCTGACGAGAAGAACCGTTTGTACGACTCTCCGAGGGAGGTCATAAATCAGGCGCCAAAGGGCGACCTTTTGTTCATTCTCGGGGATTTTACCGCACGCGTTGGCGATGACCACGCGTCTTGGCCGAGCTTCATAGGACATTTTGACGTCGGAAAAATCAACAAAAATCGACTGGGCTCAGAGCGAACCCTGTATCCCCATTTACTCCAAGGAAGTTTTAGGAAGAAAAGGTGTCTTTGCGCCACCCAGGGTCAGGCCATTGGCAACAGCTAGATCTGTTCCTGACAAAATTGCGACATCGTGTCCTAAATAACCGAGCGTATCACGGTGCAGATTGCGATACCGATCATTCGCTTGTCGGTAGTAATGTAATGATTTCCCTTAGGAAACTCTATGCCACTAAACATAAATCGCAATCACCAATTGACTCACTGGGCGCGCAGGAGTTCGCGAGCTGGGTGAGTCAATCGACTCCTTGCGCAGCGGGAAATCGCCTGGAAATGACAGGATCTCTGCTGCAGTAATAAAGTCTGGCAAAACTTCGTTGCTCCCGCATCTGCACCAACTCCTCGGACATGCGCGATGCAAACATTGTTACGCTCTACAAAAACAAAGGGGACTGGAGTGATTGCAACAATTACCGCGGAATATCACTCTTAAGTGTTACTGGTAAGCTCTTCGCCAGAATTGCATTAAAGAGACTGTAACTCCTTGCAAACAGAGTATATCCTGAAGCGCAGTGCGGTGTCAGATCCGGACCGTCCACTGTCGATATGATACTCCCGTTGCGTCAACCTCAGGAGAAATGTAGAGACCAGCACAAGTCTATCTACCTTGCTTTTGTTGACCCCACCAAGGCTGTTGATACTGTTAGCAGATCTGGGTTGTACAAAATCGTGGCGTCTATTGGCTGCCTTAATTTTATTCGTTCCTTCCATCAACACTCGTTCAGCACAGTACAGTGCGACGATTATATGTCCAAGAGCTTCCTAGTCAGAAATGGCGTGAAGCAAGGTTGTACCCACTTTATTCGGCATCTTTTGCACTATGTTCCTTTTGCACGCTTTTGATGAGGACACGGATGGTGTTTACTTGCACACAAAATCGGAAAGAACGTTGTTCAACCTTTCAAGACAAAGCGAAGGCTCTTCCTAACTGCTATTCGCTGACGACGCAGCCCTGGTTGCACATCCGGAAAGCCAGCTACAGAAACTCATGGATCGGCTCTCAAATGCGTGTGCTTTATTTGCCTTGACTATAAGTGTCAAAAAACAGTCGTACTGAGCCAAGGAGCTATCACACCGCCAGGGATTACCCGGAATAATATGCCTTTGGAGGTGGTAAGTAAGTGCTGTTACCTGGGAAGTACCATAACAGATAATCTATCCCTAGATTAGGAAGTAAACGCTCGCATTGGAAAGGCAGCCACAAAATTTCAAAAAGGCAAAATTCAAAACTAACCATTCGCACCAAAATGCTAATATACAGGGCGCGTGTCCTAATCAGCCTGCTATGTGACACTAAAAGTGCGTATCTTTATGAACAGCTTAGCTATATTTTTATTTAGGTTATTTGGCAGGTTTCTCCAGGACTTTGAAATGTAGCCAGGCGTAGTTTATTTCTATTTTCAAGCGCAGGTATACAGTTACTTGGATTATCCCCCTTTGGCTGATAGAGCCTATAGGGGTGCGTCTGAGGGGCTCGCGACAGAAGCTGCTGCAGACTCCAGGGCTTATACTTGCCATAAGCTTGCCGCAGTAGCCGCGGCTGTAGTGAGTGTGATTTCTGAGTCTGGTACCTTGGGCGTATTCTTTATATGCGAGGCGCTCTCCTTTCCTATTACTTACATTGAGGTGCTATGAGAAGCTATGAGTTTCTGAGAGGTGCTAGGAGTCATTATAGGGTTCTATTTGTCACTGTAGGGTGCTATTAATTATTATAGGGTGCTATTAGTTACTATAGGGTGCTATTGGTTACTGTCGGGTGCTATTGGTTACCAGTGAAGAAGACTCCAGGGATCCGACTTGCTATAAGCTTGCCGCAGTAGCCGCGGCTTTAGTGAGTTCGATTTCGGAGACTGGTTTCTCAGCCATATTTTTGTTATGGTGAGATAGCATTGATGTTGAAGTGATATTCGTCATATATCAAGTATTAATATTAGTGGAGAAAGGTCTGAGAGGCAGAATATAACCGGAATAGCTTATAGTTTTGGTTAGGATCAGCAGTGTATTATTTGCCTTTTATAACCTGTATTTTCGCAAGAGCTGAAGTCTATAAATAAATACTGAAACAGGATATTTGCATTTTCTTCTTCTTGTGTGTTTGCTGGTTACAATATCGAAACTTGTTTGAATGCGAAAAAACCGTTAAAGCGATAACCGAGTAGTGAAAATGCTGAACTGAAGAATTTAAACCCCAACCCCTACCAAGACAAGTAGATCTGCGCAGTCGCCACATTTACACATTTACAACAAGCTATATATATGTCACGGGGTGAGGGACGGGCCGCGTAAAGTGGGGCTTCGCGGCAATCCCAGTGTGGAACAAGCATCAACACAGAGCATCGCCACAAAAAATCATGACGGAGTGGATTTGTTGACCCAGCAATTGGCATACCGCACGAATGGGGCTCAGGAAAGCTACCGCTTTGATAGGCGGGAGAACATTTAACCGCAGTAGGCCGCACCATACAATCGATTGATTGATTGCAAACAGTCTTTGCTAGTTTAATATGATTAAGGCGCCAGAGACTACCTCAAAAATATAGTTTTTTGGCGATCTATCTCGTACAGTGTGCGCTTTTCATTCGACATAGATAAGCTTGCTAGCCCTCTTTGGAAAACCTTTAATAAAAATCGGAGGGCAGAGGCGTGGGCACGCTATAGTTTCTTAATTTCTGGCTTGGTCCTGGTTTTTCCTGTGATGCCACGGGCCTTGGAAGAACGGACCCGAGAATCCCCCTTTCAGGTTCGAACTAGTCGGTCTTGAAGGCTGCAGCAATGGATGGAGATTTCAACGACGCGTTGCAGGGTTATTTATATTATTAGGCTGGACCTAATCAGAGTTCGGGGCTGAGTAAATGATATGGATAACTTTCACTCGACTACACACTACTGCTTGACTTCCACTACACACTACTGTTTGAATTCGACTACACACTACTGCCTTCTATAGCCCGAGGACCTGAGGCAAGACCTAAGCAACGATATATATGTGATTTAAAATAATGACACATTTATTCAACAAACGTTTATATACACACAATATAACTTGATAATAATAATCCGCAAAAGTGACATCCTAGTCCAAAGAGCTATCTAGGCATCCTGCAGCGTCCGCCACGTGTATGCATCCCTGGGTTTCAGCAGCAAAGAGCCGGTGTCTCCAGCGTGGCGGGGAGCCAGACGGGCATCCGGCCCCACGCCTCCGGCCAACGATAATTTAGGAGCCATGATTGGCTAACTTTAAACGCCATCTTAACGATGAATATTTAATAATTTCGGTGTACCCCAATACCGGGTTCTGGACTGATCTACAGCGATGTCCCGGGTCCCAAGGCCCAATGAACTACCCTTCCAAAGCCCCACCCCATGGAGAGTGCGAGGTAATACAACAGTTCGGTATAGCTTTAATGCAGGGAGGCAGAGAGGCTTGAGTCCGAAACTCCTTTCTCGATTATGGCCATTACAGTTCTCCAAATTTTCATAGCCACCTGCTCTACTGTCCTTAGTGTATGTTGCTGAGCGTTCACTCCCTCCTCGCCCCCCCCCCCCCTCTCTCTCTCTCTCCCTCCCTCTCGCGCTCTCTCTCTCTCTCTCTCTCTCTCCCCGTCACCTAGCTGCCACCCAAGGTTTGTTGCCTGTCGTTCGGCTTAGCCATGTTGGATTGATGTTAAGACCCCCTGTTCGTTACTCCGTCTTCGTTGCCCTCCCCCTCGATCCCGCCCTAGTGATTATTATGACGCCTTTGGACGCCTTGATTATTCGGCAAATCTTCTAAGCTGCGTGCGTCTCTATTGTCATTTAGCACAAACGCACACTGTTTCCGTCTTCACACTTTGACGACAGAAACGGAAGCAAAATTCAGCGCTTCAGTATTGATGAATCATGATGTGTCACGCGACCGCCTTCCAATATGCAAGCAGTTTTAAGGGCCTTGCTTTCCCTCCGTGGTCCGAGTGAGCGTACAATACCTGTCTGACTATGAAAGTAGAAATGTAACACTTGCTTAAGAGTATAAATGGTGAGTGGCAATACGGTATTTGTGCCTCTTATTTACCCCACACGGCCCACCTCCCTGTCCACTTTATTGAGCGATATCAGATGGCACTAAAGTTATTCGGTGTATGACGTGTTGGCCTTCTTTGCTGAGCAGCACATTGCCACGTCCAGCGAATGAGCTTTAAGCGAATTTAACAAGAGTTAATTCCAAATAGCTGCATTTCGAGATAAATTGACACTAAGATTCGGTATATACAAATGTCAGCGATGTGATGGCCACATTGCCACGACCAACAAATGACCTTTAGCTAAATTGTACAATAATTATTTCCAAATAGCTGCATTTCGAGATAAATTGACGCTAAGATTCAGTATATACAAGTGTCAGCGATCTGATGCCCACATTGCCACGACCAACAAATGACCTTTAGCCAAATTGTACAAGATTTATTTCCAAATAGCTGCATTTAGAGATAAATTGACACTAAGATTCAGTATATACAAGTGTCAGCGATGTGATGCATACATTGCCACGACCAACAAATGACCTTTAGCCAAATTGTACAAGATTTAGTTCCAAATAGCTGCATTTCGAGATAAATTGACACTAAGATTCAGTATATACAAGTGTCAGCGATGTGATGCATACATTGCCACGACCAACAAATGACCTTTAGCCAAATTTGACAAGATTTAGTTCCAAATAGCTACATTTCGAGATAAATTGACACCAAGATTCAGTATATATATATGTCAGCGGACACTTCGCGGCATAATTGCTCATCATTCGCAGACACTGACCATGATGGCAGAACCCAGCCAGCTAGTCTGCTGATACACGTATCATTCAACCCGGTTAAACCGGTATAAATCGGTATAGCATGTGTGCAAGAACACGTAATATAGTCAATTCCCCTGTACATGACATGCTGGTTGCATATTGCAGTACATCTCGGACAGCTGGTTGTCACACGTGACAGTAATCAAGTCTCCCGTAGCCCGCAAATTATGTGAAAACAAATTACATCGTTATCTGGTCCCAGTTCATATCACTGCACAATAGAGACACGACATTCACAATAAATTTATTATGATATATTGTATTAAGTTTCTGCTGTCTTAAGTAATCCCATCGGTAACTATAGTACTAATATCAATTATGCAATCTCATGTGACGTCGAGGGGCGCAAGAAGGTCAAGATCATTATGTCTACAATATTTCAAGGATGAAATTTGGTCCATCACATTCCATGCGATATCGCAGTTATCATATCTGCCTTATCCGTTGTCACTCAAAATTGGAGTACCGTATATAATGTGACAATTTATCTACATAAGTTTTCAGTTATATTCCGGTCCCAGTTTCGCCGTCCAGGTGCAGAAATTAACCATGTCATGTGTTACCCTTTACATATGCCTGGAATGATACAAGATATGCCGGTATGCCCGACTATTGAAACCTTCACTCCAACAGTTCATCGCTGTGAGATATGTGATGTCGTTGAAGTCACTCTTCTGGGGTGACTCTCGTTCATCAATAAAGTCTTCATGAACGACTTTCCTACGATACCATGTCCATGTATTACCTGGACGCTTAAATGACATTAGTCTGAGCGATTCGTTGACGTTTGTGTCATTCTCTGCTCGCGGTCTCTGATCCATGCTGGCGCCGACCATTTTGATATATATACATATATATATATATATAATTAGCTTACTATTCATACACGCCCACCTAGTACACGGCGAGTCCTGTTTAGTCCTGTTTAGTCAGCGACTGACGTCACTTTGCTGAGTTCGTTGCTGATGCTGTGCTGCTCCGGTATTTGCGCGTCCCCTTTACAGCACTTGAGTTGCCTCAGCAGTTCTTGCTGAAATTGTTCGTACTTAATGGTGTAGATGAAGGGGTTGATGCAGCAGTTGACGAACACGGCGATGACCGTGAAGTGGTAGAAGGCGCTGTTGAAGTCAGCGTTGAAGCCCAAGTTGTACATGGTGTAGAATATCTGGTTGGGCGACCAGCACATGACGAAGGACACGCTGACGAGGAGGAGTGTCTTGATGGTGTTGCGACTCGCCTGGAGCATGCGCATTTCGCGCTTTTCCGTCGTACTGGACCCCGAGGATTCGGACGCCATTTTGCTCCCCTTGTGGAGGACCAGCGCGATCCGGATGTAGGCGAATGCGATCATGGACAGCGGGATGAAGTACTGCAGCAGGACCGTCAGGATCCCCACGACTCGCTGGGTCAACTCATCCGGATACTCGCTGTAGACCGTGCATTTACCGTTCTTGATCCGGGCTGTCGGGATCATGTAGGCGGCGTTGTAAGCGATCCCGAAGCACCAGACGAAGGGCAGCAAGGTGTAGACTTTACCCTTGGAGCACTTGTGGTTGTGGAGCATCGGATGCAGGATGGCCAGGTAGCGGTCGAAGGTCAAGACCACCAGGTTGTACGTGGAGGAGACGAAGATGCCCCAGATCGGCAGGTTGGTCATCCACAAGCGGCAAAAGGCCTCGCGCCCGACGATGTATGGGATGCTGTCGATGTCTCGAAGAAAGGACGTGGTGACGATGAAGAAGGCGGCCGTAAAGTCGATTGAGGACTGGTTAAGGATGAAGATGTTGGTGATGGACTGCCTCATCTTGGCGGACCTGAAGATGATGACGACCACCAGCAGGTTGCCGCTCATCCCCACCACGCCGATGATCAGGTAGGCGATCCTCATATAGAACTCGGCATCAAGGGAGACCGCCTCGTCCACCGGGGTCCCCTCCGAGACTTCACCTCCGTCGTCCCATGAGATCTCGGACGTGTTTATGGTGGTGGCCACAGCGACATCTGTTACTAGTAGAAACAAGAAAAACATACCGCCAATGATGTGAGTATTGTCTCCCAATCACGCCACAAGATGTTAAACTAGAAGCAAGAACACAAGTTCAGCTTTTCGTTGAGTAAGATGTAAGATTTTCGTGCTTTAAAAAGTGAGTATTCCAAATTGGCGCATCAGAAGAATGCTCCCCGCGTATTATATTTTTGACATAAATCCATCCTTCGCAAATAGTTTCAATGAAGAGGTTCTACCAGGCTCCTTCTGTGGCAACTAGTATTATTCCACATAAGTTTTAACGCCCTTATAAAAGATGTTATGTGGGTCAAGTTAAGCGCCCTGTCCACTACCTGTTGTACCATACGTTTGAGTGCAATCTTAGACCGTTTTTTCTTCCATAAAAATGACCGTGCAATAACCTCAAAACGAGTAACAAATGATTTATCTGGTAGCGGCAGAACAGACAAGACGTGCACCAACTTCGATATAGCTAAAGTATTCAAAACTGACATCCTACCTCTTAACGAGAGGTTTCGTCGCCCGTAAGCTGTTTAACATATTTTCAACTTCTACTAATTTACTATCAAGATTTAATTTGGGTACTTTAGGAAGATCAATGTCAAATCGTATTTATAGCAGTACAAAACTTGTGACTCAACAAAGTTATAGATCTGCGCATAACTTATCTTTATATTTTGGCCTTCTTCCCAGCCACACTGAGCATTTCATAGAACAATTGGTCGTTTACATTATTCGAATGGTCTTCCGATACCATATCATTGCTCCTGCCATATTGATGTTCCACCTTGGTGACACAGGTTTTGATCATGTTGACATACTGTTGATCGTACGGCAAAGATGTGTTCATTTTCCAGAACCCGCAGTCTCCATCTCAGGTTAATCCCCGAACATCTATCGTTATTAAAGAAATGTCAGTTCCATACCCATGTCCGATTGATACATTTTGAAGGGTAGCGTTAAAATCTGAGGAGAAGAACATCTAGCATTGCCCTTTTCGTTTTTCGCTGTTGATTTACCCAAGTATGTCTTCTTGCGTCCGCAAGGATAATTCTCCAACAGCCTATCAGCTCAAGGCTGTCCGTCATAACCTATACCCCGTCCCCCGCCCTTGCTTGAGATGAAACTTAACAAACACGCTCGGTCGACCAATTGGTACTCAAGGCTACCTGCGAGGTTGCGTCCAGGTGTATATCTTGCATGCAATACGCGCAAAATTTACTTTCCACAAGCCATATGCTAACGTCACCCAATTTCTCTCACATTCATGCTTCCGATCGTAAATTTGTTATTCATGACTATAGTTATGGTATATATCCATAGATTGATAGTGCTATACCTTTCGAATTTTGTGTTTTTACATCTACGTACATCCCAGAAAAATTCCCAGGTACAGAAAACACGCATGCAGCAATATATAGACAAATTATCTATCACAGTAGAAAAATAAAAACTCTTATATTGGATATAGTGCCTACAAATAACCACTCAGGACAAATTAAAAGAAAAAAAAAGAAAAACCTGTCAGATCGGACCGAGAAGCGCTGTCGGCCGGCTGAGCGTCCAATAGCATGATCACTTCTTGCACGGTTTCATGCAGTTATAACCAGTATACGCAATGTACGATGTTGTTTGGAGTCAGAAGAAGATCTACCACAGCTCATGGACACAGAGATTCTGGTAGCAAACACAAACAAGAGACCAGGCCGTGTTCAGCCACCCGCGTCACTTAGTGAAGCATACAACAGTAGGCTACTTTCGTTCACTCACAATTTATTTTGTGGCACACTATTTTACCTCCGGGGCTTTCTCAAAAACTGCATCAGCAAAAATCAAATGTCCGGCAGGGAGGATATTTTCTCAACGAAGACCATTCCGTCGATGATTTTGTCCTCGATGTGTTTAGCCCGCTTACTGTCCTGCCACGCCGCTTTCATGAGCTCGTTGATGAGCAGCTTGGTCCCTCGTAACATTTTCTTCTTCTTCCACATATCTTTTCTGATCGGACTTGGTTCTGGTCGCTTTGGTTGCCAATCTAGCACCGAGCATGTAGCATCTTTGGAATCTTGTATCAGCAGCTTGTTCTATATATATCCATTTTATTTTTCATCAGTGGATGACTTGTGCACAATTTTTCCCTTCGGCTTCGCAGCTGTCCTTTCATTGCCTGTCGTGTTCTGTTTTTCTCTGATAGGCAAGCTACTCAGTCCAGTATTTCCTGTATGACTGGCGTCACCTTGTCCTCAGGGTCCGGTTGCTGTTACGTCTTTTAGTTTTGCCCAACACTTTTGATATTGCCCCTAAGTACTTCATGCCACAATAAGCATAGAACCTTGTGGCACGGAGCAAGGGAATAAGGCTATAAAACATGTTCCAAATGCCGATGGACCCCTACGACCCGTTTTTCTGCAGCTCAGCCAACTGAGTTAGTGAGACTTTTATGTTAAGGCAACTAACGGTGATCGCAGCTGTGGTCGAAAGTCTGATTGTACACGCCGACTGATTAAATGTCTAAAGACCCATTTTAGCCATAATATGCTGAAGCATTGCAATCAATCAAGCAGAAAAAAATTCAGTGCGATTAGGTACTGTTCAAACTTATTTGAGTGTGTCATGGGCTCTGGCTTTTCCCCGTCCGCAAAATTTTCAATTACATAGTTTCTATATGTGCTTGGACAGACATGCAACATCCTGTTGGATACTTTTATGTATTTTTTGAGACAAATGACACGTGAGGGAAGAACAAGCCCAAACATAAGAATGTTGTGTCCTCTTATATTCGAAAAAAATCGGATTTTCCGTCAGCTTATGTTGTTGGCTTGTCCAGATTGATGCGAATGGATGAAGATGAATCGAATTATAATTAAATCCCCAGATTGAGACTCGCAGGTGTGAGCTGATGGAGTGGAATGTTGATGCCGAACTCGGTCACACCCTGGAAGTGAGGCATATCTGTCTATCTAGTGTCTAGTTGATTGGTTGGTGGGTTGGTTGTATATTCATGACGCTTTAACCACTTTTGGTCATATCGCGTCATTGGGAGAAGGAAGGGAGAGTGGAGCCATGTCCCCGGGGGTAACCCCCTACTCTTTGCGAAGGACATGGGATCTGTATCGTGTGACTACACAGACATAGCCACAGCAGGACGCGAACTATCGATCCACGTGCCGTTAGGCCCTCAGGTGGCCAGAGCACTCAAGAACGCTCAAACCCACTGAGCTACAGGGCCGATCCCCATTTTCCCTTTTGCGCTTTAGGTAACTTGTGATAAATTAATCTTTACATTATATCAAATATGCCTGTAACTTTCTAAAATGAGTATTTGAAACCTGAACGAGAGGTTTTTATTTTTATTATTAGATATTTCGCGGGAGCTGAAAGATAATATACGCCTTATGTTAACCGCTGGCCTGGGCAAGCCAAAGAACAGAGAGAGGCTCCGTCCCGTGAACCGTGCGCTGCGTCTAATAGACATGGGGGAATCTAGGGGAAGTATCTTCCTGTCGCTGACATGCTCAGTTTTTCCCATGTGTTTGCGTCTTCCAATGCCAGAGACATAAGGCATGCGGTGCTGCAATGCCGGAACCATTTCTGCCCGTGTAACGACTTTCTCGCTAATGAGGTTGATTTGGACTTCTTCATGAACTGTTCTTTTCCCCTTTTTTTATCGTGGTTGTTATTATTATCATGGCCAACCTTAGTGTTGTTGGCAGGACGGCCGCCCGACGTACGCGAGGGAGATTCTGCAGAAGTCTAACACTCAGTGCGTCATTAAGAAAATATTACTCAGGACCCAACATAGTTGACATAGGCTTGACATTTACGCATTCTTCTCCATTATTCCCAACATAAAGTAACGTAATAAATAAAACTGCCTGTTTGCAAGCGTGGGTAGTGCGTCACGAACCAAAGTTAATCAACTATACGCCATTTTCAAGCTTGGGTATTAAGCCACAAGCAAGAGTTAATAACATACGTTTTTTAACTGAGGGTTGCGCACCTAAAAGAGTTAAAGTTGCATATCGAGCACTTTCCCGCCAAAACCAAAGAGGTCAAAATACAAATAGCAATCAGTCCTTGAATCAATCAATATATCTTTTGTCTATATTCAATGCATGCCGGACTGCTTTTTTTTTCGTTTTAGTGGTAAACGTCATCAGTTTGTGTGCTTCGTGATGCTTTGGTATAACTACCAGTGCCAAGACAAAGTTCTGTGGTGTCCCGAGATAGACACGTTTGCCACATCACAACCGGAGCGGCGATGTTTATCAGGTTTATGAATTTTTCGAATGAAACAATCGACTTTTCTGCAAGTTTGGATATAAATTTCACCTGGGCTTAGTTTTGGTGGGAAAGAGCTCGATATGCAATTTTAATGAGTGATACGGATCTTGTTCAGGGCCAGGTAGTGCGTCACAAACAGGAGTTATTGAGATATATGCCTTTTTCAAGCTTGTCAATTTTGTGAAGGAATCGTGAAAGGCAGGAATTGCGGCCTAAGATGCGTTTGTAACTTATTTTTGTCTACGACTTGTTTTGCATCTGCTTTCAAAGAGCGACATACCTCGACTATTTACACACCGTCTTATTGATATGCGTATAACAATTCATGTTTGCGGGCAGGGGGACCGTAAGATAGCAAGGACTGTCGACGCACCGTATTAAAGTCGAACCAAGATATAATTCTACTTCCCTAAGTCTCTCGATCTTCTTGTACATAATGTACATAAACTTGAAAAAGAAGTTACAGATCAAGCATATGCCACAAAGATGACGCGAAAACCATTTACTGCTCCTTTCCCTCCGCCATCTTGGACGACAATCGACCAGAGGAACCGTGGGGGGCGGCATGGTTCGTTCCGGTCGACTAGATGGTCGGACTAGTCACCGTACGGCAGCCAAATCGTCAACCATTACCCCGACACTCAGCCCGGCCCACGCTTTTACTTAACTATGAGTATGAAATTGACAATCCTTACAAGTGAAACTGACAAAAACGTGACATGATGCTTTGTTTGTCCGACATAACGCACGGGGAAGACTAAAAGCAACAGTGACAGCCTGGATCGGTCAATAGTCTTCAGCCTGGGAATACATTCACGATGGTCAACGCTATCAAACGCTTTTGATGCATCTAGAAATATTATAGCCAATGGAGGATCATTGTTTCCTTTAAGAAAAAATCTATTTTATGAGTGACGAATTGGTTGACCGTAGAGACATTTCATTTGAAGGTCCCTCTTTGGCAATATGCTGTTATTCGCAAATGATTCATTAATATCTCTATTGTCTGGGATGGGATGCTAAATTCGCTGACGATCTCTAATTGCGTTCCACAATTATCACACACCTGCAGAGACACGAATGACAAACTGTCGGTCTTGGGGAATAGACATGTGATTGTTTTCGTTATCCCGTGGCGCCTGATTCCAAAAGTACAAGGGTACTGACTGGTCCAGATGTCCCCCCTTGTGTTCGCCTTGGATGGAGCCAAGTTTGTGCCATGAGCGACACGTGACACGGCGCCTAGTGACTTATCGATAATGAAAACTAGTTTTTTTGTCATAACAGGCGCCTCGGCGGTAAGGTTACTGTCAGCCCAAAACTGGGAAATCTCAATCAAACGTTCCGGTAATATCGCCTCCAGGCAATTCGCGGAATAACGGATGGCCAGGCGACACGCAGGCAACCCAGAAAAGGAGACCGAAGGCGGGAGGTGGGGGGGGGGGGGGTGGGGGAGGTGTAGCGTGCAGGGGGCCACTACCGGCCTGTGCCGGAAAAAGACACTAACGCAGTTGTTGTTAAGGTTTGCCCATTGGATGCGGGGAAACTGTTCGGATCCGACTGAATTGACTGACTTCCGGAACTATGGCACGAGCGCGTGGGACCAAGGAGACTTGTGACACTATTGGGCGTGATGTCGGCGTTTGTTGCGTTATGTTCGGCCGGTACCTGGGGGTGGTCGATGGTGGAGGGTATGGGGAGAGGTGGGGGGGGGGGGACTGTTTGGGGGCGTAGCGTGGGGGGCTGTAGCGTGGAGGCAGGGGGAGCGGTTCGAGAGGGGCAGCAAGTGGTTGGGGTAATGTCACATAGCGCGTGGGTGCGTGGCATTTGTAGGCCATCCTTTGTAGTATTCGGTTCTTTCTAGTCGACCCTTTGTAGTATGAGACGGAGGAGTGGGGGGGGGATGGGGGCGGAGGAGCGGTCCGATAGGGGCAGCAAGTGGCTACCTAAGGTAATGCCCCAGAGCGCGTGGGTGCGTGGCATTTCTAGGCAATCCTTTTATAGTACTCGGTGTGTGGAATGCGCCAAACAAGCCTTGATATCGTTCATCACCCATGTTATCTTGCTCCAACGAAAAACAATATTACCTTAATTTGAAGACATCCATGTACAAGTACGAGTCGTTCACTCACCCCCGTTGCTCACGTGGGTTGTATCAACTAAATACAACACATCTGCTTTCATCAAGTGTTTATAAGTGTTCGTTTCCCATTGTGCATGTATAATTAATGGAGTCCTACTGCCTGCTCTTCCATTGCTACCCTCCGCCTCATTTGCCCTCAGCCCCCGCCCTCCCCACCCGCATGACTGTAGCGAATGAATGAATACCATGCAATAGGCGTAATGACACGTCACCTTTGTCCTTGAATATCATTTATGTAAGTACATCACGGCGTGATATATTGTTCAGCTGCTCCATTGGCCATGCACAATGTTACAATTGCCATAACTTGAAGGAATATCTGCCTGATGTATACAATTCATTATGAGATGTCCAGGGGTGAATCCAGGGCTATTTGCTAAAGTAATTTGGTGCTGGGATCACAGTTCCGAAACGCTGATGATCCATGAGGGCAGGATGAGGAGGGTGGGAGGAGGGGGGTTGTTGAGAGAGGGCCGGGGCTCCAAAAGCTGTCAATTACGTGGGTTGCCCCTTCACAAATTCGTAAAAGTTGCCTAGCAACACTCGGGCTATGCAGGTTATGGTTGGCCTAGCAACTGTCGACCTTATGGGTTATGATTGGCCTAGCAGTCCTCGACCTTATGGGCTATGGTTGGTCTAGCAACACTAGACCTTCTGGGCTATGGCTCGCCTAGCAATGCTCGACCATATAGGTTATGGTTGGCCTAGCAATGCTCGACCTAGGGTTCAAAGTTGGGTTGGCGATACTGGGCCTTATGGGTTATGATGGGTCTGACGCCAATCGTTGTGGGTCAGAGATGTATAGATATTACATCTTTGAGAGTGAGACATATACAAATACACACATCATCCGGCGCTCTAGCGGATTGGCAGAAAAGCCAATGTAATAG
Source organism: Arenicola marina (assembly GCA_964019135.1). Taxonomy (NCBI): domain Eukaryota; kingdom Metazoa; phylum Annelida; class Polychaeta; family Arenicolidae; genus Arenicola; species Arenicola marina. The sequence goes on from OZ025261.1 coordinate 20,327,639, forward strand.
ACCGACAGTCTCTGCTCCGACGTTAACCCGCGTAAACGATGCAAAACCAAACATCCGAATGACTGGCGCAGTGCCAATAAAACCCCCACAACGTCCTCAATCGGACACTGCACATAGCCTGTAGGGAGGGTGGAGGTGGCGGGGGGCGGACGAGGGGGGCGTGGGGCTGACTGTGTTTGGGTGGAGAGGAGGGGGGGGGGAGAATGGAATGATACGTGCCCGTATCGGTATCGGCGCAGGATGGAGTGCGGCTCTCCCGTGGTTGTGCGTCTCCTTGGCAACTCCACCATTATTCCTCACTCTCGCTGCGGCCCAAATTTCCTGTCACGGAAGTTGTTGCCGTACCTGCCATATTGCCGCACGGCCAACGAACACAATAAGGATGTTGCTTGCAATTGCAATGGGAATAGTTTTCTTTCGGTTGGTGGATGATATCGTTCGTTGCGGGGAACGAGCGGTAGTAGCGACATTACACAGTCGGACGCAATGGAGTTGATAAGCGATGTACTTAGTTTCCTATGTCCCGCATTTTAGTCTATGACCCTATTATGTCATCTATTTATTGTAGTAATATGGTACAAGTTGGGGGTCTGGGCCTATCGTGTGCCTGGAGCGGGATGGGGGAGGGGGGGGGGTGGAGGCGTTCTGGTGCCGATCAATACCCCGTAAGTGCTACAGCACAACACAGGACAATTGGCTTTGCATTGCGTAGTTTTTTCTATGATTAGCCGCCCCGCTCGCTCCGCTCGCAGGACGTCTAGCTTTCGTACTAATAAGCGAAATAAATAACAGTATGACATTATTTTGTTTTATACGTCAAATAGTAGCAGACATTGGGCAGAAATAACATCGATAATTATATTGACATAAATTGAGACCGGGAGCTACTGAATAACGGGACATCAGTGTTAAGGATGTTTAAACACTTTCTGTGCACTTATTGTGCATCCAGAACAGAATACTCAAATTGTGGCTAAAGCACGCTAATAAACGAATATCAATCGAGTAAAACTAAGGCCCAAGCTCATACATTGATTGAGTAAGAAAAAAGGATGCTGATTGAGTAAAAAAAGGGGCTGTTTCCCGCCCGTTGTTCGTCATTTAACGGGGGGCCTCCCTGGTGTAGTGGTTAGCGCACTAGACCGCAGATCAATAGGTCCTGGGTTCGAATCCGGGCTCGGGCACCTAATCTGGGGCATGTTTCATTCCTTCATCCTTCATCGTCTCGGGAGGTTCCTTGGCCCAATTTAGCCTGTATGTGCACAAAAGTGGCCTAAAACACCAACATTCCATTCGTCATTTAACGAACCTTCAGTGGACAAAATGTGCTACTGATGGGAAGTTGTGGACGCGAGACAGTACGGGATTTGTTTTTTTTGATGACGGTTCGGGCGATAAGGCGTTGGGAGAAATATTATTACTGTTGGCACCAAGCCAGGTAGCCCGCCGCAGACATGGTCACCATGCGGCTCAAGCACCCGAAAGCGATATTATGCGCGGGATAAGGTGATAAGCGGTAGTGTTGACACATGCGATAGCGTTGACACGTTTGCAGTGGTTCGGTTGGATAGAGGTTCAAGGCGGCTGCTGGGGCCAATGCGCTCTTGCATGCAGCGGCATAGTGGGACAGACAGCTTCATTTTATTAGTATAGATGTTGGAGTCACACTTTGCGATGAACGGCTTTTGTAGCTCCACGTGGTACCGTTCCAGACTGAACAAGTTCCTCGGGTGTCCTTGTGGCAAGAACGGCGTGGAACTGGCTTAATGATCAACGTACCGAACCGGCATGAATCGGGCGCCTTGAGGCACTTCTGGTCTTTGTATATGCATTATATATAGTATTTATATAGCGAAAATATGTAGAATGAATTTCCCCCGTGATTGTGGCAACTCTCTTATTATTTCTCTCTCTCTCTCTCTGTGGCCGAAATTTCCTTTTCACTACATTGCTTAGTGCAACAATAGCAACTTCTTATACCTGGCGACCCTCCACGCTTCATTTGCTCATGTTTGCATCTTCACCATTTTCACGAGCGTTCATGAGCTTCCTGAGTCTGATCCTAGAAGACGCGTTGACGGCGCTTCGTGCATGCAATATTGCACTTGAGCACATCACGTCATCGAGATGACTAATATTGAAGTATATACTTGGTACATTTATACATGGACAAAGATGCGATGAAGTGGTGATATCTAACAGCCAGAATCCATGATAAAAAGTTTGTAAACTTTTAGCATTTTTCTTCTTCAGTAGCCGACTTAGCATATTGTTTCTCCAGGCTCGAGTAGCAGAAACAGCTTAGATACTCCGATATATTTTAACTGGCGAATTGGAATATTTTACTTTAATTGGAAATTTTCATATTGAGGCCCGCTTTTGCCAAGTTCAGTCGATCCCGCTCTATCAGTTTCTCTTCAGACAAACACAGGAATTTATGTATTTGTTAAGAAAAGACAGCATTTAGTGACCGATATATGATGAAGTCCCTTGAATTCCACGTAAAACGTGATCAACTGTGATATACGACACGCTTTCCCAAGCTATGTGCATGGGCGCATCTCTTCTGATATGCCATATTAACTGAAACTTATTCTTTTGGTAACACCATAAATGAGCATACTTAAACCTAACTTGCCTTTATTGACTTTAATAGGCTGACATGTGATGGACATACATGTGATGGAGGTAACGTTTGAATGGGACTGACATTTCAATTGACAATTCAAATGTATTGTCCAATACTAAACTATGATTGGTATGTAGTGATAAAGGGTGGGGGGATACCTTTTCCGACTTCCGCGATTGGCATGCAGGAATTTTTGGAGATTCGCGATCAGCTGTTGGGAATTGTCATCCGCACAATTCCTGGTTTTACCAGACCCTTTGTCTATTTACCGCGGTCCGTTATGGCAGTCTGCGAATTCCTCGATATCAACATTAAGGCGTTTTTTTTCTCGCCCAGGTTTAACATAACCTTATCTTGGAGACTCGATATTGCTCTCCAAAATCCTCGTGATTCCTTGAGAAATAAAAAAAACTTAATGTAGAAAGACCTGGATATATTGAAGCCTTTTATCTCACTTGTTTGTATTAGACTGAGCATCAATCTCGTCGCTTGGGAATCCCTTTTGTCCGCTTTGCGCTTCTGACCATCAATACTATTGGGTCAGTTCAGTTCAGTTTATATGGATGGTGCAATCTTAATTCGGGATTAATTATCTCTTTGCCCAGAGTGTTATTGTTGCCGATTCTAGCCTCCGCGTGTCCAATGAACAGGAGAAAGGGTCGTTTTATCTCTTCACCCATCGCAGCGAACATCCCAAAAGTGACAGACGTCAGTGTGTCCATGTCAGTTACACACGCTATGTCCGTCAAATGAACAAAAAGGTGCAACGTAAAAATCTAAAAGCATATTCTGGTTTAACCGGTCTCACGGCTCAATTACATCAAGGTAATTTTTATCCTGCTACAAAAATCTATTCAATTTACGCATATTTACTGCTGTGGAGAAACGCGTGAATACACGATGGACATGGACATTTGTTTTGGGAACATAAGAAAACCATGTATATAATATTGGAAATTGCCCCAAATCATCATTTAGTATTGAGTTTTGTAATGTACATTTTCAACATTACAAAAAAAGCGATTTATTTCAAATATAAAATGATCCAACAACAGCTTCGAATGGCTTGCTTTGGTGCCACAGTCACGTCCGCAACTTGCGGTAATTTTAAAAATAAAAGTAATTCAGAAGTTACAAAAATAAGAAAGAAACTATCTTCCCTGTTTTTGCGCACTGCTCTTAACCAACCTTAGGTGCCCCTTCACATAAAGCGAAGGTAATGGGATAATGAAGCTGGTTTTATGCCACTTACCCATCGTGTAATTGGCCATAGTTGCTCCGTGCACGCCTCCTACTCTGGTTGTCCTTCTCCAGTTCTCACGTGGCTCCTTTCCTTGGTCTGAAGTGCTCGCTGCAGGTGTCGCAAATTATATTTATACGTGGGAGAGGGAAACCCAATTAGTGTCTGCGGTTGGCGTGGATGCAGTGTGAGGGTGGCCTTGCCGGGCAGGCACCTATTGGGCATCGGTGGTTGTTTGTCTGAGGGGTGCAGGTAGTGGCCCAACGCCGCCCAGCTCCGCTCAGCTCAGTTCAGCTCAGCTCAGCCAAGCTCAGCCCCTCCCAGCCCCTCCCAGGCCAGGCCAGGCCAGGCCAGGCCAGGCCAGGCCAGGCCAGAAGAGCCCGGAGGAGAAGGTATATAGGGGGGGGGGCACTACATTACTACAAGGGAGGGTATTTGGAAAACGAGAGAAAAGTGCACGATTGTGTGGCCATTGTGAAACAATATTTTGGTTAAAAAAAGGAATTAAAAGGGACACTGAAAAAACGATTTTGGTCATGCCAAAGAACATGGAAGTTACTTATTCAAACACTTTCGAGTGTGGAAAGTGGAATATATATTCAAGAGCTGCAGTTAAACAATCAACATATACAAATATATATAGTGCTCCCCACCCCGGGGCTCTGTCTCTCAGTGTCTCCGTTATCCACATCCGTCCTCCCCCTTTTCACTATCTCTAGGTTTCATGCCCCGCCTCCGCTTTCTCACTCTCCCCTCAGGTCTGCTCCACCCTCCCCCTCCATCCTCCTCCCTACTCCCTAGCATCCCCCCCCCCTCCCACACACACACACACACTCCTATCTCTCTCCCTTTCTCTCTCCCTCTCCCCGCCGCATGGTTACCGCGCCACGTTTGTTGACCGTCGTCGTTCTCCTTAGCCAGGTGGGATTGATTTTAAGTCCGCTCGCTACTCCATTTTCGTTGACGCCCTCCTCCTTCCCCGCGCCCCCCCCCAACCGACCCCGCCACACACCACTTGATTATGAAGCCTTTTAACTCCTTGATTACTTGGCAATATCTATGCTTCTACGCTGCAAAAGGTGTCTCAAACTTCACTCTGTGTATTGATCATAATATTGTCATTGAGCACAAGATCATTGTTTCCATCTTTACACTGTTAACAGAAACGGAAGGAGACCTCACCGTCACCGTCACCGCCACCGTCACCGTCACCTCCACCGTCACCGTCACCGTCACCGTCACCGTCACCGTCACCGCCACCGTCACCGCCACCGTCACCGCCACCGTCACCGTCACCGTCACCGTCACCGCCACCGTCACCGCCACCGCCACCGTCACCTCCACCGTCACCGCCACCGTCACCGTCACCGTCACCGTCACCGCCACCCCGTCACCGTCACCGTCACCGCCACCGCCACCGCCACCGGCACCGGCACCGTCACCGTCACCGCCACCGTCACCGCTACCTCCACCTCCACCTCCACCTCCCCCGTCACCGTCACCGTCACCGCACCGCCACCGTCACCGCCACCGTCACCGTCACCGTCACCGTCACCGCCACCGCCACCGTCACCGTCACCGTCACCGCCACCGTCACCGTCACCGTCACAGTCACCCCCACCGTCACCGCCACCGCCACCGTCACCGCCGCGGAGTCGAACCCCATTCCCATTGACACGAAAATGAGGGATGAGGTGCGGGTGTGGTGTGGTGTGGTGTGGTGTGGTGTGGTGTGGTGTGGTGTGGTGTGGTGTGGTGTGGTGTGGTGTGGTAGGGGTGGGTGTGGTGTGGTAGGGGTGGGGTGTGGTGTGGAGGGGGTGGGGTGTGGTGTGGTGTGGTGTGGTGGGGGTGTGGTGTGGTGTGGTAGGGGTGGGGTGTGGTGTGGTAGGGGTGGGGTGTGGTGTGGTGTGGTAAGGGTGGGGTGTGGTATGGTAGGGGTGGGGTGTGGTGTGGTAGGGGTGGGGTGTGGTCTGGAGGGGGTGGGGTGCGGTGTGGTAGGGGTGGGGTGTGATGTGGTGTGGTGGGGGTGGGCTGTGGCGTGGTAGGGGTGGGGTGTGGTATGGTGGGGGTGGGTGTGGTGTGGTGGGAGTGAGAGATGAGCAGTGCGGGTGTTGTGTGTTGTGGCTGGGACGGGAGGGTGAGGCGGTGTAGTGGCGTTGGGGGTGGGGGGGCAGCATATGTATGTGTGTATGGGGAGAGGCAGCGTGGGTCACAGGCACAGTAAATCAGAGGGAGGGGGCCGCGAAGCGGGGGGGGGGTGATAGGGAGTCCCACAACGTATACTAAATACACAAGGTGTCCAACTCCCACTGGAGGGGAGCGACAGGCACCAGCTTCAACCCCCAATATCGCACCTTTACCGCGCAATGCCCCCCGCCTTTCCCTACTAACAGATACGTGTGTCTAGAGCGGCTGGGTCGGTGTGGGTGGGGGTGGGGGTAATATTACCATGATGTGTCATGCTTCTTTCTGGTGCATCACGTTAGCACTTTGCGTGCAGACATCAGGGACTGATCCATACTGTAGGTGGTGGGGCGGCTTGAATTTCGCGATTACAGTGGCGTAGGCGGCGGAAGAAGGGGAGGGTGGTTAAGGCCCTTGTCCAGCGTCAGGTTGCTGCCCCTGGACAGGGATAGGATTCTTTATTCTCGGGGGCTAAACCTGTCAGTGAGGGGGGGGGGGGGGCTTCTGCGGCTTTGGTCAAGCCACCGATAGATGGCGACTCTATCCGTGGCGATTCTACCCGCTGGGTGGGGTCTTCGTTCGCTGTGTGGCTTGTTTGCCCCGCTCTGCCAGACACATCGGATAGATAACTAACCATGTGCCGTAGTTATTATCGCACTAAGGGGTTTTATTTGTCGCAAATTATGTCTTTGGCAAGCAAAAAACGACAAATGGCGCCTCGCCGTTCAACGCACGAGTGGAAAGATAATGAACACACGATATGGCTGTTGCTGTTGCGGCTGACGACACAAAGGGGAGGCGTATCGGAACGTTGCCCCTAGCCTCAATCCTAGCCACAGGCACAGTAAATCGACTGACACAGGGGGGGGGGGGGGTCCGCACGGCCTACTAATAAACAAGAAGGTGTCCAACTCAGCCCGCTGCGCGCCTACCCACCCTCGCTTCAAGACCCCAAAGCCCCCTCTTACCGGCTTTGCCTCGTCCGCTCAATGCCGTAATCTGCTTCCCGGGTAATTTATCTTGCTTTTCAGCCAAGAAACTACATATCTAACTCATCTAGACACCACGACACAAGCATTTATTCCGCTTACGAGGTAAACCAGCGCTATCCCTCGTTCCCTGGTCGGCCATTACGAGACTGATATAACTTCCGGTTTACTTTTGGCTGCTTCCAATCACAAGCGATGGCAAGCCAAAGTGAAATGAAGTAATGGAGTATTTGCACATTAATGTTCAAATATTTGCGCATGTCCAATTCATTTGCACATATGTTCAAATCATTTTCACAAATGTTCAAATCATTTTCACAAATGTTCAAATCATTTTCACAAATGTTCAAATCATTTGCACAAATGTTCAAATCATTTGCACAAATGTTCAAATCATTTTCGCATATCTAAATATGCCCGTATCAGGGTTCCTACAGATCAGGAAAACGGAAAATGAAAGTAAAAATTCCTTGCAGAGAAAAACCTTGGAATTTCATTTTAGAAAAAAATAAGGCAAAAATCAGGGAATATCAGAAGCCTAGGTTATATTTTGGTTAAGGTTCCATCGCAGTTATTACTAATATCTTCCCAGACACAGAAATATGGGGTCCGAGAGGCACCTATGGGTCCCACAATATATGGGGTCCGACAGACACCGACATTGTAAGATATAGCCAGGGGTGTGAACGAGGCAACGGAGTCTGAGACACTCAGGGTGTAATAGATACTCTAGAAGGGTCTGAAAGACACTCAATAGTCTGAAAAACACTCATTGCAAGGATTTGTATGCTTGGAAAATGGAGTCATGAGTCTAGTTCTTAAGGTTAATTAAACCACGCGGTAAGGCACCTGGGTCTCAGCATCGATTTACATTCAACCTGGAATTTGATCATGTTAATATTACTCCCTCCAAAGACATGGTGTCACGATTTGTTACATGTACAATTTACATGCTCCGATTATGCTTGCAGAGCTTGTATACGTAATAAGTTTATCCTTTTATGTATGCATTATTCACCTGTTTGAGCCTGCTGGGCTTCATACCCGGAAGCAGCTGCCTCCATTTGGACGAGAAATGCTTCACATTCGGATAGCACTCACGGTTGATTTAATGGTCTCAATAATTTTGAAATTGTACCTATTGGGCGCATGTAGAAGTCAATTGTAATTTATGGACAAATTATTTGAACATAAGTTATTTGGACATAAGTACAATTCAATGTTACATATGTTAAATGAATTGGACTTTGGACTGTGTAATTAAATTATACATGTATCCAAATGAATGGCACGTATGTTCAAATATGTAAAATAACATTTGAACAAATGTAATTTTTATTTGAACATATGTCAAATTTATTTGAACATATGTCAAATTTATTTGAACATATGTCAAATTTATTTGAACATATGTAAAATTAATTTGAACAAATGTAAAATGTTTTGAACCTATGTAAAATTTATTTGAACATATGTAAAATTAATTTGAACATATGTAAAATTTATTTGAACATTTTTATTGGGACATGTGCAAATATTTTAACATGTGTGCGACTGCTCTATTAAATTCCACATCGGCTTGCCATAACAAACACGCGCTGTCACCGTAATTTCAAACTTTCGCGGTCTGGCCAATCACAGTCGTCCCTTTCAAAATCACGGCTGAAATCTCACGTTGTCGCGCGAAATGGCCGACCAGGGCACGAGGGATGGCGCTGGTTTACCTCGTAAGCGGAATAAATGCTTGTGTCGTGGTGGTTGGATGAGTTAGAGATGTAGTTTCTTGGCTGAAAAGCAAGATAAATTTCCCGGGAAGCAGATTACGGCATTGAGCGGACGAGGCAAAGCCGGTAAGAGGGGGCTTTGGGGTCTTGAAGCGAGGGTGGGTAGGCGCTGGACACCTTCTTGTTTATTAGTAGGCCGTGCCGACCCCCCCCCCCCCCCCTCTGTGTCAATCGATTTACTGTGCCTGTGATCCTAGCTAACCTTAGCTAGTCCTTACCCTAACCTATCCCTAACCCTACATAGCGCTTACATCATAGTATTGCCCGCTGATGGCGCAATGTATGACATCCCAGTTTTGCGCAGGCTATTGCTCTATCTTTATACGTTATAGGGATTTCCGGTTCATTTGACGGTGTAAGGTGTATCAAATGATAACTTCTGCAGTGCGTAATGTGTTTGGCGCATTGGATAAATATGCGTCAAAAAAGACGTCATAGCTAACGTGTTCCTATGTAATGTTGGGCTTGCTTCAATTTCAGCTACGTTGGCAATAGATATCATCAAGCGAATGCGTAAGCAGATATATATTAAAGTAATATATGTCATCTTGGGCATTTTCCTGACCGATAAGTGTCGTCATGTGACGTCTTATTAAATAAAAGGTAAAATTCATAGCGCCATTCATATTGAGTCAACTGTTCTAATCCGCTCTAATCTGGCATTACATGACGTCACGATGGCGTCACGGGCCCAAACCATGGGTTGATCTCTAATTCCACTAATATCGGTGAATACAGTGTGCAATTGTTCAAAATACTGCCTGCGGTGCGAGCACTGCCGTTACCCTAACCCTAACCAATATCAGCGCCTACAGCGTGCATACAACACCAAGCCGCGGGTTGTTAAGAATAAATGTGTGCCTTATATGAATAGCCATCTTCGCAAAGCCATAAATGTAAAAAATATGCTGCGGCATAAGTATGAGAAAGCGAGTAGCAAAGAGAACTGGGAAAAATACAGAAGGCAGAGAAACATGATAGAACGTTAACGAAAAGTGAGTGTGCATCAAGGGGAAATGTAGCGATGCTACGACTAACGGTAAGGAATTCTGTCCAGTTGTAAAACCATTAATATCAAGAAAAACTTCAAGCGACGGAGACGTTATTCTGATTGGTTGGTTGGTTATTCAGGACGCTTTAACCACTTTTGGTCATATCGCGTTAATGGGAGAAGGAAGGGAGAGTGGAGCCATGTCCCCAGGGGTAACCCCCTACTCTTTACGAAGAAAGACATGGGATCTTTATCCTGCGACCAGACATACATGGCCACAGCAGGGCTCGAATCATACGTTATTCTGAAAGAGGGAGATAAAATTACATCAGACCCATACTTCGTAGACGTTGGCAAAGACATAGGGCAACAAGATGACACACCAGATGACCAGTTAATAGACGAAGCACTAGTTTAGCACAGACCATAAGTCCGTTATGGCTGTAAAGGAAGGCAACCAAGACACGGTAGAAGCTTTTAATTTTCAGGACAGTAAGTAGCCACGAAATATACACAGCACTTAAATGCATCGATGTTTCGAAGGCTAGTGGCTGCGACAAGATACCTCCGAAGCTTATCAAGTTGGGAGCTGCCATATTGTGTGAGCCATTAAGGTATGTTTTATATATGACGATTAAAGGTATGCGTTTCCAAAAGATCTGAAATACGCTGAAGTTACACCTATTTTCAAGAAAAAGGACAAATTAGATAAAGAAAACTACAGGCCGGTAAGTGTTCTCTCGTGCATTTCCAAACTTTATGAAAAGATATTGTGTGATCAGCGTATGTCCTATATGGAACCCAGGTTATCATCCAGACTCTCTGGGTTTAGAAAGGACACAGCTGTCGAAGTTTACTGAACCGTTTCCTTGAAGATCCCAAAGGAGCGTTAGATAATATTCACGGGGGGGTGGGGGGAGGGTATGGCGTGAGGTAGTCCGATGGGGACCGGCAGAGCGAAGTTGTGAGCCGCCCAGTGATTCGTGGTCTAAATATTGTTTGTGTGGTCTGGGAAAGTACAGTGCTGTATCGACTGGTGCTGTGTGACACACATGGGCCTATATACCCCCCCCCCCCCCCCACCACACACACACACACTCCGTGCTCTCCTATCCCTCTCTACTTTAATCCACTCCCAGGCGAGCTGACCTGTGTGAAGTATGCGACTCTCTCAGGAATGCCTCTGTTTTCCCCCGCGAGGGGCGGGGCGGGGCGGAGCGGAGCGCCCTCCACGTGGAGACTCCGTGTTTCAGAGGATGAGACAGACCTGTCCTTGATGGCTTCCATGTGATCCTGGGTGCGGGGGAGGCGGGTGTGGCCGGCGGAGCAGTGTAGTGGGGGGGGGATGCTGAGGGTGAGCCGCACCATGCAGACAGACCTGTGCGTAAGACCTGCTCAGGGCATGGGTGTGAATCACAGCGGCCGTGAAGAATCAGGTACATGGGGAGGGAGGGTCCTGCGAACTAACTGCTTTCAGGCCCGAGGCGGGTTTTCTGGAGTCTCATCTCTAGTCATCCTAACAAATCACTACTCCCACTCCTATCGTCATCACCATCCAGCTGGCCTTGCGCACGCCTTGCGATTTGTCATGACGTTACGATCCCAAACCAAGGATCGGTCTCTAATTCCGTTAATATCGGTGAATACACTGCGCAATTGCTCATAATAGAGTTAGGGTTAGGGCAACGTGGTGACCGCCGGCCCTAACCTACCCCACCCTAACTCTAACCCTAACCCAAAGCATACATAGCGCCTAAAGCGTGCACATTGCCCGCTGATGGCGCAACATATCGCATCACAATTATGCCTAGGCTATTGCTCTGTTATTATACGTTATAGTGGCTTCCGGTTCATTTGACGTTGTGCGGTGTACCAAGTGACAACTGGCGGGCGTACCTTTTTTGCGCAGAGGGATGTGTGCGACAAAGTACGTCGAAATTGTTAACGTGACTGGAACAAATAGTGCAGTTGATTCATGTTTACCTACTTTGGTGACCCCTACCATCACTATGAGTTCAAAAGTAGGTGTAATAAAACAGAAAGCGCCAATAGTAATACCGTTAACCCAGGCCGCTGATCTAATTTCTGGGCCACGTCTTGACGCTAGAACGACGATTTGTTTTAAATTTAAAGTTAACACCTAGGGACTCGGCATATGCAATAGTCAAGCTACTGACATCACAAAATAGCCCTAGTTTCAATTATTAATCACCGTAGAACGTCGCGGTTTGGTTCAGCATGTTCAAAAAGACGCGCTCTTGGACCAAAAGTGATTTTCGTCATCACCAGTGTCCCACTGAGTTCTTGTTTTTGTGGCGGGGAAACTACTTTCTTTAATTCTTGGTCGTTAGTTTTAGTATTGCCATATACCTACTGATTGGATGTCACTGGCCGCTATTTCGTCATATTATGCCCAGATGTCGAGGCGTTTCGGAGAAAATGAAGACAAAAAACATTATAATTAATTCGAAAATCAAAAACGTACCATCACGACGTCCAACCTAGCAAAGTGTACTTTGTACCGAACGACCGCCTCCACTCCCACCACTCCATCAGCAAGATACATGTAACATAACCAATTATTTGTTCCAATAATTTATGCATTTAACATGGTGGTAACGAGTTATGGCATTACAAGGGAGAACGAGGCATTGGGAACCAAGGGATATTTACCAAACAAATTAGGAGTCAACGCATGCAGTATTGAACATGTTTCTTATAACATTTTAAGCTATTTTTGCGTCTAGACATAGTCTCCTTGACGCATTGATATAATACTTTAATGTACGCTGGGATATGACCTGTCCGATACAGATATTTATATTATATATATCACGGGAGTGAGGGGCGTGCAGCGAAAGGTGGGGCTTCGCGAGCTTGAATGAACCCCAAGAAATAACAAGCATCATCACAAAGCATCATCGTAAAGCATCACTGCGGTCCGCTTACACACATTCCCAGTGGAGTTGACTGGTTGAACGATTCATCCGTCCGTGTTTTGGGGTTCGTGCACCCCCCCCCCTCCCCCTCCCCCGCCATTCCCACAGTCGACGCTGGAACTAATTAGCCCTCAGTAATTGGCACAGCACACCAATGGGACTCGCAAAAACTACTGCCTTGATTGGTTGGAGAATGTTTTAACGGCAGTATGCCACACCGTACAATAGGAAGGACCAAGGTAAAGAGGAGCATCGACGAAAGACATGGGATCTTCATAATGCACAAATAGAAACATGTGCACAAGAGTTCGAACCACGCGCCTACCGCTCGAGCTGTCCTGACAGAGCTCACTCAGCACAGAGGCACACCCAGCAAGAAGGGAAGATGGTTTATGCTATTAACACGATCGTCCGTAGTGGATGGAATTTAACCGAGCACCTTAAACAGACCGGATAAAAAATGCCCCCACCCACCACCCCCTCAGACATGCACCCTTGCCCTCCCACTGCCCGACCGTCAAAGCTGGTGATTCTTAGAAATACCAAAAATCTCAAATAAGTTAACAGAGGGTATAACTGCCTGCCAGGCGAATATGCAAGAGCCAGTGCGGGGTCTATATTCTCTGTGTCGCAAACGTTTTGGCTGAGGCGTTTCAGGTCTTTCAGATTTTTAATTTCTTACTTCTTAAAAGCGTTGTGAGATGCAGCCCTTTTGCAGGACGACCCTCCTTTCAGTTGTTTTTGCATTGCAAATTTGTCCAAATGAATAAGCATGCACATGTGTTAAATGCCATTGCGTTTCATTAACTTTTCTCGATATCTACATATAAAACGAACGTTGCATTGAAAACAAAGCTGCGGCGTATCCAACCGTTCATCAAAGAACTCCTTCGGTCTTCTTATCTCTCGGCAAATCGGTCACGCCTGGACCATTGTTCGGCTACCTCACCCGAAATAGATCCAGCAGCATGTGATTGGCTGGGGAGCTGCACCATCTGGCGTAACCTTCCTCGGGGGAAGTGCTGACCGAACTTTTCGGTTGGCATTGCATATCGTCATGACAAGAACTGGACCGTACGCAGGGGTAGCATACCCCAATCTCTCCCTTCCCTCTCTCCTCCCCTCGCCTTCCATTCCATTCCCCTCCCATCCCCTCGTACATTCCCTTCCCCCTCCTCATCTATTCCCCTCCCCTCATCCATGCCCCCCTCCTCTTATCCACCCCCCCCCCCTCCCCCTTTCCATGTTCGTCCATTTGTGTGACATAGCGGAAACACAACGCGGCACAACAGCCAAACATCGACCTCCCCTCCCACCATGCTTCTACTGCCTCTTATTCTTCCATTCAGTCTCGTTTGGGAATTCATATGACAGGGCAAATCGATGGGGGATTGGCGGATGTGACCGGAGGCGGCGGGGGGCGGAGTGGTGAGGGCGTGGGGGGGGGGGGGTAGACAAGGTAATCATGCACCATGTTCTCGTTCTCCAACGGTAACCTGACGCCCATTGTCACTCAGATGTATTTATTTTCGCATTAAGAGTTCAATATGATTCGGATGTCGCACGGATCGGCCACCGCCAGAATATCACTCATTGCTACAGTGACCGAGATCAGGCGAAGTAACTTTACGCGGGGAAAAAGGCATCTTGAGGGCATGAATCCATTCCTGACATTATTTCGTGGATGGATCATCAATCAGACGTGACCGGTTGTTGCTGAAGAGATGCATTAGCCAAAGTTTCGCTGCTTAGATGGTAACATAAGCCTGGACGGTGGCGGGTGTCAGCCCCCGCTTGTACGACCTTGATAGGTCGAAATCGATGAAAGCGTTTCCTCTTTTCCGTGATCTGTTATTGTGTGTGATATGTATCCTTCCCGGTAGATAGCGTCGTCAGACACAAACTAGGAGGTCATGTGTAGGTCAATATTGGGGAGGTAGGCAAGCGTTAATATTTGTCATGACGTCTGTCAATGGTAAATCCAGCCCGAGCCACAGCAGGAAATAAAGAGCGTTCGTAATGGTGCAGACGAAATGAAAGAGGGGGAGGGGGGGGGGGGGGGGCGGGTACTATTCGGCTAGAATAGTAGCCGAGGTGAAAATTGTAAAGATGCGCACATGACAGAAATCGTCTTGTGTCGGTGAGGGTAAGTCGGCAGGTAAATTATCGGGACTTTGAAGGTAGGATGGCAACAATTAGCAACTATAGTCTTCCCCATGATTGTCAGTTTTTTTCGAACCAACCCTCGATCCTCATCTGTAATTCTACGACAAATTGGAAATTTGACAAATTTGATGCGACTTGTGTGTTTATATTGTGTTGAAATAGCAATTTTAAGTTAACATATACTGTGTTAACCATCAGTTTTCTGCAACAAAAAATTTTTTGTGCCTGTTAGAATAACTGGTACCATCCAGTATTATAATATGGTGACAACAGCAACTATGGGGTGTGGGGGTGTTCCCTACATGGGAATTTGTTTTAAGATTAACCCCGAATATAAAATTGATACTCGATTATAGACAAGGTATGTTGTAGCAATTACCTATCAGGCACGCTTCCCTACTGGCGAATGGGGCCGGCCCGATAGCTTGGTGGGTTAGAGCGCTCGTCTTGAGCGATATGGCCCCCTGAGAGCCTAACGGCACTCCGTCCTTTTCCCCTTGACGCGATTTAACCGACAGTGGTTTAAGCAAAGTGAATTTACAACCTACCATCTACTGGCGAAGGCAAACAAACCACTTGCTGCCACCCGACTCTTTACCTCCGATTCGCCTGGAAATAACCCCCACCCCCTGCACCCTCTCCTCGTCTCGCAGGTGGGCTATGTCACTTTGGCCTTCGTGAGACACCTCTCCTTCGGACACCGACCTCAGTATCTGTGAAAAGATATCCTGGCGTGAGTAACATCACATAGGTTTGAGATTTTGCCGAGATCTAGATTCAACCCAGCTACACGCCGCTTCAAAACAGACGACATGAACCATCTGCCGCCTTCTCAGTGGCCTAGCCACTACAATACCCACCCCGATCAATAGGCACATATACCACTCCCTGGCTAAGAGCACTTCTCTCATTGTATGGGAGCGATTTGTTTCTTTGATTAATTGTTCCTTTCTTTTCATGTATGTCGTTTCAGACTATGTGCTGAACGTCTGTGCAATGAGATGATACAAAAGATACTCTCTTTGAAATTGTATTTTCACCGTTCTCTTTCGACGAATCCATGTGAGCCGTTTTTGAAATTGCTCCTGGCCCCATTTTTTCTGCCCCCACCGGTCACCTTTCCTACAGTCGCCATACAGTGAACAATACCAATGGGTGGGTCACAATCCGCGATTACTGGATGTGCAACGGACAGGTATTGGAGACTATTATGTCACTAACTAAATACCATTGACTCGCCCTTCACCCTCTCCCCACTCCTGTTTCCTCAGAGACATCCAGATTAATTAAATACCAGTGACCCGTTCCTTCACCCTCTCCCAACTCCTGTTACCTCAAGGACATCCAAATTAATTAAATACCATTGACCCGCCCCTTCACCCTCTCCCCACTCCTGTTTCTTGGCCCGCCCCTTCACCCTCTCCCCACTCCTGTTTCCTCAGAGACATTCAGATTAATTAAATACCATTAGCCCGCCCCTTCACCCTCTCCCCACTCCTGTTTCCTCAAGAACATCCAGATTAAATACCATTGACCCACCCCTTCGTCCTCTCCCCACTCCTGTTTCCTCAAGGACATCCTGAGTAATTAAATACCAGTGACCCGCCCCTTCACCCTCTCCCCACTCCTGTTGCCTCAAGGACATCCTGAGTAATTAAATACCATTGACCCGCCTCTTCACCCTCTCCCCACTCCTGTTGCCTCAAGGACATCCTGAGTAATTAAATACCAGTGACCCGCCCCTTCACCCTCTCCCCACTCCTGTTTCCTCAGAGACATCCAGATTAATTAAATACCAGTGACCCGCCCCTTCACCCTCTCCCCACTCCTGTTTCCTCAGAGACATCCAGATTAATTAAATACCATGGGCCCGCCCCTTCACCCTCTCCCCACTCCTGTTTCCTCAGAGACATTCAGATTAATTAAATACCATTGGCCCGCCCCTTCACCCTCTCCCCACTCCTGTTTCCTCAAGAACATCCAGATTAAATACCATTGACCCACCCCTTCGTCTTCTCCCCACTCCTGTTTCCTCAAGGACATCCTGAGTAATTAAATACCAGTGACCCGCCCCTTCACCCTCTCCCCACTCCTGTTTCCTCAAGGACATCCTGAATAATTATATACCAGTGACCCGCCCCTTCACCCTCTCCCCACTCCTGTTTCCTCAAGAACATCCAGATTAAATACCATTGACCCACCCCTTCGTCCTCTCCCCACTCCTGTTTCCTCAAGAACATCCAGATTAAATACCATTGACCCGCCCCTTCATCCTCTCCCCACTCCTGTTTCCTCAAGGACATCCTAAGTAAATAAATACCAGTGACCCGCCCCTTCACCCTCTCCCCACTCCTGTTACCTCAATGACATCCAGATTAATTAAATACCATTGACCCGCCCCTTCACCCTCTGCCCACTCCTGTTTCCTCAAGGACATCCTGAGCAATTAAATACCATTGACCCGCCCCTTCACCCTCTCCCCACTCCTGTTTCCTCAAGGACATCCTGAGCAATTAAACACCTTTGACCCGCCTCTTCACCCTCTCCCCACTCCTGTTTCCTCAAGGACATCCTGAGTAATTAAATACCATTGACCCGTCCCTTCACCCTCTCCCCACTCCTGTTGCCTCAAGAACATCCAGATTAAATACCATTGACCCGCCCCTTCATCCTCTCCCCACTCCTGTTTCCTCAAGGACATCCTAAGTAAATAAATACCAGTGACCCGCCCCTTCACCCTCTCCCCACTCCTGTTACCTCAATGACATCCAGATTAATTAAATACCATTGACCCGCCCCTTCACCCTCTGCCCACTCCTGTTTCCTCAAGGACATCCTGAGCAATTAAATACCATTGACCCGCCTCTTCACCCTCTCCCCACTCCTGTTTCCTCAAGGACATCCTGAGTAATTAAATACCATTGACCCGCCCCTTCACCCTCTCCCCACTCCTGTTGCCTCAAGGACATCCTGAGTAATTAAATACCATTGACCCGCCTCTTCACCCTCTCCCCACTCCTGTTACCTCAAGGACATCCTGAGTAATTAAATACCATTGACCCGCCCCTTCATCCTCTCCCCACTCCTGTTGCCTCAAGGACATCCTGAGTAATTAAATACCATTGACCCGCCTCTTCACCCTCTCCCCACTCCTGTTTCCTCAAGGACATCCTGAGTAATTAAATACCATTGGCCCGCCCCTTCACCCTCTCCCCACTCCTGTTTCCTCAAGGACATCCTGAGTAATTAAATACCATTGACCCGTCCCTTCACCCTCTCCCCACTCCTGTTACCTCAATGACATCCAGATTAATTAAATACCATTGACCCGCCTCTTCACCCTCTCCCCACTCCTGTTTCCTCAAGGACATCCTGAGTAAATAAATACCATTGACCCGCCTCTTCACCCTCTCCCCACTTCTGTTTCCTCAAGGACATCCAGATTAAATACCATTGATCCGCCCCTTCACCCTCTCCCCACTCCTGTTTCCTCAAGGACATCCTGAGTAATTAAATACCATTGACCCGCCCCTTCACCCTCTCCCCACTCCTGTTTCCTCAAGGACATCCTGAGTAATTAAATACCAGTGACCCGCCCCTTCGTCCTCTCCCCACTCCTGTTTCCTCAAGAACATCCAGATTAAATACCATTGACCCACCCCTTCGTCCTCTCCCCACTCCTGTTTCCTCAAGGACATCCTGAGTAATTAAATACCAGTGACCCGCCCTTTCACCCTCTCCCCACTCCTGTTACCTCAATGACATCCAGATTATTTAAACACCATTGACCCGCCCCTTCACCCTCTCCCCACTCCTGTTTCCTCAAGGACAACCTGAGTAATTAAATACCAGTGACCCGCCCTTCCACCCTCTCCCCACTCCTGTTTCCTCAATGACATCCAGATTAATTAAATACCATTGACCCGCCCATTCACCCTCTGCCCACTCCTGTTTCCTCAAGGACATCCTGAGTAATTAAATACCATTGACCCGCCTCTTCACCCTTTCCCCACTCCTGTTTCCTCAAGGACATCCTGAGTAATTAAATACCATTGACCCGTCCCTTCACCCTCTCCCCACTTCTGTTTCCTCAAGGACATCCAGATTAAATACCATTGATCCGCCCCTTCACCCTCTCCCCACTCCTGTTTCCTCAAGGACATCCTGAGTAATTAAATACCATTGACCCGCCCCTTCACCCTCTCCCCACTCCTGTTTCCTCAGAGACATCCAGATTAATTAAATACCATTGACCCGCCCCTTCACTCTCTCCCCACTCCTGTTTCCTCAGAGACATCCAGATTAATTAAATACCATTGACCCGCCCCTTCACCCTCTCCCCACTCCTGTTTCCTCAGAGACATCCAGATTAATTAAATACCATTGACCCGTCCCTTCACCCTCTCCCCACTTCTGTTTCCTCAAGGACATCCAGATTAAATACCATTGATCCTCCCCTTCACCCTCTCCCCACTCCTGTTTCCTCAAGGACATCCTGAGTAATTAAATACCATTGACCCGCCCCTTCACCCTCTCCCCACTCCTGTTTCCTCAGAGACATCCAGATTAATTAAATACCATTGACCCGCCCCTTCACCCTCTCCCCACTCCTGTTTCCTCAGAGACATCCAGATTAATTAAATACCATTGACCCGCCCCTTCACCCTCTCCCCACTCCTGTTTCCTCAGAGACATCCAGATTAATTCAATACCATTGGCCCGCCCCTTCACCCTCTCCCCACTCCTGTTTCCTCAAGGACATCCAGATTAATTAAATACCATTGACCCACCCCTTCGTCCTCTCCCCACTCCTGTTTCCTCAAGGACAAAGCGAGTAATTAAATACCAGTGACCCGCCCCTTCACCCTCTCCCCACTCCTGTTTCCTCAAGGACATCCTGAGTAATTAAATACCAGTGACCCGCCCCTTCACCCTCTCCCCACTCCTGTTTCCCCAAGAACATCCAGATTAAATACCATTGACCCACCCCTTCGTCCTCTCCCCACTCCTGTTTCCTCAAGGACATCCTGAGTAATTAAATACCAGTGACCCGCCCCTTCACCCTCTCCCCACTCCTGTTTCCTCAAGAACATCCAGATTAAATACCATTGACCCACCCTTTCGTCCTCTCCCCACTCCTGTTTCCTCAAGGACATCCTGAGTAATTAAATACCAGTGACCCGCCCTTTCACCCTCTCCCCACTCCTGTTTCCTCAATGACATCCAGATTAATTAAATACCATTGACCCGCCCCTTCACCCTCTGCCCACTCCTGTTTCCTCAAGGACATCCTGAGTAATTAAATACCAGTGACCCGCCCCTTCACCCTCTCCCCACTCCTGTTTCCTCAAGGACATCCTGAGTAATTAAATACCAGTGACCCGCCCTTTCACCCTCTCCCCACTCCTGTTACCTCAATGACATCCAGATTAATTAAATACCATTGACCCGCCCCTTCACCCTCTGCCCACTCCTGTTTCCTCAAGGACATCCTGAGTAATTAAATACCATTGACCCGCCTCTTCACCCTTTCCCCACTCCTGTTTCCTCAAGGACATCCTAAGTAATTAAATACCATTGACCCGTCCCTTCACCCTCTCCCCACTTCTGTTTCCTCAAAAACATTCAGATTAAATACCATTGATCCGCCCCTTTACCCTCTCCCCACTCCTGTTGCCTCAAGGACATCCTGAGTAATTAAATACCATTGACCCGCCCCTTCATCCTCTCCCCACTCCTGTTTCCTCAGAGACATTCAGATTAATTAAATACCATTGACCCGCCCCTTCACCCTCTCCCCACTCCTGTTTCCTCAAGGACATCCTGAGTAATTAAATACCATTGACCCGCCCTTTCATCCTCTCCCCACTCCTGTTTCCTCAAGGACATCCAGATTAGTTAAATACCATTGACCCGCCCCTTCACCCTCTCCCCACTCCTGTTTCCTCAAGGACATCCTGAGTAATTAAATACCATTGACCCGCCCCTTCACCCTCTGCCCACTCCTGTTTCCTCAAGGACATCCTGAGTAATTAAATACCATTGACCCGCCCTTTCATCCTCTCCCCACTCCTGTTTCCTCAAGGACATCCAGATTAGTTAAATACCATTGACCCGCCCCTTCACCCTCTCCCCACTCCTGTTTCCTCAAGGACATCCTGAGTAATTAAATACCATTGACCCGCCCCTTCACCCTCTCCCCACTCCTGTTTTCTCAGAGACATCCAGATTAATTAAATACCATTGACCCGCCCCTTCACCCTCTCCCCACTCCTGTTTCCTCAGAGACATCCAGATTAATTAAATACCATTGGCCCGCCCCTTCACCCTCTCCCCACTCCTGTTTCCTCAAGGACATCCAGATTAATTAAATACCATTGACCCACCCCTTCATCCTCTCCCCACTCCTGTTTCCTCAAGGACATAGTGAGTAATTAAATACCAGTGACCCGCCCCTTCACCCTCTCCCCACTCCTGTTTCCTCAAGGACATCCTGAGTAATTAAATACCAGTGACCCGCCCCTTCACCCTCTCCCCACTCCTGTTTCCCCAAGAACATCCAGATTAAATACCATTGACCCACCCCTTCGTCCTCTCCCCACTCCTGTTTCCTCAAGGACATCCTGAGTAATTAAATACCAGTGACCCGCCCCTTCACCCTCTCCCCACTCCTGTTTCCTCAAGAACATCCAGATTAAATACCATTGACTAACCCCTTCGTCCTCTCCCCACACCTGTTTCCTCAAGGACATCCTGAGTAATTAAATACCAGTGACCCGCCCTTTCACCCTCTCCCCACTCCTGTTACCTCAATGACATCCAGATTAATTAAATACCATTGACCCGCCCCTTCACCCTCTGCCCACTCCTGTTTCCTCAAGGACATCCTGAGTAATTAAATACCAGTGACCCGCCCCTTCACCCTCTCCCCACTCCTGTTTCCTCAGAGACATTTAGATTAATTAAATACCATTGGCCCACCCCTTCACCCTCTCCCCACTCCTGTTTCCTCAGAGACATTCAGTTTAATTAAATACCATTGGCCCGCCCCTTCACCCTCTCCCAACTCCTGTTTCCTCAAGGACATCCTGAGTAATTAAATACCATTGACCCGCCCCTTCACCCTCTGCCCACTCCTGGTTCCTCAGAGACATTCAGATTAATTAAATACCATTGACCCGCCCCTTCATCCTCTCCCCACTTCTGTTTCCTCAAGGACATCCTGAGTAATTAAATACCAGTTACCCGCCCCTTCACCCTCTCCCCACTCCTGTTACCTCAATGACATCCAGATTAATTAAATACCATTGACCCGCCCCTTCACCCTCTGCCCACTCCTGTTTCCTCAAGGACATCCTGAGCAATTAAAAACCATTGACCCGCCTCTTCACCCTCTCCCCACTCCTGTTTCCTCAAGGACATCCTGAGTAATTAAATACCAGTGACCCGCCCCTTCACCCTCTCCCCACTACTGTTTCCTCAAGGACATCCTGAGTAATTAAATACCATTGACCCGTCCCTTCACCCTCTCCCCACTTCTGTTTCCTCAAGGACATCCAGATTAATTAAATACCATTGACCCGCCCCTTCGTCCTCTACCCACTCCTGTTTCCTCAAGGACATCCTGAGTAATTAAATACCAGTGACCCGCCCCTTCACCCTCTCCCCACTCCTGTTTCCTCAAGGACATCCTGAGTAATTAAATACCATTGACCCGTCCCTTCACCCTTTCCCCACTTCTGTTTCCTCAAGGACATCCAGATTAAATACCATTGACCCGCCCCTTCACCCTCTCCCCACTACTGTTTCCTCAAGGACATCCAGATTAATTAAATACCATTGACCCGCCCCTTCACCCTCTCCCCACTACTGTTTCCTCAGAGACATCCAGATTAATTAAATACCATTGATCCGCCCCTTCGCCCTCTCCCCACTCCTGTTGCCTCAAGGACATCCTGAGTAATTAAATACCATTGATCCGCCCCTTCACCCTCTCCCCACTCCTGTTGCCTCAAGGACATCCTGAGTAATTAAATACCATTGACCCGTCCCTTCACCCTCTCCCCACTCCTGTTTCCTCAGAGACATCCAGATTAATTAAATACCATTGACCCGCCCCTTCACCCTCTCCCCACTCCTGTTTCCTCAGAGACATCCAGATTAATTAAATACTATTGACCCGCCTCTTCACCCTCTCCCCACTCCTGTTTCCTCAAGGACATCCTGAGTAATTAAATACCATTGACCCGTCCCTTCACCCTCTCCCCACTCCTGTTTCCTCAGAGACATCCAGATTAATTAAATACCATTGACCCGCCTCTTCACCCTCTCCCCACTCCTGTTTCGTCAAGGACATCCTGAGTAATTAAATACCAGTGACAGGCCCCTTCACCCTCTCCCCACTCCTGTTTCCTCAAGGACATCCTGAGTAATTAAATACCATTGACCCGTCCCTTCACCCTCTCCCCACTTCTGTTTCCTCAAGGACATCCAGATTAATTAAATACCATTGACCCGCCCCTTCGTCCTCTACCCACTCCTGTTTCCTCAAGGACATCCTGAGCAATTAAATACCATTGACCCGCCTCTTCACCCTCTCCACACTCCTGTTTCCTCAAGGACATCCTGAGTAATTAAATACCAGTGACCCGCCCCTTCACCCTCTCCCCACTCCTGTTTCCTCAAGGACATCCTGAGTAATTAAATACCATTGACCCGTCCCTTCACCCTCTCCCCACTTCTGTTTCCTCAAGGACATCCAGATTAAATACCATTGACCCGCCCCTTCACCCTCTCCCCACTCCTGTTTCCTCAGAGACATCCAGATTAATTAAATACCATTGATCCGCCCCTTCGCCCTCTCCCCACTCCTGTTGCCTCAAGGACATCCTGAGTAATTAAATACCATTGATCCGCCCCTTCACCCTCTCCCCACTCCTGTTGCCTCAAGGACATCCTGAGTAATTAAATACCATTGACCCGTCCCTTCACCCTCTCCCCACTCCTGTTTCCTCAGAGACATCCAGATTAATTAAATACCATTGACCCGCCCCTTCACCCTCTCCCCACTTCTGTTTCCTCAAGGACATCCAGATTAAATACCATTGATCCGCCCCTTCGTCCTCTACCCACTCCTGTTTCCTCAGGGACATCCTGAGTAATTAAATACCATTGATCCGCCCCTTCACCCTCTCCCCACTCCTGTTGCCTCAAGGACATCCTGAGTAATTAAATACCATTGATCCGCCCCTTCACCCTCTCCCCACTCCTGTTGCCTCAAGGACATCCTGAGTAATTAAATACCATTGATCCGCCCCTTCACCCTCTCCCCACTCCTGTTGCCTCAAGGACATCCTGAGTAATTAAATACCATTGACCCGTCCCTTCACCCTCTCCCCACTTCTGTTTCCTCAAGGACATCCTGAGTAATTAAATACCATTGACCCGCCCCTTCACCCTCTCCCCACTCCTGTTTCCTCAAGGACATCCGGAGTAATTAAATACCATTGACCCGCCCCTTCATCCTCTCCAAACTCCTGTTTCCTCAAGGACATCCTGAGTAATTAAATACCATTGACCCGCCCCTTCACCCTCTCCAAACTCCTGTTTCCTCAAGGACATCCGGAGTAATTAAATACCATTGACCCGCCCCTTCATCCTCTCCCCACTCCTGTTTCCTCAAGGACATCCAGATTAGTTAAATACCATTGACCCGCCCCTTCACCCTCTCCAAACTCCTGTTTCCTCAAGGACATCCGGAGTAATTAAATACCATTGACCCGCCCCTTCATCCTCTCCCCACTCCTGTTTCCTCAAGGACATCCTGAGTAATTAAATACCATTGACCCGCCCCTTCACCCTCTCCAAACTCCTGTTTCCTCAAGGACATCCGGAGTAATTAAATACCATTGACCCGTCCCTTCACCCTCTCCCCACTTCTGTTTCCTCAAGGACATCCAGATTAAATACCATTGATCCGCCCCTTCACCCTCTCCCCACTCCTGTTGCCTCAAGGACATCCTGAGTAATTAAATACCTTTGACCCGCCCCTTCACCCTCTCCCCACTCCTGTTTCCTCAAGGACATCCTGAGTAATTAAATACCATTGACCCGCCCTTTCATCCTCTCCCCACTCCTGTTTCCTCAAGGACATCCTGACTAATTAAATACCAGTGACCCGCCCCTTCACCCTCTCCCCACTGCTGTTACCTCAAAGACATCCAGATTAATTAAACACCATTGACCCGCCCCTTCATCCTCTCCCCACTCCTGTTTCCTCAAGGACATCCTGAGTAATTAAATACCAGTGACCCGCCCCTTCACCCTCTCTCCACTCCTGTTTCCTCAAGGACATCCTGAGTAATTAAATACCATTGACCCGCCCCTTCACCCTCTCCCCACTCCTGTTTCCTCAGAGACATTCAGATTAATTAAATACCATTGACCCGCCCCTTCGCCCTCTCCCCACTCCTGTTGCCTCAAGGACATCCTGAGTAATTAAATACCATTGACCCGCCCCTTCACCCTCTCCCCACTCCTGTTTCCTCAAGGACATCCTGAGTAATTAAATACCATTGACCCGCCCTTTCATCCTCTCCCCACTCCTGTTTCCTCAAGGACATCCTGACTAATTAAATACCAGTGACCCGCCCCTTCACCCTCTCCCCACTCCTGTTACCTCAATGACATCCAGATTAATTAAATACCATTGACCCGCCCCTTCATCCTCTCCCCACTCCTGTTTCCTCAAGGACATCCTGAGTAATTAAATACCATTGACCCGCCCCTTCATCCTCTCCCCACTCCTGTTTCCTCAAGGACATCCTGAGTAATTAAATACCAGTGACCCGCCCCTTCACCCTCTCCCCACTCCTGTTACCTCAATGACATCCAGATTAATTAAATGCCATTGACCCGCCTCTTCACCCTCTCCCCACTCCTGTTTCCTCAAGGACATCCTGAGTAATTAAATACCATTGACCCGCCCCTTCACCCTCTCCCCACTCCTGTTGCCTCAAGGACATCCTGAGTAATTAAATACCATTGACCCGCCTCTTCATCCTCTCCCCACTCCTGTTTCCTCAAGGACATCCTGAGTAATTAAATACCAGTGACCCGCCCCTTCATCCTCTCCCCACTCCTGTTTCCTCAAGGACATCCTGAGTAATTAAATACCATTGACCCGCCCCTTCACCCTCTCCCCACTCCTGTTGCCTCAAGGACATCCTGAGTAATTAAATACCATTGACCCGTCCCTTCACCCTCACCCCACTCCTGTTTCCTCAAGGACATCCTGAGTAATTAAATACCATTGACCCGTCCCTTCACCCTCTCCCCACTCCTGTTTCCTCAGAGACATCCAGATTAATTAAATACCATTGACCCGCCCCTTCACCCTCTCCCCACTCCTGTTTCCTCAGAGACATCCAGATTAATTAAATACCATTGACCCGCCTCTTCACCCTCTCCCCACTCCTGTTTCCTCAAGGACATCCTGAGTAATTAAATACCATTGACCCGTCCCTTCACCCTCTCCCCACTCCTGTCTCCTCAGAGACATCCAGATTAATTAAATACCATTGACCCGCCTCTTCACCCTCTCCCCACTCCTGTTTCCTCAAGGACATCCTGAGTAATTAAATACCAGTGACAGGCCCCTTCACCCTCTCCCCACTCCTGTTTCCTCAAGGACATCCTGAGGAATTAAATACCATTGACCCGTCCCTTCACCCTCTCCCCACTTCTGTTTCCTCAAGGACATCCAGATTAATTAAATACCATTGACCCGCCCCTTCGTCCTCTACCCACTCCTGTTTCCTCAAGGACATCCTGAGCAATTAAATACCATTGACCCGCCTCTTCACCCTCTCCACACTCCTGTTTCCTCAAGGACATCCTGAGTAATTAAATACCAGTGACCCGCCCCTTCACCCTCTCCCCACTCCTGTTTCCTCAAGGACATCCTGAGTAATTAAATACCATTGACCCGTCCCTTCACCCTCTCCCCACTTCTGTTTCCTCAAGGACATCCAGATTACATACCATTGACCCGCCCCTTCACCCTCTCCCCACTCCTGTTTCCTCAGAGACATCCAGATTAATTAAATACCATTGATCCGCCCCTTCGCCCTCTCCCCACTCCGTTGCCTCAAGGACATCCTGAGTAATTAAATACCATTGATCCGCCCCTTCACCCTCTCCCCACTCCTGTTGCCTCAAGGACATCCTGAGTAATTAAATACCATTGACCCGTCCCTTCACCCTCTCCCCACTCCTGTTTCCTCAGAGACATCCAGATTAATTAAATACCATTGACCCGCCCCTTCACCCTCTCCCCACTTCTGTTTCCTCAAGGACATCCAGATTAAATACCATTGATCCGCCCCTTCGTCCTCTACCCACTCCTGTTTCCTCAAGGACATCCTGAGTAATTAAATACCATTGATCCGCCCCTTCACCCTCTCCCCACTCCTGTTGCCTCAAGGACATCCTGAGTAATTAAATACCATTGATCCGCCCCTTCACCCTCTCCCCACTCCTGTTGCCTCAAGGACATCCTGAGTAATTAAATACCATTGATCCGCCCCTTCACCCTCTCCCCACTCCTGTTGCCTCAAGGACATCCTGAGTAATTAAATACCATTGACCCGTCCCTTCACCCTCTCCCCACTTCTGTTTCCTCAAGGACATCCTGAGTAATTAAATACCATTGACCCGCCCCTTCACCCTCTCCCCACTCCTGTTTCCTCAAGGACATCCGGAGTAATTAAATACCATTGACCCGCCCCTTCATCCTCTCCAAACTCCTGTTTCCTCAAGGACATCCTGAGTAATTAAATACCATTGACCCGCCCCTTCACCCTCTCCAAACTCCTGTTTCCTCAAGGACATCCGGAGTAATTAAATACCATTGACCCGCCCCTTCATCCTCTCCCCACTCCTGTTTCCTCAAGGACATCCAGATTAGTTAAATACCATTGACCCGCCCCTTCACCCTCTCCAAACTCCTGTTTCCTCAAGGACATCCGGAGTAATTAAATACCATTGACCCGCCCCTTCATCCTCTCCCCACTCCTGTTTCCTCAAGGACATCCTGAGTAATTAAATACCATTGACCCGCCCCTTCACCCTCTCCAAACTCCTGTTTCCTCAAGGACATCCGGAGTAATTAAATACCATTGACCCGTCCCTTCACCCTCTCCCCACTTCTGTTTCCTCAAGGACATCCAGATTAAATACCATTGATCCGCCCCTTCACCCTCTCCCCACTCCTGTTGCCTCAAGGACATCCTGAGTAATTAAATACCTTTGACCCGCCCCTTCACCCTCTCCCCACTCCTGTTTCCTCAAGGACATCCTGAGTAATTAAATACCTTTGACCCGCCTCTTCACCCTCTCCCCACTCCTGTTTCCTCAAGGACATCCTGAGTAATTAAATACCATTGACCCGTCCCTTCACCCTCTCCCCACTGCTGTTACCTCAAAGACATCCAGATTAATTAAACACCATTGACCCGCCCCTTCATCCTCTCCCCACTCCTGTTTCCTCAAGGACATCCTGAGTAATTAAATACCATTGACCCGCCCCTTCACCCTCTCCCCACTCCTGTTTCCTCAGAGACATTCAGATTAATTAAATACCATTGACCCGCCCCTTCGCCCTCTCCCCACTCCTGTTGCCTCAAGGACATCCTGAGTAATTAAATACCATTGACCCGCCCCTTCACCCTCTCCCCACTCCTGTTTCCTCAAGGACATCCGGAGTAATTAAATACCATTGACCCGCCCCTTCATCCTCTCCCCACTCCTGTTTCCTCAAGGACATCCTGAGTAATTAAATACCATTGACCCGCCCCTTCACCCTCTCCAAACTCCTGTTTCCTCAAGGACATCCGGAGTAATTAAATACCATTGACCCGTCCCTTCACCCTCTCCCCACTTCTGTTTCCTCAAGGACATCCAGATTAAATACCATTGATCCGCCCCTTCACCCTCTCCCCACTCCTGTTGCCTCAAGGACATCCTGAGTAATTAAATACCTTTGACCCGCCCCTTCACCCTCTCCCCACTCCTGTTTCCTCAAGGACATCCGGAGTAATTAAATACCATTGACCCGCCCCTTCATCCTCTCCCCACTCCTGTTTCCTCAAGGACATCCTGAGTAATTAAATACCATTGACCCGCCCCTTCACCCTCTCCAAACTCCTGTTTCCTCAAGGACATCCGGAGTAATTAAATACCATTGACCCGGCCCTTCACCCTCTCCCCACTTCTGTTTCCTCAAGGACATCCAGATTAAATACCATTGATCCGCCCCTTCACCCTCTCCCCACTCCTGTTTCCTCAAGGACATCCTGAGTAATTAAATACCTTTGACCCGCCTCTTCATCCTCTCCCCAACTCCTGTTTCATCAAGGACATCCTGACTAATTAAATACCAGTGACCCGCCCCTTCATCCTCTCCCCACTCCTGTTACCTCAAGGACATCCTGAGTAATTAAATACCATTGACCCGCCCCTTCACCCTCTCCAAACTCCTGTTTCCTCAAGGACATCCTGAGTAATTAAATACCATTGACCCGCCCTTTCACCCTCTCCCCACTCCTGTTTCCTCAAGGACATCCGGAGTAATTAAATACCATTGACCCGCCCCTTCATCCTCTCCCCACTCCTGTTTCCTCAAGGACATCCTGAGTAATTAAATACCATTGACCCGCCCCTTCACCCTCTCCCCACTCCTGTTTCCTCAAGGACATCCGGAGTAATTAAATACCATTGACCCGCCCCTTCACCCTCTCCCCACTCCTGTTTCCTCAAGGACATCCTGAGTAATTAAATACCATTGACCCGCCCCTTCACCCTCTCCAAACTCCTGTTTCCTCAAGGACATCCTGAGTAATTAAATACCATTGACCCGCCCCTTCACCCTCTCCCCACTCCTGTTTCCTCAAGGACATCCGGAGTAATTAAATACCATTGACCCGCCCCTTCATCCTCTCCCCACTCCTGTTTCCTCAAGGACATCCTGAGTAATTAAATACCATTGACCCGCCCCTTCACCCTCTCCAAACTCCTGTTTCCTCAAGGACATCCGGAGTAATTAAATACCATTGACCCGTCCCTTCACCCTCTCCCCACTTCTGTTTCCTCAAGGACATCCAGATTAAATACCATTGATCCGCCCCTTCACCCTCTCCCCACTCCTGTTTCCTCAAGGACATCCTGAGTAATTAAATACCTTTGACCCGCCTCTTCATCCTCTCCCCAACTCCTGTTTCATCAAGGACATCCTGACTAATTAAATACCAGTGACCCGCCCCTTCACCCTCTCCCCACTGCTGTTACCTCAAAGACATCCAGATTAATTAAACACCATTGACCCGCCCCTTCATCCTCTCCCCACTCCTGTTTCCTCAACGACATCCTGAGTAATTAAATACCAGTGACCCGCCCCTTCACCCTCTCTCCACTCCTGTTTCCTCAAGGACATCCTGAGTAATTAAATACCATTGACCCGCCCCTTCACCCTCTCCCCACTCCTGTTTCCTCAGAGACATTCAGATTAATTAAATACCATTGACCCGCCCCTTCGCCCTCTCCCCACTCCTGTTGCCTCAAGGACATCCTGAGTAATTAAATACCATTGACCCGCCCCTTCACCCTCTCCCCACTCCTGTTTCCTCAAGGACATCCTGAGTAATTAAATACCATTGACCCGCCCTTTCATCCTCTCCCCACTCCTGTTTCCTCAAGGACATCCTGACTAATTAAATACCAGTGACCCGCCCCTTCACCCTCTCCCCACTCCTGTTACCTCAATGACATCCAGATTAATTAAATACCATTGACCCGCCCCTTCATCCTCTCCCCACTCCTGTTTCCTCAAGGACATCCTGAGTAATTAAATACCATTGACCCGCCCCTTCATCCTCTCCCCACTCCTGTTTCCTCAAGGACATCCTGAGTAATTAAATACCAGTGACCCGCCCCTTCACCCTCTCCCCACTCCTGTTACCTCAATGACATCCAGATTAATTAATTGCCATTGACCCGCCTCTTCACCCTCTCCCCACTCCTGTTTCCTCAAGGACATCCTGAGTAATTAAATACCATTGACCCGCCCCTTCACCCTCTCCCCACTCCTGTTGCCTCAAGGACATCCTGAGTAATTAAATACCATTGACTCGCCCCTTCACCCTCTCCCCACTCCTGTTGCCTCAAGGACATCCTGAGTAATTAAATACCATTGGCCCGCCCCTTCATCCTCTCCCCACTCCTGTTTCCTCAAGGACATCCTGAGTAATTAAATACCATTGACC
This sequence comes from Arenicola marina, assembly GCA_964019135.1. Classification (NCBI taxonomy): domain Eukaryota; kingdom Metazoa; phylum Annelida; class Polychaeta; family Arenicolidae; genus Arenicola; species Arenicola marina. The sequence goes on from OZ025261.1 coordinate 20,358,880, forward strand.
CGCCCCTTCGCCCTCTCCCCACTCCTGTTTCCTCAAGGACATCCTGAGTAATTAAATACCATTGACCCGCCCCTTCACCCTCTCCCCACTCCTGTTGCCTCAAGGACATCCTGAGTAATTAAATACCATTGACCCGCCCCTTCACCCTCTCCCCACTCCTGTTTCCTCAAGGACATCCTGAGTAATTAAATATCTATACCCCCCCCCCCTTCACCCTCTCCCCACTCCTGTTTCCTCAAGGACATCCTGATTAATTAAATACCATTGACCCGCCCCTTCACCCTCTCCCCACTTCTGTTTCCTCAGAGACATCCAGATTACTTAAATACCATTGGCCCGCTCCTTCACTCTCTCCCCACTCCTGTTTCCTCAAGGACATCATGAGTAATTAAATACCATTGACCCGCCCCTTCACCCTCTCCCCACTCCTGTTTCCTCAGAGACATCCAGATTACTTAAATACCATTGGCCCGCTCCTTCACTCTCTCCCCACTCCTGTTTCCTCAAGGACATCATGAGTAATTAAATACCATTGACCCGCCCCTTCACCCTCTCCCCACTCCTGTTTCCTCAAGGACATCCTGAGTAATTAAATACCATTGACCCGCCCTTTCATCCTCTCCCCACTCCTGTTTCCTCAGTGACATTCAGAGTAATTAAACACCTTTGACCCGCCCCTTCGCCCTCTCCCCACTCCTGTTGCCTCAAGGACATCCTGAGTAATTAAACACCATTGGCCCGCCCCTTCACTCTCTCCCCACTCCTGTTTCCTCAAGGACATCCTGAGTAATTAAATACCATTGACCCGCCCCTTCACCCTCTCCCCACTCCTGTTTCCTCAAGGACATCCTGAGTAATTAAATACCATTGACCCGCCCTTTCACCCTCTCCCCACTCCTGTTTCCTCAAGGACATCCTGAGTAATTAAATACCATTGACCCGCCCCTTCACCCTCTCCCCACTCCTCTTTCCTCAGAGACATTCAGATTAATTAAATACCATTGACCCGCCCCTTCGCCCTCTCCCCACTCCTGTTTCCTCAAGGACATCCTGAGTAATTAAATACCATTGACCCGCCCCTTCACCCTCTCCCCACTCCTGTTTCCTCAGAGACATCCTGAGTAATTAAATACCATTGACCCGTCCCTTCACCCTCTCCCCACTCCTGTTTCCTCAGAGACATCCAGATTAATTAAATACCATTGACCCGCCCCTTCACCCTCTCCCCACTCCTGTTTCCTCAGAGACATCCTGAGTAATTAAATACCATTGACCCGTCCCTTCACCCTCTCCCCACTCCTGTTTCCTCAGAGACATCCTGAGTAATTAAATACCATTGACCCGCCCCTTCACCCTCTCCACACTCCTGTTTCCTCAAGGACATCCTGAGCAATTAAACACCTTTGACCCGCCTCTTCACCCTCTCCCCACTCCTGTTTCCTCAAGGACATCCTGAGTAATTAAATACCATTGACCCGCCCCTTCATCCTCTCCCCACTTCTGTTGCCTCAAGGACATCCTGAGTAATTAAATACCATTGACCCGTCCCTTCATCCTCTCCCCACTTCTGTTTCCTCAAGGACATCCTGAGTAATTAAATACCATTGACCCGCCCCTTCACCCTCTCCCCACTCCTGTTTCCTCAAGGACATCCTGAGTAATTAAATACCAGTGACCCGCCCCTTCACCCTCTCCCCACTCCTGTTACCTCAATGACATCCAGATTAATTAAATACCATTGACCCGCCCCTTCACCCTCTGCCCACTCCTGTTTCCTCAAGGACATCCTGAGTAATTAAATACCATTGACCCGCCTCTTCACCCTCTCCCCACTCCTGTTTCCTCAAGGACATCCTGAGTAATTAAATACCATTGACCCGTCCCTTCACCCTCTCCCCACTCCTGTTTCCTCAAGGACATTCAGATTAAATACCATTGACCCGCCTCTTCACCCTCTCCCCACTCCTGTTTCCTCAAGGACATCCAGAATAATTAAATACCATTGATCCGCCCCTTCACCCTCTCCCCACTCCTGTTTCCTCAAGGACATCCTGAGTAATTAAATACCAGTGACCCGCCCCTTCACCCTCTCCCCACTCCTGTTACCTCAATGACATCCAGATTAATTAAATACCATTGACCCGCCCCTTCACCCTCTGCCCACTCCTGTTTCCTCAAGGACATCCTGAGTAATTAAATACCATTGACCCGCCTCTTCACCCTCTCCCCACTCCTGTTTCCTCAAGGACATCCTGAGTAATTAAATACCATTGACCCGTCCCTTCACCCTCTCCCCACTCCTGTTTCCTCAAGGACATTCAGATTAAATACCATTGACCCGCCTCTTCACCCTCTCCCCACTCCTGTTTCCTCAAGGACATCCAGAATAATTAAATACCATTGATCCGCCCCTTCACCCTCTCCCCACTCCTGTTTCCTCAAGGACATCCTGAGTAATTAAATACCATTGACCCGCCCCTTCACCCTCTCCCCACTCCTGTTTCCTCAAGGACATCCTGAGTAATTAAATACCATTGACCCGCCCCTTCGCCCTCTCCCCACTCCTGTTTCCTCAAGGACATCCTGACTAATTAAATACCAGTGACCCGCCCCTTCACCCTCTCCTCACTCCTGTTTCCTCAGAGACATCCAGATTAATTAAATACCATTGACCCGCCCCTTCGCCCTCTCCCCACTCCTGTTTCCTCAAGGACATCCTGAGTAATTAAATACCATTGACCCGCCCCTTCACCCTCTCCGAACTCCTATTTCCTCAAAGACATCCAGATTAATTAAATACCATTGGCCCGCCCCTTCACCCTCTGCCCACTCCTGTTTCCTCAAGGACATCCTGAGTAATTAAATACCATTGACCCGCCCCTTCACCCTCTCCCCACTATTGTTTCCTCAGAGACATCCAGATTAATTAAATACCATTGACCCGCCCCTTCGCCCTCTCCCCACTCCTGTTTCCTCAAGGACATCCTGAGTAATTAAATACCATTGACCCGCCCCTTCGCCCTCTCCGAACTCCTATTTCCTCAAAGACATCCAGATTAATTAAATACCATTGGCCCGCCCCTTCACCCTCTGCCCACTCCTGTTTCCTCAAGGACATCCTGAGTAATTAAATACCATTGACCCGCCCTTTCATCCTCTCCCCACTCCTGTTTCCTCAAGGACATCCTGACTAATTAAATACCATTGACCCGCCCCTTCACCCTCTCCCCACTACTGTTTCCTCAGAGACATCCAGATTAATTAAATACCATTGACCCGCCCCTTCGCCCTCTCCCCACTCCTGTTTCCTCAAGGACATCCTGAGTAATTAAATACCATTGACCCGTCCCTTCGCCCTCTCCCCACTCCTGTTGCCTCAAGGACATCCTGAGTAATTAAATACCAGTGACCCGCCCCTTCACCCTCTCCCCACTCCTGTTGCCTCAAGGACATCCTGAGTAATTAAATACCATTGGCCCGCCCCTTCACCCTCTCCCCACTCCTGTTTCCTAAACGACATCCTGAGTAATTAAATACCATTGACCCGCCCCTTCACCCTCTCCCCACTCCTGTTTCCTCAAGGACATCCTGAGTAATTAAATACCATTGATCCGCCCCTTCACCCTCTTCCCACTCCTGTTTCCTCAAGGACATCCTGAGTAATTAAATACCATTGACCCGCCCCTTCACCCTCTCCCCACTACTGTTTCCTCAGAGACATCCTGACTAATTAAATACCATTGACCCGCCCTTTCATCCTCTCCCCACTCCTGTTTCCTCAAGGACATCCTGACTAATTAAATACCATTGACCCGCCCCTTCACCCTCTCCCCACTACTGTTTCCTCAGAGACATCCAGATTAATTAAATACCATTGACCCGCCCCTTCGCCCTCTCCCCACTCCTGTTTCCTCAAGGACATCCTGAGTAATTAAATACCATTGACCCGTCCCTTCGCCCTCTCCCCACTCCTGTTGCCTCAAGGACATCCTGAGTAATTAAATACCAGTGACCCGCCCCTTCACCCTCTCCCCACTCCTGTTTCCTAAACGACATCCTGAGTAATTAAATACCATTGACCCGCCCCTTCACCCTCTCCCCACTCCTGTTTCCTCAAGGACATCCTGAGTAATTAAATACCATTGATCCGCCCCTTCACCCTCTTCCCACTCCTGTTTCCTCAAGGACATCCTGAGTAATTAAATACCATTGACCCGCCCCTTCACCCTCTCCCCACTCCTGTTTCCTCAGAGACATTCAGATTAATTAAATACCATTGACCCGCCCCTTCGCCCTCTCCCCACTCCTGTTTCCTCAAGGACATCCTGAGTAATTAAATACCATTGACCCGCCCCTTCACCCTCTCCCCACCCTCTCCACCAGCAATGACCTGCGAGGAGTAAGAGATCAATATTTTCCCGGAGCGGGTCATTATTGTAGCAGAGAGCGTCATAACAGTTCCGTCATAATAATGACCCACCCAGGGAAGATAATAGCCAGGTGCTAACGTGTTACCTGTGTTATGTGCTGTACCAGATTGTTCTCCGTTAACTATAGGGTCTGTAACGGACATCACAGGCAGCGCGTGTTTACCTCCAGTGAATCCGGTTTTGGGTACATGACGCTTCACCGCCCCATATACAGAACATGGGGAGCTCTTTGTAATGGCGTGAAACGCACAGAAAACCAGCGTCTTGCGATTTAAAACTAGTACGAGTATGAAGGTACACCCCCAAACATTTATTCCATAGGGTTTTCAAATCTAACATTGCATTTATTTCTCAAACATCAGTGAGTCTAGTTCGAGGCCCATAATAAAGTATAGGGACCCGCTGACGCGTTGTACCCAGAATGGTTGTTTCTGGAGATGAGCGCGCGCTGTCTGTGACGTCACTTACAGACCCTATTGACAAATGTTACAAGGTGCAATGCACAAAAATGACCGATAAACAAATGTGGATTCACAGAAACAATTTTTTTATTAAACAGTATACAGGCCTACAATATATCTGGCCTGCTATGAAACATGCGATATTGTTTAAATCGAAAGTTTACTGGTCCCCCCATGAACGCTTAAAACAAATAATGCACCATTATCACGTTTGGTTCTCAGTTTTGCTGGAATCAGATCGGAATTTTACACAGTCTGTTGTGTTGTGTTGCTTTATGTAGGTCTTATGTGTAGGTTTTGACCTTTGACGCATCTGCGCCTGTGTCATGTTCCTCTTTCGCCTGTCGGACTCGAGGCTCTTACAATTCTAAAATTAACGTTGTTATCTAACGAACATGCGTTCCTATTAATCGCCTGCACGAATTTAGCTGCATACCTCAGTATTGTCCATAAGCGTCACCCCATGGACTAGTAGGTAGCGATCTGCTAGTGTTCTGCTAGGCTATCTCAAGCAGGCGGTGCGTGGTTCGAATCCCACCGGTGTAAGTTTCAATCTTTGTGCAGGATAATGATCCCATGCCTTTCTTCGAAAACAGCATGGAGTTACACAGAAGATTTAGCTCCTCTTTCCCTTTGTCCTTCCCATTGTCGCATAATGATACTACACTGGTTAAAGCGTCATTAACTTAAACATAATTGGGTTTTACGCCGCCTTTGTACATACAAGGGCTAAACTGGACCGGAGAACCCCCAGGGACGAAGAAGGATGATTGGATGAAACATGCCCGGATTCGATCCCAGGACATGTTTGTTGCGCCAATCATTACCGGAGGGAGGCCCAACCCATAATGAGTCCCAATTATCGCTCACCACGTTCGACCACATGAGAATCCTTGTCTCCCGCCGATGTTACATAATCCTCTACAATATCATCAGCAATTTGCGACAGATGAAAATCGTCATATCCCTCTTCCCCGGCGAGTGAAAGATCATGATACTGTACTAAATCCAAGCCCTGAGACAAAATGTGTTGTGCCATTTTCTTCATTTAAGGCATGCAAAAGCTAAATACCCGTAGCAAAACGTTTTATAGAACTCCATAGAATTTCTATAGACAAATCTCCCTTCCTTAACTTGGGCTACCACCCCAACTTAGGGTTTCTCCCCTCCCCTAACTGGGGAGTCTCCTCACCCCTAACTTGGGGTGTCTACCTTCCCATAACTTTGGGTATCACTCAAGCTTTGGGTGTCGCCCCTCCCCTAACTCCTGGTGTTCCCCCGCTTCTAATTTATGGTGTCTACCCTCTTCTAACTCTGGTTGTCTCCCCTGCTTTAACTTAGGGTGTCTACCCTACCCTTACTTGAGGATACCACCCTAACTTGGGGTACCACCCCAAGTTAGGTTGGTCCAACTTGGGGTGTCTCCGCTCCTATAACTTGAGGTCTCTCCCCTCCCCAAACTTGAGGCCTCTCCCCTCCTCAAACTTTTGGTATCTCCCCTTCCCAAACTTGAAAAACCAAACCAACCTAGGGTGTTTTCCCTCATCGGGATTATCATCCAAACTTAGAGTGTCTGCCCTCCCCTAGCTTGAAGTGTGTCCCCTCTACTTACTCCTTAAACTCCCTACTCCCCCCCCCCCATTCCCCCTTGAAATTTCAGATTTGATTGAGATGAAATATACATTTTTTGGTCTTGGAGGAAGAAAGATTGTCATTTCTTAACCCCCCTCCACCCCTTTCCCTCCCACATAAGCATTTTATTCAAGTGATCAGGATAAAACACGTCAATAATCGATTGAATTGTGAATATCGGACCATGCATCGAAAAGTCTGTAAAACCGGAGCCCATTTGGCTCGCCATGCAAATACAATGCGTCGATCGACAGCCGGAAAGCATGAAAAGAGGTTCCTACTATAAAATATCCTAAAAAAAATTATATGCAAGATATGTTTGTTGCATTTCGTAGATTTAATAACTCTCCGTCATACACACTGGAAATATGGGTATGCAGGTCACAATTCGTAGTGCGGGTCTCAGCTACCTCGCCTCCCTATAATTTCGTTTATGTGAAAATACATTGCTTCTTGTGGGGTTAGTGGGGTAAAGTAATTAAGCCACCCCCTTAAAAATATGTTCCAATATATTGATTTTGGTACATTTGGAAACACCACTACAAGACACATATGGAATAAGAAAAACACATGTTTGATTACTATTGCAATTTGGTTTTGGGTATATCCCTAGGTTGCCCGGACTATTATGAGAAAGGATACATGAAGGTAATTCTCTCTTCCTAGATTTATTACGCGAATCATGGCATTAAGTTTATCCGACATCATTACACCCCGTAGGCAAATATCTTACAGGATTTAAGTTAACAACATTTTTTTACGGAAATACTAAACGTTTTCCTATAGAGTTTTATAGAATTTCCATGCAGTTTTCATAGAATTTCTATGGAGTTTCCATAGTCTCCATCGAGTTTGAATAGTTTCCATACCGGCCTTACAACTGACGGCAGGCACAACAACGAGCTCTGGATTTAACACACGTAGGCTACCTTCTCTGTGACAAGCGAACGAGTGGCTTGACGAATTCTGGAATATATTGTGTAAGAAGACTCGTGCAAGCGATATATGAAGGGATACCGACGGCACGGCACTATATAAGGTGATATTCGAAGATTTAAAACTTCGCATTTAAGGAACGTTGGAAGCCTTGCCGGCATAGTGACTTTCGCACCGGTTGCCTGCTGCGAAGTGAGGGTAGCGGCGGAGCCAATCTTTTGAACAATATAACATTAGCAGTATGAGATGTGAAGCTCTGCCCAGCGGCCGTGCCCGTTCAGCCGAGACCGAGCCGATGTTGGACTCACCCAGGGCGACCTTGAACGTTGTACCATGCACTGCCGCGACGTGCGCTTTCTTTGGAAACTCTATGGAAATTCTATGAAATGTTGCTGGTTTAGGCCACTTTTGTGCACATGAAGGTTAATCGGCCCTAGATTATGTGCCCGAGCCCGGATTTGAACCCAGGACCTATTGATCTGCGGTCGAGTACGCTAATCACTACAATAGGGAGGCCCCCGGAAGCTCTATGAAGACTCGATGGAAATTCTATGAACACTCTATGGAAATTCTATGGAAATTCTATGAAGACTATGGAAATTCTATGAAAACTCTGGAAATTCTATGAAGACTCAATGGAAATTCTATGGAAATTCTATGGAAATTCTATGAAAATTCTATGGAAATTCTATGAAGACTATGGAAATTCTATGAAGACTATGAAAACTCTATGGAAATTCTATGAAAACTCTATGGAAATTCTATGGAAATTCTATGAAGACTATGGAAATTCTTCGGAAATTCTATGAAGACTCTATGGAAATTCTATGAAGATTCTATGGAGATTCTATGGAAATTCCATGAAAATTCTATGGAAACTCTAAAGAGAAACGTTTATAACTTGAAAAGAAAAGTCGATAGAAACCTTTATAATTTTTTTATTGAATTTCTATATGATATTTTCGTACGGGTAGCCCATCCCATGTGAGGACATCGGACGTTTTGCCCCTTGGTTATGAAGGTAATCGCAATCATGAGTTACACAGGCCCACACAAATATACTGGGAACGCAAACAACGGCAGATTAAGTGATTCCATATGGGACTTAGAATGGATATTAGAACTAAAATAAAATACATTAAAACTATTAGTTCAGGTATGATGGTATTATTGATCTCCTGACTCACGAGCGGACTAAAACCATTGATGACAAATCTCGAGGAGTCTTTTGATCGAGCTTCTAGTAATAATGATGATAGGTTAGTTATGATAGGTATCAATGTACGCTCTTCTCGGGCTCGCACGAGGATAGCTGACTTTGTAAAGCGTGACAGCTATTCCAACTTATAAAAAACCTGTGAAAGAAAAGATTCGATGTCACGCCTAGATGTCTTGATCACTGATGCCCCAGCATCCATGTGTGTGTGTCACAAATTGTTTGCCTGCCGAAGTTAGCATTTAGATGTGTACTTTTTGTTGCGAATACTAATAAAATTTATGTTGCTTATACCAAAACAAGTTTGAGGGGGGACGGGACACATCGTATGCAACCTCCGCCCCCTAGCTAGCCCCCGCCCCCCCTACCCCTTTCTCTAAACAAATAGAAAAAATGGTCCGCAGTGATGTAATACCATGACTGTAATCAAGTCCAAATTACTGTAATACCGAATTTCCATTGGGGAGGCAGACGATATATATCTATACAGTCACATGTATCCCTCCCCTCTTCGCCACACCGCCCCTCTCTACTTCGATGTGTCTGTCAGACGAACTTTTTTTCGGATACAATAACGATGTGGGATCTCATTTACGGTTCGTCCCATGTGCTCGGAAGCGAACTAATGGAAGCGAACTATTCTGAAGGTTCTTCCCCGCTTCTTCTCATGTGGGGGAGCTTCCTGCCATAATGACGTTTCCACGAATTTTGCGATTCGCAAAAATCTGTTCCTTTACCGTATCATGTCCTTGTCCAATGTAGTTCTCTCTCACTCTGGATCTATGGGGCCACGCAAAGACAAATATGAGAAATTGCCACAGGGATAACATATGGGGTGATTTATTCACACAATATTGTAAAAGCTGTACAAGGATTGAATATTTAATTTGGATTAAATATTTAATTTGAATGAAATATTTAATTTGGGTTAAATATTTAATTTTGATTAAATATTTAATTTGGATTAAATATTTAATTTTGATTAAATATCTAATTTGGATTAAATCTTTAATTTGAAATAAATCTTTGAAATCTTTAATTTGGATAACATTTTTAATGTGGATGACATTTTTAATTTGGATGACATTTTTAATTTGGATGAACATTTTTAATTTGGATGACAATTTTTAATTTGGATGACATTTGTAATTTGGATTAAACAGTTAATTTGGATAAAAAAATTAATTTGGATAAAACATTTAATTCGGATAAAACCATTAATTTGGATAAAACATTTTATTTGGATAAGACATTTAATTTGGATAAAACATTTTGTTTGGATAAGACATTTAATTTGGATAAAACATTTAAATAGGATTATATGTTAATTCGGATTATATCTTTTAAATGCAAATTAAAATTGTAATTCGAAGCACATTTATAATTCTGATTAAAGATAATTCGAGATTGAATACTAAAAATCAAGATTGCAGATTAGGTATTAACGCTTATCATTGGGTTCATTAGTAGTATTAGCTAATGCCGAGTAGGTTACCGCTAATCCGACTTTGCAACGTAACTGGCAATGCCGGACTGTACGCGGCTTTCTTCGCCGATGGTGCCGTAGAATCGACGAAATAGCTACTTGGCCTGTTGGGAGTGTGATCGCTGTCTGTTCCGCTTACAGTGGAGTGCTGGGGTCTTTGTACGAGACCGCTCGCTATTTTAAAGAGCGCTTGCTCGCGTTGACGCAGGACTCTTGCTTCATAAAAAAAAACATTCCAGCGACTGATTTCAGCTTCGGATCTTTGAGTAACAACTAACAAGAAATTGTCACGGAAATTTAAAAACGATATTTTTATTGTGATATAAATTAGTCATACATGTCGAACATTATTAACTGAGCCTTCGTAGTTGAGTCGGTAGCCAACTGAGCTGCAGATCGACAGGTCTACGTTCGAACCCTAACCGAGGGCCTAGATCAGGGGACTGTTATATATACACGTGGATTTATCTCATGACATAACCTATTTGTCCACAAGGGTGGCAGTAAACTCGTTCGTCCACACATCGCGTTGTTTTTAATATAACGTGCTCCTGGGCAGTAAAATGTTTGTTGTTGTCGTAAAAAATAATTATAATATTCCAAATACGGGTCTGCATTTCTAGATACGGTTTTAGGCAAAACAGTACATGTCATTATATATTACTATAATTCATATATTTGTATCTGTTAAATATTATGATATTACATATTATATATTATTACATAATGTTCCATGGTTCATTTATTATGAGACATCATTATATGGTATCTAAATAACCCAGTTGCATACATGATCGAAAGGAAACTTAATCTGTATAGCAGTTTGGCGATCATTTTCTTGTAAGGAAAAACCACAAGCTGCGAGCAAAGAACTTGGATATGATCATTGTAAATCATTGTAATCAAAATTACGCGACCTTTCGTTCCCTTATGCAACAGGGAAAACAGTGACAAAAAAATAGAAATCGAGTGAAACCATGAAATATGCAAAGCCAAAACATTAAACGCATACATATTGGAAAATATGTTTAATTAGCATTGTTTAAACTCATATGGGTAACGTGTACTCAATGCAACATAGGGTACTCAATTTAATTAACTAAACAGTATATATATATATATATATATATAGACATATAATATATAAGTATATACATATATAAATAAATATTTAATTTGAGAACGATCTACCCAACGTCGAATATCAAGACAAGAAAACAAACCTAGATTATCCTTCAATTATCATTTGATTATTGTTTTCCGATAAAATATATACATCTTGTCCAACGGTAACAGGAAACGGCCAGGAATTACAATCACTAAACGTTACGCTGGCGGCAGCGAAACCATCCTAATGTACCGACAACATGGGGCAGAGCAGTGTGATATACGCATCATACATTATTTCATCAGACTATATATGATACATTGCCCTCTCTTTGTGTTCAGCTTCAGGAAATACATCCATGAATGGAGAACTGGGTTTCTTCCTATAAGATCGCACTTGTGCGATCATGGTGGATGAGTTATGTTAATTAATGTTGCAGTAAATAACATCTACTTATCTATTATCCGTCGAGTATACTGAGTATAAGATCATAATAATTATTTTCCTCGCTATACGTGTGTATGCAATCTAATTGCTGCTTACCGGTATGCCCTTTCCCGAACAGAAATAAAAGCCTCATAAAGTCACAAACATTTCCTCGTGACGAATGCCCCCCCCCTTAAACCGCTTTCTGTAGCCTTCCTTTTACCTGCAACCTATAAATTCGCATATAATGTTCAACTATATGCGTGGTCAGCATCTCATAAAGAAAAACATGTTTTTAAGGGGGTTGAGGAACGTATATACAGTACGCCGAATACTGATTGCCATGACGCATACTGCCCCTACTATCAGGGAACATTACTGCATAATACTATAGGATTTACATCTCGCTATTATTATATTTTTTTACATATATATCATATATATATATATAGTATTAATTACGGGCACAGCGACATAATGAATGTCCCACAGTCGTGTTTGTGACTTCTCACTCTCAGCTGTTTGGTGTTTAGTGAACCACGTGCCTTTCATCGGCACATCATGGTCACGTGACGGATAAGACACTCATTAAGCTGAACCAGGGAGTGGGGTTTTCTTTCTTTGTTTCCTTCTGTTTTCGTACATTAATTAACGCACGCTTATTGTACATATACACTAGCCGTAGGCTTCCTCAGCCTTTGGAGCACGCCGTGCTCAGGACTTGCTCCTGACTCCACGAGGTTTCCGTGCCGTTGGGGAAGATGTATTTGACCTGGTACAAGTACGTGGCCCCTAGCCGCAAATCGTCCATGTGTACGACATTGGTGGAGAGAACCCGCATGCTCGGCTGTTCCTCCTCCCCCCGCATGTAATAATGGAAGGCGTAGCTCAGCTCGTGCGCATGCTCGTCGCAGTCGCATCCGGGAGGCGACACTGGCCACGTGATGAAGGCCGAGATCTTGTGCAGCAGCTCGGCCGTGAACGTGATCTCGCCGATGCCCCCGGGGGGTCCGACCTTGTGGGTCTTACTAACCGCCCCCGAGGACGACGCCTGTTGTTGTGACGTCATCGTATCCGCAGCATCCGCCTCGGCGCCCGTCGCCGGCGTCCTGCCCGCCGCCGCGTCCGAACGGGTCGGGGGGTCATGGCGTTTGGTCTTCACCGTGTCGCGGTCGGAGGAGCTGTGCAGCGGGGAGAAGTGGCTCGTGTTGGCGTCGTTCAGGTCATCGAGGAGATCCTCTATGACGTCACCACCCGACGGCTGTGTCCCCTCGGCAGCCACGCCGGCCTCGTTGTCGGCCACGTGCCCCTCCTCCGCCTCCTCGAGATCGTCGTCCTGGATATCGTCCACCACTTCCGCATCCGGAATGACGACCATCGCTCGTATGTCGTTCCAATCTGGAACACAACGAGAATTATAGATCATCAATGCTATAATATTCAACTGTAAGCATCCATCAAAAATGATATGGTACTGAACTGCAATCATCCATCGTAAATGCTATGATAGTCAACTGTAATCATTCATCATAAATGCAATGATATGCAACTGTAATCATCCATCGTAGATGCTATGATAATCAACTGTAATCATTCATCATAAATGCAATGATATTCAACTGTAATCATCCATCGTAAATGCTATGATATTCAACTGTAATCATCCATCATAAATGCAATGATATTCAACTGTAATCATCCATCGTAAATCTATGGTATTCAACTTTAATCATCCATCGTCAATGCTATGATATTCAACTGTAATCAACTATCATAACTGCTGTGATATTCAACTTTAATCATCTTACCAAGTGGAGTAGCGAAGACGGCCGTCTTGGAGAGCGGTCCGTAGCCAATGCTGTTTCTGGCCTGGGCCTTGAAGTAGAACGTGGTGTTGGCCGACAGGTCTTCTATGATGGCCTTCGTCTCCGTGGTGGCCAGCGCCTTCCAGTCAGCCACAGGTAGGTTCCGATTCATCGTGTACAGCACCAGGAATCCTGGGAATAAATTGAGATTGATGTACAGCTGCTTATATAGTAATTTTCCACATGCATGCATTACGATTCTTTCCAAATAATTTTTTTTGGAGAAGTGTCTGAAACATATGTTGTGATTGTGTGAATGTAAATTTTGTGCGAAATATATATGATATCATGTCTCAAAAGGCAAAAAAACAATTTTGATGGCATACTAATTAATACACGAGAAAAACCATACGTTTTTACACGATATGTACCAGTTTTATCCAAACACGTGGCTAAACGACATGTTCTGTTATTTATTGCGTGCATTACCTGGGTTCTTCTCTGAAAACCATTTTAAGTGCTGCCACCTAGTGAGAGATTATCGGATCAGCGCAGGATCTGATTACGGAAACCTCATGCTAAAGGGCGGAATCTATAAATAATCATGATTACCTTAATAATCACATCAGAAGGTCATGGCTTGGGTCACATGCAGTGCTGAGACACATGCATAGACTCAACGGAAAGGTGAGTATTGACATGTGAATTCAACATTGCAAACCTCCAGAAATAAATGATATTTAAACAACAAAAGAACGGAATGAACGTCACAGCTGAGACTACGTGTGAAGTTGCTTTGGCATTGCATATAGCATCGCCTACTTGCAGGTAGCACACTGTTCAAAAGCCTACTTGAAATGGGAGTGGCGTTGGAAAATATCAGTATGGGGTGGGGGAGGGGGGGGGGTGGGGATTTGCTCTAACAACTCATGATGATGATCCCAGGCATGGTTTTTTCTTCTGTTTTCGTACTTGTCTTTGAGGAGCGAGGTTGGAGAGGCAGGGTTGGCGATGAGGAGGGCGGCGGGGATCTAATCAATCATACCTGTGATCTTGCCGTTGGGCTGTTTCGGGGGGCGCCAGGACATCTGCACAGCTGATGTGCCATTGGCGGGGCTGATGATGAGGCTCCGTGGAGGTGAACCCGGGGCTGGAAGAGACACACAGTGGCTGTAGCTCATCGCGTGGATCACCACCCGTACCACACATTAATGATTATCCATACATTTACGGTAGAAAATGGAGACGTAATGGCAGTATGATATGTTGTTTCGACGTTTTCATTCTGCCAACTAACCGTCTGTGAATTTTGACAACATAAGAAAAAGGCTGGAACAATATGATGAAGGGTTTAGAAATTCATAAGCGCAAGACTGCCTTGGTAGATATCAATTTGGATATCAGATATGTTATATATTTACACATTGAAACCCCATGGAAGGTATATGTGATCAATAACGGCATAGCCAATGCAACGATATGCCCAACTGTACAACAACAGACACTAAGCTACGAACCATTGAATAATATATGACAGAAATATTTCAATGTAAATACTATTGAATATATGACACCTATGTTGCAATGCCATATTGAACATTCATTTAGGGAAAGCATAAAAGATAGGACACATCCTGCCGTGATATACATTTGAGAAAGGTCCTTAAGAGCAAGCACCCACTGAATAATAAACGGCGGTGATGTGCAAATATTGGAGTGATGTACCATGGAAAACATTCCTCAATGAAATGCGCACACCACTAACCAATATATGAGACACATATTTCAGGCACACCATTAAACAAACTTTAATGTTGTATAATGTTTTCACGGCATACCATTGAATATTATGTCACACAAAAACTGCAGTGACACACCAAGTAAAACGCACCACTAAACATGATGTGTGACGCAACTATTGCAGTGATACGCCACTGTAGAAAACAGCCTTCTTCAACGTAATACCGCATCAAACACGACACAACTATTGCAGTGATACGCCACTGTAGAAAACAACCTTCTTTAACGCAATACCGCATAAAACACGACGCAACTATTGCAGTGATACGCCACTGTAGAAAACAACCTTCTTCAACGTAATACCGCATCAAACACGACACAACTATTGCAGTGATACGCCACTGAAGAAACCAAACTTCCTTAACGTAATACCGGATCAAACACGACACAACTATTGCAGTGATACGCCACTGTAGAAAACAACCTTCTTTAACGTAATACCGCATAAAACACGACACAACTATTGCAGTGATACGCCACTGAAGAAACCAAACTTCCTTAACGTAATACCGCATAAAACACGACACAACTATTGCAGTGATACGCCATTGAAAATCATGTTGAAAATCGAGTTGTCTGATGGAATAATTAATGCACGTACCAGTCTCGAAGGTCGTGTTGGTGACTGGGATGGAGAAATCGCTGTATGCCGAATTCTTCACGGTACGTACTCTGTAGGTGTACCCCGTGCCTGGTTCAAGGTCATAGAGGACGACGTGCAGAGCCTTGACTACCATCGACAGCGTCTCACTGTCGGCGGCGTCAGTGCGCTGCGGAGACACACATAATGAATGAGTTGGTCTGTTGGGCCACTCTTGTGTACATGTTGCGGGTAACTGGGCCTTTGGAAGAGGATCTCTTGGAAAACAAAACGTAAGTATAAAATGACTTTTATTAATGTAATTAATTACACGACAGATGAATGACGTTGAATCATGTAAAGAATGATTGATAGCGGCATGTCTCTGGAAATGACATGTGGCCTATTTCGCGTACGTAGCTTAGCCGGCTACGCGGCTTGGTACGAACCGGGCAATGGTAAAGATAGCGAATTATCCTGGGTACGAACCGGCAATCACTAAGAGAGTGAATTGTCTTGGTTACAAACCTGGTAGTGTACGTTGTAGTATCGGTCATCGTTGATGAGCTGAGGTCGGCCCAGGGACGTATCCGTCCACTGCAGCCACACCGTGGTGGGCGACAGTATCTTAGCGCGCAGGTTGGTGGGTGGCAGGATCGACTCTGGGTTCACCGCATGCTCTGTGAGGGCGAAGGACGATTAACTCGAAGATGTACTAATTTGCTTTCTAATGTACGCTAAATTATAGTGACAGGACCTATTCATAGCGCTGCAAACGCAGCATCACGATAGATGAAATCCCAGAATGACATAACCCATGTGTAATGGGTCTTATCATGGAAAACGCACTTGGCCACTTCATTTCTCCATGAACTTCCTGTCTAGTTCAGTTATTGTTGTCATACTAAATGCTATCCAAGACTTAAATAATGATTCTAAGTGCGGACTACCCAGTTTACATTTATAATGTGTTTATTATATGAATATGTATACCAAAGTATACCTTATCTGACATTTACTGAAAGGAGAAGTTAGTTTACCCCTACGGTGGCTTGTACATCACAATGTTTCATCTGTGAAACAATCTGTATCATAACGCACTATTGCAGATTCGATGAGAGGATCAACACTTGGGGGGGGGGGGGGGGTGTAAGGGGGGTTCGTTTTCCCAGATCACGAAGAATAAATTTCTTTATTCCCAGGTGACGATGAATTAAAAGAAAAAAACTCGCATACAAAAAGAGGGCAGATGCTTGATATAAATTGGCGATTTTCTGATACACGGACCCCCCCCCCCCCCCCCTTCCTCCCACTCACGCGTCCCAAGCCTGGCCACAAATCATGAAAGGAAAATAAAACATAAATCATAAGGTACTCAGTCGTGATTATATCATAACGGTCCCACTCTGACACTGAACCCTTAATTGCCACGCGACTAGGCGATCCATGTTACATTTCGAACAATTTCAGCGACAGTTTTTAACGTTACGACAAGTTTCTACAACCATCATAACAACATTTTTTTCCACGAGAGCAGCGGACTGTACTTACCCGCCTTCTCTCGGGTGTAGATCAGGTCGTAGACGGTCGGGCCCTTGCCGAAGTTGTTGAATGCCCGCAGACTAATGATGTACTGTGTGGCGGACTCTGCAACGACAATGGGAAAAGTTCACTTAAAAGAGCATTGTCAGACCCCCCATCGTGAATTTTTGTTTGTAATGAGCCATAGAATGTATGTATTTGTTTTGTTTTTTGACAAACGTACTGGCAAAAGAGTGTGAACCATTGGGCTTATGTGTCGCGAATGAATTTGGAGGGTAATATATGTATGCAGGTTGATGTGAAAATCAAGACGTCACTACCGAGAATCAAACCCAGGACCGCCATATATATACTATACACCACAGTGAATGTATCGGGCTGTTAATACAAATATATACCCTGAGCAAGCTAATTATTGTTGAAGTTTCATGTCACTCAGGTCAGCCCGTGTATAGAGCGGTAGCGGCGTTGATGGGGTGACGTTATGACAATCTGTGCAGACTAATGTGCGCGCCAAACCAAGGCGGACCACGACACGAGCTGTGTATAATGGAATGAACGACATACATGCAAATCACGTAGCTTAATTCAGATGTTAATGGCGCGAATCCAACACTGCCTTGTTGCCCTCATTCTCAGCTTTCTACCTATTATAGTTATGGTAGAGACGTAATTTCATTCGTGTATCTTTCAAAGCATGTCGGCCGTCGTGAAAGCTAAACGGCACGTGGTTCCAGCCACGTGCCGCTGTGGTTATGTCTATGTGGTCGCAGGATAAAGATCCCATGTCTTTCTTCGCAAAGAGTAGGGGGCTACCCCCGGGGACATGGCTACACTCTTTCCTTCCTTCTCCAATTGACGCGATATGGGCCAGAATTGGTTAAAGCGTCTTGAATATACAACCAACCATCCGGCGTGAAACCATTATGCCGACCAATCGTTTTGTCCGAAGACTTTCGCCTACTACATAATATTTATCCTATATTTACTAATATATTTAGCAGCTTTACTTGCGCTGTAGTCGAGATCGCCCCCGCTGGTTCTGTTGAAGAGAAGGGGTAGGGACGGAAAGCAATGTTATAATCCCATGATAGTTTGACTTTCTAAAAGCCCATCGATGAACACCAGTGATAGGAGAAAACGTGGGTCTGGGTTTTATCAAGACGCGGTCAGTTTATCTGGACTCCCATCCAGACAACAGGCCGCACACAGTCAGGGAAGCCACACCTCCACACAGAAACCACTTTAACTGACCAGGCCACCTGAGGTCAACCCTACGATTTCGACCTTGATAAATAACACGTGAATCGGATCGGGCGTTAAAGCTGCTCATGCACCAGGTCTTCACCCATATGATGACGGGAAAAAGTGTCTGATCTCCATAGAGTTCTTTACGAGATGGATGCCGATAGTACCGACCTTAATGTTAAAAGGTAAAATGCGGTAAGAATTTTTACAATTTATTACACACGTAAGTCACACTTTAGAACAAGAGATGTACCCGGCCTGGAGAGTGTCTTGAACGATATTATCCTTTATATGTTGCACACTATGTATTTGTATTAACGTAAAAATAATCTAAGCCTATTTGGAGTGACGTTTGTTTATTTGTTTGTATGCACCAATAACAGAGCGACTGTGTCAATTGGGATTAAAGTTTAACAAAGTGAGTAAGATAATTTAACGTTTCAATGTGACACCGATGCGCTATTTATCAATAGTAATATCAATCGTCCTCTCAGTCACAGTTAGTAACATAATCCCAAATTAAACGTTGGAATATGAACGCACTGTATACGCGTGGCAGAGATGGCGAGCCGTTTGCGACAAATCGTGGGTGATATAACCAGCTTAAATCTGTTATATATTTCCTGTGTTGCATACCGCATATCGCACGGGTGTCTCTCATACCACTTAGAGTAACACTGCGATTATTTTGTTTATGCTTAGATTCACACGGCATCTACTTCAAACCCTACGAACATTTTTAACCCAGCGGCAATGAGCTTGGTGCTGCTTTCCGTAACGTAAATTTATATATCCATGCTGACACAGTCGGCCATGTTTTTTTTTCAATCTACGTATCAGTGCACAACTCTTCCCGTTGATACATGGATATGGCTGCAAATATGTCTCCACAGGTACGCTGGCGTTATCCCACTTCCTGTCAACGCCCACAATTACCGGCTCCTCTCGCGATATGTGTTGAAATAACTCGCGATAACATGGATTCCACTCCAGGCACATGGCCGAGCGATAATAGGTCAATGCGCCCACGTGGCGGAGTGTGCCCTGGCGATAGCGTTCGCCGCCGGCGGGGTAGTACGTCGCCACCGTCCTGCCAGCGACCTACCCCCCGCCCCCCCTCCCCCCACAACCCCGCGGATGGAAAGGCAGTGAATCAATTCAGCATTCTCAGATGTCGACGCTGGGCGATAATGGGGCAATGTCGCACATTGTATATATGCGTTTATATGATCACGTTGAAGTCCTCTGTGGCACAATTTGTAGCGTGCTCGGTCAACAGGAGCTTCGTTCAGGCTCGACTGCTCCATAAACCCTCGTCATAATGTGGGAAAACAGTTGCAGAACAATTTCTGACATGGATGCCGACTGCTGGCGTCAAAAACTTGTGTGGACCTCTGTTATTACGTGGGCGATCTCATGTGACTAGTACTGACTAAAGGGTGTCCATGCGCGACAGTTGCACTGTGTCAACTAAACCTCAACTTATGGTGCACGTACATTGTGGTTTATGGCAAGCTTGAATCCATTTATCACATATCATCCCAACAGGCATGACTGACGTCAGTCGTTAAATTTCCATATTAAAATTGCCCACAAATAGGTGAACGCTTAGAGTAAGGTTTTATCAGGATATATCTTAAGAACAAGAGTCCGTGATGTTTGTATTACAAATTTGGCCACGATAAATTTAACCATAATACGTGTTGTTTGTAAAGTACTTTATGGATGTGACCCAGTGTTATGGTCCCTGGTTAGCAACTTTGATATACCAAATTGTTGCTTGTTGCTCTCATTATTCTCTCCGTCCTAGGTGACCCCATGAGTGCTTCTGTTAGTTATAATGAAGGCAAAACTTAGCTGTTATCGGTCTGAATATACGTAATAAAAGAGATATATAAACCGAACGAGCCTACCCACAGGGATACATTCGGTATACAGAGGTGTTCGCTTTATCAATATACGAGATAAGAAGTAATTCACAACTGATATTATCTGATAAAATGAAATCTGATAAAATATGATATTGTCTGGATTTCGATTTACCCACGGTTCGTTTTATATATGTTCTATTGTTTGTTATCGACTTGACTTAAAATGAAATGAATTGATGTTTTATGTCGCGTGATGCCCTAGATTAGGCGAATAGCTAACCCGGATTCGAACCCAGCACCTATTGATCTGCCGTCTAGTGCGCTATGCCATTACACGAGGGAGATCCCCGATTTGAAAAAAAAAGACATCGTCCGATGACGTCACGATGAACGTCCCGGTGGCGTCACGATGAACGTCCCGGTGACAGGCACTCACTGAGGTTCTTGATGGTGACGTTGCGGTGTGACGCGTCGACGTACTGCCAGTTGACGTCGGGAACGCCCTCGCCGTACCCCACCATGTAGCCGCGTACCACGATCCCGTTGTCCTCCGGGGGCCGCCACGTCAGGATCACAGAGTCCGTGAAGGTTCGGGTCCGGACGTATGTCGGCTTGCCCGGCGGCCGCGTCTCTGGAACAGATCACATGGACGTCACATGATGTAATTACTGGAGGGATGAAGACAGAGGAGAAGGAGTATGGATCATTTGATACCAGGACACGGCGGCCTGGGCTCCTGTAATCCGTACGGGTACCCAGCACGTGCCCATCCGGCATTCACTAGATCCAGTATAGAATAGTTTAATATTTTCAAATCCCACTAATACAAATATACAGCTACGAAGCAAGTAATTCCCTTTGTCAGGTTCAAACAATTTGCCATAATATTAAAGCACTTCATTCAGGGACATGCATAAGAGGAAAAGGCATAAAAAACATCTCCATTGCCGGTTAATTACCGAAATAACACATCACAAATGATAAGCTAGGTCTAGTTGGTTCGCATAGTGTCGCCAATGCTTTGCTATGCCAACCCAAGCAGCCGGTAGGTGGTTCGAATCCCACCGGTGCAGATGTATATGCATATACAGTATAAAGCCCCATGTTTTCTTTCGAAAAGAGCAGGGGTATTATTCCCGGAAACATGGATCCTCTCTACCTTGACCCTTCCCATTGTCGTGGTATGACATTACAGAAGTTAATGCGCCGTACTCAAGTGAACCCAGCATCCTCTGAGCGCTTCGCAGCCAGAAAACTGCCCGAATTCTCGTCCCAGCTGCAGAATGCCTTCAGTTTTAACCACGAGAGACACCCAGGTAAGCGGAGCGTCCGCTTGACACCGACAAAAGATGGCACTCCAGACATTGCACAGGGATCCCATTTCCCACGAACCTGACATTGGCCCGTCACAACTGGTTACAGGGAGGGCAGACTGCGCTCGGGGAGGGAGTCGTCCGTCCCCACAACAGGGTAAAAGTTCACCGCTCTGTGGGGGATATCAAATTTTGACTCTCGGCCCCTTTTTTTTTGCTTGCCCCTCCTCGTCAAAAATGTATGTCT
Organism: Arenicola marina; assembly: GCA_964019135.1. Lineage (NCBI taxonomy): Eukaryota > Metazoa > Annelida > Polychaeta > Arenicolidae > Arenicola > Arenicola marina. The sequence goes on from OZ025261.1 coordinate 20,380,981, forward strand.
TTGATGATGCCTGGTGGCGTACTGGCCCCGCTGGTATCATAACTGCCATGTGGGTTCCCTTCCTAACATCAAAGGCAGCTTAGGGTGGGATGCCCAGCTATATATCTCAAGTTGTGACAAGAAAAATGAAGAGAAAAAGCTCTCCCGCTCGACTCTCAGCCATTGGGGAGATACATTTTAGAGTCAAAAAAAAAGGGTAAAGTATTTTAGCGTAAATCAGTTTGGTTTCAACGCGGCTGGTATCTGCGACCACCCAGGCTGGGTAAGTGGTGGTCTCCGTGCAACCGATAGACCACGGGCAGGAGTATCTAGCGGCTTATCAGAAGTGCTTCGTGCGGGAAAGTTGGCTATATATGCATGTATAATGACCCATGGCTGCCATATAAATTATGTGCGTTTTGGGGAAATATGTTACGCTTACGATGAACGGCTGTTCACCATATATTGTCAATGAATGGAAAAGTGTGGGCGGCCGCCGCTACCAAGAAGTGGTCGTGAGATTCAGTTCTATAAGTTGGAAGGTATGGGCGGTCATAGTCCCACGTCATCGCTTTATACTGCTCACGTCATGACAGGTTAATTACATTACATTATCCATGACGATAAATTATCATGCAATAAACCAATCGCTCCGCGCGTGCAGCATTCTCCACGATTGCATGGGCTGAAGTGGGCAGCCTCACGAGCTTAATTAGCAGGCACGCGGAGCTGTAGATCAACAGTTCGTGGGTTGGCGCCCTGCATCTGGGGTACATTTCATTCAACCCCGTTTCATTCAAGGGTGTCCAGCCTGGTTTAGGACACATGTGTACAACGGTGGTCTAAACCACCGACATTGTCTCCGAGCTGAGGTGAAGGTACCACAATAATTGATACAATGTCAGGGCGTGGTCCATGTAGATCTACATACAGGTGGAAGGGCCGGTCTTCCACCACAGAGCGAACCCCACGAGACGATACATGTTCGTTCTCCCCCCCCCCCCCCACCCCACCCGCAGGAATGAGCGAGGGAGGGTGGGAAGGAGGGAGTGAAGGAAGGGAGGGAGGGAGTAATGGGACGGTGTAAAAGGAGAGAGGTAGAGAAGAGAGGGAGTGAAGGGAGAGAGGAAGTGAAGGGGGGGGGGGAGATAATAAGGAAGGGAGTAGCCGCCACCCAGCCTGTAAACAATGTAATCTGACTGGGGAGGCTGTCGTCCATGCTTTTAGGCGTCGTAAGGTAAACAAAGACCTACACCCCAGCGAAGAAAACCCCAATGGAATGTCAGAGATACTTCTCATCGAGGATGTGGCTCAAAAGCCGGCATCCTCCCCGCACCCATCACAGCCGCTGGTTAAAGTTTGTGAATGGTTGAGTTCCCAACTGAAAATACCTACTACTTTCCCTCCTCCTTTACCCCCCCCCCCCCCCAGCCCCCACCCCTCTCCCGTGCCTCTTCTCTCCAGTCCCACTTTGGCAGACAGAACACAATCTGCTAAAGGCAACAAAATGATACTTGGATATCTTCTCTCCCCCCATTCTCGTGAAAGCCCGGGGTTGTTGTTTGTTTACTTTCGGTGTTTAGATCTGGGTGGCTAATCCACTGCAATCCATCCTCACAGAGCTAGGATAGGTGTCGGGGAGGGGGGGGGGGTTCAAGGGAAGCTCACGGGAAAGGGGAATTAAAGAAAGCCACCGGAAACTAACCTACTGTCCCGAGAGTCGGCTACTGGCTGTGGTGGTCTTAACCAAGGAAATGGGTTATTAAAATGGGGCCATAACCAATAAAACGGATGCGCAAGCGTGGCCTTAACCAACGGAAATACTGGCAAAGTGTTGCAAATACAGGAAACACTCTCAAAACTGTGGTCCGAACTATATATTCACCTTCTGAACTAACGGGGAACCTACCAAAGAGCTGCACTAACTAAGGGAAAAGCTGTCAGAGTGTGGAATTGATCAGTGACATCAAATTAAGGATATGACATAGCACGTACAAAGCATTTTAGCTTCACAACAGACAGGCGTAAGTTGTAAACTACGCGCACGGCGTCACAGATCCGATGTGCTTGTAGTCTGCGATAAACAATTTCAGAAATCACAGACGTGATTTTAGCAGCTGTTTGTGAATAGCTTTAATTAACCAGAGACAAAATATCGCTATATTATATATATCATATCCACCTGTGCCGCCTCGCTTGTTGCGCTGGTTCTCTATGGGCCACCCGTCCTCCAACTCGTCATACTCCCTCGCCTCGGTGGTCCGGACCGTGATCCACTTGGACGGCCGCCCCTTGCCCTTGCAGCTGATGGACACCAGCCGCAGGTAGTAGGTCGTGTCCCGCTTGAGGTTGTGCAGTCCCAGGGCCTGGCGGGCCCCGTCCACCTTCCAGGCCCGGGAGTTCTTGGCTCCGTCCTGCTTCAGCCGCAGGACGTAGCGACGGACGGGGCAGGTCTCGTCCAGCAGGCGGGGTGGCTTCCACGTTAGGTTGACAGTCTGTGGGTGTGTGGGCCGGGGGAGAGGAGTGGTGGGGGGCCGGGGGGGGGGGGTGGAGGTGGTGGTGATGGTGGAAGTGATGGAGGTGACGGTGGTGTTAGTGATTGGAGTCGTGGCGAGGTGGTGATAATGGTGTGGTGGTGATGGCGGTGATTGCGCCGGTGTTTGTGATGGCAGTCGTGGGGGTTATGTCAGTGGATCAATATGACGATAATGGCGGGGTTTTTTTTTTGGGGGGGGGGGGGGGGGGAGTTATTAGTATATGATGATAATGACCATGAAATGGACGACGATGGTGATAATATATTGGTGATATTTGATGAGAATGATGACGACGGGATATTGGAGAAATAGAAAGAGAAAACAGAAGAACAAAAAGACATTACAATTGTGCAACGTAATACTTCATATTCGTAAGAACCTATCCTAATTATATTAAACAGCGACTGGTTATAGGAATTATACGTCATGCCGTACCATTCCGTACCACTTTAAGAATATTCCGCCAATTAATATTGCGCAGAAGACGCCACACGGGAGTTCAATGGTGACGCACGTAGCAAAGAGAGGAATCACATGTCAGTATTTCCCGATAATGCACATGTCATTATAATATATATTCCCTGAAACACCCACCGTCTTGTGGTCCATCTTGTGCGAGTAACTAACCACAACACCGGTATACATATATATATATATCTCTACAACATGTCCCCTTGTGTGCCGATGCGGTATAATTGGATTTGAATACCAAGTTGGGAAGAAACTATAATACAGACTGGGGGATATGTCTATGGAGCTGTCATTGCCCCACGGGGGATGGGTTGGGGCGGGGGGTCAAGTCCGCCGTGTCTATCTCGACTACATGCGTGCTATATTGCGGCTGACACAAACAAGGGGAGACAAAGACGGACCTCTGTGGGACAATGCTCGGATAGGATGAGTTATTGATGTGGCTTCCTCTGTTTCTCTCTTCGCGCACCTGCCGTCCGGTGCCAATTAAGGAACACCGCCTGCCGCATATGTACGAACCCCGCCAAGGACACGGGGGGGGGTCGAGAGGGGGGGGGTGGGGGGTACGGGGAAGACGGCGGGAGGGGTCATAGCGGGGTATACGGAGAAGAGGGCGAAAGGGAGTGGGTGGGGGTAGTGAGGGGGGGGGGTATGGGGAAAAGGGCGGGAGGGGTCATTGTTGGGTATACGGGGAAGAGAGAGCGAGGGGGCGGGGATATCGGTGGGGGGAGGGGGTGTACGGGGAAGACGGCAGGAGGGGTCGGGGTGAGGGACACGAGGAAGAGAGCGGAGTTGCGGGAGGGGTTTGGGGATGAGGAAATAGGTCGTTTATGGTGGCTTGGAAATGAAGATGGGGGGATTCTTAATGTAGAAACATTGAGTGAGACGGAGGCAGTGAATACTGGGAGGGGATAGGGGGGTCCTGTGTGATTGAGTACTGGTAGCGGTGGGTGGGTGGAGGGGTGCCACTGAGCGCTGGGAGGGGAGTGTAGCTGGATAACGAGAGGGATGGGGTTTCGATGAGTACTGGTATAGAGGGGTGGTGGGGGGGGGGGGACGGTGGCCGTGGATGGGTACGGGTAATAAGGCAAACAAGTACCCATTGGCAATATAATTATCGTAACTCTCATTTTCCCAGGTTACTTGAAAGTCCTCGCAGTCACAAAGTCCGTGACCTAAACTCTCACCTACGCGACGACGTCCCTCCCCCAGCCATCTCCCCTTCACTACCACCCTCCCCCTCCCTCTCCCTCCCCCTCTCCCTCTCCTCGCCCCACCCTATCCCGCCTCCCACGATCTCCGCGGCTCATAAACCCCGCGACCTTGGTGACAAGTTGAGGACGGAATGCTTAAAAGGGGAGGGGGAGAGCAGGGGGAGAGGAGGTGAATGGACGTAATTGGATACACCTGCCCCTTCGCCTCAGTTCCCTGATGAGCCGTCGGGTGGCGCTGATGGCTGCAAGGGGAGTTTTCGGCAAGATGAAGAGAGTGTGCCCAGGAGCAGGAGGAGACGGGGTGGGGGGGAGGGGGGGGAGATATAGAGAGAGGAGGCGGGGGTGGGGGGCTGGAGAAGGAGACGACGGGGATAGACGTAGGCTGTAGTAATGAGGCTGAGCAGGCAGTGGTGGCTCTCCCGGAGGGTCTCGCAGGGTGTCTCGGTGGCATAGGTCGGCCGGCCAGTCAACTGCAGCTACATGGCAGCCTCGAGGGATATGACGTGGGGCGACACTTGGATTCAATGCTATTGTCTGCGTGTGTGTTTGGCGGGGGGTGGGGGGTGGGGAGGCTGGCTGGAGATGGTGGGCGGATGATGCCGGTGGAGGAGGGGGGTGGTTAGACGGTGGGTGGGGCAGGTGGGTTCGGACGGTTCCGTTTGTGCCACGCAATCTTTTCGTTTTTCAGTCTCGTTTGCAGATTTCTAACGGTGAAGGCTTCCAGAAGCGTATTGCCCGGTTATACTATAGTGACATAGCTGTCTCACAATACATCTCAGTTATAATTATGACATTGTTCCACGTGACTCCGTTGGGAGGAAGGGGGGCCCAGGTCTGAGGCCAGTCTCAGGCCAGGCAGGTTTGGCGAACGCAGGGCTTATCTACACCACGTGCCAGGCCGGGACATGACATTCATTGCGGCAAAAACTGCTATTGATGATCTTGAAACAAACCATATTCTTCGTTAACAGTGTCCACTGAGCCTACGACACAGAATTTAACCCTGGAAATTATACCATGAGCCTAATAAATGTAGCAAAACTACTGTGATGGGCCCCACATGTGCACGTAACATTTATGAACATAACATTTATCCTTCTCTGGGTATATGTACAGACCGGAATTTCCGGCATAAATGTCGGTCGCATCGCAGAAAACTCACCCCCGGCACATTTGTTAGTACTTTAATGTTCATGTGCGACGAGGGAAAACGATGGGGCTTAACTATATCCCGAAGAAATACAGTAAGTTTACATGAGGATGTGATCAGGATCAGGATGTGACGGGCATAAGACACTGGCGTATGAATACAAAATACGATGGCCTATTTACCGTGGCATTGATGACTTCCGCCGACACCCGTCGCGGTCTGGTACCCCTGAGGTCTCCGTCACCTGGAAAAATAAAACAAATGCGTCATTAAAGTTATTTATGCAGATATTTTCCGCCAATTGCAACAAATTTGCATAATATGCTGGAATGAAATATCAGCATTAACATTTAACAGATCCGTACGTAATATTTCCTTCAAATGGAATGGTAAACACGGCAAAAGGAGGTTTTGGGTTGCCTTCCTAGTTGATCGTCAGTTGGAAGCCATGCGTACTACGTCACGGATTTATGTGCTGTTCACTGTTTTGTTGATCGCTCTTAGGGATGCCGCGCAGGTTCCAGGCAATGAATGCTATTGACAAGAAGAGATCATTCTCGCTAATCAGGCCAACTAATGTCTTGAACATTGATAGATCCTGACGTGATTGCGGCGTAAAACAACTGTTCGAGCAGATGTACTTTGCCCTACATATAACGAGTCATGATATACTAATTTATTACTTAACTAGCCCAAATGTCGCAAATACCAGTTCGCGAAGCAGAGTGTTTTTTTCGGGTCCGCAAACGCGAGGGCTAAATTAGGCCAACGAACCTGCGGAAACAATGAACGATTTGGATGAAATAAGCCCTAGATTAGATTGAATCCAATGCAATGATCTGCAGTCTATCATTCTAGTACTCGGCCACGGAGGCCGTTGGCCACGTCACGCAACGCAGGCTGTCCAGCACACCCTCATGAAAAAGTAGGACATAAGCAGGAATGGAAATACAGAAAAAGTAGGACAAAAGTAGGAAAATAGAAGCAAAAAGTATGACTCAAATAGCATATGTAGCAACATTATTCCGGATAAACAAATGACTAAAATTTATTTTACTAAGAAAATTCTGTTTTAGAACATTTCTTATATGCTGCTCAGCTGTACATGTATTTTCATTATTAGAACTTGAGAGACACTAGTCTTGATTTAAAGATATATCAGGACGCAAAAACAAAATACCTCTGACTTTTGCAATAATAGAAGCGATATACACACTTTTACAGCAATTCACTACATTTTGAAGTTGCGCCTGGTGAAGCAAATACCAAAAAGTAGGAAAATGTAGGTATTTTGATAGGATGGAGACAAAAAAGTAGGAAAAAGTAGGAAAAGTAGGATCACTGGACAGCCTGCGCAACGGCTTTTCAGATGTCAGATGCATGGTTCAGACGGATGAGAGTTGTTTTCTAAGTGCAATAGTCGTGCATTTATGATTAACACAAGGCCGTCCTAGGAGCGTAAGTGTAAACACGGACACATGTTAATCCTTTCATAGCCTGGGGTCGTGTTCCATTTTAGCCTGGGGGGAGATTCAAAGAGAGGAAATGCTTGAGTTATAACCGGTCTACTATAATTTAGGGTGAGATCCTGGAGACAGGCTGCTGGATATAAAGAAAAGAGACCGATAAATGGTGGCTGAAATACAAAAACTCGCCGGAGAGATAAATCGACAATATCGCGTATTTCATAAAACTCGACAAGAGATAAATCGACCATATCGTCTTGTGGTATAAACATGTTCCAATAAAGACAAGAGTCACTAGTTCAGCCGAACTCCGCCAGGGGCTATGTGAAATCTCACGCGCTACACTCGTAATCTCTCTCGCTCGCTGGGATGCGCTGTTAGATAGGTCTCCGTGAAGTCTGCCTTTATTAACACCCGTGTTATGGTGTAACACGTGTTTACACCATAAAACGGGTGTCATTGGACGGATTGGTTTATCAACACATGGCGGTACTCATCACACGGAACATGCAGTGTCATATTGAAGAAAGCGACCTCTATGAACATAACAACGAGTCGACGAATAGAGTAGTTTAGGTACAGGCGGGCGAGAAAGGACTCCATAAACTTGACGTTTACACCACTTTATAACCAGGTATACTACAATATGAAACCGCGTCCAAATTAATGAGGGTGTGCGTGCCTTTCGTCTGTTGTCGGGGTAAGCAGCGGCGAAAAATTGTGGTGACGTCACCGCACTGGCGTAACCCGTGTCAATAAACTCTTCCGACAGAGGGAGCAACAACTTCTCACTTGCCGTACTGTAAAGCCTCCTTGCGGTAGAGGAGCTTATTGTTTTTATGGGAATTCCAGCAGCGAAGACGCCGCCACCCTGCTCCCCAGCCATATTTGTTGAAATAGTCCCTATAAGTGTTATGGCTTTCATCAGCTACACGTTCGTGTGGTGGACAGCAACACGGAAATTACATAACCCAACGGAAATTTGCCTCATTCATCAATGCTCAAGGTATACTGGGTGGCGTTTTCTGACAAAATGCAGCCAACTTCTCTTTGCGTCTCTGATGTCTGATGGGAAAGGCCTGTTGAATTGTGGTGATTGTTAAGTGGTAAGGTGGTGGTTTTGTGGTTTCGCCGCCTTCTGAGATATGCGACTGCCACGGTTTTACCGCAAAAATCTCCATTCGCCCCGCATTGCTGCCAATCGGGTCACTCTGTTTTTCATCCACGGTTCCTCACATATATTTTTCTACACTGGGTCGGTGATAAGGACAATCTAATACACCAACATGAAACTTCGTCTTTAGCCGCGTCTTAGTTCAGTAACACAAGTACTAAGATACAGTTCTGAACGTGGTATGGAATTTAATTAGTTATTCTATCATTCGCAATTAATTTCAAGTTGCTCACACAGTATTTTTCTATCGGAATAATGAATTTCAGATTGTTTCGTAGACATGAGAGGGACGTATGGTGTGATATGTTTGCGTGTTAACGCAGTAAGAATGTAGTCTAATTTTTATATCCCTATGTATGTCCCAGTTAGCTGACGTAGTAACCAGAACGTCACCTTTTCTCGCGTCTATCGGTACCAGTTTGACAGAAAATATATAAGCATCCATGTTTTGTTTCTTGCGCAACATGGCATTGTCTTTATGCAATCGGGACTTCAATGAATGTTTTTCACCTGCAAATGTTCATGCTGTTTTAGCAGCTTTAGGTATGCGCCTCTGTACGTACTAAGTAGCAGTCATGAGTGATGAATCGCTGTACAACAGCTGGTCGTGCGAGAAATTTGTCCTTTCCGGTCTAATTGTAGACCTACGGTTTTCTTCCAATCCGACGCTTCGCCTTTCTCAGTGGTGCAACGGATCCAGGAATTCTGGCATAGCGTTTCGGATGACAGGGGGGCGGGAGTGGGGGGGTAGTTTATCGACCGACGCGAGGGTGACTTTAACGGCGTATCTTTCGCTAAGTAAAACTAATATATATTATCGTTTTAAGAGACGTCGGACACGGTACTCATACATGGTTTTGCTACGAAACAAGCCATGGAATTGACCATTCTACAACGATCGTAAACATCTTGACGGGACCTCAGACAAACATAAGCTTTAACGGTCCTCTGCGAATAAATAACAAAAACACTTTATTATTCTTACTAAAATTGTGACTTACCAGTACAACATTGCAACTACTTCCATCGTCCTGGTGTTGGGCGACAGAACTAATAACTACCTCAACCTAAATGAACAAAACTAGTCAAGTTCGTGAACATGAAAGCGCAAACCGCTAACGATATTTACCTAGAATGTCTACAGTTTTTTTGCATGAACCAAAAAAAACGTCGCCAACATGTTTACGGGTGTGTACTAATACCTCCCAACAACCCAACGCGAAATATATAGTTTATCCCTTTTTTTAACAATCACAGGCAATGTTGGGGGCTGCCTTAAGCAACCATACGGCGGTGTTTAGTAGGCGAGCGAACCACTTGACAAAGGAAAACGCAATATTTTACGCTCCGTTTTTTTGTGCGTCGTCAGTTTACTCACTACAATTTCACGAATTGACGCTTTCGGTGAATTGCGCCTGCGCATTCCGCATCAAGCCCTTTGTAGCGCCCCCTTGTGGGTTTGACCCCAGACACAGGGTGAGACCCTCGCATATCGTATTTCTTCCCGACTTGTCAACAACCCTCTGTGGGAATCGCTTGACGCCTTTATAGATATACATTTTTTTTGGCCCGGTGCTCTCGGTATGAAATACTTCTTTCTAATGCTGGGTTTACATATATGATGGTGAGGGTTGGGGGGGGTGAGGTATGGGGGGTGGGGTGGGTAAAGGGAATGGTGGTGCACTAAGTGCACAGGAGTTGACAATGGTATCTTTGTGTGTGCAGTAGACGACACACAGAAAGAGCAGCAGAACCTTAGTCATCAATCATCGGGGACTTCCTGCGGGATTGTCATCGTTTGGTATCCCATAGGAACCCCGTACGTATCATAGCCTAGCTGGGGCTGGAATTCTACGCATCAGATCGACATCGGCATTATAGTGGTATAAAACCATGTCAACCAAATAAATTTGTGCATGTTGTTTGGATTTATACGGGTGATTTCAATCATCAATGGGATTTTTAGAACAAAACCGATGTTGCATTTCTTGCACAAAATGAAATCAAGAAACATTTCTATGTTGTCAACACCCGATAAAAAAAGCTTACACTTCCATCCCTAAAGGCAGAAATCTAAACAAAACCCCAGTTTCAACGTGGATAGTGACGGATGGCTTGACGAGTGGTGGGTCTGGCTACAGTGATGACAGGTATGCCTCTACTTGAAATGAAAGCAATTAGTGTTTCAGACCGTTTGTGTGCACACAAAGGCTAAACTGGGCCAAGGAAACTTCCGGGACGATGAGGGATGAGTGGATTAAACATGTTCCAGATTAGGTGCTCAGACCCAGTCTCTCCTCGAGACGACGAAGACGCCACCTAACGGGTCAAGAGAGTCCCTTCTACCTATTATAATAATATTGATGGCTCAACTTGACACGATAATTGGCTTACATCGAAGATATTACAATCGACAGTTTCCAGTCTCATGTTCTTTGAACCTTAAAGTTTAAGTGATTACAACACATTTAGCAGAGGGGACAGGGTGGGTGGCGGGGGCCAGGGTGATGCATGCAAGCTCCAAGAATGCCGTTCGATTATTGGAACAGTCGGTTTAATCGGTGGTTTAATAAGGAAGGCTTGCTACAACTTTTGCACTATTGATCTTTTCACTGGCCATCAATTACACCCTACACAGACGTGGTGGCAGCCTGAGTCGTTGTAATGGTCGCTTATTACTCGTAAATGCACAATTTTAATATCATGGTTAATTAAATAGCGAAAATGGGCATACGATGGCTAAAACTTCGCTTATGCTGTTGCATTGGTTAATAGTCCATTAAACAAACATGAACAAGCATGAGCAATAACAAGTCCCATTAGGATCGAGGATTTTACTTCAAAAACTGACGACCGTGGAGTGAGCAACATATCTTTCAGAGAAACCAAACTGTTGCCATCAGTAAAATGACTTTAATTGCTCGGGTTTTAATGACCGTCCGCGTTTGAATGATTCAAACAGCTTCAACGTCCGGTTGCTGAACCTGGCCTAATTTGCTATAAAAGCACCTTTAACGTAATTAGCAGTAAATTGCAGCTTAGGCTAGCATGTGGTTATTACAGTGTCAGTGTCATCCAGAAAATTGTATACATTCCGACTGACGCGGAAACTGAGCTTTACTACGACACACCACGCTAAAACAAATATATACGCAATTAACTACAGACGCACGGACAGTCACCTACTGTACTTATATGGGCAAACGACTGGGCATTGTAGGCGTGGCCAATTTACCTTAAAAGGTCACTATACCGGCTTTGAACAGCGGTCTATTGGCCAGGCTTAGTCACTCTCTTCAAGGAATGGAATACAATAGGGTTCTTTGTGGAAGGTCCACCGCATGTGGGTACACAACAATTAAAGATGATCCCCAGTTGCATGTCAGTCTTGATGCCTCCTTGGCCGCGGGTAGCCCCCACGTTGTCTAGATGTCTACCCCGCGTGTAGACCAAAGTTGTCTAGATGTCTATCCGCCATTTAGCCCCAATGCCAAACAATTCGGACCGCGCGCCATTTCAAGTTTTCATGCATATTTGCACACATTGTGCCTCGTTTTCGCATGGGGCAGGGGCGCATCGCAACGCGGCGCGCAGGGGTTCTGGGACGGGGAGGAGGGGGTTAGGTGTGGACGGGGAGGGTGGGGTGCGTATCGCAACGCGGCATGCAAGGGTTCGGGGAAGGGGAGGAAGGGGTGAGGTGGGGAGGGGGAAGGGTGGGAGGGGGTGAGAGGGAGGGGGTGAGGAGGGGAGGGGATGGGGATGGGGGGAGGGGGAGGGTGGGGAGGGGCTGGTGTTTGTCGCTCGGCGGGCGAGACCACAGGTTGTTATCACGACCCATTATGGGTGGGGTTTATCGGAGAAGCTACATTATATCTTGGCGATGATGCCGTGCTCAGGACAGTCTATTTGGCAGGGGATGCCGGGTAATTTGTTTAGCTTTACAAAGAGCGTCACGAAGAGCGTCACGAAGAGCGTCACAAAGAGCGTCACAAAGAGCGTCACAAAGAGCGTCACGAAGAGCGTCACGAAGAGCGTCACAAAGAGCGTCACAAAGAGCGTCACAAAGAGCGTCACAAAGAGCGTCACGAAGAGCGTCACGAAGAGCGTCACAAAGCGGATCCGATGGGTATTATCTTTCCGTCAAAGAGTAATGTTAACGTACAGTGGCTACAGCGGAGAGGGGTGGCAGGGGTGAGGTTGTAGGGGTGGGTGGTAGGGGTGGGGTGGTACGGGTGAGGTGGTAGGGGTTGGGCGGCATGGGCGGCGATAGGGGGGGGGCAGTGCTGGAAAGGTAGTGGTGGAGCGAGATGGGTGAAGCGGTAGATGGTGGGAGAGTAGCTGTGGTGCGGTAGTGGTGGGGCGGTAGTGGTGGGACGGTAGTGGTGAGGCGGTAGGGGTGGGGCGTCAGGGTTAGTAGTGGGGCGGTAGGGGGTAGGTGTAGTACTAGAGGTAGGGGTAGGGGTAAGTGGGGCGGTAGGGGATAGGTGTAGTACTAGAGGTAGGGGTAGGGGTAAGTGGGGCGGTAGGGGATAGGTGTAGTACTAGAGGTAGGGGTAGGGGTAAGTGGGGCGGTAGGGGATAGGTGTAGTACTAGATGTGGGGGTAAGGATACCGTCTGCGTATACAACCGGCCCTTGCATCATTACTAATGGACCGTAAAAACTCACCTGTGGGAAGTCAGTCGACGCCCCTAACCAATCCACCCCCCCCACCCTACTCCACCCACTCCTACCCTTACCCACCCACTGGTCCTAGAGCTATCAGCCCCAGCCCCACCCGATCTAACCGCCACCTAGGCCTTCATATCCCGCCACCCCCACCCCCAGCCACCTCTGTGGCTGCTGGGAGGGGCTCTCACTGCTTAAGTAAACAACGCAAGAACAACTGACAAACCACAAAGTTGTTGACTGGCCTGAAGTCCCCTCAGCGGTCTCACCGCTCGAGGGTATCAGGGTAGGGCGGTGGGAAGGGTGGGGGGGGGGGTGGCGGTGGCCGTGGTGGTGGTGGTGGTGAGGAGGAGGAAGAGGTGGGGGTGGGGGGAGGGGTAGGAGGGCAAGTCTTTCACGGAAAACATGGCGGTGTTCCTCAGGGCATAAGAGACGGTTACAAGTATATAATTGCCCTTCATTTGTCATAATTACTGCAGCAAACAGCCCATTGAAGTTATAATGAATGGCCTTTTGTGAAAGAAAAAATCACTTAGCAGTGTAGAATATTTTAACGGCGGCCTGCCCATCATACCCCCCCCCCTCCCTCTCCTCCCCCTATCCCTCCCATATTCATCGATAGGCTGCGGGCCTTTCGCCTATCTTGATACCACACCGCCATGCACAATGCGAGAGGTGACAACACATGCACGTATATGCTTGCTTAGCGATTAGCGATTACGACATATTATATTAATATATAGCTATCCATTTCGGGCCTGTTGATGCCCATGGTACTGTGGTAAACGGTGACTCGGTGATGTGGCTACATCCAATGTTTGCTTATAATGTGATAAAAATACGAGGACACAAGGTGCCCAATGGATGTAGATACTGCAGTAAAAATTATGAACCTTACGAATCATCGACTGGTAGCAAACGTTGCCAGTTTGTATAATGAATTATGCATGGGACCCACAGCGGTAGAATATAAGATCTTGTGGCAGCCATGGGCTTTGATTTCCACTCACTCGGTTGCTAGATGGGACGAACTCACCATCGAATATGTGTATCTACAGAGGTGGTTGGTGAAGTTCAGTAACAAACTACCTACATCTTGTCTAACTTGGTCTTCATCTGTCTTTGTTCCAGCTGCCGACTACACCTGCCGTGGACAGCCACGATAAACCTGTCAATCTTCCCAGTGAGGGCTATAGTCTAGCGCCCCCATCTCCCGACACACACACACGGGACCTAACACACAGGTATATTACACTATTATTCCGCCATTCCAACTCACTTCACCCACCCCCAGTTTTCGCCCCCAATCCCCTCCCCATAATTACTTACATACAATCAAACTCCGCTTCCCCCTCCCCTCAGACCCCACTCTGTGGCTGATCGCTATGACGTCAGCGCGGAGGGAAAACAAAAGTCAGGACTCTGACCTTTTTGTTAAAAGGATTCCGGGCCAGGACAAGAAAGACAAGGCAGACAAAACGAAAATCCCCGACGGAAGCAACAAGTCTGCGGCCCATGGTGGGAGGCGGAAATAGAGGGAGGCACAGGGGGTCTGAGAGGACGAAGGAGGAGGAGGAGTGGGAGGGGAGGAAGAGGGGGGGGGGGGGAGGAGGGGAGGAAGAGGAGGAAGTTGATAAGGATGAGAATGAGGGGAAGGAGGCGATGAGGAGAAGGCGGCGAGGAGTACGAAACGGAAGAGAATAAGAAGGGGAGGAGG